>OY856409.1:1876983191-1877621048 GCA_963693085.1 Alisma plantago-aquatica | reverse complement strand
TTGTTATACGATTACTTCACCACTAAACCCTACTCCCATTATGTCCAACATGTTTGGAGAGTCTTAGGATTAAGCGTCATAGTTAAGGATTGACCATTCATAGTTATATAATATTATATAGATTATTACACTATGTATTGATTATATCACTATTTAAGAGTATAGGTGTGATAGCCCTTCATCACGCATGTGCCAACTAATCAATTACATATTATCTTGTTCTATCACCTAGCCTAAGATATAGATTTCACCTTCATCATGAGATATCAGTTTCACCTCCCAACAGGAGGTATCAGTTTAGCATTAAGTTGCATCATGTTTTAAGCATCTTCTAAGTGTGTCATGATTTTAACACCAACTAGGTATATTTGTTTACATCATCAAGGTGTGTCTTGATTTGCAACATCTTGGATCAACCTTAGATATATTAGTTTATCACCTACATGTGAGATCTCACTTTACAACATACATGTGAGATATTGGTTTGCAGCATCTTCTCCTTGGTATCAATTTAACCTTACTTGAAAGTGTGTCAGATTAACATAAAGGTGTCTCTCAATTTAGCACTTCAAGTGTGTCGGCCTCTCCGTCAACAAGATGGTATCTCAGCTTAGCCTCACCCTAATGTGTCAACCACTTACTCCACAAAGTGTGTCCGACTCTCACCTATAGGAGAGTACGTTGGTTTAGTACCTTCATGGTGTGTCAGCTTGACCTTATCAGTGTGGTGACTACCCATAAACATAGTGTGAAGGATTAGCTTCTTAAGGTGTGTTGGGCTAGGCATTAGCAAGGTATATCAATTTGTCATCTCTTGATAAGTGGTGTTGTTAGATCCTCAAATTAGGATTAATTGGTATTCTATAAATATAAGACTTCATTTGATAAAGTAACAATGTTATCTTGAATCTACTTTGTAGCACGAGTTCAACCCATGGTCCAAGTTAAACTCGTAAGACTATTTACTTTGCAAATAGGTCCTTGTGGCATGAATTTATGAAATACGATACTTCGTGCATAAATGAAGGATTATGACTTTATGAATTGTTTATATCAGATAATGTGCAAGTATTCAATAGATTATAGGATAATGTGTAATTGAGATAATTAATGTGAGAACTTTTTACCCTAAATGAGATTAATCAAAACTTAAAACACAATCGATCACCAATTAACCACATACCCAAAACTATGGGTAAATTAAGACCGATTTCAACGTCAGCACCCGCTCAGAAACATTTGAATAAGAGCCCAACATATTTCTTATATCCATACTATGCAAAGAATTTGATACAAATTGTTCTATCTCCTTAGCTACAAAATATATACACATGATAACAATATTTGTATATGCCACACAACAAACGGTAACATGCTAACAAAATTCCGATTCGTTTAAAACACCATATACAAACTTTTCCTGCCCTGGCCTGAGAGTGCAGGGACGACTCTAGGACACACTAGACATCTAATCAACTTTCTCAAATATTCATTACTATATCTCCTCTTTACTTCCACGGTTATGTTCTCGTCACTGCCAATTACCTAAAAAGATGTGGCAAACCACAATAATACACCAGATCAGCACAATATTGCATTAATGAGCTAGCAGATATTCAAAAACAATCATATAAGGGTTATAATAACATTAAGAACATTCCCTGTATTACATCAACATGCAAGAAATATAGATATGATTAACCCTCATCATATTCATAATGCACATATTTAGCATAAGAAAGTATCAACCATGTGACTATGCTAACCACCAATTAACACATTAATTTTATGATCATGTTAAGGAGGCTATTCCACCATCATTCCATCATATAAGAATGTTAAACATGAATACTCATGTTTATGTATTTGTATTAGAGTTAGGTCCAACAAGATAAATTATATTAATGTTACTAATCAACACTCATGCCCAAACCCTAACTCACGACATCCCCATTAGATCATGGATGCATAAGGTGAAGCATCACCATCACATTCCATAGTATTCTCAAGTATGAACCCACACACAAATTAAGGTGTAATTGTCAGTTTATATCATACTAGGGTTTCAACAACAATAAGAGAGTACTCCATGATTGTATTAGTCATTCAAGGAAAATTCATACCCAATTACCATCATTTAGTTATATTAAAGCTAGTTATAACAAGTTATACCTCATTAGGGTTACATATCAAAACAATATGGTTATCATACCTTCTATTCATATGAGTGAATAGGCAAGACTACCTTATTAATGGTAAGCTTCCATTTGTTCCATCATCATTCAACCCATATCACCATACCACAATGTCACCCAAAACCATTGGATGTTTAAAAGGTAAGACCATTGGTTGTTTGCATAAGTAAACACCTTGAATTAATCATATATGGTGTTATTGAGTTGTGATCTATAAAAGTCACCATTTATCCCTAGACATCCTTTTGTTAACAACAGTAAGGGTTCTGTTGAGAGTAGGGTAAAACCCATAATCGATTGTTTATTTAAAACATGCCATCCATTATCAACAAGTAAGCTCCTTAAGTTGATCATATAAAGGCAACCATCTAAATCACATTATTAGGACCAACATATTACATTAGTCATCATTCCACATTATTGGAGGAATAAACATTAGATCTTGACCATTGGGTCAAGTTCATATGTTAAAACCATCAATTACAGTATAGGTCCAACCATTGTATCAAGTGACCCAAGAAACCATTGGTCTAAGGATTCATTGATGTACAACTATATGATTAACTCACAATTAGTTTTGGAGACCTGATCCACCGTAATTAGTGACCATTAATTCACCATAGGTTGTTAGATCATCACTATGTTCATTAATCAACATCATATATCAAACTAATATCACCATTGATTGATAACATCATTAGGGTACTTAGTTGTTAATAACAAGGCTTCTAATTAGGCAAACACCTAACCTAAAGTGTGATTGTAAGTTGACACCCTTGGTCACTACCATCAGTTTTCATGAAGAAAACACCATTGGTTGTTGCAATGGTACCACAATCGAGTCATGCGTTTATAGTAGAAATCAACATTAAACACTAAAATTGACCATTGGTTGATAGGTGCTTAGCACCATAGTTTTTCAAACCAACCTGACACAAGTCATATTATACCTTAGGAATAACACACACGTGATCCGAGGTTCATCTAGAACTGAAATCAGAATAGGGAACATTATAAAAATCAAAATCCTAGTCAAGCATAGCTTTTTAGTGCACAGATCATCATTTAAAAGCAAGAACATGAGCTAACAAGCTTATGGTAAGCAATAAACGTGGAGCAAATTATAAAACTTGCCTCGAATTAGAATATAAACTCCCAAGCATAAGCAAAAATGAGAAAGTAGGGTAGGAAATCCAAGAATAAGCAGTGAACTCATCCATCTAGCACCTTTCTTCATTAAATGAGAAAACCCTAAGCACAAGGAGCAAGAAAGGTAGGGTTTTAGAGCTTTAGAGCAACTTCTACCATGGAACAACAAGGTTATGACCTGGGGAAAGGTAGGAGGAAGGATGAACAAGAAATAAATGGAGGGAATAAGGGGATTCTTACTCATTTATGTCAAGATCACTAGAAGGAAGCTTTTCAAACCTTAAAAGGAAGTCAATTGCAGCCCTAGATTCTTTTTCCAAGAAGATCCCCTATTTCTTCTTCCTTGGATAGGAAATTTGTAGAAGCACAGAGGGAGAATGTGGTTCATAGAAGGAGGGAAGTGGTGGAGAGAAAATGGCTCGTTTGGGTTCTTAGGGATAAGTATATGAAACTTTAAGTTGAAGAAAAGGAAAAAGTTGAAGTTATAGTATCTTTCCAAGTGTCCATGGCCTTAAACTATTCAGAATATACAAGCACACACACAAGAATATCCCACACCATCCATATAGACATGATTATACCTCATTTCCTGAATTTCCAAGAAAAACAAATAATTCATTAATTGATAGTTACTAAAGGTAGCTCATCCATGATGGGGTAAACCCTAAAATACCCTTAGAGAAAACACCTTCAAACCAAGGATTAAATAGGATACCCATGGCTCAAAAAGCTCAAGAATGATGAGAGAATATCCAAGGAACATAATGCAAGTGATAAATTGCAAAGAAAACTTCTCAATTGGGTAAATTGCAGAAAGTCCAAAATGTGCATAAAATTGCATAACTTGCTCAAACAGTGTCTAAATTGGACCAAATTTGAAACTTAAGATTTTATTATGATTTAAAAGCATATAAAAAGGTTATATTAGGGTTATAAGAATTAAATTATGATAATTAAGCTTTTTCAACACTTTAAGAAAGGTTAGGGGTCTCACAACCATAAACTTCTAATAGGGATTTTGCCCCCGAAATCCAAGGTACACATAGATGGACACTTCTCATGAACGTCATCCTAAATATTATACATGGTTACTTCCATATTATGGTAATGTCACATCACTCTTTTGGATTTCATGTTCTTCTCTTTCAATTTATACATATCTTATCTTGGGTCAGCACAAAAACCCCCACATGAGAAGACATTTGCAAATATGGAACATAGAAATTTGTTGTGCCACCTATACAAATATAATAGTAACTTTCAACTTTAAATTATAGCTATCATCCTCAAATTATATCTATTGTATCAACAAACCATCCATCCTTGATAGTGGTCTTGCCCAACTATCACTAGACCATACACAACATTATAGAGTCACTTTTGTTTTTCCTTCCAAACAACATTTATATAAACATCATCAATTCTCTCTCTCTCTCTCTATGAGATAGGAATACTTGGAATTTTCATTTAATAAACATCTCCAACCTTCACATATTTCTCATACTATTGATACATCTTGGATACTAGGATTCATTACCTTGGTATCCACCTCATGTGCTATAAGGAACTCACATCATTATTTCATCTACTTTTACGAACATAAAAAATATCAAGACATATAAAAGGAGTCTTACTAATTATTGGAAGGCTCAAAAGTAAAATCATCACAAACTTTATGATCTTGGAACCATAGTCCTAACAACCTTATGCTATAATAAGATATACACCCTCATTTTAACAACAAATCCACACATACCAAGTGGCAATGATCCACTTGAAAGTTGTACCCTAGATAGAAAATACACAAAGGGAAACACACTTCCCACAAAATCACAACATAGTCTAAGGGTTACTGGCAAAAAGGTAAGCAATTATATTTTCATTATGCAGGTTACAACTTCTTATGTATCATTTTACCCTTTTCATTTTGGGTTCCTTGCCATTAGCATAGGATTCATCATGATTAACATATCTCATTACTCCTTCCTTCATGACTATTTATCACATTTGGGTATGTTCTCTTATTTTATTATGTTTTTCAACCACTTATCAAAAGGTAAATCATCATATTCTGCATTTTCTTCATTAAACATGGATCGTCACACTTAATTTCTTTCACAGGCCATGCTGATTTTACAATAACACTTTCTTACACACATAGGTTGGTCTCAGATTAACTCAGGTTCCACCTTATCCCTTTGTTAATGTTCCAATTTATCTTCTCATTTGAATCTCATCATAGGAGTTTTCTCCATATCATGTGGATTTCATACCTTGAATCACTTTATAAGCTCATACATATCTATCTTTTACTTTATTATCTTCTTGAATTACATCTTCAAGAACTCTCCTATTGCTATTTGTATTCAGATTTAGATTTCATTGTGTTGTATCTTTCTCTTATAATTATCAACAATTCAAGTTTTGATAGTAAATGATGTAATTCTCATCTTCTCTTGAGGTAATATTGAGTTATCTGCACATGATTTCTAAATCATTATGCTCTTTATATTGTTTCAAAATGACTACTTGATCAAAGTAATAAAAAAGATAACTATCTAAAAGTTCCATACTTACCTTTTCTTCAATAATTGAATACCTAGCCAGGGCACCCAAGTATTGAGATTAGGCAGTATGCACCATGTTTTTGTGTCATATTCTTAACTTAGACGTCATCCTAGTCCTAAGTCCTAGTATCCCTACAGACTCAGTGAACCTAAAGCTCTGATACCAACTTGTGATAACCCGTTACTCTAAATGAGATTACTCAAAATATAAAACACAATCAATCACCAATTAACCACATACCCAAAAATATGGTAAAGTAAGACTGATTTCAACGTCAGCACCCGCTCAGAAACCTTTGCATAAGAGCCCAACATCTTTCTTATATCCATACTAAGATAATAATTTGATACAAATTGTTCTATCACCTTAGCTACAACATATATAAATAGGAGAACAATATTTGTATATGCCACACCACAAACATTAACATGCTAACAAAATTTTGATTCATTTGAAACACCAAATACAAACTTTTTTTACCCGAACCTGAGAGTACAGAGATGACTCTAGGACACACTAGACATCTAATCAATGTTCTCAAATATTCATTACTATAGCTCCTCTTTACTTCCATGGTTCTGTTCTCATCACTGTCGATTACCTAAAAAGATGTGGCGAACCACAAGGGTGAGATCCATGTCCCAGCATGAGATATAACCTCCAACGATGCTTATTGATTACAATATTTTAAATAGTAGATAACTAAGTAGTTGGAGTATTTAATAATCAATTGAATAGATTGAGTAGTTCAAGTATACTAAATAGATTTAGCAAATCATCTTAGAAACAAGTATGGTCATCAATGCATATATAGATAGCAAACAAATGCATTTATTTGGATAGATATATAATCAAATATCATTAAATTGCATCTAATAACAATCATTATCATCAATATGACTATCATCATATTCCTTGCCAACCGTACAAGATATCTAGTAGCATAAGCATGCCTGACATAATGAATATGTCTAGTAACATAACATAGCTATCAATATTGGCATCTCAAATAAAGGGAACAGATCTATATAATAAGTAGAACCAACATCATAACATAATGAACTACTTAGGCATGATTAGCAGTTTAAGAATTTCTAATTACATAGGCATGGCTAACAATATTAAACATAGCTAGAAGCAACATCTTAACCATAAGTGTCAGTATATTTGACAACATAAGCATGTTTACAACATGAGCATAACTACAACATAACCATATCTATTATCCCTTATTGTACTATACATGATCTTAGTGAAAAGAAAGCAAACAAGGGTTATCATCCAATATGAAGCATTGTGTATAACCCTAAATAGATATGCTACACGGCTGTCTTACATCTTTTATTATTATGCCCTGAGGAATTTGAGGATACCACTCAAAATACAAATGACCACTTCTAAGTCAAAAACAGTGCCATACAAGATCTAGCAAGAGTCAGACTCCTAAGATCTTCTCTGCCCCCGATCAGTACGAGTCTTCCACAATGACACATAAGGTCAAGCTCTTAACAGCCTTATCCGTCCTTAGTACAGGTCACAACACTAGTGAAAGGAGGTGGGCACGCATACCCTACCATCCGAGGTACACCCACAGTTGTCCTCCAATCTTGTCACATATATAATCATCGAGACATGACCACATCCGTTCTCAATCACATCAGATGTATGAATCATGACCATAGGTATCCTCCACAACCTGCATTGTGGATGATAAGGATATATCCTCAACTTGCCACCCCCACATACTCAATAGTAAGCTCTTTGAGTTTCCCTTAGGAATACTCGTTTCACCATCCATCAAGTTCTGACACTGAGATGGCTCTATGGCAAAGGGGACTACATGATTAGAGTTTTACTTGATTAGTTATGCCAATTGGATGAATTAAGGCTGCATCAATCAAGTGGACATACAAACTCTAATTCACTTATAGCAAGCATATAAATGTCACAACTTTTAAAAGATATAAAACTTGTGAAACATAATTTCTCATCTCATCATCACATGGTATGATTCACTTATCATTCATGTGACCACACTAGTCATCATACTATCAAAAGATATAAATTCTTTTCATAATATCATAGGGTATCAACCCATATTAACACAAGAGGATTACACCTCATTCAGGGCTCAACCATTCCCAAAGGTCATTAAGACCATCATACTATCACAGGATATAAATCCTATTCACAATATCACAGGGTATCAACCCTTATCAAAACAAGATGATTACACCTCATTCAGGGCTCAACCATGCCCAAAGGTCATTAAGACCATCATACTATTCCCTGTAAGATCATCATTATCTTTCCATGCTTGATAACAAGGCTCAACAACATCACTTACATATAATACACCAGATCAACACAATATTGCATTCATGAGCTAGGAGATGTTCATAAACAATCATAGCAGGGTTATAATAACATTAAGAACATTCCTTCATTACATCAATAGGGAAGAAATCTAGATATGATTAACCCTCATCATCTTCATAATACACATGTTTAGCATAAGAAAGTATCAACCATGTGGCTATGATAACCACCAATTAACACATTAAGGTTATGACCATGTTAAGGAGGTTATTCCACCATCATTCCATCATATAAGAATGTTAAACATGAATACTCATCTTTATCTATTTGTATTAGAGTTATGTTCAACCAAATAAATTATATTAATGTTACTAATCAACACTCATACCTAAAACCTAAATCATGACATCCCCATTAGATCATGGATGCATAAGGTGAAGCATCACCATCACATTCCATAGTATTCTCAAGTATGAACACATAAATTAAGGTGTAACCATCAGTTTATAGCATACTAGGGTTTCAACAACAATAAGAGAGTACTCCATGATTGTATTAGTCATTCAAGGACTGTTCATACCCAATTACCATCATTTAGTTATATTAAAGCTAGTTATAACAAGATATACCTAATTAGGGTTACATATCAACACAATATGGTTATCATCCCTTCTATTCATATGAGTGAACATATAAGAATACCTTATTAAGGGTAACCCTCCATTTGTTCCATCATCATTCAACCCATATCACCATACCACAATGTCACCCAGAACCATTGGATGAATAAAAGATATGACCATTGGTTCTTTACATAAGTAAACACCTTGAATGACTAATCTATGATGTTATTGAGTTGTGATCTATAAAAATCACCATTTAACCCTAGAAATCCTTTGGTTAACAACAATAAGGGTTCTGTTGAGAGTGGGGTAAAACCCACAATCGACTATTCATTTAAAACAATCCATTCATTGTCAACAAGTAATATCCTTAAGTTGATCATATAAAGGAAACCATGTAAATCACATTATTAGGACCAAAATATTAAATTAGACATCATTCCACTTTATTGGAGGAATAAATAATAGATCTTGACCATTGGGTCAAGTTCATATGTCAAAACCATCAATTACATTATAGGTCTGACCATTGCATCAAGTGACCCAAGAAACCATTAGTCTAAGGGTTAATTGATGCTACAACTATATGACTAACTCACCATAGGTTTTGGAGACCTGATCCACCATCATTAGTGACCATTAAGTCACCATAGGTTGTTAGATCAACACTATATTCATTAATCAACATCAAATATCAAACTAATATCACCATTAATTGGTAGCATCATTAGGGTACTTAGTTGTGAATCACTAGGCTTCTAATTAGGCCAACACCTGACCTAAGGGGTGAACGTAAGTTGACACCCTTGGTCACCACCATCAATTTTCATGAAGATAACACCATCGGTTGTTGCAATGGTACCACCATCGAGTCATGTGTTTATAGACGAAATCAGCTTTAAACCCTAAAATTGACCAATGGTTGATAGGTGATTAGCACCATAGGTTGTCAAACCAACCTGATAAAAGTGATATTATAAATTAGGAATAACGTAAACATGATCACAAGTTCATCTAGAACTCAAATCAGAACAGGGAACATTATAAAAATCGAAATCCAAGTCAAGCATAGCTTTTTAGTGCATGGATAATCATTTTAAAGCAAGAACATGAGCTAGCAAGCTTATGGTAAGCAATAAACGTGGAGCAAGTTATAAAACTTGCCTCTAATTAGAAGATAAACTCCCAAACATAAGAAAACATGATCAGGTAGGGTAGGAAATCCAAACATAAGCTGTGAACTCATCCATCTAGCACCTTTCTTCATCAAATGAGCTAACCATAAGAATAAGGAGCAAGAAAGGTAGGGTTTTAGAGCTTTAGATCAATTTCTACCATGGAATCACACCATTCCGACCTGGAGAAAGGTAGGAGGAAGGATAAAAAAGAAAAAATGGAGGGAAGAAGAGGATTCCTATTCTTTTAGGTCAAGCTCACTAGAAGGAAGCTTTTCAAACCCTAAAAGGAAGTCAATTGCAACCCTAGATTCTTTTTCCAAGAAGATTCCCTCTTTCTTATTCCTTGTACATGAAATTCACAACATCATAGAGGGTGAACGATGTTCATTGAAGGAGGGAAGTGGTGGAGAGAAAATGTCTCGTTTGGGTGCTGAGGGATAACTATATGAAACTTTAAGATAAAGAAAAAGAAAAAGTTGAAGTTGTAGTATCTTTCCAAATGTCCATGGCCTTAAACTATTAAGAATATACAAGAACACACACAAGAAGCTCCCTCATTTCTTGAATTTACAATCAAAACAAATAATTCATTAATTGATAGCTACCAAAGGTAGCTCATCCATGAAAGGGTAAACCCTAAAATACCCTTGGAGAAAATACCTTCAAACCATGGATAAAATAGGCGCCCCATGGCTCAAAAAGCTAAATAATGATGATAGAATATCCAAGGAACATAATTCAAGTGATAAATTTCAAAGAAAACCTCTCGATTGGGTAAATTTCATAAAAGTCCAAAATGTGCATAAAATTTCATAACTTGTTCAAACAGTGTCCAAATTTGACCAAATTTGAAACTTAAGATTGTATTATGATTTCAAAGTTTATAAAATGGTTATATTAGGGTTATAAAAATTAAATTATGATAATTAAGCTTGTTCAAAACTTTAAGCAAGATCAGGGGTCTCACAACCATAAACCCCTAACAGGGATTTTGCCCTTGAAATCCAAGGTACACATAGATGGACACTTCTCATGCACATCATCCTCAATATTATACATGGTTACTTCCATATTATGGTAATGTCACATAACTCTTATAAAGGTCATTTTCTTATCTTCCAATTCATACATATCTTATCTTGGGTCATTACAAAAACCCCCACATGAGAAGACACTTGCAAATATGGAACATAGAAACTTGTTGTGCCACCTTTACAAATCTAATAGTAAATTTCAACTTTAAATTCTATCTATCATCCTAAAATTATATCTATTGTATCAACAAACTATCTATCCTTGATAGTTATCTTGTCCAACTATCACTAGACCATACACAACATTGCAGAGTCACTTTTGTTTTTCCTTACAAAAACATTTATAGGATCATCATCAATTCTCTCTCTCTCTATCAGAGAGGAATACTTGGAATGTTCATTTAATAAACATCTCCAACCTTCATATATTTCTCATACTATTGATGCATCTTGGATACTAGGATTCATTACGTCGGTATCCACCTCATGTGCTATAAGGAACCCACCTCATTATCTCATCCACTTTTACCAACATAACAAATGTCAAGACTTATAAGAGGAGTCTTCCTAATTATTGGAAGACTCAAAAGAAAAATCATCACAAACTTTATGATCTTGGAACCATATTCCAAACAACCTTATGCTATAATAAGCTATCACCCTCATGTTTACAACGAATCCACACATACCAACTGGCAATGATCCACTTGAAATTTGTACCCTATGAAGAAAATACACAAAGGGAAACACACTTCTGACAACATCACAACTAGTCCAAGAGTCACTAGCAAAAATGTAAGCAATTCTATTTTCATTATGCAGGTTACAACTTCTTATGTATCATTTTTCCCTTTCATTTGGGGTTCCTTTCCGTTAGCATAGGATTCATCATGATTAACATATCTCATTACTCCTTACTTCATACCTATTTATCACATTTGGGTATGTTCTCTTATTTTATTTTGTTTTTCAACCACTTATCAAAAGGTAAATCATCACATTCTACATTTTCTTCATTAAACATGGATCATCACCCTTAATTTCTTTCACATGCCATGCTGATTTTACATTAACACTTTCTTACACACATAGGTTGGTATGAGATTAACTCAGGTTCCACCTTATTCCTTTGTCATTGTTCCAATTTATCTTCTCATTTTAAGCTCATCATAGGAGTGTTCTCCATCTTATGTGGATTTCATACCTTGAATCATTTTATAAGCACATACATATCTATCTTTTACTTTATTATCTTCATGAATTACATCTTCAAGAACTCCTGTATTGTTATTTGTATTTAGATTTAGATTTCATGATGTTGTATCTTTCTCTTATAGTTACCAAAAATTCAATTTTTAATAGTTAATGATGTAATTCTCATCTTCTCTTGAGGTAATATTGAGTTATCTGCACCATGATTTCTGATTCATTATGCTCTTTAGATTGTTTCAAAATGACTACTTGATCAAATTAATAAAAAAGATAACAATCTAAAAGTTCCAGACTTACCTTTTCTTCAATAACTGAATACATGTCCAGGGCACCCAATTATTGAGATTAGGCAGTATGCACTATGTTTTTGTGTCATATTCTTAACTTAGACGTCATCCTAATCCTAAGTCCTAGTGTCCATCTAGACTCAGTGAACCTAAAGCTCTGATACCAACTTGTGAGAACCTGTTACTGTAAATGGGATTACTCAAAACATAAAACACAATCAATCACCAATTAACCACATACCCAAAACTATGGGTAAATTAAGACTAATTTCAACGTCACCACCCGCTCAGAAATATTTGCATAAGAGCCCAACATCTTTCTTATATCCATACTATGCCAAGAATTTGATAAAAATTGTTCTCTCACCTTATCTACAACATATATACACAGGAGAAAAATAGTTGTATATGTCACAAAACAAACATTAACATGCTAAAAAAATTTCGATTCATTTGAAACACCATATACAAACTTTTCCTACCCAGACCTGAGAGTACATGGACGATTCCAGGACACACTAGACATCTAATCAACTTTCTCAAATATTCATTACTATATCTCCTCTTTACTTCCACGGTTCTATTCTCATCACTATTGATTACCTAAAAAGATGTGGCAAACCATAAGGGTGAGACCCATGTCCCAACAAGAGATATAACCTCCAACAACACTTATTGATTACACCATTTTAAATAGTAGATAACTAAGTAGTTGGAGTATTTAATAATCAATTGAACAGATTGAATAGTTCAAGTATACTAAACAGATTAAGCAAATCATCTTAGAAACAAATATGATCATCATTGCATATATAGATAACAAATAAATCCATTTCTCTGAATAGATATCTACTCAAAAATCATCAAATTGCATCTAATAACAATCATTATTATTAATCTGAGTATCATCATATTCCTTGCTAATAATATAAGCAATCTAGTAGCATAAGCATCCCTAACATCATGAATATGTCTAGTAACATAATATGGCTATCAATATTGGCATCTCAAATAAAGGGAACATGTCTATATCATAAGTAGAACTAACATCATAACACAATGAACTACATAGGCATGATTTGCAGTTTAAGCATTTCTAATTACATAGACATGGCTAACAATATTAAACATAGCTAGAAACAACATCTTAACCATCAGTGTAAGTATATTTGACAACCATAAGCATGCTTACAACATGAGCATAACTACAACATAAGCATATATATTATCTCTTATTTTACTATACATGATCTTAGTGAAAATAAAGAAAATAAGGGTTATCATCCAATATGAAGTGATGTGTATAACCCTAAACAGATATGCTACATGGTTGTCTTACATCTTTTATTATTATGCCCTGAGGAATTTGAGGATACCACTCAAAATCCAACTAACCACTGCTAAGTCGAAATCAATGACATACAAGATCTAGGAAGAGCCGAACTCCTAATATATTCACCACCCCCGGTTAGTATGGGTCCTCCACAATGACACATAAGGTCAAGTTGCTAACAGCCTAGTCTGTCCTTGGTACAATTCACGACACTAGTGAAATGAGGTGGGTATGCATACCCTACCATTTGAGGTGTTGTCCTCCAATCTCATCACATATATATTCACTGAGACACGACGACAGCCATTCTCAATCACATCAGATGTATGAGGAATGACCATAGCCATCCTCCACAACTTGCATTATCGATGGCAAGGATATATCCTCAACTTGCCACCCCCACATACTCAACAGTATGCGCTCTGAGTTTCCCTTAGGAATACTCATTTCACCATCCAACATGTTCTGACACAGAGATGTCTCTATGGAACAGGGCACTACATGATTAAAGTTCCACTTGATTAGTTATGCCAATTGGGTGAATTAAGGCTACATCAATCAAATGGACATAAAAACCTAATTCACTTCTAGCAAGCATATAAATATCACAACTTTGAAAAGTTATAAAACATGTGAAACATAATTTCTCATCTCATCATCACATGGTACTATTCACTTGTCATTCATGAGACCACACTAGTCATCATACTATCACAAGATATAAATTCTTTTCACAATATCACAGGGTATCAACCCTTATTAACACAAGAGGGTTACACCTCATGCAGGGCTCAACCATGCCCAAAGGTCATTAAGACCATCATACTATCATAGGATATAAATCCTTTTCACAATATCACAGGGTATCAACCCTTATCAACACAAGAGGATTACACCTCATTCATGGCTCAACCATGACCAAAGGTCATTAAGACCATCATACTATTCCCTACAAGATCATCATTATCTTTCCATGCCTTATAACAAGGCTCAACAACATCACTTACATATAATACACCAGATCAGCACAATATTACATTATTGAGATAGAAGATATTCATAAACAATCATAGCAGGGTTATAATAACATTAAGAACATTCCTTTATTACATCAACATGCAAGAAATCAAGATATGATTAACCCTCATCATATTCATAATGCACATGTTTAGCATAAGAAAGTATCAACTATGAGCCTATGATAACCACCATTTAACACATTAAGGTTATGATCATGTTAAGGACGTTATTCTACAATTATTCCATCATATAAGAATGTGAAACATGAGTACTCATCTTTATCTATTTGTATTAAAGTTAGGTACAACAAGATAAATTATATTAATGTTACTAATCAACACTCATACCCAAACCCTAACTCACGACATCCCCATTAGATCATTGATGCATAAGGTGAAGCATCACCATCACATTCCATAGTATTCTCAAGTATGAACCCACACATAAATTAAGGCGTAACCATCGGTTTATAGTATACTAGGGTTTCAACAACAATAAGAGAGTACTCCATGATTGTATTAGTCATTCAAGGACTATTCATACCCAATTACCATCATTTAGTTATATTAAAGCTAGTTATAACAAGCTATACCTCATTTGGGTTACATATCAACATAATATGGTTATCATCCCTTCTATTCATATGAGTGAATAGGTAAGAATACCTTATTAAGGGTAACCCTCCATTTGTTCCATCATCATTCAACCCATATCATTATACCACAATGTCACCCAGAACCATTGGATGTTTAAAAGGTAAGACCATTGGTTGTTTACAAAAGTAAACACCTTGAATGAATCATATATGATGTTATTGAGTTGTGATCTATAAAAGTTACCATTTAACGCTAGACATCCTTTGGTTAACAACAATAAGGGTTCTGTTGAGAGTAGGGTAAAACCCACAATCGACTGTTCATTTAAAACAAGCCATCCATTGTCAACAAGTAAGCTCCTTAAGTTGATCATATAAAGGAAGAAATCTAAATCACATTATTAGGACCAACAAAATACATTAGCCATAATTTCACTTTATTGGAGGAATAAACATTAGATCTTGACCATTGCGTCAAGTTCATATGTTAAAACCATCAATTACAGTATAGGTCTGACCATTGCATCAAGTGACCCAAGAAACCATTGGTCTAAGGATTAATTGATGCTACAACTATATGATTAACTCACCATAGGTTTTGAAGACCTGATCCACCATCATTAGTGACCATTAAGTCACCATAGGTTGTTAGATCAGCACTATATTCATTAATCAACATCAAATATCAAACTAATATCACCATTGATTGATAGCATCATTAGGGTACTTAGTTGTGAATCACTAGGCGTCTAATTAGGCCAACACCTGACCTAAGGGGTGAATGTAAGACACCCTTGGTCACCACCATCAATTTTCATGAAGATAACACCATCGGTTGTTGCAATGGTACCAACATCGAGTCATGTGTTTATAGACGAAATCAGCTTTAAACCCTAAAATTGACCAATGGTTGATAGGTGCTTAGCACCATAGGTTGTCAAACCAACCTGATACAAGTCATATTATACCTTAGGAATAATGTACACATGATCCCAATTTCATCTAGGACTGAACTCATAATAGGCAATGCTATAAAAATTGAAATCTAAGTCAAGCATAGCTTTTTAGTGCATGGATCATCATTTAAAAGCAAGAACATGAGCTAGCAAGCTTATGGTAAGCAATAAACGTGCAGAAAGTTATAAAAATTGCCTCTAATTAGAAGATAAACTCCAAAACATAAGAAAATATGAGCAGGTAGTGTAGGAAATCCAAGCATAAGCTGTGAACTCGTCCATCTAGCACCTTTCTCTATCAAATGAGCAAACACTAAGAATACAGAGCAAGAAAGGTAGGGTTTTAGAGCTTTAGAGCAATTTCTACCATGTAATAGAAAGATTCTAACCCGTAGAAAGGTAGGAGTAAGGATAACTAAGAAATAAATGGAGAGAAGAAGGGGATTCTTATTCTTTTAGGTCAAGATCACTAGAAGGAAGCTTCTCAAACCCTAAAAGGATGTCAATTGCAACCCTAGATTCTTTTTCCAAGAAGATTCCCTCTTTCTTCTTCCTTGAACAAGAAATTTACAGAAGAACAGAGGGATAATGTGTTTCATAGAAGGAGGGAAGTGGTGGAGAGAAAATGGCTCGTTTGGGTGCTTAGGGATAACTATATGAAACTTTAAGATAAAGAAAAAGAAAAAGGTGAAGTTCTAGCATCTTTCCAAGTGTCCATGGTCTTAAACTATTAAGAATATACAAGAACACACACAAGAAGCTCCCCCAACATCCATATAGACATGATTATACCTCTTTTCTTGAATTTCTAAGAAACAAAATAATTCATTAATTGATAACTACTAAAGGTAGCTCATCCATGAAGGGATAAACCCAAAAATATCCTTGGAGAAAACACCTTCAAACCAAGGATTAAATAGGCGCTCCATGGCTCAAAAAGCTCAATAATGATGTTAGAATATACAAGGAACATAATGCAAGTGATAAATTTCAAATAAAACCTCTCAATTGGGTAAATTGCAAAAAAGTCCAAAATGTGCATAAAATTGAATAACTTGGTTAAACAGTGTCCAAATTGGACCAAATTTGAAACTTAAGATTGACTTATGATTTCAAAGCATATAAAAAGGTTATATTAGGGTTATATGAATTAAATTATGATAATTAAGCTTGTTCAACACTTTAAGAAAGGTTAGGGGTCTCACAACCATAAACCCCTAATAGGGATTTTGCCCCCGAAATCCAAGGTACACATAGATGGAAACTTCTCATACATGTCATCCTATACATGGTTACTTCCATATTATGGTAATGTCACATCGGTCTTATAAAGGTCATGTTATTCTCTTTCAATTCATACATATCTTATCTTGGGTCAGCATAAAAACCCCCACATGAGAAGACATTTGCAAATATGGAACATAGAAACTTGTTGTGCTACATGTACAAATATAATAGTAACATTCAACTCTAAATTCTATCTATAATCCTAAAATTATATTTATAGTATCCACAAACTATATATCCTTGATAATGGTCTTGCCCAACTATTACTAGACCATACACAACATTATAGAGTCACTTTTGTTTTTCCTTCCAAACAACATTTATAGGATCATCATCAATTCGCTCTCTCTCTACAGGAGAGGAATACTTGGACTATTCATTTGATAAACATCTCCAACCTTCACATATTTATCATATCGTTGATACAACTTTGATACTAGGATTCATTACCTTAGTATCTACCTCATATGCTATAAGGAACCCACATCATTATCTCATCCACTTTTACCAACATAACAAATATCAAGACATATAAGAGGAGTCTTCCTAATGATTGGAAGGCTCAAAAGAAAAATCATCACAAACTTTATGATCTTGGAACCATAGTCCAAACAACCTCATGCTATAATAAGCTATCCACCCTCATGTTGACAACAAATCCACACATAACAAGTGGCAATGATCTACTTGAAAGTTGTACCCTAGAAAGAAAATACATAAAGGGAAACACACTTCCCCCAACATCACAACATATTCCAAGGGTCACAAGCAATAAGGTAAGCAATTCTATTTTCATTATGTAGGTTACAACTTCTTATGTATCATTTTATCCTTTTCATTTTGGATTCCTTGCCATTAGCATAGGATTCATCACGATTAACATATCTCATTACTCCTTCCTTCATGACTATTTATCACATTTGGGTATGTTCTCTTATTTTATTATGTTTTCAACTACTTATCAAAAGCTAAATCATCATATATCGCATTTTCTTCATTAAACAGGGATCGTCACCCTTAATTTCTTTCACATGACATGCTGATTTTACATTAACATTTTCATTACACCCATAGGTTTGTCTGAGATTAACTCAGGTTCTACCTTATTCCTTTGTCATTGTTCCAATTTATCTTCTTATTTTACTATCATCATAGGAGTGTTCTCCATATTATGCGGATTTCATACCTTGAACCACTTTATAAGCACAAACATGTCTATCTTTTACTTTATTATCTTCATGAATTACATCTTCAAGAACTCCTATATTGCTATTTGTATTCAGATTTATATTTCATGGTGTTGTATTTTTCTCTTATAGTTACCAACAATTCACGTTTTGATAGTTAATGATGTAATTCTCATCTTCTCTTGAGGTAATATTGAGTTATCTGCACCATGATTTCTGATTCATTATGCTCTTTAGATTGTTTCAAAATGACTACTTGAAAAATATAACAATCTAAAAGTTCCATACTTACCTTTTCTTCAATAATTGAATACCTGTCGAGGACACCCAAGTATTGAGATTAGGCAGTATGTACCATGTTTTTGTGCTGAATTCTTAACTTATACGTCATCCTAGTCCTAAGTCCTAATGTCCATGTAGACTCAGTGAACCTAAAAATCTAATACCAACTTGTGAGAACCTATTACTCTAAATGAGATTACTCAAAACATAAAATACAATCAATCACCAATTAACCACATACCCAAAACTATGGGTAAATTAAGACCGATTTCAACGTCAGCACCCGATCAGAAACATTTGCATAAGAGTCCAACATCTTTCTTATATCCATACTATGACAAGAATTTGATACAAATTGTGCTATCACCTCATCTACAACATATATACACAGGAGAACAATATTTGTATATGCCACACAACAAACATTAACATACTAACAAAATTCTGATTCATTTGAAAACACCATATACAAACTTTTCCTGCCCGGACCTGAGAGTACATGGACGATTCTAGGACACACTAGACATCTAATAAACTTTCTCAAATATTCATTACTATATCTCCTCTTTACTTCCACAGTTATGTTCTCATCATTGTCGATTACCTAAAAAGATGTGGTGAACCACAAGGGTGAGACCCATGTCCCAGCAAGAGATATAACATCCAACAATGCTTATTGATTACAACATTTTAAATAATAGATAACTAAACAGTTGGAGTATTTAATAATCAATTGAATAGATTGAATATACTAAATAGATTAAGCAAATCATCTTAGAAACAAGTATGATCATCAATGCATATATAGATAACAAATAAATCCATTTCTCTGGATAGATATCTACTCAAATATCAAGAAATTGCATCTAATTAATAACAATAATTATCACTAATCTGACTATCATCATATTCCTTGCTAACAGTACAAGCAATGTAGTAGCATAAGAATCCCTGACATCATGAATACGTCTAGTAACATAACATGGCTATCAATATTGGCATCTCAAATAAAGGGAACATATCTATATCATAAGTAGTACTAACATCATTACACAATGAACTACATAGGCATGATTAGAAGTTTAAGCATTTCTAATTACATAGGCATGGCTAACAATATTAAACATAGCTAGCAACAACATCTTAACCCTCAATGTTAGTATATTTGACAACATAAGCATGCTTACAACATGGGCATAACTGCAACATAAGCATATCTATTATCTATTATTGTACTATACATGATCTTAATGAAAATAAAGCAAACAAGGGTTATCATCCAATATGAAGCATTGTGTATAACCCAAAACAAATATGCTACACGACTGTCTTACATCTTTTATTATTATGCCCTGAGGAATTTGAGGATACCACTCAAAATCCAACTGACCATTGCTAAGTCGAAATCAATGCCATACAAGATCTAGGAAGAGCCAGACTCCTAAGATATTCTCTGCCTTCGGTCAGTACGGGTCCTCCACAACGACACATAAGGTCAAGCTGCTAACAACCTAGTCCGTCCTTGGTACAGGTCATGACACTAGTGAAATGAAGTGGGTATGCATACCCTACCATTGGAGGTGTTGTCCTCCAATCTCGTCACATATATAATCATTGAGACACGACGGAAGACATTTTCAATCACATCATATGTATGAGGCATGACCATAGACATTCTCCACAAATTTCATTATAGATGACAAGGATATATCCTCAACTTGCCACCCTCACATACTCAATAGTATGCACTCTGAGTTTCCCTTAGGAATACTCGTTTCACCATCCAGCAAGTTCTGACACTGAGATGGATCTATGCCACATGGCACTACATGATTAGAGTTTCACTTGATTAGTTATTCCAATTGGGTGAATTAATGCTACATCAATCAAGTGGACATAAAAACCCTAATTCACTTCTAGAAAGCATATAAATATCACAACTTTTAAAATATATCAAACATGTGAAACATAATTTCTCATCTCACCATCACATGGTACTATTCACTTGTCATTCATGAGACCACATAAGTCATCATACTATTACAAGATATAAATTCTTTTCACAATATCACAGGGTATCAACTGTTATTAAGACAAGAGGATTACACCTCATGCAGGACTCAATCATGCCTAAAGGTCATTAAGACCATCATACTATCACCAGATATAAATTATTTTCACAATATCATAGGGTATCAACCCTTATCAACACAAGAGGATTACACCTCATTCAGGGCTCAACCATGCCCAAAGATCATTAAGACCATCATACTATTCCCTATAAGATCGTCATCATCTTTCTGTGCCTTTTAATAAGGCTCAACAACATCACTTACATATAATACACCAAATCAGCACAATATTGCATTAATGAGCTAGGAGATATTCATAAACAATCATAGTAGGGTTATAATAACATTAAGAACATTTCATTATTAAATCAAAATGCAAGAAATCTAGATATGATTAACCCTCATCATATTCATAGTGCACATGCTTAGCATAAGAAAGTATCAACCATGTGGCTATGATAACCACCAATTAACACATTACGGTTATGATCATGTTAAGGAGGTTATTCCACCATCATACCATCATATAAGAATTTTAAAAATTAATACATATCTTTATCTATTTGTATTAGAGTTAGGTTCAACAAGATAAATTATATTAATGTTACTAATCAACACTCATACCCAAACCCTAACACATGACATCCCCATTAGATCATGGATGCATAAGGTGAAGCATCACCATCACATTCTATTTCATTCTCAAGTATGAACCCACACATAAATTAAGGTGTAACCATCGATTTATAGCATACTATGGTTTCAATAACAATAAGAGAGCACTCTATGATTGTATTAGTCATTCAAGGACTATTTATACCCAATTACCATCATTTAGTTATATTAAAGCTAGTTATAACAAGCTATACCTCATTAGGGTTACATATCAACAGAATATGGTTATCATCCCTTCTATTCATATGACTGAATAGGTAAGAATACCTTATCAAGGGTAACCCTCCATTTGTTCCATCATCATTCAACCCATACCACAATGTCACCCAGAACCATTGGATGTTTAAAAGGTAAGACCATTGGTTGTTTACATAAGTATACACATTGAATGAATAATCAATGATGTTATTGAGTTGTGATCTATACAAGTTACCATTTAGTCCTAGACATCCTTTGGATAACAATAAAAAGGGTTCTAGTGAGAGTAGGGCAAAACCCACAATCGACTGTTCATTTAAAACAAGCCATCCATTGTCAACAAATAAGCTCCTTAAGTTGATCATATAAAGCAAACCATCTAAATCACATTATTAGGCCCAACATATTACATTAGCCATCATTCAACTTTATTGGAGGAATAAATATTAGATCTTTACCTTTGGGTCAAGTTCATATGTTAAAACCATCAATATCTACTAAAAATTGGGCCATTATTCACGGGAGAGTCCTGTCACAAACCCCTCTCTACAGGCCCTCAGAAATAGGGACGGTTGTGGGTCTGGCCCTCACAAATGGTCCGTGAAGAGAACTCATGTGACAAATACCAGTGGCCCTCACGAATACAATTGTCACGGACCAACTGACCCTCAAAATGTTATATTGAGGGACTATTCAGCCTTCATAAATACATTTTTGAGGGACAATTTAGCCTTCATAAATACATTTTTGAGGGACTATTTAGTTCTCATAAATACATTTTTGAGGGACTTGATGGTCCTGGAGAATATATTTTTGAAGGGATAATGCCTTCATTAATATTATTTTTCAGGGGCTATGTGGTCGTCATCAATGCAATTTTGATGGTCAATCTGGACCTTCATCAATATATTTATGAGGGACTACTATAAATGATTTTGTTATTGATTATTGAATGATTTATTAAATGATAATTGATTTTTACTATAGTGAATATCAAATTTTAAATGAAAACTTTGTATACATAACCTCAAGAAAAATTTTTATACTAATTCACATGACATCTTAAGAAGATTCAACACCAAAATGACACATAAAAATGTTAAATCACCTCAAACCAAAATTTGTTATTGAAGCAAAATATTATCCATACATTGCGTGCTCAACATTTATATAAATAAAGAGTACATATGGTTCAAAAATTTGAGATTGATGACAATCAACATATCATGCTAGAAACTCTTAAGATCTATAATGTCTCCATATTCCTTCAAATGGTGTGGTTCTCTTCTTCAATGCCAGGCCTCATACGGTTAGGTACTTGAATATTCTTCTCCTAAAAATGAAAAATCATTATATTAATAGAATTTAAAGTTTATACATAAATTATAGTACAACAAACAACTTACCTTTATATTTTGGTTTTGGTCTACTCCAAGGTGCATTGTCCGTCGAAATCCATCATTAAAAGTAATTCTACCCTATCAATATAAATACAAAAAGGAATCAGAGTGAGTGCGAAGTAGAGATAAATGTAAGTGAACCAACATAGCAACAACATGCACCCGTAAACTAAAATTATGATTGAACTTAGTAAATAGTACATAATTAAAAAAAAACTCAGTGGGTTATATGGCCTTGAAGAATCTCCACGGAAGGACTAATGTTTAAGAAAAGGAGACATACTGGCATTGCTATCTAGTACTGAAGTGCAATATGCAAACAGTTGTTTAGGTAAGTAATCTAAATACAGATAGTTCACTTATCTTGGGGGACATGAAGTGAATTGGTGCAATAACACACACATCCTGCACAATACATACATATTCACATTCATAACCCCCTCCCCTTTAAAAGAAACACACCAAAAAAACACCAAACATCACCATATCATCACCCACTGGTACAAAAACTTATTTTATGGCAGCTTTCATTTCCTAAAACCTTCAAATCTAAATTGCACACCATGAAGCAAGGTCAGTTTGGACATTCTTGTATTCATAAAAGGAACTAAAGATGGACAAATAGCAATATTAACTTCCTGTACATCAATAACTGGTTTAGCCTACTGGAATCCAACAAGATCCATAGATATAGCATTACATCAACCATTACCTGTGAAGTAATAGCCATGCCAATCAGAAACCGATGTTGCATACAGAAAAGTGATTTAACTCCCAAGCCTTTTCGTTGCATACAGAAAATAAGTCAGTAGCATCCCTTGCCCCATCCCCACCATGGGGAAAAAGAAACTTCCATATTGACAGGGATGATGTCATACTGACATGCAGTATACTGGGACAACATTCATAACTTCTGCAATCAGCCAATTTGCAGCTGTGGTTCCCTCATCTTGAGGAGAGAACCTAATAGAGAGCATTCATAACTTCTGCAATCATCTTGAGGAGAGAACCTAATAGAGAGCAAGGAGGGGACAACACAAAAAAAAGAAAAGAGAAATCTAGGGATGTCAGCAGAAGAGAGGGGATATAAAAGTCATTACTTACAAAAGAGAAATCTACTCTCCAGCGACAACTCGACATTTTACTCTCCAAATCACTGCAAAGTCCACCCCAAGCACTGTTTTTGTACAGTTGTTCCTCCTATAGATGCAAGGTGTGACGTCCCCGGATTTTCTAAAACTTAATCTGATGTGTGACGTCCAAATTGAAACCCTCACCTCAGCGAGAATCCCAATTTAAACATCCCACACTAGGCTAAGAAGAAGAAAACCAGAGGAAGTCAGAAGGAAACACAGTAGCACATGTACATGAACAATAATAAAACCATACACACATGTTCACCATTCAACATATAGTTACAACATGAATTGTTACAACATTTGATATTACATATTGAACAACAAACTTAAACATTTACATGTACTACCACTAAACTATATGATCTTAAGACAACAGGTCCACCTGTACATCAGCTCGCCACACAACTCTCACTATCCTGGGTCTTCAAGAGCATAACCACAACCTAAACAAAAGATTACATGCGGTACACGTCAGCACAATATTTCAAGAATATTGTACTGAGTACGCCTACGTGTCTTTTTATATACCTCTCATCATATCTTGGCAATAAGATAAAACTAATACTTGGCAGTAACAGAAGAATATAAGAAAAGCGTATACTTGCACAAAGATATTCATTAACAAAAGAGAACACATATTTTAAGCTCATTTTCCATTATATGCTCGTGCATCCGCCTACCAATGGGATAGATGCATTCAGGACTTATGATCTACTTACCAAAGAGATAGATCATTGTACATGTGATCCGCTTACCAAAGAGATAGATCACTCACTAGCACTATGCTTACCAAAGAGATATAGTGCTTTCATATAATGGAACAAATATATTATGTTTCAAGTGTTCATAGCCATAAGTATGGAAAATCAAACAAGATATCATACAAGAACAATCATTTCATCCAATATCATATGCCAAGTATTTTACTATGCATATAGCACAAGCATATTGTATAATAAGCCAAGTAAGAGGTAGTGGCGTACCTTGATCAAGAGATAGATCATTTAATCACATATTCCTCATGTCATCTATAACTTTGGTCAACCCTGATTAAGACAAGATTACATATCATCATTAGGTTCCCATCATCTCAACCCTAAAAGATTATTAAGGTTCAAGGTTCTTTTGTTTTAAGTTGCATAATGAGAAAATGTCAGGCTTTGCTATTGTTCATGCTCTGATACCATCTGTGACGTCACACATTAGATTAAGTTTTAGAAAATCTGGGGACGTCACACAAGGCCTCTAGGATCCACACTGCAGGGTGCTTTCTTTCAGAATCTTGGTTCCTCAGTGCGTGCAGGCCCATAGAAGAGCATGAGACATCTCCTCAAGTAATGGCCTTCCAAGATGGATGGAATGGTGTTTTGACTATCATTAAGATGCTCAAAACCTACTCAGTGCGTGTATGCCATGTTTATCTCAACACCTACTAGTCAATATTCATTGCAACATGTGTTTATAGAATATTAAAAATCACTACAGAAAAACTGAATTTCAGTAGGTGATTATTGAAAAATGCGTGTTACTAGCTACTTCAATTTATACAGCTCTCAGTTGATGGCAACTTCAAATGCTGTGAGCAATCTTATCAGGACCGGACGGTGACTGAATTGGTGAGGGCAGTGATTCCCGGTTAACAGGTGGTCCAACCGGTGGTTGGATCAGTTTAACAGCAGTAACTAATATTCTTTTCTTTCTCCATGAGTCGCACCTGTGTAGCTCTCTGTGATAGAGGCAACATGTTTACTACACTAGTAAAATCCCAACTGCATTATGATATCACTTACATGTTAGGAAGTATGATTTTCTGTTAGTCGGTGTTACATAAATGTAGTAGCACAAGGGGAATGTGAAGAATAGTCTACCCCAGATATTGTGAATGACAAACCTCGAATAGTACCAACATACTTCTTAAGACTGAATGTCTTTCAAATAAAGAAACTATAGGAGCAGGGTGAGCTGTAAGTTTGCGAGTCTCTCTACAAAAATGTCTTTCAATGCTTGAATATTACAAACAAGAAAGACAATCCCACCCATTTCGTCATTTAATTACATACCTACAAGTCATTGCTCAGTCATTTCCATATGTTTTACCTCTAAACCCACCATATTTTTAGTTGAACTCAACATTTTGCATATTGTTTACAAATCTGTTCATTGCCAAATAGGAAAGACATAGTGGAAAAACCCTTGTGATTCACCAAGATACAAGTTGGTGGCAGGGTACCTATTTGTATGATTCTTTTATCACCTACTGTTAGTGTCCTCAACGTCTAATTGAAGAGAAATTCCAGAAACAATAGAGAAACTCTAGAAACTTTCTCTTTGTTTGGAGGGTCTGAGTGTTTCTCATTCTGATAAAGAAATCTAGAGCTGTTGAATCCAATTTGAGTTACAACTGCTATTCAGTTCTGAACAGAGCAAAAAAAGTTAAAAGTAGATGGTTTATAGCAGAGACAAAAGTTTGGCAGGATGAGAGTGAATCTATTAGGTAAATCTATGGAGGCTTCACTATCTTAAAGATCGATAATGATATGTTAATTGAGAAGTTACAGGAATTGCACAACCACGAGCTATGAGGATAAGATATGAAGATTAATAATATGTAGTAGGAATTGCACAACCACGAGGACAACATAACATACCTAGAAGAGTTGAGACCTAACGAACTTGTATCATCAGTGTGCTTACATATACTAGAGATAGTGGCAACATGAAGTACATGAAGAAACTGACTAGGTTTCCTGAGAGAGTTTCTTGAGAAATTTGACCCCACCCCACCCTTCAGAGAACACCATCAACCAGCCTCTCATCATCTGTTACACCCACCCTTTTGGCATAGACTCAAATGCAGTGCCACTTCCACACCTTAGCTATAGCCAAGCAGTAGATGTACTAAAAATTTGAGGATATACTTCTGAAGATTTGTGCCTCTTAGAACTAAAAGGGAGGTTTGTAGCAAATGTAGCATTGTAGCTATCCTGGTATGTAGCTGCCATATGGGACCATCACTATTTCTAGCAGGGCACACAAAGATTTGGAATAGTTGAAGAACATATATGAACAAAGTGTTCTATATGTGCAATAACTGAGCAAAAATTCAGAAGCATGTGTAGGAACTAACTGGGAACTATATGCTCGAGCTCTAGAATTTTCAATGCCATGTAGTTATAAATCAGTGAGGACATTAAATTGTAACATAGAGGTAGTAGAGACAACAATATCAGATTTACCATATATGGATGTGTGGTGTTTTCCATGTTCACCGTCATAGAGGCAGTTCAGACAACAAAATTCTCCTTGTTCACCTTCACAGTAGAATGCATGGCAGGAGCAGAGTTGACCACCACACACGAAACCTAACGACATGGCATTGATAGAATTAATATAAGATTATGGATGCTTATTCCATGTAATCATTCTTTCCCACCTAGTCTGTAACATCTTCTATGATTCCAAACTGGTGTAACATCTTCCATGTAACAATATCCCTAGCATCGCCCATCTTCTTTTACTTTGCCTGATCATCATAACATTAAGCTAATACTCATCAACTCACAGAAACATAACTGATAACACCTCAAATAAATCACAACCAAAATCACGATTGCATCTGTAACTCAATCACATGTGAAACAAAAGATAACATTCAAATTTTTTTTATCAATCCAATAGAACATTTGTAACATCGTATGTTATTAATGGAAGACAAAAAAACATACCTCAAAATAGGGTCTAAAACTCATGATCCAAGGTATATGAACCCATTTCACAAGAAAGATCATACATGACAAAATCACCAAGAAGCTTTTTTCAGTAGGATCAAGCACCTGAACATATAAAAAATAAAGTTCCCCATTATGTGCACAAAGCAACCAAGAAATTTCACCTTCTTTACATATACCAGTAATGCAAATCATATGTCTAAGTTGTTTGCTTGTCTTCTTTCTATTTGGATCCCTTGGTTGGTTAAATGATGGCTGAAATGAGTATAGGTGATATCACAAAAGATAGTGAAATAAAAGGAAGGAATCATATATATGCACATTAAGGAAATAGGGAGCAACATTACCTTAATTAACTTCAAGTCAATAGAGATCCAAAAGAATAAGGCCTCAGAACTCAGTAGAAGATCAACATAAGAACAGAGGAAGTGTGGAGATCCTATCGGACTAGATAGCATAGTCATTTATTAACAACTTAAGAATGTTATAATTAGTTCCACTCGTCATTAACATTGCCCATTGAGTCACAAGAGATTCACATGTATTACCATATGATATCATTAGCATACTTTTCCTAACCACTTGCAACAGTCCCAGGTGCTCATCAATGTCTTGTCTAGCTCCAAGTACTCTAGTTTCATCTTCTTAGATTGTGTAATAGTTTAGCATGCTATTTGTGTCCTTACAAATATATGCAATTAATTTCAACCACATGCTCTACTAAGCATGTTATCTTTATATATAAATCAAAGAAGAAAAATAAAATGGGTGCTCTATTCAATATATTCCAATTACTTTCATTCTAAAATATATTCAGTTTCTATGGTATCAAATCACATCTTGAATAACTAACACCCCAAAGGATAACTTGAAATCTGAATTTTGGTTTAAATGAAAAGAACAACCTAATGATAAAAGCTACATAAGTGCAACACCTTGAAATTCAGACTTGCCCTCGACATCATAAGCTCATGACATCAGACCAATAACCCATCAATATCATAAGATACAAAAATTGAGTCATAGAGGAGGAAAAGCAATCAACAAATAGCTTAAGGATGAGCAAACAACAACTCCTCATCAGCAATAAGAATAGTTGCTATCCAATCAGAACATTTGCATAAACCAGTAATTAAAAACTTCAAGTTGTACTACATACATCCCACATGCACTTCTTTGGCACTAATAAAAGGCGGTGACGATATTTATCATGAATTGTTGTAGTAGTAGTATCTTGATTGGAAGTATTTGGATGTCATACACAAGTAACTGACTGTAAGTTTTCCCTATTCCAGCCATTTTCAATTGCCTGATATGAAATCCAGTAATGCCACCTTGGCGCTTGTGCTTATTCAGTAAGATTTCACTCTAATCCTTTGAGAATGTAACTCTATTGCATGCAATTAACTACCTATCTTAGTACTACCTAATTCAGCTGGATATATATGTTGCCATATGGGATTCCCAAAACAAACAAAATCAAGTGATGAGCAGAAATGAAATGCTTGTTTGAAATTGTCCAGGTCCATGGTAGAGAGTGGGACTGCTACAACACAATCACGAACCTAATTTGTTAATACTGTGGATATCCATATTTATATGACAGTATATTACAATAAAATCAGTTTCAAATGATTAACACTACACATTTAAATAATTCCCGCAACGCTACACAGAGCCTAGATAGCATACATCAGTTTTAAATTCTAAATGATACATTTAAGCAGCGTCTCAGAAGGCAAAACACACATTTGAAAAATACCATAACAACCAACGGGTGCGCATTGAACTATAAAGAACCACTCCGCACAAATTCGGTCTTTTAAAACGACATACAATATCATTCAAGTAAATCAAACAAACAGATTTTAGTCACAATTTAATATTATTATGGATGTATAGATTCCATATTTCCATCTTACAAGCAAGCAGGTTAATTTGCAGAGTCTTCTGTAACTAGCTGTAAGGATGGCCAAGAAAAGAATTGTGCATAATCCTCGACCCACCTCATACCACTTGTAAAAAGACACATAAAGCGGATCTAGCTGGATTTCCATATCCTGGAACTCTCCAACCATTGAGTGGGCATTCTAAAACTAGTGAACAACTGCATGCATGGTGAGCAATATTCCCATGTACCCATGTTAATTTGATTTAACATTGGTAGAAGTGTCATGTTGAGCAATACTCTGATCCAATACAATCCAACAAAGAATTGTAATAAAGCAGAACCATATAAGTCCAATACAACCCTATCCCTACCTAAAGTGAAGCCAGGACAATATAAACTAAAATATGATGTAGCATCACATAAATAAACTGATACTGAAACAACCATATCTCAAACAGAACTAAATCTTACCATCTTCAGGTTGGCATCATCTACAATGGACACAAGCAACAAACATAGGTAACAAAGAGGGACACAAGCAAACAACACTACAGACTAGCAACTGTAAACAAGTGGTGGAGGTGGGTTGACAGAGAACGCATGTTTGCATCCACTCTCGAAAACATTGCAATATAAATCTATATGGGTAATGTAGATGTAAAGGACAAATAAGAAAGATCATTCTATAACGCAGAAGATATCAGTGTTGGTTTCATAAAAAAGGTAAGGGTTATAATTTATATATTGCTCTATTGGAATAGATCTGCTCCAAACCAAGAATGCAAATTAATATATTTTACTTCTGTTCATGAGAAACGACAAGGGCAGTACATGGAGGGTTTGGCAATAGTAGGAGTGCTACAAAGCTCTAACCGAAACAAGACCGACAAAAAGTAGTGCAATCTTCCGTACCATTTCCAACACACACCAGCTACTGGATTAACAAAAGCCACGTCTGGAAAATAACTTGGTTTAAGGTATACAAACATTACTTCTGACTTGAATCTGTTTGGTACACTCATCGTGTTTCTACTAAACACAGTATATCAGTGTCCTTTCCATCAAAAAGTTGAGGGCTATGTCTAATCTATTACTAAACACACTATATCAGCGTCCTTTACAACACTGACAATATGTTATATAGGACTTTTGCAAGACTCTATAGTAAAGATGAAAAGACATTTTGGAAACAATCATACCAGAGAAGCTAATATACATAATTAACCGCATACAAGTATCTTAAAAATATTCAAACGATACTCCTCATGCTTGATATAGGAAGCTCTCAAATGTAATTAATAATTAAGATTACAATCATCTTTGAAACCCTATTGGTAGTTGGGGACTATAGACAAGCTTCAATAAAATTGGATGACCCCTAATTGATATGGGACATTTCATCCCAAACATCTCCCAAGTGTCTTTCCTGATGTGCACTGGATCCCCATTGCCAAATTATCTAGGGCTGCCACTAAGACGTAAGCAAAATTTATACCAAGGGATAGTTTCATGGCATAATCAAAATGACTAGCAAACTTCGTTCAATCGGTACATACTTATCACAATTCATAAAAGTTGAATATGCAAGGAGAACTTCCTCGATATACAAATACTATAACCTTTGTAGCATGGGATAAACACCATTTGATAATAGTGCTTTGGAAATTCTGATATCATAAATCCTCCCTGATCTCTGGCAACCAGGTATCTCCAGAGATTTAGCGAGTAACGACAACAAATTCAAGCAGAACTATTCTATAAAAGTAGTGCCAGACAAAACACATGGTTTTTGATAGTCCAATACAGAGATTATATGGCTTAATTATGTTTTGACTGGGTTGAGAGGTCTGAGAAGAAACAAGTTACAAGTTGCAATAATACCCATGAGATTCCACAAACCAATGCGATCCGAAAGGGGTGAAAAATTCATAACTCATCACTGAAATATGCAAACGGGTAAAAGACGCGGTGCGCCTCATAGCTTTCCGATGCGTTCCCCACAGCACTGACAAACGTGGTGTCGATTCCCGTCGAAGGGTCTATCCAGACGACATTAAGAGTGAAGAGGACAACGCCTAGGCTGTTTCCTATTCGGAGCTGAGGAGTCGTGAGGCGTGAGGAGTCGACGGCGGACACCGTAGAGGTGTTGGGGGCGTCGGCGGCTAGGGCGAGGAAGGAACAGAAGGGCTGAGGAACGGCGCGGGAGGGAGCACAGCGTGAGAGGGGAGGGAGCACGGCCGTGAGAGGGGAGGGTTTATCTTTTTTTTATTTATTTGCAAATGTTGTGTTTTAGAAGGGAGGGAAGGGTTATGAGATGGAGGGAAATATTTGGTATGACATTTTTCACGGGGTGATTAGTGAGTAATGTATTTGTGAGGGATTAGTGTTCACATAAAAGGTCTAAGAATGTAAAAAACACGGTTGAGGGATTTGGTCCCATGTTTGAAGGATGATCCCTCACAAATAGACATCATTATTCACGATTTTCGGTTCCTCACAAATGTTCTTCAATAAAGGCCAAATTTTTTGTAGTGTATTACAGTATAGGTCCGACCATTGCATCAAGTGACCCATGAAACCATTGGTCTAAGGCTTAATTGATGCTACATCTATATGATTAACTCACCATAGGTTTTGGAGACCAGATCCACCATCATTAGTGACCATTAAGTCACCATAGGTTGTTAGATCAGCACTATATTCATTAATTAAAATCAAATATCAAACTAATATCACCATTTATTGATAACATCATTAGGGTACTTAGTTGTTAATCACTAAGCTTCTAATTAGGCCAACAACTGACCTAAGTGGTGAACGTAATTTGAGACCCTTGGTCACCACCATCAGTTGTTGCAATGGTACCACCATTAAGTCATGTGTTTATAGAAGAAATCAACTTTAAACCCTAAATTTGACCATTGGTTGATATATGCTTAGTACCATAGGTTGTCAAACCAACCTGATACAAGTCATATTATACCTTAGGAATAATGTACACATGATCGCATGTTCATCTAGAACTGAACTCAGTATAGGGAACATTATAAAAATTGAAATCCAAGTCAAGAATAGCTTTTTAGTGCATGGATCATCATTTAAAAGCAAGAACATGAGCTAGCAAGCTTATGGTAAGCAATAAACGTGGAGAAAGTTATAAAACTTGCCTCTAATTATAAGATAAACTCACAAACATAAGAAAACACGAGTAGGTAGGGTAGGAAATCCAAGCATAAGTTGTGAACTCGTCCATCTAGCACCTTTCTACATCAAATGAGCAAACCCTAAGCATAAGGAGCAAGAAAGGTTGGGTTTTAGAGCTTTAGAGCAATTTCTACCATGGAACAGAAAGGTTACAACCTAGAGAAAGGTATGAGGAAGAATAAAAAAGAAATAAATGGAGGGAAGAAGGGGATTCTTATGCTTTTAGGTCAAGATCACTAGAAGGAAGCTTTTCAAACCCTAAAAGGAAGTCAATTGCAACCCTAGATTTTTTTTCCAAGAAGATCCCCTCTTTCTTCTTCCTTGGTTAGGAAATTCATAGTAGCACAGAGGGAGAATGAGGTTCATATAAGGAGGGAAGTGGTGGAGAGAAAATAGCTTGTTTGGGTGCTTAGGGATAAGTATATGAAACTTTAAGATAAAGAAAAAGAAAAAGTTAAAGTTCTAATATCTTTCCAAGTGTCCATGGCCTTAAACTATTAAGAATATACAAGCACACACACAAATAGATCCCCCACCATCCTTAGATACATTCTTATCCCTCGTTTCTTGAATTTCCAAGGAAAACAAATAATTCATTAATTGATAACTACTAAAGGTAGCTCATCCATGAAGGGGTAAACCCTAAAATACCCTTGGAGAAAACACCTTCAAACCAAGGATTAAATAGGCACCCCATAGATCAACAAGCTAAAAATGATGAGAGAATATCCCAGGAACGTAATATAAGTGATAGATTTCAAAGAAAGCCTCTCAATTGTGTAAATTGCAAAAAAGTCCAAAATGTGCATAAAATTGCATAACTTGCTCAAATAGTGTCCAAATTAGACTAAATTTGAAAATTAACATTGTATTATGATTTTAAAGCATATAAAAAGGTTATGTTACAACCCCAAATTTTGGGTTCATTTGTTGAGAAATTTAATTTCTCATAATAAAGATAAATGAACAAATAATGGATGAATGCATGGATTTCATGTACAATAGCCTTGTTGTTTGATGTGTGGGCTTTATTGGCTATTGGGCCCAATAACAAGAATATTTGATTTATTAATGAATAAATGAGAATTTGAGATAAGAAAGGTGTGGAAACCTCTAGAAGGCAAATATAAAGAGGATTTCGTGCCTCTTAGATTCCTTGGGTTCCAAGGAGTCCAAAGTTGCAAAAAGAAAACAATAAGAAAAGAAAATATCAATTAAGTATTTCCTTGTTAATAAGGAAATTGAAAACATTGATGAAATGTGGAAAATATGCGAAAAGAGGTATAATTGGGTAATACTTAGTGGGATTTCGTATCCAAAGGATTCCTAATGATAAAAGGAATGCTGATGAGGAAAATAAAAGAGAATTAAGAGAGAAATCCTCAAAAAGGAATTGTTTTAAAAAGAAACAAGTAAGATAATGAGAATAATGCATATTGATGCATTTAAGGATAATAAGTATTCCTTTAAAAGGAATTTCGAATTCTTAAAGTTTTCTTGGGTGCTAAGGAGCCCCAATAAGGGAGAAGAAAGAGAAAATACGTAATTACAAAATAAAGAAATAATGGGAATACACAATCCATCAATTATGTAATTTTGATAAAAGGGAGTATTTCCCTAAAGGAGATATACATATATATTCGTGGCCAATAGTTTAAAAGGCAAGTTTAAAGAGAATTAGAGAATGGATTTTCGTATTTATAATATCCATATAATTGAGGATATCCAAAGATAGAGAGAGAGAGAGAACTACTTATTAATGAAAGATTTGGTTTCCTAAATAAGAAAGGGACTTGTTCCCTCTTTGATGGGTCTCTTAGGGCGAGTTTTTTCCCCCTATAAAAGGGGTAGGATCTGGGATGGAGTTCGGGAAAGAATCCCACGCAGCTCTCCTTTCTTCTTCGTGTTTTCATCTAAACCCTAACCAAACAAATGTAAGGCTATCCCGGGGGCAACTAACGGAGGTAGCATGATCTCGACGGAGGAACGACGCAACCCCAGAGATCCAGGGTGGTCAGCCACCTTTGCCTTGCTTCCTTTTCTGCTCATATTGCTCAGCGGGCCTGCAGGCTTGTGCCGCAGTGGGCGCAGCCATCAGATCGTTTCCGACCATCTCGACTGCAGCTCCGTGCCTCTGCAGGTGCGGCGGAGGGAGGAAGAGAGAGGCGGAGGCCAGAGGATCGACGCCAACGCTCTAGGGATGCTAGGGAGGTGAGGAAGGAACCTCCCACACCGCTACAGTCGGCCGCGGTTTAGGGTTCGCAAGGTTGAAGGAGGTGAAAAGGAAATTGGACAAAACTGCCCTCCGCGGGATAAAGACCCATCTCACTTAAGCAGGGGTGTTCTCGTAATTTGGTTATATTCCAAATCGCGTGAGCAACGTTGCATGGGGTAGGGGTGACGTGGCGCTCCCGGATTGGTTCAAGTAAGTCAAATTTGCTAAATTCGTATCTCCTCAACCGTAGCTCGGATAGATGCGCTTAATACATCAAAGTTGCTCAGAAAATCGAGAGGAATCTAAATAAAATATAGTTGAAGCCTAATTCTGCCTGAAATTCGAAAAGTAGTACAATTTATTAACTTTAATGTAATGATGATTAAGAAACCCTATTTTGATGTGTTCAATGTGATTAGGAGGGTTTAATTGATGACTAAAGTTGATTTTAGCCTGTTAATGATAAAAAGGATCATTAAGATTGAAAAAGGACGAATCTACATGTGATTAGTTTAATTTCAAGTTTAATGTGCATGAATAATACTTTAATAGGCCTTGAAACCCTAATGTTGACTAATTAGTCAATTAATGATGCCAAAGGTCAGGCCTAGATGGGTAGACCAATGGACACCTTGAGTGGTGACCCCAGGCACCAAGAAGGTGGCCTATGATATTGCATGACTAGTGGGCACCATGAGTGGTGACCCCCAGGCACCAAGCTCGGGATTGAGAAGGTGGCCTTAAGTCATTGGCAAAAAGGGCACCCTAAGGTGGGTATGCCAGGGTTAGGGCAAAAGCGGTGGAGAATGTCATATCGAAAAGTGTAAAATGGATTGTTAAATAATTTGCTTGTGATTATTAAATTGTTAACCATATGTGCAAAGTTTTGGTTGTCCCCACATACCAGTATATTTTGATATACTGACCGACGTTTTGTTTGTCGGCGTTTTAGGTACAAATGAAAAGAACAAACAGTAAAGTGGCATATGTGGAATTAAATGAGAAGTAACGTACACAGGAGGATTAGTTAGAGTAACATCTTCATGGATAGAAGTTTAGAAATCCCATCTTTTAAAAAGGTAAACAAAGTTTTATTTTATACCAGTTTTTAGCTTTAGTTGGTAAAGTTTATTTAATTATTATTGATTATTTGTCGAACCTTTGATCCTGTTAATTGAATAACGGCTCTGACCTTTGGGTCTCCCTTAATTGGGGGTTACCGGGAGATGGGGTCGTTACAATTGGTATCAGAGCATAGGTTCCTCATTTAATCTTTAATAATTATTAAATTTTACAAATTCCGTAGAACCCAGGGGAGTTATTAGAGGATTACCCAAAAGACAGAGGTGTCTAGAAAAGGATCACGACCGGGGGCTGGCAAGATTTTCCTCCGCACCGCTAGTCGGAATACGAGGACTCCCGGATCCGTGTGACTGCCTGGCCAAAGTCTTAGGGTATGAATCGAAATAAGATACCTTTAGGACTCTCTCATCTTGTTCATCCCTTCTCAACTCAAATTCTATTAAGGACCTTAAGGATTAGGGTTTTCTCTCTTTCCCTCACCCTCTTGAGGTATGAGTAAGGTTGATAAGGATTAAGGGATCCTCCATCAAATTAATAAATAGCATGTAAATAAGATGTCATGGACATAAGCTTAATAGAGTAAGCGTAAAGGAATAGATTCATGCTTAGGTCGTATGACATGAGTTGTCATTGCCCTCAAGAGAGATCTGAGGATAGACCTCCTTGGTAGGAGGATAGGTAGAGAGAGTTAAGCTTGGGAGGTAAAAACCTCCATTATAGGTAGAAGTCTGGCACATCCTTTGAGGATGATGTTAACCCTAACCCTAAGTGAAGGTTAGGAAGGAAGATGACATGATGAGTTAGATATCATGGTTGACCGAGTGTTTGGTTGAACATGCCTTGGATGCCATATGAACCATGAGAAGTTGATAATCAAGTACCATGGCAACCCAACCCTAGAAAGGGTCATGCATGTTAGAGTGAAGGATAGCTCCTTCCTCGATGAGGTTAGAGAAGAACCTATAGTTACCCTATGGGCTTAGGCAAGTAGGGTATAGCTTGATGAAACCCTGGTTGAGAGATCATGATGGATGTATTATGACATAAGCATAGGGGGCTATGAAGGATCTTGAGCAAGCCTAAGTTCGAGCATAGGCCTCACCCATGTGGAGGTATGCTAGTGAAGCTTGATCCTTCATGGAGAAAGGACACCTGGTAGTAAGGCTGGATGTAGAGTTAGCTCTAGAGAGAAAAAGTTGGACTCAAGAAAGAAGGTTGGAAGCTTAGGTTCTGAGACATAGGGAACAGTGGATCATAGAGGATGATGCGACCTGAGTGGATGATAGTGGTTGCCTTATGTTTGAACCCTGAAGGTTGATGATGTCCTGGTTGCCTTTAGAGGAACCAAAACTTAGAGAGGATGACGCTTCTGGTTTAAGTGAGTACCTACTAGATGAGTTAAAGAGTGCTTTAGACCCTGAGGAGGTTTAAGTAACCAGTTGTGACGCTTTATACCTAGTTGGTTGTCCTGGGAGAGGACTCGACCCTGAAGTGTTGCTCGAGTAGAAGGATCAGGGAAGTACATGACATATCTTGAACGTGCTTGATTCATGGTTAAGAGTTTGAGCATGCAGTTGGATACCTAAAAGTGAACATAGGGTTCCTAGGCCTAAGGGGGGAAGCTGTGTATCCGATGCTCATAATGAGGTTTGAGTCTCTATAGTTTCGAGCATGGTACTCATAATGTGTAGAGGCAAAGGAAACCCCTCGAGGTAAGGGTATGTTTGTTGAACCCCTCACCACTAAGTTGGTCTAATGCTGAGGAAGAGAACAAGTATGACCTAGCATGGTTTAATAGGTGGTCTGCTTGTACCTTAGTAGCTGATGGGTTAGGCATGCTCATGAGGATGTAAACCCTATGGATGGTTGTGACCTTGTTGTCAAGAGTTGTAGTTTCCTCCCATCCTGGGAGAGGACCCTTTGGTAGGGTGTGTACCAGTTCTGTCGATTTTGAGGTGACCTGAAGAGGTCTCGTAGGATCTTGAGAAGCTAAGTGAAGGGTACATGGTATGAAAATGAACCTATAGGCCCATCGATAACCATCTCTAGGTGCATGGACGTGTTACCATGGGAGTAACCGGTATGGGGCCTGACCAAGGTAGGTAGGTTGCCATGACCCCTGTGAAGGGATGAAAGTCAGTCATGAATGCAGAAAGAGATGATGAAGGCTTGGGTAAGGTTCTAAGTCAGACATGTACTATAAGAAAATCCCAAGTCTATCCTAGGGTCAGGTAGGGATAAGACCGATGAAAGATGGAGTTGCCTAATTCCCTAGTTGCACATGACCATAGGGTCGGGAGGTAACAGCTATCATTGTCTGAGGGCCATGGGTTAGGAGATTGATCACCTTCATTAACTCATGGGACCTAGAGGGCAGATGAGTAGGGCACTCTCTAGATGCATAAGGGAAGAAGGATGACCCCAAAAGTGCCGGCACCCTATAGACCTAGAGGATATGACCAAGGATTGTGTGTAAACTCAAGTAGGTTTGAGGCCAGTTTTCCATAGAAGTAACTTTAATATAATGATGATTGTGATATAGAGACATGAGTTTCACGTTTCAACTAAGATTTGAAGGTGTACTGGCGAGGTGGGCTGTACCATCCCTACTCTTGGAATGGGAAGAACTCTGTATTTGGATGGCCGCCAAATGCTTATTTCTTCTTGTTATGGGAGTGAGAGATAGGATCGTATGCATGCCACACACCAAGGACAAAGATGTTGTAAGTTGGAACGTTGCTATAATGAACAAGGATAGAGATGATAACATAACTTTGTGGAAGGAATGATACATGGATGGTGTACATACACTAAGAGTATAAGGATATCATCTTGTGAGGATGTTTTGTCATGAACCATGTGGAATGTGCGAATTTACCAAGGTTGAGTTTGATCACCATGAGGATGAGCTCAGAATTTCTTAATGAAGACAAACTTAAGGTTTGAGGTAAGGCGATAAGTGGAATACATGGAAGTGTATATCGTCACATTACCTGACACCTAAGGAGGTAAAGTGGTAATAAATACTCTGATTGAGATAAACTGTCTAGTTTAGCTAGAGGCTAGATGAGGTTGAGGTTGTTCAACTAACCCTATGTTTGGAAAGAAGATGTGTTTTGGCGAACACTCAGATGTAATGAGATAGGTTGAACAAGTTAATGATTGCTGGGTTAGCCAGTCTAGTTCTTGACGTAATGAAAGGATGGGTTAGAGCCTCAGATGCACTTCTCTGGAAGAGAATGTAATGAAACCCTGATGAAAGTAGTTTAGGGTTTCTGAGGTATCGACCTCGAGGAATCATGACTTATAGAAGATCATGGTTTTAAGATCATGATACGCCTTGATACTACAAAGATAGTAAGTGATGGTAGCATTCTGGATGCTTAAAACAAAGTTGCATGTAGCATGTGGCCATGCAAGCCAGTAGGTGAAGGATGAACACCATTAACCCAGTGCATGGATGTAAAGTATAAATAGTTCCATAGAAGGAATGAGAGTTCATCATTATGGATGTTGTGAGTCTCTCCTAGACCAAAAAGGTCAAGATACAATATGGGTTATGGTAGATCGCCTTACCTAGATGACATGAGTAAGTAAGAGTTTTGTCAAGGGACAGATCTGGTGGAACTACATATGAAAGAGTTGGTTCAACTACACCATGATGTGAATTCAAAAGTTTTTGATGTGACCCAAGGGTTCACTTCCATGAGGTAGAAGTACGTACATGAAGAACTCGTTTTAGTACCATTTATCACCCCTAACTAATGAGTAGTATGATCCAGACTAGAGGGTCTGATGAGAGCAAGTGTGCTTGTTCAGGGTGATACAAAGAGACAGTTCTTAAGATGTGATGTTAACCACTATAGCCTTTATCGGGATGTAAGAAGCTATATAAGGAGGGTGTGTCGGTCACCACTTCATTATAATGATGTTGGTAATGGAGGCCTCGTGAAGGTAATGAAAGAACCACAGTGTGTGCAGATGAAGTCGCTTGATCGTGTAATGGCTGAGAGAGAGCCAAGGGTGACATGTGTCACGAGCTAATACAAAACAGACTGACATGCAGTTCACTGTGGGAGAATATGTGATGTGAAAATCCGACCCCTCTAAGCTACAGCTAATAAAGCTGAGTCCCCGATAAATGGGTCCATTTGAGATGGATTGGTGGAGATGATTGTGTCTAGCCTTGCCCCTCAGGATAACGTGATGTGTAATGAGAGCCATGAGTCCGATCTCGAGCACTATGTGAGGTACCCAAGCCAGGTGCTGAGCCCTGAACCTATTCAGCTTTTGAGAGGCTGAAATATCCTGAGTTACCTATGAGGGTACAATATACCAAGGTATGAAAGAAACTCAGATGGAAGATTATGAGATGATGAAGGTTCTTGGAAAGCACCATGGATAGGGTGAAGCCACATGGTAGCCCTGATGGACATAAGAATGGATTATCCTGTTTGTTTGCTTGCTTGATGGAATTTTGAGGACAAAATTCTTATAAGAGGGGAAGGATGTTACAACCCCAAATTTTGGGTTCATTTGTTGAGAAATTTAATTTCTCATAATAAAGATAAATGAACAAATAATGGATGAATGCATGGATTTCATGTACAATAGCCTTGTTGTTTGATGTGTGGGCTTTATTGGCTATTGGGCCCAATAACAAGAATATTTGATTTATTAATGAATAAATGAGAATTTGAGATAAGAAAGGTGTGGAAACCTCTAGAAGGCAAATATAAAGAGGATTTCGTGCCTCTTAGATTCCTTGGGTTCCAAGGAGTCCAAAGTTGCAAAAAGAAAACAATAAGAAAAGAAAATATCAATTAAGTATTTCCTTGTTAATAAGGAAATTGAAAACATTGATGAAATGTGGAAAATATGCGAAAAGAGGTATAATTGGGTAATACTTAGTGGGATTTCGTATCCAAAGGATTCCTAATGATAAAAGGAATGCCGATGAGGAAAATAAAAGAGAATTAAGAGAGAAATCCTCAAAAAGGAATTGTTTTAAAAAGAAACAAGTAAGATAATGAGAATAATGCATATTGATGCATTTAAGGATAATAAGTATTCCTTTAAAAGGAATTTCGAATTCTTAAAGTTTTCTTGGGTGCTAAGGAGCCCCAATAAGGGAGAAGAAAGAGAAAATACGTAATTACAAAATAAAGAAATAATGGGAATACACAATCCATCAATTATGTAATTTTGATAAAAGGGAGTATTTCCCTAAAGGAGATATACATATATATTCGTGGCCAATAGTTTAAAAGGCAAGTTTAAAGAGAATTAGAGAATGGATTTTCGTATTTCTAATATCCATATAATTGAGGATATCCAAAGATAGAGAGAGAGAGAGAACTACTTATTAATGAAAGATTTGGTTTCCTAAATAAGAAAGGGACTTGTTCCCTCTTTGATGGGTCTCTTAGGGCGAGTTTTTTCCCCGTATAAAAGGGGTAGGATCTGGGATGGAGTTCGGGAAAGAATCCCACGCAGCTCTCCTTTCTTCTTCGTGTTTTCATCTAAACCCTAACCAAACAAATGTAAGGCTATCCCGGGGGCAACTGACGGAGGTAGCATGATCTCGACGGAGGAACGACGCAACCCCAGAGATCCAGGGTGGTCAGCCACCTTTGCCTTGCTTCCTTTTCCGCTCATATTGCTCAGCGGGCCTGCAGGCTTGTGCCGCAGTGGGCGCAGCCATCAGATCGTTTCCGACCATCTCGACTGCAGCTCCGTGCCTCTGCAGGTGCGGCGGAGGGAGGAAGAGAGAGGCGGAGGCCAGAGGATCGACGCCAACGCTCTAGGGATGCTAGGGAGGTGAGGAAGGAACCTCCCACGCCGCTACAGTCGGCCGCGGTTTAGGGTTCGCAAGGTTGAAGGAGGTGAAAAGGAAATTGGACAAAACTGCCCTCCGCGGGATAAAGACCCATCTCACTTAAGCAGGGGTGTTCTCGTAATTTGGTTATATTCCAAATCGCGTGAGCAACGTTGCATGGGGTAGGGGTGACGTGGCGCTCCCGGATTGGTTCAAGTAAGTCAAATTTGCTAAATTCGTATCTCCTCAACCGTAGCTCGGATAGATGCGCTTAATACATCAAAGTTGCTCAGAAAATCGAGAGGAATCTAAATAAAATATAGTTGAAGCCTAATTCTGCCTGCAATTCGAAAAGTAGTACAAGTTATTAACTTTAATGTAATGATGATTAAGAAACCCTATTTTGATGTGTTCAATGTGATTAGGAGGGTTTAATTGATGACTAAAGTTGATTTTAGCCTGTTAATGATAAAAAGGATCATTAAGATTGAAAAAGGACGAATCTACATGTGATTAGTTTAATTTCAAGTTTAATGTGCATGAATAATACTTTAATGGGCCTTGAAACCCTAATGTTGACTAATTAGACTATTAATGACTTTAATTGACTAATTTCATGAATAAAGTTAGAATATGCTGAATCTAAGTATTTTGAGCATTAAGTTCCTAATTTGTGGATAAATGCCCTAAAGGTAATAATTAGGGTTTTCTGATGAATGAAAGATAGAATTAATAACAAATCGAGTTCATGTGGGTTTTGGACCATAATGAACTTTGAATTGAGGATAAATGCGTATAAAGATCTTGTCATGGATTAAAAGGATAAAAAAATAGTAGCTTTTATATAATAGAGGCTTAATGAGCTTAATTAATGGATAATTATGCCTTTAATCTGAAATTGAGGATTAGATGTTGAGATAATTAGGGTTTGTAATCAATTGCGTTAAATTAGGGTTTAAAATAGTAAAAGATGAAGTGAAACCCTAATTTCCAAGGAAACCCTAAAATTGGAATAGAAATCCTAAGGAATATGAGGATGTTGGATAAATATTAATAAAAGGAAATTGGTATGTTTATTTCAGGATACTTTTTGATTGATTGTTGCTTATTCTTTATCATTATTGCTTGGACAACAAGTTGCTCTGGATCAGGTATGTGGTTACGCTTATGAATAACCGCATTAGTTTCCCGCATGTTTGTCGGATGGTTAATCGCATTGATTGCAATTAAACTGGTTGGATGATTCATATTTGCAAATTATAAAGTCACTATGATTATCACATTAATAATAGAATTATGGATTCTCGCACCTACATGCCACCCTGATGGATGATGCCAAAGGTCAGGCCTAGATGGGTAGACCAATGGACACCTTGAGTGGTGACCCCAGGCACCAAGAAGGTGGCCTATGATATTGCATGACTAGTGGGCACCATGAGTGGTGACCCCCAGGCACCAAGCTCGGGATTGAGAAGGTGGCCTTAAGTCATTGGCAAAAAGGGCACCCTAAGGTGGGTATGCCAGGGTTAGGGCAAAAGCGGTGGAGAATGTCATATCGAAAAGTGTAAACTGGATTGTTAAATAATTTGCTTGTGATTATTAAATTGTTAACCATATGTGCAAAGTTTTGGTTGTCCCCACATACCAGTATATTTTGATATACTGACCGACGTTTTGTTTGTCGGCGTTTTAGGTACAAATGGAAAGAACAAACAGTAAAGTGGCATATGTGGAATTAAATGAGAAGTAACGTACACAGGAGGATTAGTTAGAGTAACATCTTCATGGATAGAAGTTTAGAAATCCCATCTTTTAAAAAGGTAAACAAAGTTTTATTTTATACCAGTTTTTAGCTTTAGTTGGTAAAGTTTATTTAATTATTATTGATTATTTGTCGAACCTTTGATCCTGTTAATTGAATAACGGCTCTGACCTTCGGGTCTCCCTTAATTGGGGGTTACCGGGAGATGGGGTCGTTACAGGTTATATTAGGGTTTTAAGAATTAAATTATGATAATTAAGCTTGTTCAACACTTTAAGCAAGGTTAGGAGTCTCACCATTAATGGGGTATTTATTTAACCATGTTTGGCAGCACAAGTTTTGAGGCATCAAATAAAGATTTTTCAACCTTATTTTTGGATCAATTGAATATAAATAGGAAACTAAGAGAATTTTAGAATTTGAGTTACAAAGGACTTTCCGTTTGATGTGTATAATTGTTCTAAAGAAACAATATAAGAGGAATATTTGGTTTTTTAAATGATTCCAATAAATTCCAAAAATTAGATATATGTTCAGAAAGACATTATCAAGTTTCCTACAAAATTTTATAGCAAAAGGATGATCTAGAAAGCTTTAGGAATTGGTCCGGTTTGTTGTTAATTCCAATTTAGTTCATTGTTATCTTTGATTCAATATCTTGTTTTATAAGAGAGAGAAAATGCAACAAATAAGATTAAAGTAGTGACATTGTTTTTTTAAAACATTATTATTATCTTTGGTCCAATTTGTTGTTATATGTGCTCTTATTTGTTGTTTTTGTAAAAGTGAGAAACCACAAAGAATAAGAGGTAAGTAGTGTCATTAATTTTTTCATTTATTTGTTATCAATGATCCTAAATGTTGTTAACTCTAGTCTCATTTGTTATTATCTCTAGTACAATTTTTTGTCTTTATAATAGAGAGAAAATACAAAAAATAAGAGGGAATTAGTGTCATCTAATTCTTTAAATTTAGTTGTTATCTCTGATCCAAATTGTTGTTTTTTTTGGTCTAATTTATTGTTATCTCTGGTCCAACTTGTTGTTATCTCTGATCTAGTTTGTAGTTTTTAGTAAAGAGAGTAAAAAAGAAATAGGAGGAAAGTAGTGCAATTAATGTTTTTATATTAGTTGTTATCTCTTGTCTAATTTGTTGTTATCTCTGGTACAATTTGTTTTTTTAGTAAGAGATATAAAATATAAGAAATAGGAGGAAATTAAAGTCATTAATTTTCTAAATTTAGTTGTTATCTCTGGTCCAGTTTGTTGTTATCTCTGGTCCAACTCATTCTTATCTCTAGTCTAATTTATTGTTATGTCCGGTCCAATTTTTTGTTGTCTCTAGTCCAATTTGTTATTTTTGTAAAAGATAGAAAATACTAAGAATAGGAGGGAAGTAGATCAATTAATTTTTTTAAATTAGTTGTCATCTCTGTTCCAATTAGTTGTTATCTCTAGTCTAATTTATTATTATTTCTAGTCTATGTTGTTGTTATCTCTTATCCAATTTGTTTTTACATTTGATCCAATTTGTTGTTACCTTTGACCCAATTTGTTGTTATGTATGGTCTAATTTGTTGTTAATTTTTATCTAATTCGTTGTTATATCTGGTACACTATGTTGTTAGCATTGGTCCTCATTTCACTCATCACGAAAATATGTGTTATTAACTCTGATCCAGTTTGTTATTATCTCTAGTTCAGTTTGTTATTTTCTTTGGCCCAATAAATGAACTGTTATCTCCGGTCCATTAAATTTTCTAACTGAGTTGTTACTTCTGGTTTAATTGATTATTATATTTGGTTCAATTCAATGTTACCTCTACTCCAATTTTTTTGTTATCACTGAACTAATTTTGTGTATTTTGTAAGAAAGAGAAAATAGAAGGAATAAGAGGGAGTTAGTGTCATTTTTTTAATTTAAAGTATGTCGACATTGTTCTTGTTGGATCATAGTTTGTATGGAATCTATTTTTTTTATTTTGTCAAAATATTCATTACAAATTCGAAATTATAAGAAAAATAAATCCATCACCCCTTTTTATCTTCTTCCAACCACTCTCTCTCGTATTTTTTAGATTTTAGATTTTATTTTTAAAATATGTCAAATTGGTCTTATTGTAACATATTCTTTTGTAAGGAGTACAAATATTTTTATTTCATTAAAAAATTCCACTCTATATAAAAATATAAGCAAAAATAACTTTTTTCTCTATCCTACAAGCACTCTCTCTCCTCACTTCCCCTCTCACTAATCCTTCATTCTACCGTGTTTTCTAGTTAGTCAATTTTTTATATAACGCACACGCTTATTGGGGACGCAAACTAACAACAAAACCGGTCATCTGGTTTTTGTCTATTATTATTTTCTTTCAGATAGCAATATTCTTGTTCTGTTCTCCTATTTTTGTTGTGTAACAGTCCAGAATGAAGTCAGCAGATGCCTTGATTATCATATTTCTTCATTTAACCAAATTGTGAATGTCCATTTTATAATAGGTGGGCCTCGTGTGAGAATCCCCGTGACCTATCTTGTGTTTATATTAAATGGGAGAATTAATGGTTGACATGATTCTCTTGTTGCAACGAGAAGTGGTAGAACTAAAGGACATGGCCCTGGATTATTATAATCGTTGTTGTCTAATCAATTGACTCACGAAGTAGATGAAGAGCACGTCTGGATTATTATACTTGTTGTGTCTAATCAATAGGCTCATGAAATAAGGCAGAGCACACGACGTCAAGTGTGTGGTGGAGGTTTATGCCTCGTATCCTCGCACCAAGTCATGCCTTGTATTAGATAAATACCGTGTATATATATATATATATATATATATATATATATATATATATATATATATATATATATATATATATATATATATATATATATACGGGTTATGGGAGAGGGAGGGGAAAAATCTTTCTCTCTTAATCCCATACATACATATATATATGCCACATGTATATATATATATATATATATATATATATATATATATATATATATATATGTAAATTCTTATATGTATTCTACTTTTTGTTTTCTCTTCTCTTTGAACCACTGGTTCAATCCGATTTGATCTGACAGGATAGTTTGACCGGTTCGACCGAAAAAAGACACATAACTAGTTTTTTAGACTTCTGGACCAGTCAGCTATCGGTTCGTCGGACCGGCTAGTCTGGTTCGATTTTAAAAACACTGCTTTGGAGACCTAGATTTGGATCTAGAAGTGACCTTAGACTGTTAAACTTTGTATAGAGGTATTATTGCATCACACATTATTTCTATATTGAGAAATTTCTAATTCATCCCTCTTATTGTGTGTTTGCATCCCCGATTATTTTTTTGAGCACTTTACCTACTTTTTTTCTTTCTCTTGGTCCAATGGACATTAGCCTGCACATTATCTTTTCCATTTTGAAAATATGCTTCATGGGAAATATCTTATATTGTTAGTGATCTTATGATCATATTTGACATTGTCTTGGACTATTCCTTATACATTGCTCATGGTTGAACATTCTATGGTGTTATATGTTCTTTTTCCCACTTTTATGGTGGATGTTGCTTAGGATCATGTGATCCCACTTATTGTATTTGTCGAATATTCTCATCTTTCTTAATCTTTTTATTATTACTTATTCTTTTGATATGCATCATTTGGTAACTGCTAGTATAATTTTACATGTTATTTTATGTAGATATAAACATTCCCACATATGAGTGCAGAGGTGATAATTCCTACTTATGAAAATATATTTGAGCAGATGCATATCCTATCCTGCTCGGGTGAATGTATACAGTTCCTACCCACTCTATATTTAGAGCGGATGTATACACTTCCCGCTCACCTCATATTTTTGGTAGATCTGTTATTTCCTACCTACCTATTATTATTGTCTAGTATAGTCACATGTGAAACACAAGGATGATTTACTATTATACTTTACTCTTATTTGTCTTTTTTATTGAGATTATTTTCTTTTATGCCCGATTGGGTAGTGCTATTCCATTTCATGGGAAGCCTTTATATTTGTTGTCCTTTATTCCATATATTTCTCAATTTCCTTTTTATTATGCACATACCAGCTTTTTCTGATGTCACCTTCTCTTCTCCTTTTTGTAGAGTATGCTTCCATCCCCAAATTTTTGTGCAAGGAGGGGATAATCAAGGTGAACTTGGACAAGAACCTTGTAGCTGGACTTTGGGAGACTTGAAGAGGTGGTTAGATGATCCTCAACTATATCCTTATTTGATTAGATAGTTTTCCTTTTGAATCACCCATGCATGGTGGAGAGATGTATTATGTTATCAAGCTTTGTAATAGTTAGACCTTTTAAATTCTACTGCTACTTTTGGTTTTATGATACATACATGTTGAATAAATTGGTCATAATGCCTTTGGTGAAAATTTTTATGTGGTGTTTGGTTCAAGGGATGTTGCCTTTTTATTTCTAATAGGGAGCAGTTCCCCTCTAGGATCCTACTCCTTACACAATGCTTCTCATACACTTTACATTCCAGTCACACACATATGCTTGAACACATATACACGTAAGCTTCCATAGAGTTTAAATCTACATGTATAATAAATAAATAAAATTCGGTATAAAAATTTGAATAAAAAAATCAATCAACTATCCCAATTACCTAACAAGTCTAGATGCTTGATGAAGCAGTTTCCTAATCCTCACATAGGTCATGCAACAACTCCAACGTATAGGCTTCAATAGTGTCAAAAATCTACAAAGAGAATGAGACGTAATTCAAATTATATTTGACTATTTGTATTATCAAAAGGGACTACTTCATTGATTATGATCCAAGACTAATAAAAATACCTTCACTTTACATTTGATGTATAGTACGTTTGTCTGACAATGCTGTCCATGCACAAGATCATGTAATATCTACATGTCCAATCATTATCTTGTATAGGGCACTATAAATTTACAATTACATTTATAAATGTAATTAACTAGAGTTGGTAATATATATGGATTTGAGTGAGAAGACTATATATTAACACTCTTCCGAGGTACACATTTCTTTTTTGTATCTACTTTCCCTCTTCTTCTATGTTATGCTTTCATAGTGTATAAGTTAAATTAACAAATATGTTACATCATTAATCTGTCATATGATGCACATATTAACAAATATGTTAAAAATGGAACAAATTTACTTATGCATGAATCAGAAATTTCATTCGGTGTCCCTCATTTGGTTTTAGTTATATACCTGAAGGATAAAACAAATACATAGTATAGACTAGTAAAAATAACTAATAACCGCCAATGCTATTTTTGAGTGAATAGAAGGTAAATAAAATAAGAATTAAATTATATGATGGTTGTATATTCATAAGTTAGAAATATAAGCAACAACCCCAAAAAATAGACAGTGCTGAAGGGAGATATGATATGGTCTTGGAAGTAGCACCAGAAACCTTCATCATGGTGGTCACATAATTAGTTACACCACTCAGATCTCTAGCTACATCGCTAATCATTGATGACATTAGAAATGCTACATTTGATAATCTAAACTCAACATCCACATAATACAAATGATTGAATATATATATGCAATAATCACCTAAAATGTAGAAAATAATTATAAAACATGTATTGTTCACACGTAATGAGGTATTCAAACTCATAGTATCTAAAGTTCTATCACTGATGTGTTCAATCATTGGTAACAAAATAGCTTAGAAACCTCTATAAACATTATAACAATATCCCAATATGTACCCACAACCTCGTCCTGAAGGTCCATTACCATGGTATATGATGGATCTATATTGTCTAACCATAATCTCAATGCCTTGCAGATAGGGCATAAGGAGTTAAACAACTCCTGTGGAATAAAATGTAGAGGAAGACACTTTGGAACCCTAGGGGGATTCTTAACTATTGTGGTATGCATGCATGTATTCTGATATTAGCTTCTGAGTATATAAAAATTCAATATACATTCTTCATACCTTAAGAAATACAACGAGCCATTTAGGCCACCCAGTATAGCCATCTGCTACATCTCTGACTGTAATCACATATGGGTGCTTGTATGGGAGTGGTGTTTCTTTCCATGCTGGAATGACACATATGATGGACACACAAACATGATTAGTGGGAAGGAGAACACCATGAACCTTTTCAGAATGCGTAAAATTCTCACCATCTACCATAATGTTGTATGACGGAATATCGATGGCAAGGAAACATTTTTTGATCACTTAAAATTTATGAAACACAAAATTTATATTGACATACAAATATGTTGACTTGAGGGATACTTCATCACAATGTATAAACACAATATATAAATTGACATAAATTAGATCTTACTCTGGTCGTGCCACACGGGTCTTAAGGAGTTCTCCTAATACCCTCCTTGAACATATGATAGTATACAAGAACTGTGACTATTCGAGGATCTCGTGTCACCTTAGAAGCCTTAAACTACTCTAAGGCTACAACCATCAAGCTTTGCACAACCTCTTGGTCCATTACCCCCTTTCTTTGTAGATATATGCTTTTATCAGGATGAGCTAAAAAAAGGATTTTAGCCTTAACTGAGCTCTAGAATCCCTAACACGTCTAGGTTGTTCTTCCATCCCTAGAGCATTCGCTCATTCATCGTGTGTGTCATGAGGGGTGAACTTGCCCTCCTTTTTTTGCTCAATCAATTCCAACTATACATCATCTAAACCAACTAGTTAGTAAAACTTAACAATCTAGGAAAAAATAACATGGGTCATGCATTATGAGACTAAAAAATCACCATTTTTGTAGCCACCTCTTGGGTTGCTTGGATGGGAATTTCTTCAAATATGTTTTTCATTGTATATATCCACTCCAAATAGCAAGGGAACCATCCAAAATCACTAGAAAAATTGGCAGTAGAAAGGAGTAGAAGTAGAATGCCCTTACCCTTGCTTTCTCAACTGGCAACATTTAACATAACCATCTGAACCCAACCCAATGGTTGTGCACATTCTTGTCACACCTTTTTAACATCATGAATGACCTAATTAATTCTATAATTCAATACTAATATTGTTAACTAATTAGAAATCATAAGAATATAGTTAATTCAATACCTTAAACTCATCTATTTTTCTCTTCTCAAAAAACTATTACCATTCTTTTTTATAAAGATAGGGGCATTGGAAAGTGGACTCCTTGTCCTTTTTGGATCCAAAGATGTAGTCTCTTGTGAGGATTGTCTTCCAATACCTATGTAACATACCGAAACTTGGACATATTCTCTGTATAACCGTCTTTCTAAGCTTTTTCTTTCATTTCTATCCTTTTTGTCTTTGATGTTTCATTTGTAGAAATAATAGTGGTTTGGTGAACAGTTGTTCATTATAATGGCCAACGTATGGGTTAATGCCCAAATACCTTAGTAAATATTTTTAATAAGGGTCTAATGTGCGAATTTACCACTTATGTGACATATTAATAGAAGTAATTCGTTCAAGATCATTCCCAAGACTTTTGGAGCAAGGAAGAGAAAAAGGACTGAATAATAATGCTTTGAACATGCTAATGTGATATGGAATTATTTAACATGTTAAATAGTGGTAATTTTGGATAATGGACTAAAATTCATAAAATGAAGACTAGCACTAGTACAGAAATGGTCTGTAGCATCGGTTTTTTAAAGCCTGCAGCGTCACTTTTTAACCGACGCCTAGGTGGGCGTCGTTACAAAATTTGATCTATAGCGTCGGATTATTTAACCAAATAAAACTGACCTTACAGATTAAAACACCGACGCAAGAGGTTGTTAAAATTCTGACCTAGGTGAGAAAAAAGAAGCCTGTAAGGTCGGTTATTTCATAAAAACCGACCCTAAAGATTGAATACCTTTTCAGTGGTAACTCTCGGTCGAGCAACTTGTCGACCAAAAATATTTCGGTCTCGACCGAAAACTCTCTATAAGGTCGGTTTTATGAGAAAACCGACCCTAAAAATTGAATAAAACATTTCAGTGTAAGACTCGATCGACAAACTTCTCGACCGATAGTATTTCGGTCGAGAAGTTTGTCGACCGAGTCTTACACTGAAATGTTTTATTCAATCTTTAGGGTCGGTTTTTTCAAAAAACTAACCTTATAGAGGACATGTAGACTCGGTTTTTTAAAAAAACCGACGTTAGAAGTTCTATTTCGGTCGAAAATTTTTCGACCGAAAAGTGTACAATGAATTCAATCTATAGGGTCGGTTATTTTAAAAACTGACGCTAGAAGTTCTATTTCGGTCGAAAATTTTTCGACCAAAGAGTGTACAATGAATTCAATCTATAGGGTCGGTTATTTAAAAAACCGACGCTAGAAGTTACGATTTTGTTAAAAAAATTTCTGCAGAAATTGATATTGAACAGAAGAATAAGAAGATTCATATATTCTGGGAGAGGGGAGCATTGATGCTCAACCGTCACCATTCAAAACCACACATTCATAATAAAAATGATAATAAAATATCATAATTTACAAAATGATAGAGTGCAAGTCTGAGATGAGATATTACAAAAGTAAAAATATGAAAGAGTACGTACTCAAACCACATACATAAATGGAGCTGACATATTTAAACCAATGCTATTTCGACTTCACTTATAAAACACTCTGACCACTCTTCTCGGAATTCATTCAAGTCCACATGTGTGTAAGGCTGAGTTGTAAAGATCTGTAACAGAAAATGCACATGTTAATATTTTATAAAAATGACAATCACTTGTAAATTTATGATGTTATTCTTTATTACCTGACTTATAGTATGAATGTCATGTGATGCTTGTTTGACAATAGCTTGCATGTATTTCATTACATAGTAGCCACAAGCCCAGTCATTATTTTGCATAGGACACTACAAATAACGAATTATTACTTAATGTTAGTAAACTACTATAAACAGCAGTTGAGATAAGACTATAAGAGTTGACATATTAGAATTGAAAAATTAATACATATAAGACTAAGCAGTTGTCAAAGTAGCTACCTTGACATTTTTCAAAGTCAATGTCTTTAATTTTGTGGGTATTTGTCCTCCAGCTTCACGAAAAGCCTTTATACCCATATCAATTAAACGATAGTTGGTAAAATAGAAATTCTAAATAAAATATCATGTTGAAGCAATTGATTAAATTTATGCTTACTCCATAGCTGACAATTTCATTTTGTGACTCCTTGTTGTTTTACCCATTGGGTCAAGATAATAAAGAGTCATCAATTTTGGGACAATCACCAGTAATTCCCAATGTCTACCTCTGAGTAAGAATAAAACAAACATTAAAATAAATAGTTTCATTCATTATTAAAATTATATTGAATAATAATACTTACTGGACGTTAAAAGGAATTAGGATAATTTCCTTCCCCTCACTAGCAAAATATTTGAATGCATCAGAGAAGTAGTCATTCACTTCCTCAATATTATTTGTCTCCACCTGACTAGTGACCGAAGGAACTAAGAATGCAATATTCTTTATATCAAAGTTGGTGACCTCGGTATATAAATGGATGTTAAACATTTGTAATTATTTTCATATGTAGAAATAAGCTAAAAATTTATATTGGAATTTTCTATATATTGATAGATCCTTACCTTATCCATACTTCTATTATTGAAGTGTTCAGCCAATCATACCGGAACAACTCTATAATATCGTCAAGAAAAATAAATTCTCAAAGTCCCTCCCAACTGCATCTTCTGTTAACTTGACCATCATATTTGATCTCGGTCTTTGGTTAGCTAAGTATCGACACAAACATTTAGATTTGCTTACCAATTCTTCGAATGTAGTTTTGGGAATGAAAGATGGCTTGGGCATAGGAGGACGACTAGCAGAAGTTTTACTTTTTGGTTTACAAACCTGTTAATTAAATTACATACTTATATTACATGAGTTCATATATGCAGTCAAATATGAAAAATATGGTAGAAATAAGGTATACCTTGTCATTGATAACCAAGTGTCTAGGCCAACCCACCATAGCACCCTCAGCTTCTTCAACTGTACTATATTCAGGATTAGGTATGGGTAGTGGTTTGTCCCCCATTCCGTCATACACAAGATGGATGGACACACAGCAGATGTCATCAGTAATTTGTTGGCAATGCAATGTACCACCAAGGTTGTACACTTTGCCCGCTGCCACAACATTATATTCTAGAACCTCCACTGCAAGTTTACAGTTCATACCAACCTAGATTGAAATAATATAAGTTATATAAGAAATAGTAGAACAGATACATGTTACAACTATATATTATCATATATTTATCATACTAATAACACAACATATAGAACAAAAACTTACTGCAGATTGTTTTGGTGGTTCATCGGGAGTGCTCCCATGACCTTCTACAACTGTAGCATGGGCTTGTACCTCATCACTTGAGAGACGTGCAGTATGAATAGGTTGAGAAGGTTGAGTAGGCTGATATGAAGACATTATTTCTTTTACTTTATGCGCTACTAATGCTTCAACATCCTCTTGTGTAAGACCTCCTGCACGACCTCTTTTAGATTGCGAAGGGCCAAAATAAGATTTGAATCCTATGCCAGCTCCTAATCCCCTAACACGGCCAGGATGCTCCTTCGTACCAAGAGCAACTGCTAGTTCATCCATGTAGCCAGTTGGGATGAACTTTCCTTCCTTCCTTTGCTCGTGGAGATCAATCTATTCATAGTTAGTAAAAATATTAAATCACAATATCAATTAGATATAAATAAATCTATGTTTGTGGAAGTTACTCTTTACTTAGTTGGGATAAACCTACCATCTTTTGTGCCACCTCCTTAGTTGCAGGGTTGACAATTTCACCGGCTCGATTCTTTCTAGCATCCATCCATGTCATGTGTCGGGGTGGTCGCTCAACTTGAGTTGTACTAGATTCTTCTCCAGAAGATGATTGCTTCTCTTGTAGTTGGCGGCGGAAGGCATAACCACCGGGCCCGAAGCGATGGTCATGCACATTTTTAGCCCGTCTTTCCTTTTGAGCCTGGTGAATAGCCTGATCATTTAAAACGAGGTATTGCAATTTAGACTTGGCAAACATGTATAAAAAGATTCACCTCCTTAATTGTATAAAATTAAATATTCATACAATACATCACAATCTTTATTACCTGAAACTCTTCCGATCTTCCTAGCTACAACAAATCTTTCCCACACCTCAGGATCAATGAAAATATATACATCTGTAGCTTTCCTTTTTTGTTTAGGATTATTTATAAATTCCCTTACAAGATATGTCTTAAAACTCCTCCACCGTACACCACAACGTTGTAGCACTCTTTTCTTGTGATCTTTTTCATTTAGATGAAAAACACCCTATACATACAAAAGAAGCAATTAATAATGTTGTTTTGAAAAGGAATTAATTCCAAGCAAACTAAATTAGAATCAATAGATAAAAAACATATCACTTCCACTCACAAATATATCTTTCCATATGAGGTCTTTTTTGGCATTAGGAACATCAAGCCAATTTTCTATATCTATTGGCACCTTAGTGCGCGTGGTCGCCCCTACGTAATGCTTGAAAGCACTAGCATGTTCCCCAACAGGTGCTCCTGCCATATCAAACTGGACTGGAAATTTATCCCCTTTAGCCCTGAGCTCCTGCAGCCTACGCATCAATGTAGGACCTCTACAGTTCTTAGCATCACCACTACCATCCTCATGGTGCTCATGCTCAGAATGTTCATCTTCAGTCACCATTTTAGAACCTGCAAGTATACATGATAAAAAAAATAAGTGATAATAAAAGCACAAGTGATAAGGTATACATGATAATAAAATAAATAATTCAAAGAATACATGCCTTTAGTATTGGTTGAGTTGTTAGTCAAGGAAAATTCCTTCAGCATGGTCTTGACGTTTATAATATTCATCGGTGTTATCTTCAACATTTACACTTGGAAAACCAACTGAGAATGGACTGGAATCATCATACTTTTCGTAGTATTCTTCTTCATTTATAGGATCTACAGTAAACTCTCTTTTTCCATTAAGAACGACAGACCAATTTTTATTTGCCGGGTCATCAATATAGAATACTTGTTTTGCTTGGTTTGCCATGATGAATGGCTCATCTTTGAAACCAATCTTTTCAAAATTCACCAATTTGAAACCCAACTCATCCACTAAAACTCCTTTATTGTTGTCAACCCAATTACACCTAAATATAGGAACTCGAAAATTTGTATAGTCCATTTCCCATATGTCCTCAATGACGCCGTAATATGACATCTCAGCTTCGCGTGGTCTTTTATCTTTGGCACTAGCAAAATACAATGAACAAGCTTTAACAGTGACCCCACTATTTTGAACTACACTAATTTCATCTTGACACTTTGTGTAGTATGAAAATCCGTTAATGTCATAACCTTCATATGACATGACATCCATTTTTGGCTTAAAGGCGAGCCATTTTATGTTCTCAACAACATTATTTGGTGATTCAGATAGTTGATTAAATACTTTCTCTTCAAACCACCTAATAAATGTTCGATTATGCTCTCTTGCAAACCACATTGAACTGGATCACTGATGATTTCTCTTGATAAGATCATTGTGTTCTGTGATGTAGCTACTAACTTCATCGATGTTGTGTAAAATATACAAATGCGCTTGTTCCCACAACTCACGACTGATTCCTTTCACTCATCCTCCCAGAGTTCCTTTGCCACAATAAGATCCAGTGTGATGGGAATTTTTTTGATCGCTACAAGTTTCATTGCAATTCAAAAAATCATTACAAAAGTCCATCACCTCCCTAGCCACGTAACCCTCAACAATACTCCCTTCAGGACGATAACGATTCCGAACATCACCTTTAAAAACACTCATGTAGCGTTCAAATGGATACATCCAGTGTAAGAAAATTGGACCCAACATCTTCACCTCCCTTGTAATATGTACTACAAGATGAACCATGAAATCAAAAAATGAAGGAGGAAAGTACATTTCAAGCTGACACATGGTAGCAATTACATCTTTCTGTAATTTATCGAGAGTATCAGGATGTATCACTTTGTTGCATATTTCATTGAAGAAGAAACAGAGTCTTGTGATTACAAACCTTACATGCTTCGGCAATATAGATCGAATAGCCACATGTAAAATTTGTTGCATTAAGGTGTGACAATCGTGAGATTTGAGACCTATCAGTTTCAGATCCTTCATTGATACCAATCTACGAATTTTAGAAGAGTATCCTTGTGGAACCTTAATATTATACAAGCACTCACAGAAAGTCTTTTTCTCTTTCCTTGATAAAGTGTAACAAGCCGGTGGCAAATATGTGCGGCGACCCCTGATCTCCACTAATAATTCTTTTCTAATACCCATTAATTCTAAATATTTTCTAGGTTTGATGCCATCTTTAGTCTTTCCTGGTATGTTCAATAGCGTACCGATGATGCTATCACAAATATTTTTTTCAACATGCATGACGTCAATGCAGTGTCTAATTGCCAAAGATCTCCAATAAGGAAGATCCCAGAATATTGACCTCTTCTTGTATAGAGATTTGTCACATGCGAGTGTATGACTACTTGAACTCTTTCCAAATTCATTAACAATATGTTTCACCCTATCATATACAACATTTCCTGGTATAGGTTTAGGAGCACTTCGTTCCTCAGTTGACCCATTAAAGGTTTTGCGTTGCCTTCGATAAGGATGCACTGGTGGGAGAAATCTCCGATGACCAAGATATACGATTTTACCACCATGTTTCAGTCTGATTGAATCAGTATTTTCCTCACAAACAGGACATGCTTTGTATCCTTTTATGCTATATTCAGACAAATTTCCATAAGCTGGAAAGTCAATAATCGTGTAAAATAACATAGGACGCAAACTGAAGATCTCTTTACGTGAAGCATCATATGTCATAATACCTTCTTCCCATAGTTTCATTAGGTCATCAATTAGAGGATGAAGGTAAACATCAATTTCATTTCCAAGTTGCTTGGGCCATGATATCAATGTTGACAACATCACAAACTTATTTTTCATACACAGCCAAGGAGGAAGATTGTATATAACAATCATAACAGGTCACGTGCTATGTTGGCTGCTTAATGTACCATAGGGATTCATTCCATCTGTATAGAGTCCAAGTCTTAGGTTTCTTGGTTCTTTACCAAATTGAGGGTATAATAAATCAATTTTCTTCCATTGTGGTGAATCAGATGCATGTCGTAGGATGCCATCATCATTGACCTTTAACTCCCCATGCCAAGACAAATTTTGCGCATCTTCTGTATTAGCAAATAAGCGTTGAAATCGTGGTATTATTGGTAGATACCACATCACCTTGGCAGGAGAGCCATTTTTAGCCTTAGCTGAATTTGTAGTCTTATACCTTGACGCACCACATTTTGGACAATTTATCAAATTACTATAGTCCTTCTGAAATAACACATAATCATTTGGACATGCATGAATCTTCTTAGCCTCCATTCCCATTGGGCACATTATTTTCTTTGCTTGATATGTTGAAATTGGAAGCTCGTTGCCTTCAGGAAGAATTTCCTTTAACAAAGACAACAGTGAAGTGAAACTCTTATCGCTCCACCAGTTTTGAGCTTTAAGAGTGTATAATCGCATCACAGCACTCAACCTCGTGAACTTAGTACAACCCTTATATAATGGTTTTTCAGCATCATGGACAATGTTTGCAAATAAGGAAGGTGGATCAATGACATTGTCCCGACAACTATGTAGCATCTCATCAATCATATCATCCTGAATCTGGTCATCTTGAATCGGTTCATCAATAACATTATCATCATTATCTATATCTTCTATGCTACAACTATTAGTATCGACATTTTCTGCTCCATAATTCAATTTCTCTCCATGCCAATACCATTCATTATAACCTTGTATGATCCCATTGCATATGACATGATTCTTAATTTCCTCACCAGTATCAACTTTCAAATTGTTACAACAATTTCTTAATGGACAATATAGCCTATATGCAGGTAGTTTCCTATGTTCCTCAGCAAATCCGATAAATTTATCAAGACCTTTGGCAAACTCTGGACTGCAACGGTTCTTGATAGACATCCAACTTCGATCCATTTTCTATATCACATTAAAATTAATTATAAAACTAACAGTTTAATATTGATACTATAATAATCTGTAAGTTTTTATTTATAGAAAGTTAATTTTATATACTAAAGTGTACCACCTATCCCATTTTTGAATATTTAATCTCACTAGTAACTGTATAATGTATGTTTAGTTTTGAAGAAAATTTCAGCAGCATTTCCCCTAAGTTCTCCAAGTACACCGATGTAAATGGCAAATAACCACTCACATATGTACCCAGAGAACAAATGGAGAAATCCTACTGAAATAATCTACAAAACTAAACATACATTATACAAGTACATCCTAAGTGAAATTAAAATATCCAAAAACAGTGCCAAACTGGGGACTATTCAAAGTTTACTCATAATGAGTAAATTTTGAACAGGTTTCTAAGTTAATATATAAATGCATTATTTTCATATTTATATATTAAGTTAAACATCATGCATCAACCCTAAAGTGTCAATCTAGGAGTACACATGTCTAATCTAGTATTAATTTCTAAAATTTATATTATGATTACATATGAAAAAACACATGCATGTTTTTATTATTGAGTTATCAAATCATATAAAATGGAAAATACTTGTACAAATTAGAAAAGTAAGGCCGTTTCCAACCGTCCAAAGATTGAAATCATTATAATATTCAGAACTATTTGTGAACATTACAGCAAATATGATTAAAACATTTAAAGCTCCAACATAAATAAGTTCCAGGTCCATCTCGGTCGACAATTAGTCGACCGAGAGCCCACATTTGTCGACCGAGAGTGGACCTGGACGCTGCGCGCAGGTGGGCTCTCGGTCGACTAATTGTCGACCGAGATGGACCTGGAAGCAGCAATGGCGGCGGGCGGGAATGAAGGGGAACAAGGAACGAAGGAAGCTCGAACTTACTTGGAAATGGCAGCGAGCTTCTTGGAGGAAGAGAAGAACTTCACGGAGAGGCGGAGACCTTCGTGGAAGAGTGGAAGGCGGGGACGGCAAGCTTCACGGCAACGAAAAGCTTCACGGCAAAGAAGAGCTTCACGGCAACGACGGGCTTTGTGGAGAAAGAGGGGAAGGCGGCGACGACGAGCTTCACGATTCTCTTCGCGGCGACGACGAGCTTCACGATCCTCTTCGCGATGACGAGAGGCGGCAACGACTTCACGGAAAAGCGTTCGCGGCAACGGCGGAAAAAGGGTTTCGCTGCACCGCAGGAGAGGGAGAGATTAGAAAAGAGAAAAGGGTTTCACGGGAAGGAAGAAAGACTAAAATTTCGGCTTTTTGCACGGAGTGAAAAACTGTAGCGTCGGTTAACAAACAAAACCCGACTCTATAGATAAACGGTGCCCGTGTCGGGTTGTTTAATAACAATAAAACGAAAACTCGGTCGACGAATTTGTCGACCGAAAGGACCTCTAGGGTCAGTTAATAGGTAAACCCGACGCTACATGTGCTAATACGAAGAAATCTGACTCGTTTTGGTCGACGATTTGTCGACCAAGAAGGAGCAAGATTTCCTTTGTATTAGCACCTCTAGGGTCGGTTTTTTCGTATAACCAACCCTAGAGGTGCTTATACATGTGTGAATAACTAAATTGGATATTGTCGGTCGACAAATTTGTCGATCGAGACCCCCTATAGGGTCGGTTATTAGAAAAACCGACCCTAGTGGTGCTTCTAAGAAAGAATTCTGGCTTCATTCGATCGATAAATTCGTCGACCGAATATTTTGGTCGACAAATTTGTCGACTGAATGAAGCCAGAATTCTTTCTTAGAAGCACCTCTAGGGTCGGTTTTTCTAATAACCGACCCTATAGGGGGTCTCGATCGACAAATTCATCGACCGAGGAGCTCTAAAGTGCTTCCACAACCCTAATAATTATGTTATGTGAAACTTTAATATATGGTGATGTCGTATGAAACCCTAATATTGGATAATGTTATGTGAAACCCTTATATGGAATGATGTTTTGTGAAACCCTAATATGGAAATGTTATGTGAAACCTTAATATAGGGTGGTGTTGTGTAAAAACCCTAATATGGGATAATGTTATGTGAAATTTCAATATGGGATGATGATATGTGAACCCTAATTGATAAAGATGGGAAACTCTAACCCTAATGAGGGAATAGAGATGTTATTTTTGTATTGCATGATATTGATATGAAATTGATATGGTTGATATGAAATTGAGATGATTGTGTAACAAATATCCTGAATACCTTGGTCAGATGACCTGAAGGTAATAGTTACCTGATAAGTGATAACCATGTTTAGTGATGAACTAAGGGTTTGAATACCCAGAATCAGCAAATGTGATGATGGTGGTATTAAGGGATGTGAATTCCCAACAATGAGACAAAAGATTGAGATCCCAATGCTTTATAATGTTTTGAAAAGTACTAAACTCTATTCAAAAATTCAGTCGGTCGACTATTTGTCGAACGAAAGAGCTCTAGGGTCGGTTATAAGGAAAAAACCGACCCTAAAGTCATCCTCGGTCGACAATATTGTCGACCGAATTTGTCTCGGTCGATAATATTTTCGACCGAGATTAACCCTATTTCAATGTTTTAAATTAAGTACCAAGTGTGTGTGTATGAGATTAACCAAGTGATGCTTTGTCAAATTTAGCCATAATTTATTTTTCAATCATTTGAAATAACAATATTCTTATATAACATGTATATGTCCAAATGAAGCCATGGAAAACACTTTTATTCATAACAATTTAATGCCCATACACTTTATAAGATGAAACATGACATACTTGCTTTATAAAAAGATATACATTACATCATTACAAAGATATCTCATAATCTCACTGGAAAGACCGAAGGATTACATCAATGTCTGGGTCTTTTCCAAGAAAGGGCTCAGCTCCATAATATTTGACCAGTGTCTGCCACTCCAAGGCACCTGTCATGGTTAAGGCATAAGCCTCCAAGAAGGTGGGAACACGATCAAATCGAAAGTTGGCAGCAATGTCTTGAAGTTGAATTGGGGAAAACTGAGTATGTGTGAGATCAGAAGATGGTGGAGGTGGAGTTTGATAGTAGCTGTAGGAAGGATTGTAGGGATTTATCATGCCAGGATTAAGGGAATAGAGATATTCATCAGGTTGGTTAGGAGAGAGAGTTTGCATCCTTTGGTTTAAATAAGTCATGGCATTGTGATTATAATCCAATTGCCTACTTAGGTGATATTGGGAGCCAGCAATGTATGTCAAGGTATTTGTAATAGGATCATGGGGTAGGTTGGTAGGAGGAGGTGGTGGAGGTATGTCTTGGGTGGATGTCTCCCCTTCAGTCCTAGCCCTTTTGTGGCCAAAGTCAATTCCCATCTTTTCCACCGTATTTTTACTTATTTTTTGGGGTTTTCTATCCCATGTGTAACCTAATTCGTCCTCAATATTCTTCTTAAGAAAATGTTGAGTGATTTGGCATACAAAGTCAGCATATGGTGGATTGCCAGAAAACTCAAACATATTCTTAATGATGATACGAATAAAGTTTATGGGAATACTTTTGAGAATGGCATAAATAAGGTACATACGAAAGGTGGGTACTTCAGATTTGTTTGCTCTAGGATGGATATTGGTGGCAACAATGAGATTTATGATCCTAGCTTCAGGTTTTAAATTTATGGCATAATAGGTACCCCTATCTTCATGACAACTCGTATTTGATTGAAAGATGGCTCTTTTGACATCACTAAGGCTAATTGTAGTGTTATCTTGGGAGAGTCTGTTGAGTGGAGTTCCTCTAGTGAGATCAATAAAATTTTTATATTCTTCTATATCTATGTCAAGCATTTCAAGAATACCCTCCTCAGTAAAATGGAATCCATACCCACCAACCATAGAGGAGAAGGAATCATGTTCAGGATGTTCGGCTAAATTGGCATAGAATTCATTAACTAGTTTGGAGGAGTAGGATTGGAAGGAGGGATTTAGAAAATCAGTCAAATGTTGCACCTCGAAAAGTTCCTCCAAATCGACAATGCTTTGGAATTCCATGACGTCGACTGGCCGTCGTGGAAGAGAAGTTCTTGAGGAGAGCCTGAGGTAGCAGTCGAATGCATCTTGGTCGATGAAAGGGACGTCGTTGATGACCGACAGTGGTGCAATGCCCGTCCTTCCTTTCCTACCTGCAACTTGCTTCTTTCCGCACGAAGATGATGAAGCCATTTCGTTGCTTTGAAATGGAGAAATATCAAGCAAGAATTGGATGTAGAGAAGCTGAAGATTTTCACAAGAATACACTAGAGAGGAGCTAGAGAAGTGAGAATGTGAAGGTGTGAAGAAATGGATCGTTTTGGGTGCTATTTATAGCAAAACAGAGCCAATTTCGGTCGACAATTTGTCGACCGATAGCTGCAACAGTCGTCTATCGGTCGGCCAACGGTCGATCAAAAAAATAGCCGTTAGGAGGTCAAGGGTCGTATTTATAGCCGTTAACGGTTGAAATTCTAGCCGTTACGACGGTTGATTTTTTTAGCCGTTACGACGGTTGATTTTTTTAGCCGTTACGACGGTTGATTTTTTTAGCCGTTACGACGGTTGGTTTTTCTAGTCGTTCCTCAGTCGACAAATTCATCGACCGATATGTTTCGGTCGACAATATTGTCGACTGAATAGACTTCTAAGGTCGTTTATTAAGAAAATACCGACCCTAAAAGCTGCTTATACACATGAAAACTGACTCTTTATCGGTCGACAAATTTGTCGACTGAGAAATGCTCTAAGGTCGGTTATAAGTGCAAATCCGACGCTAGAGGTGCTTATACATGCTTGAACTATCTGGATCCAGAATAGATATCGGTCGACGAATTTTTCGATCGAGAAAGTGCCAGATTTCCTTCGCATAAGTACCTCTAGGGTCGGTTTTAATGAAAAAACTGACCTTAGAGGTACTTATCGGTCGACGAATTTGTCGACCGAATGAATCGGTCCAAATATTGGTCGACTGAGGAAGGCTCTAAGGTCGGTTATAAGTGCCAATCCGACGCTATGTGTGCTTATACATGCGTGAACTATTTGGATCCAGAATAGATATTGATCGATGAATTTGTCGACCGAGGAGGACTTTAAGGTCGGTTTTGTAAGAATAACCGACCTTAGAGTTGCTAAACCGAAGAGGACAGTAAGGTCGGTTATAAAGAAAAAACCGACCCTATAGGTGCTTGTATACGTGAAAATCATCTCTTATTCGGTCGACGAATTTGTCGACCGAAGAGCCCTATAGGGTCGGTTATAATGTAGAACCGACCCTATTGATCGAGGCGGGAGGCCAAAACAAAGCAAATTTTTTCCGCCGGAAAAATTGTCTATAAAGTCGCTTATTTTAGAAAAACCGACCCTATAGAGATGCACTACAAGGTCGGTTATTTTAAAAAGAGCGACTCAAAAGGTCTTAAGTGGTGCCCGCGTTTTTTATAGACATATAAGGTCGGTTATTTGGAAAACCGACCCTATAGAGATACACTACAAGGTCGGTTATTTTAAGAAAAGCGACCCAAGAGGTCTTAAATGGTGCCCGCGTTTTTTATATACATATAAGGTCGGTTATTTTGAAAACTGACCCTATAGAGTTACACTACAAGGTCGGTTTATTTAAAAAAACCGACCTAAGAGGTCTTAAGTGGTGCCCGCATTTTTTTTAGACATATAAAGTTAGTTATTTGGTAAAACCGACCCTACATGTAGTGACGTTATAACCCATTTTTGTACTAGTGTAGTTAGTTAAAGATAACTTGAGGTTCATTTTCCTTGGGTTTGGTTTGGCTTGAGGGCCAAGTTTGATAATTCTGGGATAATGGTAACTACATCTAATTTATTATTAAAGGATATGAGTTTTCCTCAAAATATCAAATAAAATAATTAATGTCTCAAAAAGTGGAAAATAATCTTGGAGGATTAATTTACATATTAAAATATGTGTTGGGGTGAATTTTCATGTAATTTTGATAATCTTTAATATAAAAGTGAAGTTAGGAGAGAGAAAGTGTGTAGAACCTTCAAAATATTATATAAATGTACAAATAACTCCAACATGTAAAATTGATGGCAAATTCGTATCCTAGACACTTAATGTGACTGGTGGATGAAGTTTCATCAAACTTGGAGAATCTTATAATTATTAAAAATTGGACGAAATAGAAAATAACATTTGATTTATTTCACCCATCAAAATTTCTCAAAAGTCAAATCTAATTGCATATTCAGATTCCTCATTATCAAAAATAGGCTAGGTGTTTGGAGCATGTTTGCCCTTTCAAACGATGAGAGACAAAAAGGGAAATTAATACATGTATAGACTATATTCCTATTTTATTTGGATTTGACTTTATTTTGCCATGCATTGACTTTGACCCGTACGATGGCAATCGTCAGGTCTGTGATCCAGTGGCTCGCATCTCTTCTTCTAGATCCTGCTGATTTGACAACAGGGACTGAAATAGTTGATTTTCTTTTCCTGATTACTCACTCGTTTCTCAAAAAAATTTCACAAAATCTTCTCCAAACAATTCCAAATAATAAACCACTCACAATGATTCCCTATTTTCTTGTTTTCATGGAGAAATAAGGAAATCTCCAAATGTTGCTCTTCAGGCAAGTTCAGGCCAATTCCTTTTCACTTTGTTTCTCAACCTTGCCTGTAAATACCCATACCCAAGTCTTTCCTAGCCCTCTTGCAACTACTCTCACCCTCCAATTGCTCATTTTCTTCCATCGTACTTGTCAGTGTTTCAAATTTGATCCAGGCCTTGCGATAGGTGGTTCTCCCTCTCCCTGACGCCTTGGTTCACATTGATTGGTTCTTCAGGTTCATACTACTCCCCTCTTTCTTTAATCCTGGACCACGTTGATGCAACAATGAATCGATGTGGACCCCTGACCTGACGTTCTGTGGTTGGGACAAATCATGTGGCTTGTCTCTCTCTCTCATTGCTTCTCTTGCTTTGATTTGATGACATGTCATCATGTGATTGGTCAGAATTAGAAAAATCATATCTTTTTATTCCTTTGTCTAAAAATTAAATGAAAATATGTTTTGGAATTAAAAAATGTAAGCTTTCTAATAAAAATACTTTTGAGGCTTGGTTTTGAGTTTTGTCGAAAGGTGTTTTCTAAAAATGAATTTAATATATAAAAATCACCAAAAATACACTTTATTACACATAACTCCAAAATAGAAAAAATAACATGTTTTCTTAATTAGGAGAACCTAATAAGATCAATGGTGATAATTTTAAAGTCAAAATTGAGGTTTTGTTCAAAAAGTCCAAAAGTTAGGGTTTTTTTACATTAATGCATATGTAAAACCCTAATACATGATTATACATTGAAAATAGGAAATGTGGGCCTTGGACTCAATTAAAGTAGTGAATAGAAGTATTTGGATTTCATTAAGAAAGGTATGTTCTTTCCTTACACCTTAGTTGGGAATAATTGCAAACCCTAACCTAGTTTCCCTACGGAGGCACTTGTGAAACCCTAATTTCTCATTTGTTAGTTCCTTTGCTATAATTGCCTCAAAATCAATTTTGTTATTTACTTCTTGGGTCTTGTACCCCACTGCCATATCTTTATTTACTTTATTATTATGCTTGCCATAGTTATTTAGCATGTTGATTTTATTAGACTATTTAACTAGTGTGGTGGTACTTTTGTACAACCAACCATAGATATGGCATATGTAAATTTACCCAGGGGAATATGTTACTCTCCCCAATACAAAATATTTGATAGGTGACTGGAATGTGTTACTCTCCCTCACCTATTTGTTTGGGGTCTGGTAGGTACCTCAATCCTACTTAGTTAAGGTAGTCAATATTAATCATGCATGCAAACCTTTTATTATCTTTCTTGTTATGGAAAGCATCTATTTTGTTATTCCTCGTACTTTTGACCATCTTCATCTTATGATGAAATCTTAGCCTTTATTTCCATGTTAATTCTTTACCTTTTGTCATTTTTCACTATTGTCACATTCCTTGTTTCTTTCTTTTGTTGGGTGTCTTCCCAACCACACATGGTTTGATCAAGGTGTTGAGCAAGGCCTAGTATCAGAGTGTCATAGCGGGAGCATAGAGGACCAACCTAGGATTAGGATAAGGCATACATGGCTTTTAGCATGGACCTATCTCATGAAGTTGTTTCTCGAAGACAATGTTGGTGTTGTTTAGATTTCCCTCTATCTAGATCGTTTTGTTGTTGTAAACCCTATATGGGAGATATGATGGAATTCTATAATATTTTGAAAAATTGAATATAGTCATGATTCTTATTCCGCTGCCATACACTTTGGTATTTTGTATACCATTATATAAAGGTTTGGAAATTTTACACCTATTTCAGAATATCTTTTGAGTATGTTTGGGATAGATGTTATATTTTTCAAATATTTAGTAAGAGGTGATTTCATCCTTTACTGCATGATATCAGAGACCAAGTAGTCAGAATTTGACTATTTCAATTTTGTCACCCTAATTAGAAACCTTGCTTAACATAGTTCCCCTTTAAGTGACATGTTTGCCCTAGATTTGATCTATTCAATCCTTGAGATGATGAAAGGTCAATGTAGGATCCAATGAGTTTCACATTATAATCATGTTGATTAAACACCCTAAAATATTTACAATTAAAAGATGTAAGTAACCATATTAACTTGAGGTTGTTTAGCTTTGCCTTTTTTAGGAAAATTGGTAAATATATTTGCAAAACCCACAATTGGGATAAGAGTACAAGTCATGCCCGTACATGTAACTCATACAAAAATATGAAACTCTTAGAAGCTAACAAACTTCAATTTACATAAGATCCCAATTCCTTCTAGCCATAGTAGAAATATCTACTATTCTTTTCTTGTATATCTTATATATTATTTTGATTTCCTCTTCTAATTTCTTGAATAGGATGAGTTCATCATTGCCTACACCACCATGTATTTTGTTGTTCCTTTCCGTCCATATAATGTGGACTATGGCTGTAATTGACCAAAGCTCCATGATATTTCCCCTATTATTTGTGCCCATATCTTCCAAACTTTCTTGTAGGCTGACTGGACTTCTTACCCCCATCTTCAACTACGCATGACTCCCCATATTTTATTGTCCCCAAAGATATTTCCAGATTTCACAGTCCCCAAATAGATGAGATACTGTTTCGTCTCCATCTTGGCACATGATGTAATCAATAATGGTGTTCGGGGCCCAATTTGCAATCTTCATCTTCACATGCAAAAGGTCACTTAAGGCACGAAAAGTAGTTAAACTCCACCTTGGGTAGTGCAAAGGACTCCAAAACCTAGCATAGCTGGTTTTGATCCCTTGTTTATGTCTACAGTAGTCCCATATACTCGGTTCATCTTTGAACCTGGGCCACACGGTCACCATTCTTCTCCATATGGTCGAGTATCCCCAAGTATGCGTTGGGGTAACAGAGACGTCATCTCCATACCGACACTTCATTCAAGCACTCCATACTGAGTTGTCCATCTTGAAGCATTTGATTCTCTTCAAAGTGTGGAAATCAGCAACATCAATGAGTCGTTTAAGACCTAAACCTCCTTCATTATGTGGGTAGGCAATCTTGCTCCATTTTGCAGTGTGGGCGGTGCTTCCCCATAAGAAATTTTCAAGTAGGATTTCCATTCTACTAAGAACTGATAATGACATTTCACCTTGATTGAGCAAATAGTTGATGAGCCCCATGGTGCAATATTTGATCAGAATGACTCTGCCAGCCATAGCAATCTGGTTACCTGGCCATTTATTGATAATGTTACAACCCCAACTTTTGGGTTTATTTGGTGAGAAATGTAATTTCTCATAATAAGGATATTTGAACAAATAATGATATGATGTATTTGGATTTTGTTTACAATAGCCTTGATGTTTGTGTTGTGGGCTTTATTGGCTATTGGGCCTAAATAATAAGAAAATTCAATTAGCGAATGAATAATTGAATATTCGAGAAAAGAATAAGATGGAAACCTTTAGAAGGCTAATCCAAAGAAGGATTTCGTGCCTCTTGGGTTCCTTGGGTTCCAAGGAGTCCAAAGTTGCATAAGGAAAGCAATAAGAAAAGATTAATTATGTATTTCTTTATTAAGAAAGAAATTGAAAACAATAAGAAAATGTGGAAAATAAGTAAAAAGAGGTATAATTGAGTTATCTTTGGTGGAATTTCGTATCCCAAGGATTACTAATGATAAAAGGAATACCAATGAGGAAAATAAAAGAGAAATAAAAAAAGAAAATCCTCAAAAAGAGATATTTTAATGAGAAATAAACAAGATAATGTGAAATAATGAATAAAGATGCATCTAGAAGGATAATAAGTATCCAATAAAAAGAATTTCGAAATAATGGAGTGTCTTGGGATCCAAGGAGTCCCAATAAAGAGGAAAGAGAGATAAAATACCAATTTTCAAAATAAAAGATAATATGATACATTATTAATGAATTTGGTGATATTGATAAAAATGAAGTATCTTCTATTAAAAGAAAATAGAAGTTCGTACCAATGGATTAAAAGGGCAAGAGTAATGATAATAAGAGAAAGGATTTTCGTTTTTCTAAGTATCCATGAGATAAGGAATATCAAGGAAGAAAAAGGAGAGAGAGAATATTGCTTCTCTTTGAAGCAATTGACTTCCTATTTGGAAAGGGACTCTTAGACTCATGGACAACCCACCTAGGGCTTCATACCCTCCTCTATAAAAGGTTGGGACCTCTGGGGCGAGCCCAAGGAAATCCCTGCATCCTTTCCTCTCTCATCTCCCTCTTCTTCTACATCCTAACTCATCGAAAACCCTAGTTGCAAAGAATACCTTTCCTAGAGCAGCAAGGGGGGCCGTGGAGGAGTACAACGAGGGCGTGCTGCCCCACGACAGCTAGAGGATGCACAACAATGGTTTCCCTCCACCCAGATGAGCGCTGCTGCAGCTGCACGTCTGGATAAGGTCACCGGAAGTTGCTGATCGCAGAAGCCAGTTCCAGCACCTCGGTCCTATCCTTACACCTCCGCAAATGCGGCAGGGGGCGGGGGTTGCTTTGGGACGGTCGCCGATATCCCTCAGGCCCTGAGGAGGAGAGAATAGACCTACGTGTGCTGCAGATCACGGCCGCCTAGGGTTGCGAGAGGTAGAAGAAAGGAGAGGCATCGTTGGATGATTATGCCCCTGTGAGCTATGAAGGATCGCCAACTTAACAAAGGGCATATCAGTCATTTGGTTATGTTTCCTGAACTAAGGGCAACGTTGCATGGAGCACACGTGGCACAACCTGATTGGCCAAGTAAGTAACTTTTTTGCTAAAATCATAATTAATTCTAGGAAACTCAGATTAAAACAAGTTATATATGAAAATTGATCCTCAGAACGAGAGGAACACAAAGAAATTATGTTTGAAGCCTAATTTTGCATGCTATTCAAAAAGTAGTGTAAAGTATCATCTTTGATTAATTAAATATTAAGAAACCCTATTTTGATATGATTAATGTGTTTAATACGGTTTAATGGATCATTAGAGTTGATGTTAACCTGTTAAATGTAAAAGGTACATTATGTTAAAAAAGGAAGAACTTTGCATAAGATTAGTCTAATTTAGAGTTTATGTGCTTGAAATTTGAAAAGGACATAAAGTTATCATCATTAATGATTTAATTAAAGAAAAACCCTTAGATTTGGTGATAGATGGACTTGATGACGTTATTTGGATAATTCAAGTTGATATTAACCTGTTGTTAATAAAAGTGAAAATAGGATTTAAAAAGATGATCTTTTTATATAATTGGTTTAATTTAGCGTTTCGTGCATGATTATGCATTAATGAGCTTGAAAACCCTAATTTAGATGAATGTGTCTTTTAATTGTTTTAATGGTTCAAATCCATGAATAAATAGGGATATGATGATCCTAAGCCAAGTTGAATATAAAAGACTATTAAAATAGATAGTTGAGCAAATAAGGTTCATACAAATGGAAAAGAGTATTTTAGGGTTTGTTGACCTAAAATGGATAAAGTTTGAGGAATTGATCTAAGAAACCCTAATGGATATTAATGAAACCTTAATGCGGATTAGAAAACTTAGAAAGAGAATCCAAATCAATAAAGTAGATTCTTGATAAAGTGTGTAATAAATAGAGTACATATTCTTTTCAGGAATTATGTGATGATTGAATTACTTGCTTGGATCTGTTGATTGGTTTGATGGTATATACATGAAGTATATGTTGAATAATCTGCATGATTCATAAAATCAGGTATGTGGTTACACATATGAATAATCGCTCTAGTTTCACGGAAATTCCCGAAGTTTTAATCGGTTGCTAGAAAATAACTGTTGGATTTCTATTTATTTCATGCAACTATAAAGTGGCTATGAGTATCACTATAAATGTGCGTATATAACTGACTAGATCCGGGTCCACCTCTATTGCTTTGAAAAGGCTAAGAAAAAAGGGGTAATCCTAGAGAAAGGTCTAGGTTACCGAGAGTTAGAAACTGGGCTACCTACGTGTAGTGCAACGAGACTCATTAGCCTGCCATGAGTTAAGGAGTGGGCTACTTACGAGTAGTGCCATGTGACTCAACCATAGAAATTGGTTCACTTATAGGGCAATCATGAGGGGTTTGATGGGGACAACATAGAGGATAGGGTACTCTTGGATCGCGGAGTTATATCTAAAATGTAATCTTGGTTGTTAAATAATTAATTGAATGATTACATTGTTAATGTATTTACATGATTATTGTTTTCCCCACATACCAGCTTCGGCTGACCGACGTTTTGTTTGTCAGCGTTTTAGGTACAAGCCAAAAGGACAAACAGTAAATCGTCATATTGTGAAATACATGAAGTAAAATACAAGGAGGATTTGTTAGAGTAAAATCCATAAGTGGATAGAAGTTTATAGTTTCAAGTTTTCAAAAAGGTATGCAAAAATTTATTTTTCTTACAAGTTTCAGTATAGTATGTTAAAATTTGATAATTATTCTTGGTTAATTGCCGAACCTTTGATCCAGAAGTCATGGGTGTGGCTTCGACCTCTCGGTCTCCCTTAATTGGGGGTTATCGGGAGGTGGGGTCGTAACAATTGGTATCAGAGCCTAGGTTCCTCAGTTAACCATTAATAATTATTAAATTTTACAAACTCCATAGAACCCAAGGGAGTTATTAGAGGATTATCCGAAAGACAGAGGTGTCTAGAAAAGGATCACGACCGGGGGCTGGAAATATTTTCCTCCACACCGCTAGTCAGAATACGAGGACTCCCGGATCTGTGTGACTGCCTGGCCAATGTCTTAGGGTATGAATCAAAATAAGATACCTTTAGGACTTCTCATCTTATTCATCCCTTCTCACCACAAAATTCTGATAAGGACCAAAAGGATTAGGGTTTTCTTTCTTCTCCTCACCCTGTTGAGGTATGGGTAAGGTTAATAAGGTTTAAGGAATCCTCCACCAAATTAATGAAAGGCATGTAAATAATATGTCATGGACATAAGCTTAATAGATTAAGCGCAAACTAAAGAATAGATACATGCTTAGGTCGTATGACATAAGTTGTCATGCCCTCAGAAGAGACCTGATGCTAGACCTTCTTGTCAGGAGGATAAGTTAGTCTTGGAGATAGAGATCTCCATTGCAAGTAGAGACTTGGAACATCCTGTGAGGATGATGCTAACCCTAACCCTAAGTGAAGGTTAGAGAGAGATGAGTTGGACCAGGTGTTTGAAAGGACATGCCTTGGGATGCCATATGATCCATGGGTGACCTAGCACCTTTGGCAACCCAACCCTGGGAAGGGTCATGCATGTTAGGGTAAAGGATAGCTCCTTAGATGATGATTTAGTGAAGGACCTTAGAAACCCTATGGGATTATGAAAGTAGGGTATTGCTGGCACCTAGGGCACGTCATAGTGATGACAGTAGGATGAAACCCTAGATAAGGAATTATGATGGAGCATAAAGGGTTATGGATGATCTTGAGCAAACATAAGTTTGAACCTAAGCTTCACCCATGTAGAGGATGCTTTTGAGGTTGATCCTTCATGAAGAGAGGACCTCTAATGGTGAGGTTGGTTGTAGGTTTATCTCTAGAGAGAGAGCGGGAAACCCCTCCAAGAAGGTCGTAAACCTAGACCCTGACATATGAGGAAAAGTGAGGAGTTGAGGATGATGCGACCTAAGCGGATGATAGAGGTTGCCTCATGCATGATCCGTTAAGGCTGTTGATATCTTGGTTTCCTTTAGAGGGACCAAACCCTAGAGAGTGAAGATGAAGCATCCGGTGCCTATGTGCCTACAGTATGGGTGTTTACCTTTTGAGGCAGGAAGAAGAGTTCCTTAGACCTAGAAAGGTTTAGTAGCAGGTTATGAGTCCTTGTACCTTGTTGGTTGTCCTTAAGGAGGACCCAGCCCTATGTGTTGCTCTAGTTGAAGGATGACAAGAAGTGCATGTCATGCCTTTTTCATGCTTGGTTCGTAGTTAAGAGATAGAGCATGCAGTTGGACACCTACAAGTGAACCTAGGGTTCCTAGGCCTAAGAGGGGAAGTGGTATACCTAATGCTCATGATGAGAATTAAGTTGCTATAGTTTCGAGCATGGTACGCCTCATGTATAAAGGAAAAGGGAAGCCCCTTGAGTTTAAGGTATGTTTGATGAACCCCTCACAACTAGGTTGATGATAAAGGAAAGTATGATCTTGATCCAACATCGAGGAAAGAGGATAAGTATGACCTAGCATGGTATAGTAGGTGATCTGCTGTACCTTAATATCTTGCTAGGGTTAAGTAGGCTCATGTGGATGTAAACCCTAGACCTAAGAGCTTTTGTGACCTTGTTGTCAAGAGATAGTTTTCCTCCCATCCTGGGAGAGGGACCCCTTTGGTAGGGTGTATATCCGTTTTGTTGGTTTAAGGTAACCTGAAGAGGTCTCACAGAATCTTGAGAAGCTAAGTGAAAAGTACATGGTATGAGAATGGACCTGTAGACCCATAGATATCCATCTCTATTTGCATGTGAATGTGTTACCATGTTGGTAATCGGTATGGGGCTTGACCAAGGTAGGCAGGTTGCCATGATCCCTATGAAAGGATGAAAGCAGCCCATGAATGCAGAAAGAGAGATGATGAAGACTTGGGTAAGGTTCTAAGTGAATATGTACTATAATGATGAATCCTAAGTCTATCCTAGGGTCAGGTAGGGATAAGACCGATGAAAGTAGGAGTTGCCTAATTCCCCAGTTGCACATGACCATAGGGTCGGGAGGTAACAACTATCATTGTCTGAGGGCCATGGGTTAGGAGATTGATCACCTTCATGAACTCATGGGACCCAAAGGGCAGATGAGTAGGGCACTCTCTTGATGCATGAGGGAAGAGGGATGACCCCAAAAGAGTCGGTACCCTATAGACCTAGAGGAGATGACCAAGGATATAAACCTCAGTAGGTTCAAGACTACTTTGATATCATGACGTCTGTGATGTAGAGACATATGTGGCATGTTGCAACTTAGATGTAAAAGTGTATTGGCAAGGTGGGATGTACCATCTCTACTCTTAGAACAGGAAGAACTCTGTATTTGGACTGCAGCCAAATGCTTATTTCCTCTTGTTATGGGGGTGAGAGATAGGACATTACGCATGCCATACACCAAGGATAAGAGATGATGTAGGTTGGAACATTGCCACGAGAAATGGGGATAGAGGAGATAACATACCCTGGTAAAGTGAATGATACATGGACGGCTTGCAAACACTAAGAGGAATGAGGTAGTCACCTTATGAGGATGTTTTTATCATGAGCTATGTAGAACTTACAAGTTATACCAGGTTGAGTTTGATCACCATGATGATGAAATCAGAGAGTGTTCTTAATAAAGACAGACATAGAGTTTGAGGTGAGATGATAAGTGAAATACATGGAAGTGTATGTCTACAACGTTACCTAATACCTAAGGATGTGAAGGGGTAATGGATGCTCTGGTTGAGATACATCTGACTTGTTTGACTAGAAGCTAGAAGAGGTTGTTTGGCTAACCCTATGTTTGGAAAGGAGAGGTGTTTGGATAACACTCAAATGTAACCAGATACGTTGAAAAGTTAAGGGTTGTTTGGTTAGCCAGTCTAGTCCTTGATACGATGAAAGGATGGTGGTAGAACCTCAAGTGCACTTATTTGGAAAAGAAGGTGATGAAAACCCGACTAAAGTGGTTTAGGGTTTCTGAGGAATCGATCTTAAGGAATCAGGACATACATGAGATCATGATTTTAAGATCACCATACACCGTACTATGAAGAAAATAAGTGACATTAGTACTTTGGATGCCTAAGATGAAGTTGCATGGGGTATGTGGACATGCAAGCCAGGAGGTAAAGGACGAACCCCAGTAACCCAATGTATCGATATAGAGGACAAAAGAGTCCCTGAAAGGGAATGGGAGCTCAACACTATGGATGTTGTGATAGGTCTTCCCTGGGCCAAGGAAGGTCGAAATGCAATATGGGTTATGGTAGGTCGCCTTACCTAGATAACATGAGAAAGAAAGAGTTCTGTTAAGGGACAGATCTAGTTGAACTACCCATGAGAGAGATGGTTCAACTACACCATGAAGCGAGTTCAAAGGTTCTTGAGTTTGACCTAAAGGTTTCCTTCCAAAAGATGGAAGTAGGTGTATGACGAACTCCATGTTAGTATAGTTTATCACCCCTAACTATGGTTAGTATGATCCAGACTAAAGCGTCTGATGAGGGCATGTGTGCTCGTTCAGGGTGATATCTAGAGACAGTTCTTGTCCTATGAAAGATGTGACAATGACCACCATAGCCAGTATCGGGTTTTATAAGAAGCTCTGTAAGGGAGGTTGTGTCAGTCACCACTTCAGTAAGGTGATGTTGGTGAAAGGGGCCACATGATGGTTAGAAAAGGACCACATGATGGTTAGAAAAGGATCACATGATGGTTAGAAAAGGGACCACATGATGGTTAGAAAAAGGACCACAGTGCATGTAGATGAAGTCGGTTTGATCATGTAATGGCTGAAAGGAGCCTAGAGATGACGAAAGTCATGAGCAGATGCAAATTAGACTGACATACAAGTTACTGTGGGAGAATATGTGACATGAAAATCCGACCCCTCTAAGTTATAACTAAGAGAGCTGAGTCCCCGATGCATGGGTTCTTTTGACATGGTTTGGTGGAGAAGGTTAAGTTTGACCTTACCCCTCAGGATAAAATAATGTGTGATGAGTTCCATGTGTCAAATTTAGAGCACTATGTGAGGTACCCGACCATGTGCTGAGCAATGAACCTAGTGAGCCCCAAGGGAGGCTGACATGGCCTGAGTCACCTGTGCAGTTTATAGACGCCGGGATGAAAGGACTCAAAGAAAAGAATATGTGATGATAAAGGTTCTGTGGAAGTGCCATGAGTACGGTAAAGCCACATAGGGGCCAATGATGGACATGGAAAGGTTTTATCCTGAATTGTTTGTTTGCTTGATAGAATTTTGAGGACAGAATTCCTATAAGAGGGGAAGGATGTTACAACCCCAACTTTTGGGTTTATTTGGTGAGAAATGTAATTTCTCATAATAAGGATATTTGAACAAATAATGATATGATGTATTTGGATTTTGTTTACAATAGCCTTGATGTTTGTGTTGTGGGCTTTATTGGCTATTGGGCCTAAATAATAAGAAAATTCAATTAGCGAATGAATAATGGAATATTCAAGAAAAGAATAAGATGGAAACCTTTATAAGGGTAATCTAAAGAAGGATTTCGTACCTCTTGGGTTCCTTGGGTTCCAAGGAGTCCAAAGTTGCATAAGGAAAGCAATAAGAAAAGATTAATTATGTATTTCTTTATTAAGAAAGAAATTGAAAACAATAAGAAAATGTGGAAAATAAGTAAAAAGAGGTATACTTGAGTTATCCTTGGTGGAATTTCGTATCCCAAGGATTACTAATGATAAAAGGAATACCAATGAGGAAAATAAAAGAGAAATAAAAAAAGAAATCCTCAAAAAGAGATATTTTAATGAGAAATAAACAAGATAATGTGAAATAATGAATAAATATGCATCTAGAAGGATAATAAGTATCCAATAAAAAGAATTATGAAATAATGGAGTGTCTTGGGATCCAAGGAGTCCCAATAAAGAGGAAAGAGAGATAAAATACCAATTTGCAAAATAAATGATAATATGATACATTATTAATGAATTTGGTGATATTGATAAAAATGAAGTATCTTCTATTAAAAGAAAATAGAAGTTCGTACCAATGGATTAAAAGGGAAGAGTAATGATAATAAGAGAAAGGATTTTCGTTTTTCTAAGTATCCATGAGATAAGGAATATCATTGAAGAAAAAGGAGAGAGAGAATATTGCTTCTCTTTGAAGAAATTGACTTCCCATTTGGAAAGGGACTCTTAGACTCGTGGACAACCCACCTAGGGCTTCGTACCCTCCTCTATAAAAGGTTGGGACCTCTGGGGCGAGCCCATGGAAATCCCTGCATCCTTTCCCCTCTCATCTCCCTCTTCTTCTACATCCTAACTCATCCAAAACCCTAGTTGCAAAGAATACCTTTCCTAGAGCAGCAAGGGGGGCCGTGGAGGAGTACAACGAGGGTGTGCTGCCCCACGACAGCTAGAGGATGCACAACAATGGTTTCCCTCCACCCAGATGAGCGCCGTTGCAGCTGCACGTCTGCATAAGGTCGCCGGAAGTTGCTGATCGCAGAAGCCAATTCCAGCACCTCGGCCCTGTCCTTGCACCTCTGCAAGTGCGGCAAGGGGCGGGGGTTGCTTTGGGACTGTCACCGATGTCCCTCAGGCCCTGAGGAGGAGAGAACAGACCTACGTGTGTTGTAGATCGTGGTCGCCTAGGGTTGCGAGAGGTAGAAGAAAGGAGAGGCATCGCTGGACGATTATGCCCCTCCGAGCTATGAAGGATCGCTAACTTAACAAAGGGCATATCAGTCATTTAGTTATGTTTCCTGAACTAAGGGCAACGTTGCATGGAGCACACGTGGCACAACCTGATTGGCCAAGTAAGTAACTTTTTGTTAAAATCATAATTAATTCTAGGAAACTCAGATTAAAACAAGTTATATATGAAAATTGATCCTCAGAACGAGAGGAACAAAAATAAATTATCTTTGAAGCCTAATTTTGCATGCTATTCAAAAAGTAGTGTAAAGTATCATCTTTGATTAATCAAAGATTAAGAAACCCTATTTTGATATGATTAATGTGTTTAATAGGGTTTAATGGATCATTAGAGTTGATGTTAACCTGTTAAATGTAAAAAGGTACATTATGTTCAAAAAGGAAGAACTTTGCACATGATTAGTCTAATTTAGAGTTTATGTGCTTGAAATTTGAAAAGGACATAAAGTTATCATCTTTAATGATTTAATTAAAGAAAAACCCTTAGATTTGATGATAGATGGACTTGATGATGTTATTTGGATAATTCAAGTTGATATTAACCTGTTCTTAATAAAAGTGAAAATATGATTTAAAAAGATGATCATTTTATATAATTGGTTTAATTTTGGGTTTCGTGCATGATTATGCATTAATGAGCTTGAAAACCCTAATTTAGATGAATGTGTCTTTTAATTGTTTTAATGGTTCAAATACATGAATAAATAGGGATATGATGATCCTAAGCCAATTTGAGTATAAAAGACTATTAAAATGGATAGTTGAGCAATTAAGGTTCATATAAATGGAAAAGAGTATTTTAGGGTTTGTTGACCTAAAATGGATAAAGTTTGAGGAATTGATCTAAGAAACCCTAATGGATATTAATGAAACCTTAATGTGGATTAGAAAACTTAGAAAGAGAATCCAAGTCAATAAAGTAGATTCTTGATAAAGTGTGTAATAAATAGAGTACATATTCTTTTCAGGAATTATGTGATGATTGAATTACTTGTTTGGATCTGTTGATTGGTTTGATGGTATATACAAGAAGTATATGTTGAATTATCTGCATGATTCATCAAATCAGGTATGTGGTTACGCAAATGAATAATCGCTCTAGTTTCACAGCGATTCCCGAAGTTTTAATCGGTTGCTTGAAAATAACTATTGGATGTCTATTTATTTCATGCAACTATAAAGTGACTATGATTATCACTATAAATGTGCGTATATAACTGACTAGATCCGGGTCCACCTCAATTGCTTTGAAAAGGCTAAGAAAAAAGGGGTAATCCTAGAGCAAGGGGTAGGTTACCGAGAGTTAGAAACTGGGCTACCTATGTGTAGTGCCATGAGACTCATTAGCTTGCCATGAGTTAAGGAGTGGGCTACTAATGAGTAGTGACATGTGACTCAACCCTAGAAATAGGTTCACTTATAGGTGGATCATGAGGGGTTTAATGGGGACAACATAGATGATAGGGTACTCTTGGATTGCGGAGTTATATCTAAAATGTAATCTTGGTTGTTAAATGATTAATTGAATGATTACATTGTTAATGTATTTACATGATTATTGTTTTCCCCACATACCAGCTTCGGCTGACTGACGTTTTATTTGTCGGTGTTTTAGGTACAAGCCAAAAGGACAAACAGTAAATCGTCATATTGTGAAATACATGAAGTAAAATACAAGGAGGATTAGTTAGAGTAAAATCCATAAGTGGATAGAAGTTTAGAATTCCAAATTTTCAAAAAGGTATGCAAACATTTATTTTTCTTACAACTTTCAGTATAGTATGTTAAAATTTGATAATTATTCTTGGTTAATTGCCGAACCTTTGATCCGGAAGTCATGGGTGCAGCTTTGACCTCTAGGTCTCCCTTAATTGGGGGTTATCAGAAGGTGGGGTTGTAACAGATCATGTCCATCAAACGATCTAGACACTCATGGAAATGCTTACTCTTTAGATTCCCTCCTACCATAGGGAATCCTAGATACTTTGTAGGCCATTCTCCTTTCTGGATACCCAAGCATTCTACCAATCTTTGTTTATTGGTGCACGAACACGATAGAAATATGTGAGTTTTGTTCTCATTACATTGCATTTCGGAGTACTTGCCAAATTGGTGTATCGAGCTCCTGATTGTTATGAGGCTACATTATCTACCTTCAATGAAGATAAAGATATCATCAACAAAGAGTAAATGGATTAAAACTTTAGTTCTTCTTATAGTATAGGATCTGATCGTTCTACTATCATAAGCTTCTTCCAGTCTTCTGCTAAAGCCTTCCATGGCTATAGTGAATAAGAGAGGGGATAGAGGATTGCCTTGCCGAAGACCATTTTTACTTTTGAAAAAACCAACTGAACTACCATGCAACACTAAGGAGAAAGATGTTGTGGCTACACATTGTTCAATGAGTCATATACAGTATTTTGAGAAGCCCATTCCTCTCATATTGTTCCATAGGTAGCTCCATCTGATCGAGTCGAAAGCTTTGGTGATATCGAGCTTGATACATGCGGCTGGATTGCTTCTCTTCAAGTTGAAATTTAATGTGAACTCAGCTGCAAGAAATGAGCAGTCTTCAATCTTCCTCCCTTTTACAAAAGCCCCTTGGTTGTGAGATATTAGTTTAGGGAGTATCAATGCCAACCTTTTTGTGATGATTTTAGTGATCGTCTTATGCAGCATTGAACAACATGAAATCAGTCCGAAATCGGTCGGTGATGAGATGATTTCTTTTTTAGGAATCAATGCAACAAAGGCATGATTAGCTTGACGTAACATATTCCCACCTTGGAAGAGCCATTTCACTACATTGTAGAATTCATTCTTGATTATTGACCAACTCCCCCTGTAGAAGTAACCATTAAATCCATCTGGTTTGGGGCTTTTATTAGGACCAATGGACCATACTACCTTCTTTATCTCTTCATCATCATGTACTTTTATCAAACTATCATTTTCTTCCTGATTGAACTGCTCTAGCCACTCACGTTCTGGATATACTTCATCATTTTGGTCTTGATTGTATAGGTTCTCAATATAATTCAGAGTATCATTAGTAATTTTTTCTTCATCTTCAATGCATGCTCCATGCTCATCATATAGCTCAGTGATTGAGTTAGCTGCATTCCTTCTCTTGATAGTCATGTGGTGCAGCTTAGTGTTCCTATCCCTATTTTCAATCCAATCCATCCGACTCCTTTGTGAATAGTAAGCCTCCTCAGCTTTGCCAAGTATTTCCAACCTATCCAGGGTAACATTTTCTGCCTCAATCAAATCTTTATCCAGGGGTGAGACCCGAAGAAATTTCACGATATCAGAGAGCTCCATCCTTTCCTTAGCTAGAAAATTTTTTAGATTGACATATTCACCAGCCCATCTTTTTAGCTCTGTCTTAACTTCATTCATTTTTTGATAGAATTGGAAAATAGGATTCCCTTTAAAATCTGATTGCCACGCCTTGTTAATGATTTCTTTACATCTCAACCATTCAAACCAAAAATTATGGAAACAAAAGGCCTCTTTTTCTCCAGTATCACCTTCAAGTTCTCTTTGATGGCAGAATGATCAAAATAATCACAAGTGAGGAGTTTAGATTTAGTACTTGGAAATCTACTGATCCATTCATCATTGACAAGTGTTCTATCTAGCTTACAAGCAATTCTCTTTGTTGTTCCCTACTTACTGTGCCACATAAAGATATCCTTTCCCACCATGGATAGTTAAGAAACACCTGTGTTATCTATTGTAGTGTTGAAGGTACTTAGAACAAATGCTGGTACTTCTCTTCCTCCAGCCTTCTCCTCCCTCTTTCTTATATTATTGAAATCACCTATTATAAGCCATGGATCATTTATACCTATGACTATTCTCTCCAGTTCCTCCCATAGGCCCATTATCTAAGTGAAGCTATTTCTTGTGTATATAGCAGTAATACTGATGATGAGGCCTCCCTTGTTAATTGCCCTAACTGTCATCTGTTGATCATCCATAGTTACATTGTCTATGTCCCAAGATTTTGGATTCGAAGCAATGCATATTTGCTCATTCCTATCCTTCTCGTGGTTTGTACACCATTTCCAGCCACTAGGTAACATCTTCTTTGTAGTTTGTTTCAGATGTAATTTGATTTTTGTTTTAGCTAGGATCGCAATTGAAACCTTAGCTTCCATGATGGTTCTTTTACATCCCTCTTCTTCTGTGGCTTCCCTGAGCCACACACATTTGTCATTAGTATGGTCATTAATGACCCTTGTTGGACCGGGTCACACGTGACCCATTCCCTCTAGCGCTCCTGTTAGGGCTCTTGCTTCCACCATTGGCTGTTTTTGCTAAGTTTTGGCCTTCATCTTTGCCTTGATTGATGCTCTTATCCACCATCATCTATTGAGATATATTGATGTTTTCCTCTATAAGAACTTCTCCAGTTTCATTGTTGGCTTCATCACGTAGGTTGTCAAAGCTATTGCTCACTGAGACATCACTGGATGTGGTCGACTTGCTAGATTCATTGCTAGGTTGTACCTCAACTTGATTGGTTTTCTTTCTTCCTGTCACCACTTTCCAGACCTGGGTTGGATTGGTTTGTTGCACCTGCTGTATTGGTTTTTCTATCCTCTTTAGCAGACAGTCAGAGTCGTCGTGCCCAAACACCAAGCAGTCTTTGAATCTTTTGGGGAGGTGTTCATAGTGTAATGTGACCGATAGAGGCTCCCTTCTTGGTAGATTTACCCATATCTCCTCAGGAGTTTCTTCTTTGGCATCTATATCCACTAATGCCCTATTCTCACCAAGTGATTTCGAACCTACTGATTTGTTGTCGATCTTTAGTAGCTTTCCCACACCACTTGCCATAATTCCTATTGCTCGTGAGGACCAGTTTCTTCCCATACTCGGCATGTTAATCCACACAGGTATTGTGCTAAAGAAATCCTTCTATAAATCATCACCCATCTTGTAATCTTTGATGACCACAAGCCTGCTATTGAACCACTTCAGACCTCCTTCGATTATGTTTTTCTTGTCCTCTGTCGAGTTGAATCTAAGCAGAAAGAATTTCTTTGGTTTAGAGAATAGGTCGAATCCTCCTTTAGGTTTCCAAACTCTTCTGATCCAGGCCAACAAATGATAGTAGTACAGCCTTTTGCCCATGACTTATAGTATTGCAGTATGCTCTTAGGCCTTCTCCATAGTATCGTATGTACCATCATCAATGGTCACAAATCGCTTACCATCTTTCCTTTCTGGCGGCATAAAATCATGCTCTTTGAAGATTTTCGATCCTCCTAAAACCTGAAACCATGTCTTTCTTGGTATTGCTCCACCCTCCGTTGCATCTTGGTTCTCCACCGTTGCCATCCTTGCATTGCATGGTTGAGAGAGGGGAGGATGGCCTCCCCTCCAAGGTTCCCAGAGACCATCTCCTCAATCGCCTAAGTGATCGACAGAGGAAACCCTAACGTCGACACTTTTAATTAATATATAGCTTTGCCTTTAGGCAGCTATGAGGATGTGAAGTTAAAAGAAAAGGTGTCCATAAAGGATCACGGTTTGGGGTTGGCAAGATTTTCCTCTGTCAAGGACTCCCAGATCTGCATGATACCTTCCTGGCCTGAGCTGATACAAATTGTCAGAAATAGCATGCTTTTAGGCAATAGTAACCTTAGCTATCTTTGTTGGATATCTTGGGAAACCTTATGTGGTGACCTAGTGTTGTGACTTGTTTTGATGATGGATAACCGATAAGTTCCCTTATGTCCCTTTGTACAACATGTTTGGTCATCCTAATCCTTGAACCTAGACTTTGAAGTTTGGTAGGTTATCAAAGTGTGTAGTGGAAGCACTATGGATCTTATACATGTTTTAGTTAGACTCACCCTTTTACCTATAGTTTAAGTTGCTAGGTCAAACCTTTTTAAGGGGTGGAGAGTAGTTGGTTGTTGATGCTTGGGTGGTTATATTTCGAGGAGGAATTCCTTTTCAAGGGGATGGAGCCATGTGACATTCTGAAATCCAGCTACTCAGACTTTAGAAAACCTAACTCCATGAATACGAGGATAATGTGCTTGGATCCTTAGTTTTTACCATAAAAGTTATAGTGATAACTTAACATGCTTGTTTATATACTAATGAACATATAATAGCCATCTAATGAATAGTTCATATGTTTGAACCCTAATAAATACTTAATGCACATAATAAGTGTAACTCACATGTTAATACTAATAATGAACACATGACGCTAACCATGTCATGAACCAGTAAACCCTAATGATATGATGAGTGAAATAAATGTAACCTAATCATGGACATAATGCATGCTAAGGTATAAGTGAAGTTTAATGATCATGTTGACCTAAACCCTAAGTTGTAATCATCTAACCCTAATATATGCATCCTTAATGCCTTTCATGATACATTAATGGTAGTAGGTTGCATAATCAGATAATTTACTATGATACACATAAGTGGTATATAATCACCTAATCATAGATTAATCAAGTAATAAATATGAAATGCATATCACCTTAATCTATAATACACACCTAATTAATCACCTAATCATGACTTAGTATGTGTATCAAAGCATTCATAGATAGTATGTTCCATCTTGTTCACTAAAATATGACTTAAATATGGATAAGAAGTAAACAGATTCACACAAATGTGCATAATCAATAATAAGAAGTGAATAAATATGTGAAAATGATTAATAAGGACATTAATGTGAGTAAGAAAGGTAATGTGACAATGTTTAATATAGAAATAAACAATTAATGTGAAATTAATTTGATTAATTCAAGATTGATTAACAAATTGAATAAAATGTCTTATTTCATGTAAATAATCCGATAGAACTTAATATGGTGATAATGAGTCTAAATCCAATATATTTAAGGATAATGATCAAATATAATACATATATTGAGATAATTGAGTAACCTCTAATTGTGCTAAAACTCTTAATAAGAAAAATAAGGAGTGTATCTAGTTTCATACATAATAATGATGAAATATAACTCTTGTGGCAACAATGTGAATATAACATGATACAATTGATAGAATAATAATGATAATATAATATCATAATAAATATAATGCTAATGAGCCAAAATATTAATAAAGTTAAATATTATAAAATAAATCTTAATGGTAGAACCCTAGGTGACCCTTGAGAACCTGACTTATGAGGAGTTATTAGTGACAATTTTGGGGAATGTTTTATGGGTTGTTTACAGATGATTTTCTTCACACTCACCCTTCCCTCTTTTCTTGAGATTCTAGGGATGAAATCCTCTATATGGGGTGGAATGATGTAACATACCGAAACTTGACATATTCTCTCTCTAACCCTCTTTCTAAGCTTTTCCTTTCATTTCTATCATTTTTTGGCTTTGATGTTTAATTTGTGGAAATAAGAGTGGTTGGTTGAACATTTGTTCATTATTATGGCCAGCATATGGTTTAATACACAAATACCTCAATAGATATTTTTAATAAGGGTATAATGTGTAAATTTACCACTTATGCGACAAAATAATAAAAGTAATTTGTTCTAGATCATTTCTTAGCCTTTTGGAGCAAGGACGGGAAAAAGGACTGAATAATAATGCTTTAAACATGCTAATGTGATATGGAATTATTTAAATGTTAAATAGTGGTAATTTTGGATAATGGACTAAAATTCATAGAAGACTAATTGGTTAAAGATAACTTGAGATTTGTTTTCATTGGGTTTGTTTTGGTTTGGAGGCCAAGTTTCATAATTCTGGGATAATGGTATCTACATCTAATTTATTTTGAAAAGAAAATATGAGTTTTCCTCAAAATATCAAATAAAATAATAAATGATTGAAAAAGTGGAAAATAATCTTGGATTTATAATTTACACATTAAAATATGCCTTTGGGTGAATTTTCGTGTAATTTTGATAATCTTTAATAAACATGTGAAGTTAGGAGAGAGAAAGTGTGTAGAACCTTCAAAATATTAAATAAATGTACAAACAACTTCAACATGTAAAACTAATGAGAAATTCGTATCCAAGAGAATTAATGTGACCTGTGGGTGAAGTTTCCTCAAATTTGGAGAATCTTATTATCATTAAAGACAGGGAAAGAGAAAATAATATTTGATTTATTTCATCCATCAAAAGTTCTTAAAAGTCAAATCTAATTGCATATTTGGATTCTTTATATAAAAAGTAGGCTAGACATCAATTTTCATTTAATTTGGAGCATGTTTGCCCTCAAATGAGGAGAGAGAAAAAGGGAAATTAATGCATATATACACTATATTCCAATTTTATTTGGATTTGACTTTATTTGCCACGCATTGACTTTAACCTATGTGATTGCAACCTTTAGATCTATGATCTAACGACTCACGAATTATCTTCTAGATCCCACAGATTTGGCAACATGGACCAAAATAGTCGATTTTGTTTTCTTGATTACTCGCTCGTTTCTCCATCAAATTGCACAAAATCTTCTCCAAATGATTCCAAATAAGAAACCACTCACAATGATTCCCTATTTTTGTGTTTTGATGAAGAAATTAGGAAATCCCCAAACCTTGCTCTCCAAGCAAGTTTGGCGCATTTCCTTTTCACTTTGTTTCTCAACATTGCCTATAAATACCGATAAGTGAGTTTTCCCTATCCCTCTTGCAACTACTCTCACCCTCCAATTACTTGCTTTCTCACATCCTTGCTTACTGGTGTTTAAATTTTGATCTAGTCCTTGCAGCGGGTGGTTCTCCCTCTCCTCGAAGCCTCGATTCAAATTGTTTGTTTCTTTAGGTTTTTACTACTCCCCTCTTTTTTTTTCATTATCTTGTTTTTAAGTTTGATCCCATGTAGAGAATTTTCCCAAAATCAGCCTAAGCTACTTGTAGCCGTGGCTTGCAAGATGAGGAAGGGGACAATCCCCCAGTTAAAGGATCGTTCTGCCCTCACTATTTTCCTTCTTTCTCTCTATTTTCTCGCAAGGTTGTTTTTGTCTTTTGGATCTATCCTTGCCCGCGTTGACACGAGGATGAATCAGCGTGCACTGTAGACTTGGCTCCCCATGGTTGGGACAATTCATGCGACCCACCTCTCTCTCTCTCTCTTTCTCTTTCTCATTGCCTCTCTTGCTTGGATTTGATGACGTGTCATCATGTGATTGGTCAAAATTAGAAAATCATATCTTTTTATTCCTTTGTCAAAAAATTAAAAGAAAATATGTTTTTGAATCCTAAAATTGTAAGTTTTCTAATAAAATACTTTCCATGCTCGGTTTTGAGTTTTTCAAAAGGTGTTTTCTAAAATCACCAAAAATACAATTTAATCCACATAACTCCAAAATAGACAAAATTATATGTTTTATTAATCAAGAGAACCTAATAAGATCAATGGTGATAATTTTAGAGTCTAAATTGAGGTTTCATTCCTAAAGTCCAAAAGTTAGGGTTTCTTTACGTTAATGTGTATGTAAAACTCTAATACATGACTATACATTGAAAATAGGAAAAGTGGGCCTTGGACTCAATTAAAGTAGTTAAAGAGAAGTAATTGGTTTTCATTGAAGGTATTTTATTTGCTTACACCTTAGTTGGGAATAATTGCAAACCCTAACCTAGTTTCCCTAATGAGGAATTTATGAAACTCTAATTTGTCTTTTGTTAGTTCCTTTGCTATAATTGCTTCAAAATCAGTTTTGTTATTTACTTCTTGGTTCTTGTACCCCATTTTAATATCTTTATTTACTTGATTCTTATACTTTCCATAGTTCTTTAGCATGTTGATTTTATTAGACTATTTAATTAGTGTAGAGGTACTTTTATACAGCCACCAATAGATAGGGCACGTGTAAATTTGCCCAGGGGAATGTGTTACTCTCCCCAATATAAAATATTTGATAGGTGAATGGAATGTGTTACTCTCCCTCACCTACTTGGTTGAGGTCCAATAGGTACTTCAACCCTACTTTGTTATGGTAGTCAATATTAATCATGCTTGCAAACCTTTTATTTTTTTTCTTGTTATGATAAGCATCCATTTGGTTATGCATCATACTTTTGACCCTCTTCATCTTATGATGAAATATTAGCCTTTATTTTCATGTTAGTTCTTTACCTTTTGTGCTTGTTCACTATTGACACATACCTTGCTTCTTTCTTTTGTTGGGTGTCTTCCTAGCCACCCAATGTTTGATCAAGGATTTAGCAAGGCCTTGTATTAGAGTGGTGCAGCAAGGGCATAAAGGACTAGCCTAGGATTAGGATATGGTGTACATGGCTTTCAACATGAACCTATCTCATGAGGTTGTTTCTTGGAGAGAAAGTTGATGTAGTTTAGATTTCCCTCTATCTAGATCCTTTTTTTGTTGTAAACCCTATATGGAAGATATGATGGAATTTTGTAATCTTTTAAAAAATTGAATATAGTCATGATTCTTATTCCGCTACCATACACTTTGATCTTTTTTATACCATCATATAAAGATTTGAAAATTTTATGCATGTTTCAACATGCCTTTTGCGTATGTTTGGGATAGATGTTTTATTTTTCAAGATTTTAGTAAAGGGGTGATTTCACTATTTTACAACATATGTATTCTCCCAATAAGCTGTATAACATCCTTACAATGTGAGTTTTCATCAAGCTCATATAGGATTTGAAAAGGTTAATCATGGACTACATTTTAGAAGGTCAAAAGAAAGAATAGGAAAAGACTATAAAAATGTATATGCAAGTTGGGATAAACTTCATGACTAACTACGCGCTTTGTCCTCACTCATGCGCAGGTTGGGATAAACTTCATGACTAACTCCTTCCAGATGAGGTCTTTAGTTCCCTTATTAATGTATCTCCATTCCTCAATACGGAGAGCCACTTTGATTCTACTAAGGATCTCAGAATAGTTAACGAACTCTTTCATAATTGGCATGCTTACTTCATTATTTCAATGACATCCTTCTTCTTTGTCCCTATTTGATGATATTTTATTGAAGTTATCCCTCTCCTACGTTTAGGATTTGGAAACACCATCATCACCTTGGTTAAGAGGCCCAACAGGATCCTCATGCACATGATCATTGTGCTCCTTATCAAATGCCATATATAAAACCAAAAGTAAACATATGAAAATGTCAAATCACACTTGAAAAAATAAACATGTTATATAATACAAATATAACATATGAAGTCGAGAATGAAGTAGAGTCGTCATATGTAATGTATGTATGTAGTATACCTTAAAGTAGTATTCATTCTATGTGATCTTCATGTGTATAGTCATCAGTGTTAGATTTGACATTTACACTTGGTAAGCCAACAATGAATGTACTAGAGTCGTCATACTTGTCACGATACTCTTCTTCATCAATAGCATTTTAAATGAACTATCTTTTCTCATGAAGAACAACTAACCAATTTTCTTTCATAGGATCATCGACATAGAATGGTTGCTTTTCCTGTGACGCCATGATGAATAGTTCATCCTTATTGCTTGTCCACTCCAAATTCACTATTGTGAAATCAAGTTCATCAACTACAACTCCTTCATTGTTATCAGTCCATTTAGACCTAAATAATGGAACATAACTCTATGTAGTCAATTTCCTATATGTCATAAATGAAGCCATAATAAGACATATTTCCTTCATGTGGTCTCTTATCCTTGGCACTATAAAAATACAATGAAGATGGGTGAGGGGTGACCCCACTATTTTGGATGATACTCTTGTCATCTTGACATTTTGTGTTGTATGAAAATCCATTTAAGTCAAACCCTTCATAAGATGTAACGTGCATTTTTGGCTTATACGCAAGCCATTTTATAGTTTTTTTAACATTATTTGTTGTTTGAGATTGTTGACTGAATACTTTCTCTCCAAACCACCTAATATTTTCCCAATCATGCTCTCTATCAAGCTACATTGAACATGCTTGGGGATATTTTTTCTTGAGCTTGTTTGTATGTTCGGTGATATAAATACCCACATTGTCAATGTTGTATAAAACATACACGTGTTCTTTTTTTCACTGCCCACTATTGATATCTATCTTTCGTTCTCCTAAAGTACCTTTTTCGGAATAAAAGTCTAGATTCATAATATGAACATGAGTTTTTATACAACTCAAAAAGTCATTGTTAAAGTCCATAACTTCTCTAGCAACAAATCCCTCAATGATACTCCCTTTGGACCAATAAAGGTTCTGAATGTCACCACTAAAAGCACTCAGGTACCGCTAAAAAGAATACATTTAATGCGATAAAACTGGACCAAACATTTTCACTTCATAGTCAAATGGACAACCAGATTTACCATGACATCAAATAATGAAGGGGCAAAATACATCAAACAATGAAGGGACAAAATAATTCTCAACCTAGAGCAGGGTAACAAATTCTTCTTTTTGCAATTTATGTAGATTCTCAGGATCAATGACTTTGCTTCATAGAGTGTTGAAGAAGAAGCAAAGCCTAGTGATTGCAAACCTTACCTGTTTAGCAAGGATATATCAAATAGCCAAATGCAATATATGTTGTAATAGAATGTGACAATCATGATATTTAAAACCTATTAGCTTCAGATCCTTTGTTGTTATCAATCTATGGATATTGGCTGAATATCCTTGTTGTACCTTACCATTAAGAAAGCACTCACAAAAAGTCTCTTCTCTTGTATAGACAAGGTGTAACAAGAAGGAGGTAAATATGTGTAGCAACTCTTATTAAGTTCTATTGTAAATTCTTTCCTTATACCCATTGCACGTAGGTCCATTTTCAATTTGATGCCACCTTTAGTCTTGACTTTTATATTCAATAGTGTACCAATGACGCTATCTCAAACTTTTTATTAACATGACTGGCATCAATTCAATTTCGAACTATCAAAGAACTCCAATCAGGTAGATCCTAGAATATAGACCTCTTTTTGAATAAAGACTTTTCACCTATATGAGTAGTACCGTCTCTTACCAAAATGATTTACAATTTGTTCACTCTTATGTAAACATCCACCCCTGACATAGGTTTAGGAGCACTCCATTCCTTAGTTGAGCCATTTAATATTTTGTGCAACTTTCGGTAAGGATGAACCTTTGGTAGAAACCTTCATTGACCAAGATATATAGTCTTAGCACCATGTTTTAGTCAGATTGAATTGATATTTTCCTCACATACATGGCTTTTCGTGGTTCCTTTTATATTGTGTCCAAACAAGTTCCCATATGTTGGAAAGTCATTAACAGTGCAAAATAACATAGCACATAAGTCAAACATCTCTCGATGCAAAGCAGCATAAGTCATCACATCTTCTACTCAAAATTTCTTTAGGTCATCAATTAGAGGTTCAAGGTAAACAACAATATCATTTTAGGTTGTTTCTGACCCGATATTAGTAAGACAAGCATGACATATTTATTCTTCATACACAACCATGAAGGAAGATCACATATAATAATCATGGATACCAAGTGCTATGTTGGCTACACTATGTCCCATATGGAATCATCTCATCGGTACAAATTCCAAGTCTTAAATTCATGGATTATTCGCCAAATTTAGGATATAATAAATCAACCTTCATCCATTGTGGACAATCTGACACATGTTACATCATACCATCATTGTTTTTCATAACCTCTGCATGCCAGGATAAATTTTGTGCATCTAATGTACTAGAAAGCAAGTGTTGAAACCGTGGTATTATAGGCAGATATCACGTCACCTTGGCGGAGACTCGGTTTTGATCTTATTCAATGTCATACTTTTGTACCTAGATGCCCCACATTTTGAACATTCTTTTTGATCGATATAGTCCTTTTGAAACAACAAAGAGTCATTCGGGCATACATGTATCTTTTTAGCCTCCATTCCCATTGGGCACAACATCTTTTTTGTTTTTTATGTTAATATTGGAAGTTCGTTGCCTTAATAGAGAATTTCTATCAACAAAGACAATGGATAATTGATGCTTCATCCATTTCTTCTATTGTTAGTTTTCACAGTACACAATCTCAACACCACGCTCAACTTCGTAAACTTAGTACAACTTATGTATAACAGTTTCTCAACATCATGCACAATGTTTCTAAATAAGAAAGCTAGATTTTTAACATTTACCCCACAACTATCTAGCATCACAACAACCATGTCTGTTGGAATTGATTCATTCACATCAACATCTTAAACCTTTTCTTCTTTGACACAACTACCACTACTGACATCTACTGATCTCATACTAGGAACGTCTGATGCCAGTACCTCCTATATAGTAGTGTACAATCTCATTGCACATAACCTAAGTTTTGATAATGTCAACACTGCCGACTTTCTACTTGTGACTAGAATTCCAATAGGGGCAATAGAACCTATCTCCAGGTTGTCTTCTATGTTCCTATGTAAATCTTACAAACTAATCAAGATCATAAATAAATTATGTAGTGCTGCAATCCAGACTAGACATCCATGATTGATCCATTCTATGATCAAATGGGAAAGAGTAGCTCATCAGGTTTTACCTAATAAGTTAATTTTAGAATAAAATTTGATTGAATTGATCCATATTCATGTATTAGCATTCACATTGATGAATGTGTACCACCTATCCCATTCTTGAGCACTTCATCTCTCTAGTAAGTGTATAATGCATGTTCAATTTTAATAAATTTTAGTAGCATTTCCACACAATTCTCTAGGTACACCAATGTAGATGGGCAGATACCCACCTACATATGTACCCATAGAACAAAAGGGAAAATGATGTCAAAATTTATTGAAATTGAACATGCATTATACACTTACATACTAAGGGAGATGAAGTCCTCAAGACCAGTCCTCAATTGGTAGCTATCCAAGGTATACTCTTAATGAGTAAATGTTGGAAAAATTTCTAGGCGAAAAGACTGTAGGGGTCAAGGTTTACAAATTAGAGTTTACTGTTTAAAATTTTAGGGTTTGGGTTAATTAGGTAAATGTTTTGTCAATTTCAATATAAATCAAGTTCAATTAGAGATATTCATATCAATTTTAGTGTATGAATTCTGATGTGTGATTATTTATCCATACTAACATTCAATTGCTAATAATAAGCAATGCACTTATCATATATATACATGAAAGCAATGTGCGTGAAGGCATGGAAAGAACATTCATCACAATTTCCATACAAAACATCAATTGAGGGACATCACATTACACATATATAAACGAAAATTAGAGCACCAACTCGCACATTTTGAAATTTTAGTCGTTTTAACCAAAAGAAGGTGGATTAAATACCAAAGTCCATGTTCTAACAACCCATATAGTAAGTGGTCAAGGGAGGATATATCTATTCTTCCAGCAAGAAGGAGCATCGATAGAGGCAAGAAGGAGGAGTGGGAAATAGAGGAAGTGTCGACAGGGTGAGGGGAAGGAACATCAATAGAAGAAGCAACAACGAAAGTAGAGTCAACAATGGTGGAGGGGGTTGTGGAGGCAGGAGAACCAGAGGAAGCCGAGGAGGTTGTTCTGACAGTGGTGGGGGCTATGGAGGTATCATTAGAAAGGAGGGAGCGATGATGGAGGAGGATCATTAGGTTTTTCATCTTAAGGCTTTATCATGAGGATGGGAAAGAGGGGTTTCTCATTAGGTTAAGTAAAACATACATCATTGGTTACTATAAAAAATAGACGACGTACCTTATATCGCTGGTTCTTTGGAAAACATTATCGAAAAAACTAGTGTTTGTGCAAACCTATATTGTCAATCAGCTATCCCAATGACACCTATGTCATCCATTTCTATACAAAATTGATGTGATATTCCAATTTGGGGGAGGGATTTTGTGGGAAGTTTTTTACATAACCTTTCTCGTCATTTACTATCTGAAAATTAACACGTAAATTCTAAGGGTTATTCTTCTATCTCTTCAGTTAATTTACTAGGAACCAACTAGAAAGAGTTTATGTAGGGAAAGGAAATCTCTCTTAAACTTTTGCACAAAATTGCATTTTTGTGGGCACTCTATGGCTTTGGGCTCTTTATAAAACATCTTACGAGGCAAATAAAACACAGGACATGTTTTCTCAACTGGCATGGTGATTTTCTTTAAGGAACCAATGAGATATGTTATGTCGTTAGTTTCTCTTGAAATTTTTTTTTCCATAAGTGATATCTGTAGCAGTGGTTCATGAGGGTACCGATCCTTATATTACACAATCCAATTTGAATACATAACAACCAAACTAATATACATTATAAATACTTCACTTTAAACTTCATGGCTACCGAACTTCGTGTGGGCAAAGCTTTGAATATTTTTTTCTATATTCTGAATAGAGTTCCCCATAAACATAAAGAGATTTGTCCATTCGAGTGATGAATAGGTCAAAAGGAAAGTCTCCTACATTTTTGAGTGTGGGGGTTCCTTGTAAAGGTACTTCACACTGAACAAAAAATGAAGAAATTGGGATAAAAGATGGTAGTTGTCATTTTCTTGGATTATGTAGAGAAGAGGTATCCATGTAGATTCATGATTGCGAAATCTAAAATCATAGGCATTGATGTCAATACAACCATGGAACTTCATGATGCAACCTTTTTGAGATGTTGTTCCAATAAAATTTGGTGTTCCTAAGGAAGTTTCTCAAGAGGATTCAAGTAATAGGTTCCACCATAGAGCACATGGAATGGATGACAAATATGGGGGAGGACTTAGAACATACCATTTTTAAATCTAATGATCAGGAGGAAATGGTTGATCCAAGGAAAAGTAAATGGACTAGGACATTCAAGGACATTGGAATTGAGTTCCTCTCTTATAATGTTGAGGACAGTCCTATATATTTCAAAAAAGCTATCACTTCCCCAGAAGCTAAGTTTAAAAAGGAAAGTTGTTAATGATGAAATCCAATTAATTCTCTCGAATGGAACTTCAGAATTGGTGGATTTTCCTCCTGGTTGTTCTACATTTGGTTGCAAATGGATCTTTAATAAGAAAATCAATGCAGATGGGTCAATCTATAAGTATACATCTAGATTGCTTGCTAAGGGGTACACATAATGGGAGGGAATATCCTATTTCGATACCTATTCTCCTATTTCTCACATGACCATAATTTGTATGCTCACATAATTAGCTTCCCTTTATAATCTTAATATCGATTAGATGAATGTGAAAGCCACTTTCTTATATGGTAAACCTTAAGAGGAGATATATATATGGAACAACTTGAGGGTTTTATGGGATGTCAGAATGCATAAATAGTGTGTTAAGTTTTTGTACATCTTAAAAAAAAACCTAAGAAATGGAAATAAAAGTTTGATTATGTGATATCATATTTTGGCTTCATTTTTGATGATTTTCTAAGTATGCATAATGCAAAATCATTAATGATAGATACATCAACTTATTATTATATGTAGACCATATCCTGCCTTTTGGTTCTAATATTAAAGGTGGAAATGATATAAAATCATTCTTGTTTCCCAATTTTGACATGAAAGACACGGGTGTCGCTGATGTGATTTTCTGGATTGAAACCACAAGGTCTATTGATGGTATTACACTACCACAATATCACTATGTTGAGAAAATTCTCTAGAGGTTTGAATTCATATCACATAAAATTGTTGAGAATCCATATGGTTCTTCCAAGCCCTTGTTCAAGAATGATATTGATGTTCATCTATCTCAGTTATGATACTCTGATATTATTAGAAGTTTGATGTATCTTATAAACTACACACAACCAAACACTACTTCATATGTGGGCAAGCTAAGTAGATTTACCATTGTCCCGAAAAGACATGTTGGAAGGCTCTTGAATGGGTGTTGAGGTATATCAAGAGAACTATTTCCCTTTAGTTGTGTTATGGAAAATATCCTTCTATAGTTGTAGGGCATAGTGATGCATGATGGACTACCATGAAGCATGAGAGCAATGGTGTCTCATGATATGTATTTTATTGGGAGGAGGCGTTGTTGGGTGGAGGTCTAAAAAATAGACCATATTGTCTTAATCGTACTTTGAGTCTAAGTTGTGTACTTTAACTGAAATTGGATTGGAACTTGAATGTGTACATAGAATCCTGTCCAATTTACCTATGGTAAAGAGGTATCTTCCTATAAGTTTAGTTCATTGTAAAAGCACAACAACTATATACAAGATAAGGAGTTCCTACAATAAACAATAGTGCAAACACATCCAAGTCAAACTCAAGACTATAAGGTATATAGTGTCTCATGCGGTTGTGGTTGTAGACTACGTAGCTACAAAAAGAATATAGATAATCCTTTAACTAAAGGTTGTACCTTGATCTTAGTTAAGATATCTAGGTTGGGGATGGGATTCAAACCCCTTATTTGTTTCTAGGGAGAAGAGATCAAACCCAAAATTGTAAAGATTCCACAAATTAGGTTCAATGTGGTAATAAGAAGTTTTTAGGTAAATTGGTTGACACTGTGTAATTTACTTGATACTTTAGCACCTAAGTGTGTATTTTTGAAATCGTTATAGTGTCATGACTGAAATTTAATAATAGATTAGTCTCTAGATGATGTTGTGACCAAGGATAGGATGCTAGTAGTATATATTTGGAGACTCCAACTAAACGATTGATGATGTCTTGGCTACAATAGGGGAATTGGGTTGTTCTCCGATATCAATCATGATTCTTGATTTGCATGTATGACCTTCAATGCATAATTTTTTTCTTTGTTGACATTGTCTTTATTGTATTGTTACCAGTCGATACTCTTGCACCTAAGGTTTAGGATCAAAATGTTAGTTCACCTAGTTCCTACAGTAGTCTATGTTGGATAACTTAGGAATGGTTCAAGATGAAATGCACCTATTGAAAGAACAATATGGTGGACTAAATATAGCACACTACACATTGAACTAGTTGGGTGATTGTTAGCTTTATCCACTTGCCTTATATTCATAGTATGGGTTAAGCCTGATGTAGGTGCAACAACTAAATATGGAATATGGAGGAAAACATATTTTTTTATTTTCAACAAACTGGGAATAGGACTGAGGAATTCTCCTACATCTTTTATCTCCTTTTCTACAACATCATAACTACTTTATTAATTGTTCAATTAATTCTTTCAAAATAGGAAAGTGACTCCTTGTATTCCTTTTACCTAGAAAAAAGAGTATATGTGTGATTATGTCCAACCTAGAATAGGACTGAGCGTGCGAGTGTCATAAATTAGACCCACAATGTTAGGGTAAAACAAACATCTTAGACAACTCAGAGCGCTCGTCGTATGTGTTTGCAACCCTACCGTTCTTTGCCTTTTCGTAACGGATGCTCTTGGTGCATATTTTCTCATGGAGTTTATCTCTAGTGCGAGAGGAACCTTCTATAATGACTCTAGATTTGAGACCTCAGATAGAGTGATCTCAAAAGGAATGATTGGAATACCCATATCACCAAGGTGAACTTCCTTTTCTGGTATCTCATCACTAAAGAACTCTATTGTTAAGCATGCTTAACCAGAGTAGTAATACGGTGGGTGACCAGTTAGGAAGTTTATCTCGACTTGCCCATGAGTAAATACATAGCATGTAGTAAAGGCTAGTGGTCATCTTTGGGGATAATCATCATTTTTGAAACTGTACTTGAGCCTTGGGCAGTAGAACCAAGTGTTAAAAATTGTACTAAAACCATAACCCCTTCAATAGGTGGGGCCCACATGGGTACGTGGCATGACAATCTTGAGTTGTGCTTGTTGGTATGTATGCCCAAAGAGCCAATCATATGATGATTGTAATGACATGTCTTGTAAATTATTTAATTAATAATAAATTCAATCTTTGTCTATGTGATTTTTCAATTATGAGATAATGGTATAACAAGATAGATGTCTAAAGAATCATGTTACTCGATGACATATGTATTCAGGTTGAGGACCTGAACAATCAGATCATATGTATCATAACAGTACAAACATTTTTGTTATGTCCCCAGTTAGATATTATTGTGGAAGTAGATAGACAGTAATAATACATAAGACTAGAGTATGTGTGGAGTGCAAAGAATTCAGATGGCTCAGGGTGGAAGAGGCAGAAGGGGAGGAAGAGGGCGAGGAAGGGGTGAAAACCCTAGAGGGTCTGAAGGTTCATCAGCGGCGGGGTCTCTTCCAATTGAATCGGCTACGATTCCTCATGGCAGCTCAAGTGTGGATATCGGAGAGCAAATGACTCCCTATTCCCCAAAAAGCAGCCCCTCACAGGTGGAATCTCCCCTAAAAAACCCCTCGTCAACTTCTTCCCCATCACGCAAACCCCGAATGGTGGACTGGCATCATCTACATCGATTGTGGTGGTCGATTGGCTGGAGGCCAGTAGATTGGGCAGACCCTGTGTAGATGTCACTGTCATCGAGTTCATTGAGCCTGAGATCTAAAACGGCACCAAGTGCTTCTCGATCTCTAGCGAGGAGGAGGCGCTACTGTCATGGAGGGAGTATGTCTCAGTAAGATTCATGGGGAGGAAGCCCTTCTGCAGCTAGCTTCTTGGCTGGATCCGGCGGCAATGGCAACCCAACAGGGATTTAGAAATCATCACAGAGGAAGCAGAGGGCTTCGTCGTCAAGCTACCTACCCCCTCGGAAAGGGAAAGGATACTGGAGGAGGAACCTTGGATGATGGATGGCTCCCTCATCGTCGCCCAAGCTTGGGAACCTGGTTCCCCTCTTCATCCTCTATCCTTCTCCAAGCTGCCAGTCTGGATTATCCTGGAGAACCCAGGACTCCATTGGATGCCTAGAAGGTTGGGTGGTGTTGCAAGTTTGGTCGGGAAGCCCCTGGATCTAGATGATGCTAACATGTCAGTCAACTGCCTGAAGGATGCTCTGGTTTGCATGGAGTTTGAATCCCGCTCTATGTTTCTAAAGGCGGTTACCATTGTTGTCGATGGAATCCCAAAGGATCTGAGGATTAGTTATGTGGAGAAACCCAAGGTTTTCTCTGGTTGCAACCTCTTTGGGCACCGATTGCCATTGTGTCCAAGGAACGCCAGCTGGAAATCCTTGCCCAGCCAGATGCAACTCAGAGCCGGGAAATGTAGTAGTAAGAAAGGTTTTCGACATGGTGTTGGAGTACACTAAGGGAAAGCCGCAGTTGATCTGTCTGTATGTACTGGATTAGCTTGGCCTGAAGGAGAAGGCAACCCCTGCGGGATACCTGAACCGGAAATGCGTTGCTGATCTCCAATAGGAGGAAATGAGGAACTCAACTTGGAGTGGGAGCTTCTTCTAACCAAGTTGAGTCCAACGCCAAAATGCATGAAGTAGCTGACGATCTACACAGGTTTAGCCCTAGAATATCAACAGAAGCTCACATGGAACTCAGAAGAGGCTTCTTCTTCAAGCTCTTGCGACTTGGACCTAGAGGTTTTTGATGACTTTAGGGTGAATAAGGAAGCAAGGTCGAAGAAGAAGAAGAAGAAAAAGCGTAGGTCTGTTGATGGTAAAGAAATTCCTATGATGGATTTCTCGGGGTCCATCTAATTTGGCTTGCTTTCCAAAAACAAATATTTTGGTGTGGTTCTGAATAGGATACTCTCTTGTTTTGGGGATTCATTCAGTTAGATGCCTCTGGAGGTTTGCAACTACTGGCTATCGATCGTGTCCAATTATTTGTGGGTGCTCAGAATGTCTTGGCTCCATGGTTTATGCTCTCAGTTGCAGAAATCTTGTGCTGTGATTGTGATAGTCCTCCAACTCTAGGTTTATTCTGTTCAGTTCCTTGTTTGGATGGCATTCTATTTTAGGTGCAGCTATTTCAGTATGCCAGGAGAGGAGGTAGTGAGTGGTAGTCATTTCTCCTCTATTCTTGGTCTTTGATATGTGATCCACCTGTTTCTTGTGCTGCAGTGGTGCTGGAGATGACTGATCAGTGGTGTCTAACGGTCGGGTTGTAGTTTCATATAGACTATCTTTGTGGGTGCGTATAATGTGTGCTGTATGTAGCTCCTTACTCTCGGCATGCTTCTTGCTTGTCATGTCCTTGTCCTGGTTATGTCTCTGTACTTGTTTCAGTTGGAGTTTTTCTTTTTGGATGGATCCTCTCATTATCCCCGTATGTGGGGATGAGGGATCTAGTAGTTCTTTATGGGGCAGTTTTTTGTACCCAAAGTTTTGGTTTTATAGTAACAGGTTTTTTGCACGACCAAAAAAAAGACTAGAGTATGTGTTGGTTGATGATAGAATCTCATTAGTCATGATATGTCATATCAAACCAAGCACAAAGGTACTTTTATAAGAATGATGTATCGAACAGACCCACCTTGAAAGTGATAAATTGAAACCATTAAATGGCAGTCAAAATTAATTCTCATAGTGATATGGTGATTGTGGTTCTTAGACCTGAAATCACTACACTCATCACATGTTGTTCGGTGTACTTTGACATCATCCAACATGACATTAAATAACAGTTACCATAAAGGTGATTCTCGAGTGCATTGTGACACATAAGGATTGATTGTGAGTGATGTAAATCAGATTTATCCCTCCTACTGGAGTTGATATATAGGCCATTTGATAATATGGGTTGAGAAACGTATGACCATGCTTACATGAATTGATATATGATATGTGACCCCACATGCATCTCATATAGTCTTCTCTAGTTTAAGGAACATGGATTCAATGTTAAAGTGGATGACTATTCCATGCCTTAAGTTGAATATAGATAGCAGAGACAAAGGAATTATACAATAACTATAACACTAATCATGGGTTGTAGGTTGAATTTGTTCTCCAACATTCAAATTACTTGGGTAGAAATGATGTGTTGCTAGATACCTCCAATTTCTTGTGATGTTATAAATTGGTTATGGACACTCACTCCTAATGTAATTAGGGACCTATAGGGTCACATACATAGGATGCACATGTAGTAGGAGTCTAATCATGAAAAGGGCTTCAATTGATTACTCAAGTTTTTAGGTAATCACTTAAATAACAATTGGTTGACTGAAATATGAGACAACTAGTTAAGTAATTTAACCATCCAATTTAGGTTGTGAAGTGGCCGATTGGGAGATCGGTAAGACTGGATCACGGATTGATGCTAGAACATTGACGTTCAGAGGGACAACAACTTCCCATAGGCTTTGGGAGTGCAAAGAGGAGTTTTCAATGGTCCACTTGGAATACATAGAGGTTTGGAGGTTGTTGCCATCATTCTAGGAGGACAACAACCACCATCATCCATGGTGTAGCACCAGGAGGCTGCCCAAACAGTTGTCCATGTGCAACTTGTGAAAGAAGCCTGTCGCTGCAAGCATAGCCACTGGACTTGCTTCAGGACTAGGTATATGCCTTGCAACCTTCCTTTCCAGTCTATAGTTCTTGACACGATCCTCTAGTTAAAGAGAATATTGCAACAAAATTAGTGTTTACACTACCATCTCTGTAGCCATATTTCCTTATTGTGGTATCAGAGCCATGCCAAATTACTATGTTTGGGATTTAATAGATATGATTAAATTTTTTATCATTTATTTTATTGCAAATGATGTGAAAATTTAACATGATTAATGTTCATATCCAATTAAATAACACATACAATCCCAATAAATGTATATATGATATGATATATATGCAATTTATGTGTTTTATCCTAAAACTTATACTAATGGTGGATGTAAGTGTGGTTATGGCTAATACCCCTAAAATTGTGTGCATGGTTGAATGGTTTTATTCCTAACTTTTTAAAATTCAATTTACATACTGAGCTTCTCTATCTGTCTCTTTTTCCGTAAGTAATTTAATGCTTTCCTTCCTATACCTACATCAAACGTAACTTGAGATTTCACTTTTACATTTAATACGTTAAAAGAGATAGTTTTATTTCTTGTTTTGGCAAAAGAAGGCGTTATGCACCAAACGAACCGACTGACTTAGAAGTCCAACCGATCGACTAGAGGACCGAGGAGGCCTGATGACAAAAGGAGTCGATCGATCAATTGGTGGCCCAACTGATTGGTTGTAGGAGTCCAAACATTGCTTGAACTAGAGGCCAAATGAAGGAATATGTCATGCCAAATGAGATAACTCAAAACATAGAAACACGATCAATCAGTAGTTAATGACATAGAAGAAAGGGGGATAATTAAAATCAATTTATTTCACCAGCATACTCAAGAACTTTACATAAAATCCCAACATACTTCTTGTATTCATATATCATGCCAAATATATTTTACAATTATTTTGTGGCCTCAACCACAACATATACATACAGAAGAGCATTATCCACATATATAAGAATTAAAAGGCTACCGAAATCTTGAGTTGATTGAAACATCATAAAAAAACTTTTCCTCCTAGACTTGAGAATATAGGGAAGACTTTAGGACACACTAGACATCCAAACAACCTTCTGTAAGGTCCACCACCACAACTCCTCCTCACTGTCATGGGTCCACTTTCTATGTGGTTGAGCACCTAAAAATATGTGGTCACCCAAATGGTGAGACCCATGTCCATGTGGGAGACATAACTCTCAACAATGCTTATTGATTATGACAGGTTATGTGATTAAGAAGATTAAGCATACGGTATTAAACTAAAACATGATCAACAAGATATTTAGAGGAACAAAAGAAAGCTATCACACTTTTAAACAATTAAGCATAACAACAAGAATGATTAACAAGGTATATAAAGGAACATATAAAACTATCATCATTAGCTTGAATTTTATTATATACATTGCTAACAAGATATGCATAGCTAATAACATAAGTTGTATAGCATATCTATCAACATGTATGTATTTATCAGCATGAGTATCCAATAGCAAAAGCAAGGTTACCTTCTAGATTGCATTATACAACATCTATATATAAAAGGAGAAAACAAGGGTTATCATCCAATGTGAAGCATTGTGTATAACCCTAATAGATATACTACACAACTGGATTACATCTTTTAGTATGCCTTAGGCAGTTTGAGTCGTACCACCCAAAGTCAAACTAACCACTATGAAGTAAAATTCCATTTCGTACAAGATCTGGGAATGTCAAAATCCTACGATCCATCCACACCCGGTCAGCACATGTCCAATGCAATGACATATCAGTCAAACTACCAACAACAACATATTGTCAGTCTGATAATACCTAGTCCACCTTGGTATAGGTCATGGCACAAGACACCGGGGTATAGAAAACCCTACCTTCGAGGTACAACTGTAGCTATCCTAAAAAATATCACATATACAAATATCTAAGATAGGACCGTAGCTGTTCTCCAAAACCTTGGGGTCAAGATTACAAGGACACACAATTTCTTGCACCTCATATACTCAATAATATGTGCTCTGAGTTTCCATTAGGAATACTCATTTCACCATCCAGTAAATTTTGACAATGAAAATGGTTCTACGACACATGGCACTACATAATTAGCATTTCACTTGATTAGTTAATGTCGATTGGGTGAATTACGGCTACATAAAAGAAGTGGACATAAACATCCTAATTTGTCTCTAGAAAGAATTAAGTATAGCAACTCCAAAAGATATAAAACATATCATGTATAATTCCTAATCACAACACCATAAGGTACTATTTCATTTCCATTCATGTCCACCATAGGATATCAAATCCTTATCCCATAATGAAGCGGATAACACCTCCATCAGGGCTCAACCATGCCCAAATGTCATTCAGACCATCACATCATTTCTTACAAGAACATCATTATCTTTCCATACCTTGTGACAAGGCTCAACAAACCCTCACCATACTTGTGATATACCAGTTTAGCATAACATTGCATTAAAGAGTGAAAAGATGTTCACAGAATAACATAGTAGGATAGCATCACTGCTACAGAACACGTCTTTGGCGTCCGTTGTTTAACCCCTTTTAGTGATGGCTCCCAAGCGACGCCTATGTGGGTGCCGCTAAAGGTCAAACTCTTCGATGTCGATTTTACAACCGACGCCAAAAGACTTCACGCCACTGAAAACGCGCCAGCAGGGCAACTATAGGGGTCAGTTAGGTTTCGTAAGCCGACGCCAAAAGGGTTTGCGCCACAAAAAGGGAGGAATCTACGACACTTTCAGCGTCAGTTTACGAATCAAAACCGACGCCATATTCCTTAGACGCCACAGCCGTGCTTCCCTGCACGGCCGTGTTTAGTACTATCAGTGTCGGTTTTGTACGAATAACCGATGCCATTTTCCACCACGGACATGCTTTCCTGCATGGTCGGGTTGTTTGTCACATTAGGCGGCAGTTTTATACAATAACTGACGTTGTAGGCCTTTGATGACGGTTTTCTATAAATAACCGACGCCTTCGTTTTAATTTTTTTTTTTAATCAGTTTGCCGGCTTGCTGTGGCTGGTCAGCAGGATGAGAACCTGCAGTTCAGTTTTCTGAACTGCAGATTTATGACATCCATTGATATCAGCCAACAAACAGGCCACAAACCTGCAAAATCAAAAAAATATACTTTTCACACAATTAGATACATTGATACATTCAGACTTCAATTCTCACATTCACACATGTAGAAACATTCAAATACATCTATAAACATTCATATATGTATAAACATTCAGATTCATATAACAAAATACATCTATATTCGCCAAAGGTTATATAGATATATAGGCAGCAAGCCATGAAATAGCAGAAGAAGCCACAATGAAGAGAAGCAGGATACATATACAATACATAAAGTGCAACACACACAAGTTCTTCAGATTCATATAACAACATGACAGACTAACACATATATAGTGCATAACAACAACATCGCCGAATTTACATACAACACTAGCTTATTAAATATATAGTGGGACTAAGGTGATGATCCCACCTGCTAAAATAGGTTACCGAAAACTACATGTTACGACTGGGAGGTGGTGATTCAGCAACCATATGCATTAGCAGGAGGACAAACAGATTTCACCACAAACAGTGAAATCTGTTTGTCCTCCTGCTAATGCATACGGTTGTTGAATCATGGCCTCCCAGTCATAACATGTAGTTGTCGGTAACCTATTTTAGCAGGTGGGATCGTCACCTTAGTCCCACTATATATGTACTAAGCTAGTGTTGTATGTAAATTCGGCGCTGCTGTTGTTATGCACTATATATGTGTTAGTCTGTCATGTTGTTATATGAATTTGAAGCACTTGTGCATGCTGCACTTTATGTATTGTATCTGTATCCTACTTCTCTTCAATGTGGCTTCTTTTGCTATTTCATGGCTTGCTGCCTATATATCTATATAACCTTTGGCGAACGCCTGCATATCCTGCATAGCTATGTCATTGCCGTCCTGCATAGCCTGTAGTCTTTGGCGAACGCCTATATATCCTCTTGGACCCATTGTGTGGTCATAACATGTAGTTGTCGTTGAGTATTGCTGATAGCCTAGTTAGTTAGCACATTGATTTGGTTAGTAATAATAAAGGTTAATCTTGAATAGGTGAATACATAAAAATGTATATTAATTAAATTGGGAGTGGCACTTAATACCTTGAATTCATCTATTTTTCTTTGGGTAACAAACTCCTCCCAGTCTTTGGGGTCCAAGTAGTACCATTGCTGTGTGGCTTCTTTCTTCCTATATTTATTTTTCAAAGAGAATACAAACAAAAATTATTAGTGTAGAGTTAGTGAAATACTGATCAATGTCTAGAATTGGAATCAATCAAGAACCTATTCTCATCATCGCGTATGTAATCTCGGGTGAGATTGGTCCTATAGTTCCTTAGCACCCTTCCACAACGTTTAGCATTTGTATTAACTAGAAGATAATGAAACATCAAATCAGAAAATGATATTGATATTAAAAAAATCAAACATTTAGCTTCAATAAAAAAATATAAACATGCATGCCTCTAAAGTTGTGATCTTTTATCAATTCACAATCCTTCATTATGATCTCCGCACACATATAAGTCATCATTAGCTTCAATATTTTGTGGAGTTGGCAACCCAACTGAGAATGGACTAGAGTCATCATATTTATCATAGTACTCTTCTTCATCTATAGGATCTTCAATGATTTTACCATGAAGAACAACTGACCATTTATCATTTGCAGGATCATCATTATAGAATATTTGTTTCGCCTGTGATGCCAATATGAATGGTTCACCCTTCTCGCCAATATTTTCAAAGTTCACTAAAGTGAAACCTAATTCATCCACTATAACTCCTTTGGTGTTATCAACCCAATTACATTTAAAGAGCAGAATTTTGAAATCTATGTAGTCAAATTCCCATATGTCTTCAATGACACCGTAATATGACATTTTAGCTTCACGTGGACTCTTATCCTTTGCACTTGCAAAATACATAGTGGACGATTGAAGAGTGACCCCACTGTTTTGGACGACACTCTTATCATCTTGGCGCTTTGTGTAATATGTGAACCCATTAATTTCAAACCCTTCATAAGACATAACATTCGATTTTGGTTTAAAGGCGAGGCATTTGATAGTTTCCATAATATCATTTGGTGTTTGAGATAGTTGATTTAAGACTTTATCTTCCGTAATATCATGTTGGTTGCTCAATGTCCCGTACGGATTCATCCCATCTGTATAAAACCCAAGTCTTAGATTCCTATCTTCTTCACCAAATTTGGGGTACAATAGATCAATCTTCTTCCACTGTGGGGAATCAGACGCATGTCGTAGGATCCCATCATTATTTTTCTTAACATCTGCATGCCACCTCAAATTCTTCACATCTTTCAGATTTGCAAACAAGTGTTGAAACAGTGATATTATAGGTAGATACCACATCACCTTGGCAGGAGAACCAGTTTTGGACTCCCCCGAAGTCGTCAATTTATACTGTGACGTACCACATTTTGGACAATCTTTCAAATCCACATAGTCCTTTTGAAATAATACACAATCATTCGGGCATGCGTGTATCTTCTTGGCCTCCATTCCCATTGGGCACAACAATTTCTTTACCCAGTATGTTGAGATTGGCAGCTCGTTTCCTTCAGGAAGCATTTCTGTCAACAAAGTCAACATTGAAGTGAAGCTTCTGTCACTCCATCTATTGTTAGCTTTCAACTTATACAATCTCAACATAGCGCTAAGCTTTGTAAACTTAGCACAGCCTGTGTATAACGGTATCTCAGCATCATGCACAATGTTTGTAAAGATAGGAGGTGGATCAGTGTGCTCTACCCTACAACTATCCATCATCGCATCAACGATGTCTACTGGAACTGGTTCGTTCACATCTACGTCATCGGAGGCAATTTCTTCTTCCACCCAAGCACTACTATCGACATCCACTGATTTTGAGTTTGAAATCTCTCCATGCCAGTGCCATTCTATATAGCCTTGTACAATCCCGTTGCACATGACATGACTTTTGATTTCGTCACCTGTGCTGACTTTCAAGTTGTTACCGCAATGCCTACATGGACAGTACAACCTATCTCCAGGTTCTTTCCTATGTTCCTCGGCAAATCTAATAAACTGATCAAGACCAGATATAAACTCTGGGGTGCAGTGATTGCGAATGGACATCCATGATCTATCCATTCTATGATCAAAGAGAAAATAAGTATCTATTAGGACAAGATTAGGGTCTACGGTTAACAAATACATGTGATGTCATTCTTATATATAATAAATGTGTACCACCAATCCCATCCTTGAACACCTAATCTAACTAGTAAGTGTATAATGTTTATTGGGTTTCCGAGAAAATTTCGGTAGCATTTCCCCGTTGTTCTCTAAGTACATATGTACTTAGAGAACACATGGGGAAATGTTGCCGAAATTTTCTAGAAAACCCAATACACATTATACACTTACATCCTAAGTGATTTTAGGTGTTCAAGAACAGTCCCAAACCGGGGACTATCCAAGATTTACTCCAAATGAGTAAATCTTGGACGGGTTTCTAGGCCAAAAAAATCATATCATTAAGAGCATGGTTTCATGTTAGGTCATCATAGGTCATAATAATCCACTAGAATGGGCATAAGAGTATTAGATCTTGATTCTACAGTGTACAAGACATAATAGTGACTACTGACTTTGTGGAGTGATATCATTTCATAGGATTTATAAATTCAAATTTAACAAGTGTACAAGTTGCATCATTTTAATACTCTAAAGGTGACTAGTGGGTCATAGCACATAAAAGATGACATTACAAGGAATGTAAGCAAGCTAGATCAATTAACACTCATCTCAAGGAAACATTAGTTACTGAGGGGACCAGGAAAGAGTGCTTTTAATCAGGGTTTTGGGGGACGTTTACCTCTATTTGAGCCCAGTCGGGCGTCAGCAGGGAGAGAGGGCGAGACGGAGGGTAGACGAGTAGGCAGGCAAGCAGGCTGGTGAGAAGGCGACGGGCAGGGAGACGGCGGGCAGCAGTAGATGATCAATTAATTCTTGAAACATAGTATAGAATATGCATTATACAGTAGTAGGCAGTACATGATATGTACATTATACCGTTATATGTATTGCAAACTACAAAGTACATCTACATAGATAATACTTTAGTTGAACGCATAACTATACAAGAAAAACTAAGGTATGAATGTATGTATAGGTACAAGTATAATGTATCAGTAAATATTAGTGGTTGAGTTCATAGTAGAGCATCAATGTATGTACAAATGATAAATATGTAATGTAGGTGCAGCAGTTCATACATAAAGCATTTCATACATAAAGATGTAAATGTGTGCAGCGGTACATACATACAGAGCTTATATGAAGTAGGAATGATTTTGATGCATGTACAACTCAATTAAAAATGAGAAGAGCAGGAAAAAGCAAGAAGAGGGGTAGGGGGCCAGGTGCAGGAGCAAGGAGCAAGCCGGAGAAACCCTATTGTCTAAGCAGGAAGAGGAAGAAGAAGGGTACCAGGTGAGAGGGTGACTAGGAGCAGAGCGCCGACGAGGAGAGAGCAGTGACAGTGAGGAGAGTAGCGTCGGCAGTGAGCGTCCGAGCAACCAGGAGGCAGTGTCGGCGTCGACCAGGAGACAGTGTCGGCACTGGAATCACCAAAGCAAACAGGGGGAAGGAGCGGCGGCGGCGGCGGCGGTTTCCTGCTCACCGGAATCGGCCGTTGCAATAGGAGCGCCAGGTGGTGGCGCGCAAGCAGGGGGAAGGAGCGGTGGGGGCGACGTGTGTTTGCTCACCGGAATCGCCAGACCTAAAATCGACGCTCGATTGCAGTGAAACAGAGAAAGGGGAAGAGTCTTCTTCATGCGGGTGCAATTAAGTAACCAATCAACGTCGGTCATTACACAAAACCGATGCCAAAGAAAATAGTGTCGGTTGTTCTGTAGATAACCGACACCGATTCATCTTAAGTGTCGGTTGATAGGAAAAAAATGATGTCCAAATTAGACAATCTTATTTGGCGGGAACAATTATCAGCGTCAGTTATCAAAGGATTGACCGACACCGAAAGCGGAACTTTTCGCAGAAATATCCTTCTTGAATAGGCGTCAATGATTATTGAAAAAACTGACGATGTATGTGACGCAAATTTTTTTCGCTTGAAATTTGGATTTCGTGGGTGATTTTAGGCTTTGGTTTGTTATATCCAACCGATGCTGAATACAAAGCGGTACCCGTGTCTGGCTGGTCTTCGATGATAGACGTCCGTTTCCCTAAATATCCGAAGTTGACTAATATAGGCGTCAGATTATCTTAATAACCGATGCCCAGAAAAGCGACACTGAATGCTATTTCTGTAGTAGTGCATTATGAGAATTCCTTCATCAAAGCATCATACAAGAAGACTAGGTATGATTTACCACCATCATACTTGTAGTGCACAAGTTTAGCATAAGAAAGCATCAACCACAAGGGCCATGATAACCACCAATTAACACATTAGCGTTACAACAAACATTAGAGAGAATATTATTTTGTCATATCATACAAGGAAGCTAATCATGATTAACCATAATTACTTAATTGCATTACATTAATCTCAACAAGATAGATGGAAGTGATGTTACAAATCAACACCTCAAATAAAACCATAGGTGCATACATACATAGGTCAACGCACATCCTTCACACATAGCATTCTCATCAAATCATGGATGCACCATGTAAAACATTAGCATCAAATCCCATACCATCCTCAAGTATGTATTCCTACATAACACAAGGTTTTACCATCAGATTGTAGCATTAAACCAAAATCATCAACACTTAGGGTTCATCAACCATCAATTCATATAGATGCAGAAGCATTGGATGTTGATAGGAAAAACCACTGGATGAAATACAAGTAAAACCTAGAACCATATGTCTAATAAAACCATTGAGTTATGACACTATGAAGATCACCATTTTGAAAGTAGGGTAACCATTGGTTGTTGAACCATCAACCCAATGCTACCATTGGTTGATGAACCATCGACCTAGTCCAACCAGTGGTTGATGAACCATCGAGTCATAGAAACCATTGGTTTGATGCACCATCAAGTTAGGAAAACCATTGGTTGATCAACCATTGAGTCAGAGAAACCATTGATTGATGAACCAGTGGGATCATTGAGTGATGTCAACAGGTGGTGAAACAAGCTTCAAATTCCAAGTAAAACCATCTAATGTGGAGGGGAGGAAAACTGTCAACTTTACCACTTGAAGGATCACGAAAATATCTTTGCTTGAGCATATCAACATCCAAATTAGAAAGAAGTCAAAACCATCAGTTGGCACAAGAAAGGTAACCAAAACAGCATCAAGGACCAAACCATCGGTTGCGAAGCTAGAAGGAAAACAACTAAAAAACCCTAAGCAGAGAACCATCATTTGGTGAACAAAAACCATCATTTGTGACATGAAATCAAGATAAACAACTTCCTTTACCAAGGAAGATTCATTTAAAAGGTTTAGGGTTCATCCAAGAAGATAACTACTCAAGAATCACCACTTAAGCTTAAACCCTAGGTAAAGGTGGCATATTTATACTTAGAACTTCGTTTTAAGCAAGATCTAGCACATGCAAGCTAGGAGTAAGAAATAAACATGGAGAAAGTTATTTAATTCTCATTTAGTATGAAGAATAAGCTCAAACATCAAGAAAGCTCAAGGAGAAGAGAAGAAAACACAAGTTTGAGGTCTTCACTCAGTCAAGCTTGCTCCTTCTCTACCAAGGAAGTAAAACACTTGGTCAAGGAAGTAAGAAAGAGATGTTATTAGGCTCTAGAACAAGCTCTACCATGGAACACCATGGGCACAGACAAGAAGAAGAAAGGATAATGTAGGATAGAAAAGAAAATGAAGGTAAGGAGGGAGATCTCATATACCTAGGCTAAGAAACCAAGCAAGGAAGGACCAAACAATCTCTACTAGGGTAGATCTCAACCCTAGGTACACATGCAAGCTAGATCGGCCACCTTCTTCTACCTTGGGCTCCTTCTTCCCCACCAAGAAAGGGGGACATATCTACAACAAGAAAGGAAGAAGAAAGAGAGGGCTAGGTTACTAAAGAGCTTGTTTGAAAGTGAGGTAGGTACACAAGGATTAGGGTGAGAGAAAAAAAGAAGGTTAAGGTGTCTAGCCATGTTTTCCATGTGTCCAAGGTCTTAAGAATCACATCCATGTAAATACATAGATCCATCAGTTGTGGGAGTTAGGAGGACTATCATTTTTTGACTCTTAGGCCAACCTCAACCTACAAAAGTAGCCTAACCATCGGATCATGACCCTTTGGTCAGAAGGGTTATAACCCTAGTTCACCATCAATTTGTAGCTTCACTTGGTGAACCGCTGACCCAAGGAGCTCCAAAAGGGGAAAACATGAACCCTCACACCTTGAGAAACCTTCAAGAAACTACTATTAGGTCCCAACACCATCGGATCCCAACAAACAAAGGGGAACCATCGAGTTCCACCACACAATGTAGCTCATACATGAGAGGGAAAACCCTAACTCCACCCTAGATAGATGTCACCATTAAACCAAGGTGCATCTAGGTGCCCCAAAACAAAACCAACTCAAACATGACAAAAATATGTGAGGAAAACAACCATGTGAAAAATTACAAGAAAAACCATGATATGGGTAAATGGAAGAAAAGTCCAAAACAAGCATATAATTGCATAACTTGCTCAAACTGTGTCCAAACTGGGCGAAACATGAAGCTTAAGCTTGACACATGATTTCAAAGCATGTCTTAGGGTTATATTAAAGTTTTAAGCATCCAATTAGGATAAGAAAGCATGTTCATTCATTAAGCCAGGTCAAGGATCTTACACCAATCGACCGATCTAAGAGACCAACCAACCTACTAGGAGGCCAACCAATCGGCTCAAGAGTTGAGTTGACCGACTGGACTGGTTCCAATAGATATTTCTAATAGTATAGGTTATTGCATATGATGTTGACCTTAGGTGGTAGTGATTCTTTATTGCTCCAAACAATTGCATTAGTATGTCCATAACTATTGCTTGTATTTTATGATTGCATGTTTTGCTTGTGGGTATAGTATGTATATGATACATATAATAAGTATGTGGTGATTAGATATGTATGTGTTTTATATTCAACCAAATATTATGTCTTATATTATTTTCATAAGCAATACACATGGAAAGCTTGAATAAATAAGCATGGGGACGCCAAGGGTGGTGTGTTGTCTATCTCCTGGAAGTGTGATGGTAGTCATGTGGGCCTTCTAAGGAGAATGCATTACTATCATTTGGCTTTTGGGTCAGGATTAACTAGGTGAACTTAATGGGATTAAGTTCCTAGAAGCATACAGATGGACTATGCAAAGGAGTTGCACATACCATATACCCAAGAATTGCATAAGATGCAATTAGAATATGTTACATACCTTAATAACTGGTTATGGACGTTGGCGTTAGCAGAGTAATAACTTATTTTTTTTGGGTCTTAGCTCATGATAGGGTTGTACACTGCAATATTATGAATTGATAAGTGAGGGTTATCAATTTGAACAAAATAATGGGAACAACAATTAATTAGAGTCCTAACTAATGTGTGATTTTAAATCAAATCAAATTAAAATGGTTTTGACAAATTGCAAATTTTCTTTTGCAGACACAAATGGCAACAAACAACACATTTTCTTTATGATTGGCCCTTGAGAAGGAAAAGTTGAAAGGGAATAATGTCCATGACTAGTTCAGGATGTTGAGAAATGCCCTTAGACAAGAGTGCAAGATCTATGTGTTGGAGACACCTAGTCCAGATGAACCTTCTCCCGCCACACTTAAGACTATTAGGGATGCTTATAAGAAGCACTTTGAAGTTGTCATTAATGTAAAGTGCATGATGTTGTGCTAAATGAAATATGAGTTGTAGATAGTATATGAGAACATGGATGATATTGAGATGGTAATACATCTTAAGAACATGTACCAAGATTAGGCAAGACAAGAAAAATAAGAGGCCTCTAAGGCATTGTTCAAGGAAAACATGGTACAAGGAGATCCAGTTGGTCCTCATGTTCTCAAGTTGATTAGGTATGTGGAGAACCTTGCCACTGGGATATCCATTGGGTTAAGAATTGGACACATATGTGATTCTACAGTCACTGTCAAAATCATACAACCAGTTTGTCATGAACTACAACATGAACAACTTTAACAAACTGTTGGTAGAACTGCTTGGCATGTTTAGGACTTTTGAAGCACAAATGAAGAAGGACAAACCCAAATTCGTGATTATGATTAACAAAGGAAAGGGGAAGTCGAAGGGCAAAGGAAAAGCTATGAAGAGTTCTAAAGCTGGCCAGAAACCCAAGTTTTCTACAATCGACCAAAGGAGGCAACTATCATCACTATCACCAGCCTGAACACTAGAAAAGGAGTTGCCTGCTTGACTTTGAAGAATTAAGGAAGAAGAAGGAGGAGATAGAGATCTCCATTTTAGCTATTTATGTTCTGGAGATAAATATATCTACTTCTTTGTCTTCCATACTAGATATCAGATGTGGATGTCACATGTGTTCCAACATGCATGATCTAAAAAGAAGTAGGCCCTTAAGAAAGGACAAGGTTGAACTGTGTGTTGCAAATGGAACAAGAGTTTTCTCCACTATAGTTGGATCCTATCATTTATCTCTACCCACAATGCTTCTAATAGAGTTAGAGAACTACTATTTTTTACTAACATTAATAGAAATATCATTTTTGTATCTTGTATGGACAAGGATGGATTCAAATTTCATATATATAATGGTCAATGGTCCATTTCTAAAGATGAGAGTCTTTTATGGAAATGTGCCAATGTCCTACGGTCTTTGTTTACTAGATCTAGAGACAAATGTTTATAACATTAATACCAAAAGATTAAAAGTTGAACTCTAACAAAACATACCTTTAGCATGTCATTTAGGGAACATAAATGTGACACATTTCCAGACTCCATCAAAATGGTTGTGGACTCTTTTGACTTAAAATCAATAGAGAGATATGAATCTTGTTTATTTCGCAATGTGACTAAATATCCTTTAACTGGTCACAGTGAGTGAGATAATGATCTATTGGGACTCATACTTATTGATGTATGTGGACCTTTTTGAATAAATGCTAGAGGTGTTTACCGGTACTTCATTACCTTTACTAATGATTTCAATAGGTATGTTTACTTGATGAAACAAAACTCATAAACCTTTGAAAAGTTCAAGGATTTTATGAATGAGGTGTACAATCAACATAGTAAAAGTATAAAAGAACTTCATTCTGATCAAGGTGGAGAGTACTTAAGCCAAGAGTTTGAGGACCTTCTATAAGATCGTGGTATCATATCACAATGGACTCCACTTGGAACACCATAGCATAATGGTGTATCAAAAAGAAGGAACCATATATTACTAGATATGGTGTGGTCAATGATGAGTTTTTCTGATCTTTTGACTTCCTTCTGGGGACATGCTCTTAAAATTATAGCGTTTACACTAAACCATGTACCGTCTAAATCGATTCAAAAGGCACCATATGAGATATGGTATGGGAAGCATCGCAATGTTTCTTTTATGAGGATTTAGGGATGTGAAGCTTATGTCAGAAAATAGTTTCCTGAAAATCTTAGACCCAAATTGTGTAAATGTTATTTTTTTGGATATCCTAGGGAAACCAAAGGATCTACTTTTATACTCCATTTGATAACAAAGTATTTATTGTTGGAAATGTTGTATTCCTAGAAAAGGAATTTATTTCCAAAGGAATCAGTGGGAGGTAAGTAGGAATCGAAGAGGTTCTAGACCAACAAGAAAACATCGAATTGTAGAGGTACAAGAAGAAAATGGAGATCACAAATTGTTTTGTAATATGAAATTCCTCATGTGACACATGCACCTTGTATATCAAGTAGGACACACCTTGAGCCTAAAATTTTTTGTTATCTTGTGACTCAAGAAGGTGATGAGTTGGTAATTGATGATGACCTAAAAACCTATACAAAAGTTGTAAAGGACTAGAGTCTGAGAGGTGGATTGAGGCCATGAGATCTGAGATGGAATCCATTACAGCAACATGGTATAGATCCTATGGATCCACCTAAATGGGTAAAAACCATAGGTTTCAAGTGGGTCTTCAAGAAAAAGACTGATATGGATGGTAATGTACGAACCTATAAAGGTCAATTGGTTGAAAAGGGTTTCATACAAGTTCATGGGGTTGACTATGATGAAATACTTTCTCTAGTTCCCATGGTTAAGTCCATCAGGATCATGATTGCCCTTTCAACTTATTATGACTATGAGATTTGGAATATGGATGCTAAAACCACATTCCTTAATGGGAATTTTCTCAAGGATGTGTACATGAAACAACCCAAGGGTTTTGTAAATCTAAAGGATGTAAACAAAGTTTGTAAGCTACAAATGTCAATCTATGGATTGAATCAAGCATCTGGGAGAACGAATCTTTGATTTTATGAAGTAGTCAAAGAGTTTGGCTTTAGTCAAAATGAAGATGAACCATGTGTTTACAAGAAGGATACTGGGAGCATGATTGTATTTCTCATAATATATGTAGATGCCATACTATTGATGGGGAATTACATCCCTACTTATAAATGGAAAAGACATGGTTAGGAAATAAATTCTCTATGAATGATTTTAGGCTAAGCATCCAATATCTTTGGAATCAAGATCTATAGAGGTATATCTAGAAGATTTCTTGGCCTATGCCAGAGAATATACATTGAAAAAGTGTTGAAGAGGATCAACATTCATAACTTGAAGATAGGAAACATACCCATGTCTCATGGTGCAACTATCTCTAGAGCTCAGTTACACATCAGTAAGATTCTATATGCATCTACAATTTGATCTATCATGTACAAATGTTATGTACTCGTCTTGATGTCTCATATGCCTTGAGCATGATGAGCAGATATTAGCCACATCTAGATGAAGGTTACTAGACTGCCATAAAGAACATCCTTAAGTACTTGAGAAGAACTAAGGATCATTTCCTTGTCTATGGTGGAGATAAAGAGTTGGTGGTAAAAGGTTACACCGATGCAAGCTTTCAAACTGACAAAGATGACTTTAGATCACAATCTATATTTTTGTTTTGCCTAAAAAATGGAGTCGCAAGTTGGAAGAGTTCCAAGCAAGAAACAATTGTTGATATTACAATAGAGGCCTAGTACCTTTTTCCATTGAATGTAGAAAATGAAGTTGTTTGGATCAAGAAGTTGATCTCTGAACTTGGGTTGGTTCCAAGCATTAGTAATGTAGTATAGTTGTATTGTGACAAGAATGGATCTATTTCACAAGATAAGGAACCTAAATTTCATTAGCATTCCAATAACATACTAGATAGTTCCATCTCATATGAGAGATTGTATGGTGAGGAGATGTGAAGATTTCTAGAGTACCAACCATAAGCAGTGTTTCTGACCCCTTGACAAAATTACATTCACCGAAGGAGCATGATGGTCATGTTAGATCACTCAAGATTAAGTTCATGGGTGATTGAGTCTAAGTGCATGTAGAAATACATTGGTATGTATGCCTAGAGAGCCAACCATTGATTATTGTAATGGCATATCTTATAAACTATTTGATTAATATAAATGCAATTTTCATCTAGATGTTTGTTCAATTGTGAGATAATGGTATACCATGATAGATGTCTGAAGAATGATGTTACTTTATCACATATATCTTCAGGTTGAGGACGTGAACAATGAGATCACATGTATGATAGGAGTACATACATTATTTTTATATCACTTGTCAGATATTATTGTGGAAGTAGATAGACAATAATAATATATAAGACTAGAGTGTGTGTTGGTTGATGATAGAACCTCATTAGTCATGATATGTGATATCAAATCTAGCGCATAGGTACTTGTTATAAGAACAATGTATCAGGAAGACCCACCTTAAGGATGATACATGGAAACCATAAAATGATATTCATGATCATTTCTCATAGTGATAGTGGTTCTTAGAAATGAAATCACTACACTCATCACATGTCGTTCGGTGTACTTTGATATTATCCAACATGACGTTTAATAAGGGTTACCATAAAGGTAATGCTCGGGTGCATTATGACACAGTGGGGATTGACTGTGAGTGATGTAGATGGGATTTGTCCCTCCTACTAGAGTTTATATATGGGCCACTTGATAATATATAATGAGAAATGTATGGCCATACTCACGTGAATCAATACATGATATGTGAGCTCACATGCATCTTAGACAGTCTGCTCTAGTTCAAGGAACATGGATTGGCTGTTAAAGAGGATGATGATTCCATGCTCAAAGCTCAATCTGGATATTAGAGACAAAGGAACTATACCATCACTATAACACTAATCATAGATTGTAGGATGATATTGTTATCTAACTTTCTAGTTACATGGGAAGCAGTGGGTATCTAGGTACCTCTCATTTCTTGCGATGTCATAAATTGGTTTTGGACATTCACTACTGATGCAGCCCTATTTTAGGGCTTCATCTTGTGTCTTTTTGTATCTCAATCATGTCTAAACATAGTAAAATACAAGTTAATTCCCTCAATCTACGTATTATTGTCAAATGCACTTATGGACATTCTTTGGATGTTTTTTAGGTATTTGGACCATGTCTTGGTTGGATGACAGAGAAGGAAGGAGTTATAGGATTTCTCCACCCATGGAGGGGTCCAAAGAAGGCCCCAAAGCTATCTCAACCTACTCTTAGAGTCCAAGGGTAAAGCTCAAGAAAAGAAGTACATTGATCATGAAGTTTCAAGCTCAAATGCTACTAAAGATACTAGCATGTCTGTGGTGTGAAGGAATGGCCGTTCTCACAAATGCCAAAGTTACATGAATGATCTACAATTTGTCAAGCTAAAACAATATTGACAAAATGGCAGTTCTATCCAGTACGGTCGTGTAGAGAAGCCCCAAAAATGATCGTGTTGCCAAGGATTAAAATGGGCATGTTGACTAGAACGACCTCCAATTCACCTCACCCACCATGGCTGTGCTACTCAACATGACCGTTCTACCTAGCCCCCACTACGACTGTGCTGACCAGCACGGCCATGCCACCAACCTTCATTTCACCACTTTCATTGTGACATTTTCCATCTCCCAGCATGGTCATTCTCTGCCACCATGATCATTCCAAGCATCATCCACCATGACTGTTCTACCAAGAACAATCGTGTTACCACCCAAAACCTACCTTTTTCAACACTTATTTTCCAACTATACCCCTACTTACCCTAATGCTTCCACCACCACCTATATATACATGGGTGGCGGCCAAAACACTAGGTTAGCTGCCTTAGCACCCTCCTACCTACTCTAGAGAATTCATTGCTACTTCCCTTGCATTCAAGACGTCCACCTAACATTTCCACCCCAATTCAAGCAGAGAAACCTAGTTTTTTAGGTTTTCTACCATAATCCCCTTCATTTCCATTATCTTCATCCACCTTGGAGGAGGGAGGTCATTCTACAGTAGCTAGGACATGAAGGAGAAGAAGCTTCCATGAGCACCATGGATTCCTACCCTCTTCATCTCCTTTCTTTTCTCATTTGTATGAGCATGTCTATCGAAGCCCCCAGTGGTGGGCTGTTTGGGGTTAAAATGTTACTTTGATACCACATTGGGAGAAAATAACTTGTATGAACATGTTTTCATTCTATGATGATTGCCTCTTTCTTCTATCTCATTTCCCATTATCTTGCATGTGGTTTATGCTTTTAAACATGGATTGCTTGTTTTATGATGCTTGATGATGCTTAGCTTCTAGGGGGAAATGGAATGTATGTGGCTAACTTAGGAATGACTCCTAGGTCTAATTAGTGGATCCCTAGCTAGCCCCCTTTATTCCTACATACAAATCTCTTCTCCTACAAGTAGGTGTGAGATTTAAGTAGCTAGTCTAAGTGTGATTAGTGCAATTGCGTAGAGCTTCCTAAAGGCTAGATGGAAAGTAACAGGAGGTGAAACACCCGCATCTCTACTCCCATTCCTACCCTTGGCTCTAAATTTCCCGAATACCACTTATCCTAGAAGCATAGACTTGCCAAGTCCTTATAGAATTACACCTAGCCCTAGTTCTCTATCTAGTAGTATAGGGTGTACTCTAATAGCACTTTCCTTATTTGGTTTGGTAATCTAGATTGATCATATACAACTTGCTTGTTATGTAACCTCCCCTAACTAATATCAAAGTTTCATTCCCAAATGGCCCATCTATCCATCATATTTCTTAAATCCACCCTTGTCTTCTTAGCTAGTTAATGCTAGTTTAGTCATTTTCCTTTGTTACTTCTTAGCTAATTTCTTAGTTCTTGATAGTTAGGTCTTGCTTAATTAGTTAGGGCTCTTTTGAGATTGCTTGTGTTAACTTAGTCAATTATTGATAACTTAGGCTCTTGTTGGTATTATTTTTTAGCTAGCCTCTTAGTTGATAAATTTCCTTGCTAGCGTAGTGTAGTTCCTCTTGCTCTAGTTTGGTTTATTGTCTTGCCTTGTTCTTAGTCTTAACATGCTTAGGGCAATCTAGAGTTCTTGGTAATATAGTTTTCTTCTTGTTGTTAATTTCTTGCAATCACAGTTTAATCAACCAAAACCAACCTTTGAACCCTCAAACCCTAGACTCTTCTTTAGAACATAGCTCCCATTAACCTAGCTCTAGTACCCCCTCTCTCCCTAAGGATTAACCCTTCTCTTACTGTTTGCCTATACTACAACATGACCCTGTGTACTTGTGAGTATGCATGATTGGTTAAGACAATTTCTTGGACTAGGTCCATATATAAATTTTGAGAGATCCATGTGTTTTCCCTTAGGGTTACATCTAGTCACCATCTAGTTGGATAATGAGTGACCTTGAGAAGATCACAACAAGCTTTCTGGCATCGTTGTTAGGGAGTAGAGGCGATTGGCCTAGCTAGTTAGTGTATATTAGCTTTTCCTACTGCTCTCACCATTTCTATTCTTTATTCTTTGTTTATTTTTGCATACTTTCTTTCTAACTTGGCTCCTGTTTCTTGTTTGTGTATTGTTTAGGTGACAATTTTGCATGATTAGTACGCATTCGACTTGTGCCAACTTGGCACCATATGCCAACAATGTCAATTCTTCATGCGGAGGCACCTTCATGGCAAAGCCATCGGAGGAGTCTTGACCCTTGTCTGAGCGTCTTGCTGAGAATTCTCACCACCAAGCTTCAACTAAAGGGGAGCATTGTGACCGGAACTACATTCCCCCACCCCCTCATGTAGCTCTAGCTAAAATAGAATCCAACCCACAAATGATGAAGATGATGGCGGATATGATGAACATGATGAAGAACTAAGCTGGTGGTTCTTCTAGCCAATCCACTATGGCAGTTGATGTTGAGGAAGAAGAAGTGCATGCTTTGCTTGCCTTTGGCAACCACAACAACCAAGGCCCGATGTCCAACTCGTATACACCAAAGTGGAGAAATCATCTCAACTTATCATGGAAACAACCAAATGAGGAGGGGCAAGGGCAGCCAAGGTAGCATCAAGGGCCTAAATACAACTCCAAGTTTGAAGAAGTTCTAGGAAGGCTAAGGAGCCTTGATGAAGTGAAAAAAGAGGTGTCATGTCAAGGGAAAAACATTAGATGCCTTGAACAAAGGCTTGATCAAATTTCCCTTTCACTTGCCTACCGTGAAGAAGGGAGGCTCCCGTCTCAACTTATGGCCAACCCAAACAATGATGGCAGTTATGTAAGCACTACTCAAGGTGCATGTGTCCCACCACAAGGCCAAGGCTAGTACCAAGGAACACCAAATCCTTATTGTCCTCCACACCAACAACCCCCTTTCAACTACCAATGCCCTCCACCTCACTCACACCAACAACCCCCTCCACAATATCAACCCCATCCACCACAACCATTACAACCACAATTCATCCTCCAAAACCCAAATCCACCACACCCAAGGCCACCACCACCCACAACAGCCCAGTCACCTCCACATGTTTCCTCTTCTACCACTCATGATCATGTGAAGGTAGTGACAGTGTTGAGGAATGTTAGGACCTTGGACCAGCAATGGGGTACTTCTGTTGATAGTGCAGCCAGTAATGACATGGTTGATACTGTGATCAGGGATGTTGATATTGTGATTCTGGCTGAGGATACTGTGACAAGAACCCAGGTTGATACCATGATATCGAGAGATGATACTGTGATTCCTAAGATACCGCTTGATGATACTGTTGACTTGATTCGGTTGGGAGCACAACTCCCTCCATTCCCATATGCACTTGAAGAACCATCCACTAAAAGAAGGAAGAAGAAGCATACTGAGGACATCATGGAGGCCTTTAAATAGGTGAAGATCAACATTCCCTTGCTTGATGCAATTAAGAAAATCCCATCTTATTCTAAGTTCTTGAAAGACTTGTGCACTCTCAAGATGAAGCTGACATGAATGACACTAAGGAAGGTCAAGCTCACTGAGAAATGGAGCTTGATTCTACAACACACCGTGCCAAGGAAGAGAAAAGATCTTGGTGCTCCCAACATCTCATGCTATATTGGAGCACATCACATAAACCAAACTCTTCTTGAATTGGGTTCTAGTGTAAATCTGATGCCGTATGATGTGTTTGATAAACTACAAATGGGATAACCAGGTCCAGCTCACTACACATTGCAATTGGCCAATCGATCTGTGAAAATGCCTAGAGGGTGTGTTGATGATATTTTGGTCAGACTTGATGATGAGACCTCTGCATTCTTCCTTGTTGATTTGATTGTTTAGGAGATGGAAGAATACTTGAGGAAAGTGCCTATTATCTAGGGAAGACCCTTCTTGGCTACAGCTGATGCAGTGATCCATGTGAGGATGAGCACCGTGTATGTGACTTTCATGCACACAAAGATCTGATTAAAAATTTTCAAGTCTTCTGCTAAGGATGAGGTGATAGATGTAGAAGAGGATTGTTATCTTCTTGAGTGTCTTGATGAAATTGAAGAGGAATGTCTACCTGCATGGATTCAAACTTCCACACAATGTAGAGGATTAAAGCCTATTGTGGAATTTCCCGATGATGATGATGATGATGGGAATGAGGAAGAAGAGATGTCCTCAGTAGCTACAAGTGAGGACCTCCCTTCTATTTCTGAACCATTGAAGAATACCCTTGAAGGGCCTCCCATTCTTGAGCTCAAGTCTCTTCCTGAAGGACTAAAATATGCTTTCTTAGGCTCCAATGACAGCCTTCTGGTGATCATTTCCTCTATATTTTCTCCGAAGTAAGAAGATTCTTTGATGGTAATTTTGAAGAAGAACATTCAGGCCATCAGATGGTCCATTGCTGATTTGAGGGGCATTGACCCCTGTATTTGTGTGTATAAAATCTACCTTGATGATGATTCTAGAGCAACTCGTCAAATGCAAAAACGATTGAATACAAAAATGAAAGAAGTTGTAGGAAAATAGGTCGTGAAGCTACTTGATGTTGGAATCATATATCCCATTTTTGATAGCCCATGGGTGAGTCCCATACAAGTTGTACCCAAGAAGGGTGGCATCATAGTTGTTGGGAATGAAGATGGGGAATTGATGCCTGTGAGGGAGAAATCCAAGTGGAGGATGTGCGTGGATTATAGAAAATTGAATGAGAAGACCAAGAAAGACCATTACCCTCTCTCATTCCTTGATCTGATCGTGGACAGATTAGCTGGATAGAGTCTCTACTATTTTCCTGATGGGTACTCCGATTACTTCAAAATAGTTGTTCATCCTACTGATCAAGAGAAGATGACATTCACTTGTCTAAGTGGTACTTTTTCTTATAGGAGGATGCCATTTGGGTTGTGCAATGCCCCTTCTACTTTTCTAAGATGTGTGGCTTCCATCTTTTCCGATATGCTTGATTCATCGCTTGAAGTCTTCATGGATGATTTTTATGTGTTTGGTAAGACATTTGATGAGTGTTTTCTCCACCTAGAAATCATGTTGGAAAGGTGTGTCAAGGTCTGTTTGGTGCTAACTTGGGAGAAAAGTCACTTCATGATCCCCGAAAGCATTGTTTTGGGTCACCTAGTTTCCAAGGCAGGCATTGAGGTTGATAAGGCCAAAGTGGGTATGATTTCCACTCTCGCTATTCCTTCCACCGTAAGACATGTCCGATCTTTCTTGGAGCATGTGGGTTTCTATCGACATTTCATTAAAGACTTTAACAAAATCTCAAGGGTGCTTTGTCACTTTCTTGAAAAAGATGTAGAACTCAACTTTGATTGCAAGTGTGTTGAAGCTTTCAACCACTTGAAGCACAAGTTGATATCTACTCCTATTATGCAGCCCCTAGATTTCTCATTGCCATTTGAGATCATGACCAATGCATCGGGTATAGCAGTGGGGGTTGTGTTGTACCAAAAGAATGGTTAGATTCGTCATGACATTTACTATGTAAGCAAGACTCTTAATGAAGCTCAGATGAACTACACCACCACAAAAAAAGAGCTACTTGTCATGATTTTTGCTCTTGACAAGTTTCTCTCTTATCTCTTGCAAAACAAGGTGGTGGTGTACATAGATCATTCAACCTTGACATATCTCATGATGAAGAAAGATTCTAAGCCAAGATTGATCTGATTGATTCTATTGCTCCAAGAGTTTGAACTAGAGATTGTTGACAATAAGGGAGTAGAAAATTTTGCAGTCGACCATCTCTCCCGCATTGTAGCATTGTATGATGATAGGAACCAAATCAAAGAAACAATGCCACATGGGCATCTCTTCTTACTTTCATCCACCAAAAGACCATGGTACAAGCACATAGCTAACTTCTTAGTTAGTGGGAGGATATCGTGTACTTGGATAAGGGACGAGAACAACAAATCGTTTGCTATGGTGAAAAACTATGGTTGAGATGACCCACATCTATTCAAATATTGTCCCGAACAACTCATTAGAAGGTGTGTTCTAAAAATTGAGCAGCAAGAGATCCTAGCCATGTGCCACTTCGGTGTATGTGGAGGTCATTTTAACAGAAAACATTCAGCTGCCAAGATTCTTCAAAATGGATTTTATTGGACAATATTGTTCAAAGATGCTCATGACTATAGAAAATACTATTGAAGTGCCAAAAGGTGGGCACTATCTCCAAGAGGGACATGATGCCTCTATCAGCTATTCTTGTGGTTGAGGTTTTCGATGTTTGGGGAATTGATTTCATGGGTCTATTTCATCCCTCCTTCAGATATGTGTACATTTTGGTAGCCGTTTGTTATGTGTCAAAGTGGATTGTAGAAATTGCTACTAGAACGAACGATCATAAATTGGTTTGTGATTTTGTGAAGTCAAACATCTTTATCCGATTCGGTGTGCCAAGAGTAATAATTAGTGATGGAAGAAGCCATTTCATCCATCGCACCTTTGAAGGACTACTAAAAGGGCATGGTGTGAACCATCGCATGGCTACTCCTTACCACCCTCAAACAAGTAGTCAAGTTGAGTTAGCTAATTGGGAGATAAAGCTCATTCTTGAGAAGACGGTGAGGCCAGACCACAAGGATTGGTCTTTACATCTCAATGAAGCTCTGTGGGCATTTATGACTATATTCAAGGCCCCCACTGGCACCACACCATTTAAATTTGTTTATGGAAAAAGTTGCCATCTACCAGTGGAAATACAACACAAAGCACTATGGGATTTGAAAGCCATGGATATGGATGGATACACTGCTAGATTGAAAAGAAAGTTGTAGCTACATGAGCTTGAGGAGATGAGACATGAAGCTTATGAGTTGTCCAAAAGCTACAAGGAAAGGACAACGTTTCTACATGATAAGCTGATCGAGAAGAAGAACTTTGAGCCCGAACAATGGGTATGGTTGTACAACTCTAGGGTTAAGTTCTTTCCCAGGAAGCTTCACTCTAGATGGGAAGGACCTTATCTAATCAAGAATGTGTACCAATCCAAAGTTGTAGTGATCTGTGAAAAGGATGCATGAAGATATTTTACTGTCAATGGATAAAGATTGAAAGCAGTTGTTGAAGTTGGTACAGATAAATCCAATCAATGTTCTGATATTGTGATGTTAATTGAGGAACACTAGCTTGATGAAGAGATGTGCTTAAATGCACATGAGAGGGGTATCTACTACAAAGTTCTTTGGAAATTCTGTGAGGATTATCGAGTTTAAGAATTAATAAGCCCGACTAAAGGCATAAAATTTAATACTAGTGGGAGGAAACCCAACTAGGTTTGGGAACTTTTGCACCCAACCTTCACTTATTGATACTTTTTCTTTATTTTCACACAATTCCAAGAACACACACAAACACTTGTGTTTAACAATTTTGTTTTATTTTGATGATGGGACAGGAAAAATTGGTTAACATTTGAGAAATGAGGCACATTTCAGTGAAGTTTTTTTATATAACATCAAGTGGGTCATTGGTGATGATTTGATTATGAATGATGGAGTGATTTGATGATTTTTGAATATTTTTGAACTTGGAGGACCTAGCACAACCATGTTGGCGTGGAATGGTCGTGCTGTCAAGGTTGCTCACAATAGGGAAAACTTAGGTTTTGGGCCTAGTCAGCATGACTATTCTGACTAACACAGTTGCGTTGGTGTTCCCCAGAATGGCCATGCAAGCCCGAATGGTAGTGTTGGGTCGGGCTCAGCACTTAAGTTCCTCGAATTTTCCCGAGCCAACACGACCTCCAGTTCATTTTCACAAACCAGAACGGTCATTCCACAAGGGTGGGTGACTAGGGCGACCTCCAATCACCCCCAAATCACCTCCTCTTACTCCTAAACTTTGGATTTGAGTTCCCTTTGGCTCCCAATCACCTTCCCCTACATTAAGCTCCAATTTCCACCCTCCATTACCATCTATTTCTTCATCTCCAAGGAGATTTCACCCCTACATTTTGGAAGCACAAAAATATGTTGTTCGTCTTCATTTCTCAATCAATCCTTGCCAAGATGAAGAGCACGAGCAAAGCAATCAAGAAAGGTGTAGAGAAGACCATGAATGTCCTCACCGGAGGCAAAAGCCGCACCAAATGGGCTTCCAATGTCACACCACCATCACACAACTTGACGTTGCTATCTAACTCCCATCTCTGGTTTGTCTCTCTGGAGATTGGCATCGACGAGTGCGTCCTGACTCCACTCCTCCTCAAGCCACCGCACATCGGATCCTAGCTACAACAATCTCGAAGAAGAGGAGGGGAAAGAAGAAGAGCTAGAGAACATAATTGTTTCTATTGATGTTAATGCACCGACTTGAGAGAGGAGTGATAAGAAAACTTCTATTGTGCCATCTTCGTGCCTACCTCCACGACTGACTCTAGCGAGACACTCCACCTCATCAACACAGCCTCGAGCCACTTAATAGCTCACTAGGTGTTGGTTGTTGGTTGAGGAAGAAGATGAGGATGCACCCATTGAGATGGTGCCCTTGAACTTGGACACAAATTAGGGGTCGCACACTTATGAGAAGGATGAGGTAGATGAGATTGAATGTGAGGAGATGGAGGATGAGCCAGTGGACTTCTTGTCCAAGCTAGAGGAGGACAGAATGAAGTGGGTTGGAAAGCAACCTAAGGGAGCCACATATGGGAGGGGCACTTCAAGAAGAGTTTTCCTGAAACATCTCTACCTAGAATGCTTGACAAGGAAGGTGATTCCTTAGGACTTTATGCATGTACAAAAATCATGTAGGCCTTAGGAATTGAATATGAATTCAAAGGTCGATTGGAACTTTGTGATCTGTACAAGATCTTGAATGAGGTTGAAGAAACCTATCTTCAGTTGACCCATGAAATTTTTGATTTTCTAGAAAAAGTGCAACATAGAGGTGAGGATGCAATAAGATTCAGGGAGCTTGATTTTACACATGTTCTTAAAGCTTCCCAACTCAATGGGATCTTCACCCCCAATCTAGAAATGGAAAAGAATTTTGATGGGGGAAGACTCAACAAGAATGGGAAAGCAGATTATTCAAAGCTGTTGAAAGATATCACAGGACAAGACACGTTCGTTGTTGGAAAATCTAAGACCAGCATGGTGTACAATCCTTTAATGAGATATTTACAGAAGGTCTTAGCAAACATAGTTTTTGGTGACTATGACAATATGGTTGTTGTTCATAGAAGAATGTTTTTGTGAGGGATACAGTGGCAAGTAAAGGCTTCGTCAACATAGGAAGCATGGTGATTGACCACCTAAGGACAATTCCCTCTAAAAGAAAAAAATCCATTCATCATGGGATAAATAGTCACCACAATTGCAAAAGCATTGGACTGTGATTTAGTAGGGATTACTAAAGTAGAGGGAACTAAGCTTGTTGGTTTAAGCTATCTTGCAATATCCCAGACGATCACCCTTAAAGACAAGAAGATCTTCTATATTTTGAACCCTGGGTACCCAGGTATCATTTTGGAACTCCCATACCATACCGCCCCCTTGCTCATGGATGTGGGACCACCGTTGAGATTGATAGGATAGTGGGAGGAGGAACACCCTAGAGAAGTTTGCAGGGCACCACCGGTGGACTTACCTAAATAAGGAGGAGAGACAGATGTGTCAAAGAAGTAACACATCCTTGAGCAGCCACATCACACAAGACAGAGACACAAGGATTTTGATGCACAACCATCTCCAATGAATGCATATGACATGTCAGCCATTCATTTACAATTGGAGGCAATTCAGTAGATACGGTAAGGCATGTGGCTAGATCAGCAACATATGCATCATCAGATCAACCACATGTACTGGTATCAGCATAAGTAGGTGAAGAAAAACCCCTAATGGGGGGAGTATTTTTAGGGAGCCCTATCTGGATACCAAGAGACATATTCGCCTCTATAGTGGACTATTAGGGCCACTATTACCACCATACACCTCCACAGGCTGGCCCACCACAGGACCCATAATCACCGAAGTAGTGATGTCTACCTATCATTCCTAAGCTTTAGTTTCATGATGAGGATATCATGATTCTAAAGTTTGGGTGGTAGGGCGGTATGCCCTCATTTTATAAATTATTTTGTTGGTGTTGTCTCACTTGATCTCTTCTTGATTGACATCACTCTTTCTAGTGTAGTTTTCTTGCTATTAGCATTCATGCATACATGTAGTTAAATTTCACGCATTTTTGCATAATTTTTCAAAATTTTTGCTCTTTTTTCTCTTCCATGCCATGCATTGTATTTGCATGTAGATTTTGGTAATTTTTGTGTGTTTTAACTAGGATTTGCTGCTTTATGTTTTAATTTCCCTAAATGTAGGTTATGATGCGATTGAATGCAAATTGGCACCATTTTGGCCAATTTTGCCCAATTTTGAATGTTCTTGCCTAAAAGCGTGTTTTAACTTAATATCCACTTTTTGAACTAAAAATGTTGGATCTTTGCCAAATGCATGCCACATCTTTAGAGTTTATTGCTATATGGTCTTGATTGTTGACTTTTTACATGTGCATCACCTCTCTCAAGTTTGTGAATGTTTTTGTTGAATAGTGAATTGAGAAAGCTATGAACGCTTAGAGCCTATGGAATCGCATGATATAAATGTGAATCTCATGTTATTAACTCATGTGGTGTGATATCATTTGATGAAGTGTTGGATTAGTTTTCATGCAGGAGATTTTATATTGAAGACTACACTAATGACCCCTCTTTGACACGACTCTTCTTTCACCATCTTCATACCTCTCCACCTCATGAAAGGATGCCTTAGTGCACATATTTAGCCTTGGCCACCTACAAAAGATTAAGGTGGCCATATCTACATATCCATGATTCTCTCTATCAACCATATGCCCTATCTACACCAAGGGTGAACGAAAAAGAAAAAATAAGAAGAAAAGAAAGAGCAAAAAAAAAGATGCTCCTATTTAAGGGCATCTAAATAAAAAATGAGTGTTAAAGCACTCTAATTTTGTACCACAATCCTTTCTTCCATTTTCATGCCCATTGAGCAAGAAAACATCAAACCTACCTCACTTTACCCTTTTCTACAGCCATGTGGGTCATTTGGTGCGATTTGAAGCATAAGATTGAGTGCGTAAAAGTGAAACAACACTCCTAGTCATCATTGATTAACGTCAACATGAAATAATTTACCCATAATTACATGAAGGCCATATGGAAAGCTTGTATATCCTATTCTCTATATTTGAAGTCTGTATGCTCAGTGCCCTTTTCATGATTGGTTTGTGAAAGTGGATAGGAGAGAGGTGGAACACATGCACTTAATCACTTCTAAGATCATTTAGTCAATAATCACCTTTTGCAATGCATTCTATCATTCTTGTTTGATTGAAAGAAACTAAAGAAAGAGATTAAGTTGGATCATACTTGAGGAAAAGTATGTTTTAAGATTGGGTTGGTGATGCAATCTTATTTTAGGGCTACATCTTGTGTATTTTTGTATCTCAATCACGTATAAACATAATAAAATACAAGTTAATTCCCTCAATATGTCTATTATTGTCAAATGCACTTATGGACGTTCTTTGCATGTTTTTTAGGTACTTGGACCATGTCATGGATGGATGAGAGAGAAGTAAGTAGTTATAGCATTTCACCACACATGGAGGGGTCCAAATAAGACCCAAAGCTCCCTCAACCTAGACCTAGTGGCCAAGGGTCAATCTCAAGCAAAGAAGTCCATTGATCATGAAGTTTCAAGTTGAAAATTCTACTGAAGACCCCAGCACGACCGTGGTGGAAAGCAACAATCTTGCTCACAAATGCCAAAGTTACATGGATGATCTTCATTTTGTTAAGCTACAACAACATTGCCAAAATGGCCGTGCTACGCAAAGCCCCCAAAATGGTCATGCTAACCAGCACATGTGTGCTTCCAAGGATCAGAATGGGCATGTAGACTAGAACAACCTCCAATTCACATCACCCACCATGCCCTTGCTACCAGGCACGGTCGTTCTACCTAGCCCCCACTACCATGCTACCAGACTTCATTTCACCACGTTCACTGTGACTTTTTCCATCTCCTAGCACAGATGTTCTATCCCACCACAACCATTTCAACCATCAGCCACTACGGCCGTTCTGCCCAGAACGGCTGTGCTACCACCTAAAACCTACCTTTTTCTGTATTGATTTTCCAACTATACAACTACTTACCCTAGTGATTCCACCACCACCACCTATATATACATTGTTGGCAGCCACAACACTAGGTTAGCTGCCTTAGCACCCTCCTACCTACTTTAGAGCATTCATTGCTACCTCCCTTGCATTCAAGACCTCCACCTACCATTTCCACCATAGAAACCTAGTTTTTTAGGTTTTCTACCATAATCCCTTTCATTTTCTTACTCTTCACCAACCTTAGAGGAGATACGTCATTCCAACGTAGCTAGGAGGTGAAGGAGAAGAAGATTCCATGAGCTCCATGGATCCCTAACCCTTTCTTTTCTCTTTTTTATGAGCACGTCTAGCTGAGCCCCTAGTGGTGGGTTGTTTGGGGTTAAAATGTTAATTTGATACCATGTTGGGGGAAAATAACTTGTATTGAACATATTTTCATTCTATGATGATTGCATCTTGCTTTTATCTAATTTCCCATTATCTTACATGTGGTGCTTTTAAACATCGATTACTTGTTTCATGATGCTTGATTGCACTTAGCTTCTAGGGGAAAATGGAATGTATGTGGAGATATTAGGAATGGCTCCTAGGTCTAATTAGTGGATCCCTAGCTAGACCCCTTTATTCCTACATACAAATCCCTTCTTCTACAAGTAGGTGAGAGATCTAAGTAGCTAGTGTAAGTGTGATTAGTGCAATTTCTTAGAGCTTCCTAAAGGCTAGATGGCAAGTAACATGAGGTGAAACACCCTCATCTCTACTCCCATTCCTACCCTTAGCCCTCAATTTCCCTAATACCACTTACCCTATAAACCTATACTTGCCAAGTCCGTTTAGAATTACACCTAGTCCTTGTTCTCTAACTAGTAGTATAGGGTATATTCTAATAGCACTTTCCTTGTTTTTTGGTTTGGTAATCTAGATTGAAGATATATAACTTGCTTGTTATGCAACTTCCACAAACTAATATCATAGTTTCATTCCCAAACGGGCCACCTATCCATCATATTGCTTAAAATCCAACCTTGCCTTCTTATCTTATTAATTCTAGTTTAGTTAATTATCTTTATTACTTCTTAGCTAATTGCTTAGTTCCTGATAGTTAGGCATTTCTTAAGTAGTTAGGGCTCTTTTGAGCTTTCTTGTATTAATTTAGTCATTTTGTGATAACTTAGGCTCTTGTTGGTCTTATTTCTTAGCATGCCTCTTAGTTGATAAATTGCCTTGCTAGTGTAGTGTAGTTCCTCTTTCTCTAGTTTGGTTTAATGTCTTGCCTTGCTCTTAGTCTTAACTTGCTCAGGGTAATCTATAGTTCTTGGTAACTTAGTTTCCTTCTTGTGGTTGATTTCTTGCAATCGTAGTTTAATCAACCAAAACAAACATGTAAACCCTCAAACCCTAGACTCTGATTTAGGAACATAGATCACATTAACTTAGCTCTAGTGCCCCCTCTCCCCGAGGATCGATCCTTCTCTTACCGCTTGCCTATACTACAACACGACCCTATGCACTTGTGGGTACGTCTGATTGGTAAAGTCTGTGTGTTGGACTAGGTCCATATATAAATTTTGAGAGATTTGTGTGTTTTCCCTTAGGGTTGCATCTAGTTACCATCTAGTTGGCTAGTATGTGACCTTAAGAAGATCACAACAACTATCAACATAATTTGGGACCTATAGTGTCACACACATAGTATGCATCCGGAATAGGATTTTAGTCATGAATAGGGTTCAACTTTATTACTAAAGTGTTTAGGTAATCAAATTAAACACCTATTGGATGACTAAAATCTAAAATGATCAGTTCAGTAAGTGAACCGATCGATTTAGATATTTGAACATATGAATTTAGATTGTGAACCAATCATTTGGGAGATTAATAAGACTGGATCAAGGATTTATGATCATGTTGTGCATTAATTGGATATTAAAATCCAATATATTTGTGAATAGGAAACATAGTGAACCGATCAATTCAAGTGTTGAATTGACCATTTCACATGTGAACCAATCTATTCAGTGATGAATCGTTCATTTCATCGCTCACAGCTTCTAGAAAATTCATGAGAATTTGTCTCTTCTATCCCAAATGAACTAGAAACCTTGACCCTGGTCATCTTATATAAAGGGTGACAGTCAAGGATTTCAAACAAAACAACAACAAGATCTAATTTTTTTTCCTCTTATAGTTGTAGTAGCTAGAGAGCCCAAGCAAGTCTTACCCCAAAATGGAGAGAAACAAGGGAGAGAAAGTCAACACTAGTATGTTGATCTTCAAAGGAACAACTCTTTCCCATTGGGTTTGGGAGCACAACGAGGAGTACTAGATGGTATGTCTAGAGTACATAGAGGCGTGGAGGTTGTTGCCACAATGCTAGACAAACAACAACCACTGTCATCTGTGGTGTTGCACCACAATGCTACCCCAATTGTTTTCTATGTGCAACTTATACAAGAAGCACGTTGTTGCAAGAATAATCATTGGACTTGCTCCAGGACTATGTATATGCCTTACTACCTTCCTTCCTAATCCATAGTTATTGAAGTGATCTGATGGTTAAAGGGAATATGGAAACAAAAAATGTGTTTCTACTTCCATCTTTGTAGCCTTATTTCCCTACAATCTACTCTAGACATGTTGAAAAGGGTTTTCCGTGGTGATGCACCCACCCTTGCACTGATATTCTATGATTGGAAGTTAGGTGTCCATAGGCCATTTTGGGTCTTTACTAAAATGGGAAAATATTATGAGGCCATATAGTTGAGACTTGATGAGGACATCAATAGTCTATTTAGGGGTAATTGTAATGTCTCAAGATTTGAGGCATTGGATAAAATGATCTTAAAAGGAATGATTGAACTACCAATATCACCAAGGTGCACCTCCTTCTCAGGGAGACAATCAATAAAGAACTCTGTGGTTAAGCGTGCTCATCCCATAATAGTACTAGGATCAGAGACCAATCAAAAAGTTTATTCTGGATTGCCTCATGAGTGAGGACAAAGTGAACAGTTAAGACAAGTGGTGGTCTATGGGGCCAATCATAATTCTTAAAACTCTACTTTAGCCTTGGGAAGTGGGCCTAGGTGTTACACCTTCTGCCTCCACTCTCTTCATGTTGACACAATCTGATGGGTGGTGGTACCTAATAAATGATGAGTTCTATTTGCTACTATTTGTCGTTAGCACACAATCGAGACAACACCTTTTTGTAAGTTCATGACCCAATCAACACTGGAAGAAAAGCATGAATCTAAAACATACCACAACATTGATTTCTTTAAGTAATATCTCTCTTTGTCAAGAGTGTGATCTGATTTGAGTTTTCTAATTTTGTTTTATTATTTCTTCTAGTCTATTCATTTATATGTTTGTTATCAGAATATTCAACTTAGATTGTAAACTTATTAATAGAATTGAACTTTATTGCTACTACTTGTATGGCAATCTAAAATACAAATGTATGTATGGGGAAATTTACCCATGAAAACTGAAAATTTAGTCACCTGATAGAAATGTAGAAAAGTAAACATAAATTTGACTTACATGGGACACAATCAGACTCCTCATATTCTAGTAATATAGGTTGTTTTCCCATCCACTTGCATGCCTTCTCTAACAAGTGTGGGTTTACTTCTCTTAATATGAAGGGGAGTATGCCACTCCTCATTTAATCCATGTACAATTATTGGGTTTGTTACAATCAAAAGGTCATGTTCATAATTAACAATGGCATGTCATTAGATGATCTAGAGACTAGCTTGTTCCATAAAAAACCAGGAGTATCAGATCTTCTAGCTTCATTTACACATTGAACTGGTTTTTCAAAGTAAGGATATGAGGAACATGAGAGAGGGAACATGAGAGTGGAAACTTGAGAGAAAATACTACACGAATATTTGACACACTTTTGTTGCAAAATTACAACTTCTCATATAAAGATAGACAATCTAAAGATAAACTCAAACTAAAGAAAGATATGATACTCCCTAGTATAGAAGCCCATATCATATCCATTCTTTGGATGAGTAGGTTGTCCAACATCAACTATAATTTTGATGTAGTAAACATTTACATTTTTATGGTTTTCTTGGAAGAAAATCATTCTACATAGACCACAAAACCTGTCTCCAATTTCAAAAATTGAAATCATGACCAATTCCATGTAAGATATTCTGTAGGAGCCTAATCAGAGAAACTATCCACCATGGCTTTCTTAGTTTCATGCTAAAGGGAGGAGGCTTATGTTCATACTAGTTTCTAAGACCTAACAATGATCGATGAGTTTACCATGAAGTAATATGTTAGGTTACTTGAAATGTGCTTGATTTCTTCAGGATATGGTTAGTAGATGGTGAATTCATTTTTGATTTCATTGATGGTTTTAAAAGCACATGGAGGTCTCCATGTTGGTTGCATGCCCCCATATATATTGAAAACATCTCTACTAAAGAAAATGAACAAAGATTCATACATCCTGACTGTTTTGTTGAAAAGAAAATACAATGAAGACAATACACACATTAGTCTAGCATTTCATCAATGTAATGAATACAATACACACATTAGTTTAGCTATTCTAAGATTTTCATATGTAAATGTGATGTCCAAGGTAATTGTATACACAACCATATTTTAAATGTGATATATGTTGTTTACTATTTAATAAAAATTGAATCTTATATTCTTATATGATATATTTTCCCATTTGATATTGAAGTGTCATTGACTCATCTTTGTATGATGAATCATAATGAGGTATATGTATGATGCACATATTTACAAGTATATATTAATGTATTTGTGTCAGAATAGTAATACTATCAAATGATGATTTTTCAACAAATACATCAAACAATGTACGTACCATGAAAATATAAGCTATGAACATAGATTTATATATCATAATTTTTATATTAATTAAATTTTTTGCAGGTTATACTTTTTAATAGAATATATGACATAATTATATAAGAAGAACATATTCAATGCTCCAATGCTATCCATGTAATGGTTGTGTGGTTGTTGAACCTTGTGGTTTTTTGGAATAATGGAAATATAGAAAACAATATGAAGCATAAGAGTCATAATATATACTACTATAAAAAGAGGGAATCTTTTCAAATAATTATGAACATGTCATTTTGTTCTATCTGGCCAATCAAAAATCAACATTTTGAAATCTACTCTCTCTTTCACCCACTCTCTTCTCACAATTTTTCTCATCCTTTTCCCTATTTTAAATGCCATTTCTCTCATGTCTCTCAATCTCCACTCTGCATGTTCCTAAACTCTATCCAATCCAAAAAACTGCATCTTCACCCCGCTCTTTCCATACTTTCCCATACAATCTTTGTTGATTGTTCATAAATTCTCTTACCCCTGCTTGCTATTATCCTCCCATTATTTTAACTCCATGATTTTGTTCTCTTTCTCTCTCCCAGATTCTACTTGTAAACTCAAAGACTTAGTGGTGATTTGATGTATATATCCACCTTCTAAAATTAGAAATACTGATTTACATGAAAAATTTATGAAATGTAAACCCCCTTATATCGTGGGCACTGATACCGAAAGATTGGGTATTTACTCTATGTTCCTCTCCTCTTCTATCCACCAATAACACTACCATACACATATCTACTCTCTCACATATTTAACTCTATCTTTATCTATGACTTTCGTCCATAGACTGTTACTAATGCAGTGTTACAAACACATTGTAAATTGAGAGAGGTGGGAAACAACGTGTTTGGAACATGATTGGTAGCAATTGACCCACTGCCCGTGGTTGTCCATCACTGCCTGAGCAATCACCACCTCTTTTCTAAAAGAAGCATAAAACCCCCAAGACCCCACTCTCTTTCAAATCAAGAAGTAATATTTTTGCTCATTTCATCTACGAGAGGCTGACATAACATGCACTGAGAAGTGATGAGTGATGGAGAGTGGTGGATGAAGCCAGTGGCTGATCCATAGAATTACTCCAAGGGGGGCTAAAATCAATGTATATGTAGATGTACTTTCATTTTAGCACATGGAGGGATGACTCCAAAAAAATTTCCTACACTTAGAGTGGAACACACAACACTTCCCATGAGAAACCAATCATCTACAACTTGAGCTTAACACTTTTTGTGTACATGGGAGACAATCATCCCCTTAAAGACTTCTTTGTTCCAGATGCTACATACATCAATGGGACAATCAATATCCCACAAATTGGGCCAAATGATTTTTCTATCAGTCCCACAATTATGTAGATGACACATCAGAATTGGTTTGGAGGGACACCAATGGAGGATCTAGATCTCCATATTATTGAATTTTTGTAGTATGTTAAAATTTTCAAGATAGATGGTATAACTACTTATGGGATTTACCTGATTCTTTCCCATTCAATTTGAAGGATAGATCCAATGTGTGGCTCTCTTCTTTACAAAGGAATTCTATTAACAATTGGTAGAATCTTTTCAAAGTCTTAGTAGCCAAGTACTTCCCACCAACAAAAACTACACAGTTGAGGAGCCAACTCATTAATTTTTTTCGAAGGTATGATGAGACTCTCTACAACACATGGGAGAGATTCAGAGACATTCAATGTCTTTGTCCAGACCATGGTTTAAGCAATTGGATTCTATTGCAAACTTTCTATAATGGGTTATTCTACGATACAAGGATATCTATTGATGTTGTTGCAAATGGTGCTTTACTAAAGAAATTATATAGAGAGGCTTATGCCATTGCTAAAGACATGGCAATTAATCATTGCTAATGGAATATGAGGTTGCTATTTTTCACACCCTTCATAAGGAGCAACTCATAAACTCACGAACAACTGAGTTGTGTTTACATTTCCTCTGAGGTAAAAGCTTTTTCCTTTTTTGCTTGTGCATCTTTAATCTCTCAATTGTATTCAAGTGCCCACTTATTTCTTTTTTTCATATACAGATTCACCATGAACGTTGAGCGGAGGGTTGTTAGGGTTGTGCAAGGTAAGGAAATAGTGGCTCTTAAAATTGATATTGGGTGGAGAAAATTTAGTGAAATGATCGAGCAATGAAGGATAACAGATGTCATCTCTCCCATTCCTTAAGTTTAATTAAGCGGCAGGTACATATAAACTTGTCTTGGCTCATATTATGTGCTCCTAGGAAAAATGATCGACGTCAAGATCAAAATAAGACATGAAACTATTTTGGAGCAGTACTTCAATCCCATTATTATCAATGTGTTTGGATCGTTCATCAGACACCTCGCTGGGATGCTGAACGTCATCAATTGCATGTCGTCGAGCTTCACTACCAACTACAAGGATCTTCTCGCCTCGGCCCTCCTGCATGTGTCGAGAGAGGATGTACGTTCACATTGATATATCGTATTGCACGCCGCTGACCTTTCACATCCTCTTCAACTACTTCTTGGATGAGGCCACGCCGACGCCGTTGTTCAAAAAGGTGGACATGTTGTTTAATGTGGTAGAGTGACCTCGACAAAGGTGTCGAAGGAGCTGATGCAGAGGGAACAGCTAGAGTCGGTGATCCAGAGTTTGATATGATTCATAAAGGTAGAGGAGTAGAAAGGTGTTAGGGAGAGGTCATATATTCAGCAGCGGCAACATACACTGCAATCAAATACCGTCAACGGAGTCAAGTCAGCTGAAGCTACAACTCAAAGGATGAAAAACCAGGAAAATGAGCATTTGAAGAACGGGTCGTCATGAGTTCTAAGTTTCACTATACGCCCGTTGATGATGGCGAGTTAGCTCTTACAGTTATCTGTTTTTCTAGAGGCCGACATGCCTTTTTATATTTGTTTGTTGATGAACATTATTGAGATTTTTTGATAGGTAAAAAAATGTACCACAAAATAATAGTAAATTAGAATATAAGAGATAAGTTATCCGATGGCAGAATATAATTTTTCATTTTTTATTTCACCGAATTCAACAAATATTATTGTTTTATGTATTGTTGACCATCCATCTACTGTTGATTAACTCTAAAAAAAATCTACTTGTTGGTTTTGATTCATATTTTAATCAAGATCAACTATTCCTTATTGACAATGACAAGTATACCTCTTAGTCAACGTCTTACATGCAATAGTGATTCTTCTACCTAACTTAACCTTTTCTTCCACTACTTATCCAATTTTGGTGGCAAGGAAGGTGATTATGGGTTCTTCATAGGGATGACAATAGTGTTGTGAAAAAATTATATCCAAGAATAATTGCACCACATTTTACACCGCATAACCGCACCAAGTGATTATGGTGCATATATCGTTTTAAATTTTTAGAACTGCGATGGGGTGACGTGGTTATAGTTATAGAAAAAAGCCATGGATTAATATTGTACCGCATACAATTGATATTAATCATATATAAATATATGTAGAACATTATCCTAATTACATTATTTGTTGTCAGTCTTACATAGATAGCTAGATCTCAAATTTTAAATAGAATTTAATATAGAGAAAAGTAAGAATTTTTATTAATTTTCTACAATTACTAATAAGATTTGTTTTTATGCTATATAGTATGAATTGAATATTAGTTTTTTCAATTATCTATGTTGTTAATTCTATTTGTTGGGTATATCTAGGGATGGCAATGATGTTGTGAAAAAATCATATGAGCAGATAACCACACCACATAACCGCACCAAGTGGTTATGGTGCAGATATAGTTTTAAATTTTTAGAACCAAGGTGGTGTGGTGCGGTTATGGTTATAGAGAAAAAACTATGGATAAAAATCGCACCACATACAATTGATATTAATCATATATAAATATATGTTGAATATTATCCTAGATACATTATTTGTTCTCATCTTACATAGATTGCTAGATCAATAATTTTAAATAGAATTTAATATAGAGAAAAGCTAGAATTTTTGTTAATTTTCTAAAATTACTAATATTATTAGTTTTTTGCTATTTAGTATGAATTGAATATTAGTTTTACAGATTGTCTATATTGTTAATTCCATTTGATGGGTAAAACTTCATCAATTTTATATATAATGATACTCTGGTTAATAGAAATTCATTCAAATTATGGTGCGGTGCGGTTAACCATGGTTTTTTGGTGATGTGGATATGATTTCTCATATTAAAAATTGCAGTGGATATGGTGTGAATAATTTGATTGATTTTTCTATGTGATGTGGTGTTGATTTTCTTATAAAGTGCACCACATCCGCACGACCGCCATCCCTAGGTACAACTTCATCAATTTTATATATAAAGATACTATGGTTAATAGAAATTCATTCAAACTATGGTGCGATGCAGTTCACCGTGGTTTTTTGATGATGCAGATATGATTTCTCATATTAAAATATGCAGTGGATATGGTGTAGATATGGTGTTTGATTTTTCTATATGGTGTGGTGTTGATTTTTCTATAAGGAGCACCATGTCTGCACCACTGCCATCCCTAATGCTTCATTAAGCTAAGCTTTAGACTTTTTTATTTTATAGCAGTCAGCGTAGGTTAAATAATCTATCCTAATTTATCGTTGATTTTTATGTTAGTTGGCCACTTAGAGCCAAAATTCACTAAGTGGTCCAAAGAAACCCAGATTATCTATCTCTCTTCCTCCAATTTTTCTCCTTATTCTTAGTGACATTTTTAGATACTTTGTGGTAGGGTTCAGATATTTGGCACAATTCTTGGATTTCTTCCTAGAGAAGCTCAACCGTATGGATAGTTCAACTATTTGTGAGTGGTTTATCTCAATTTTTTGATATTCTAACTTTAGATTGAGTAGTTTATCTGAGTTCCTTTTTCATAAAATGCATGCTTCTTGTGATTAGCAATGCATGTTGGTTTTCGTTATTTATTTAATTTTATTGATCACAATGTAACATTTGTATGTATTAATAAATCAATATATACATACATAGTTTGAATTATTATCTCCATAAATCTCCTACATAATATGAATGTAGCCATAATCATGATTGAAAATGTCCTCTATTGTACACTCCATTTAATTCCTTAGTGCAGCACAAGCCAGAACCAAATATAAGGGAAAAATCAACAACGTGCATAAGTTGAAAACAATTGTGCTAGATTTAATCAAAGATCTTTTTTAAATTTCTTATTATAGATAAAATTAGTAATTTGATTTAATGGAAAGCTTTCCCTTAAAGTACATTGTGACATATATTTTGTTTTATCTATGAATTCATCATTGATATTTGTGGCAGTTTGTTTTATATATGTCCCTCATTTAGTTTGTAATTGTCATCATGTTTATAAATATGTTGTTCATTCAACATAATTTTGTTGTACTTTCTGTTACGAATTTCAATGACTTGCTCTGATTCTATATACCTTAAGTTTAGGTTTATGAGTGCATAAAGATGCTTCCAAAAAGTGTAAAATAAGAATCATGATTCATTTTGTGGAGAAAATATATTTGAAGTGTCTTGTTGTGTCTATATTTTTTGAAACAACATTTTTTACTTTGCCTCGTTATCTATGTAAGAAAAATTGTAAGATACACTTAGCATTTAAAAAAAGATAAGATAACATAGCAATAATTAAAAAAATAAAATTTAATGGTAAAATACATGGATGATATATATAAAGGGAGGATGGCGTGGTGATTAAAGATGAGAGAAGTTAGAATAGTTTCCTAAAAAATAAAGCTGGAAGAGGTGATTATTGGTAGGAAAGTTACAATGATTATTGAAAAAATTATGTTGTATGTTTTTCATTTAAATATTAAGGATAAAAGAATGAGAGGAGAGAGATGGTAGTAACTAAGAGAGTAATATGAAGAGTATTCTTAAAAGTTAAGTTCAGTTGACTATAAAATTACTAAAATATCACATTCTTTTTGTGGAAAACACCCAACCAATCATATTGTATCACCCTTTCACCTTGTTTGCAAATGCCTCAAATTATCCTTTATCTCTATCCTCTATATAAAATATAAATGCTCAAACAAATACAAACACAATATTTTTAAAATTATATGTTCTCTCAAACACTCTCCATTCTCACATTTTTTTACTCTTTCATAATTGTTTACAAATATCCATTCACCTATCTAATAAGAACTCTCGATTCATTTCCCACTTTCTCACTCTCTCTCACACATTATCCTTAATTTATATAATTTATGTTCCAACTATTTCATCGTTCTGAATTACGTTGTCTTCTCAAAGTTCTCTTTATTTATTCTATGTGTTGGTTAAAGGCATTGGGTGGGAGTACAAAAATTATGGTAATAGAAACTATTACATTAGAGTAAACATGTTACCTTTTATTAATCTTCACCAATTGAGATACCCAATTAAATTGAAACTAGCAAGGTAAATGCACAATTATTTTTTATTCATATTTATAATAATCATAAGCTTTAAGGATCTCCCAAACAAAAGAGTTACTTAATGACAAATGACTTAAAAGGAGAAGAGAAAATGGTGAGACCATTGACATAAATGTGAACGTCTCATTTGCACATTTTTGAGTGTTCACACATTCTTTTATTGGTGATCTTTTTGTTACAATGAAATACATCACATTTTCTTATGAAATGGAATTAATAACTAAATTAAGTAAACTCTGACAAAAAAGCACGGTCACATGAAAAAGTTTGTAATAACTATATTATTTCTGACAAATGTCTATCGAAGCATAAACATTTTTGTAAAAAATAATTTTACATTCCAATTATAATGTCTACTTCTAAGAGAAATTTTAAATACATTTTAATACTTTATATTTACCAGATATGAATTATTTAAATACATTGTTGGGATACGTGCATGGGCACGTGTGCCTTCACCAGTTATCCTTTATTGAGTAGTTTTATTTGGTTTCTGTTTCCAGAGTGGAGAGATAGTAGGAGTTGGTGGGGAGGGGAGTTGCCAAGTTGTTGGGATAGAACATGGATGGAGAAGAGTTTATGGGAGAAAAGGGATAACATGTTACGTTAGGATCCTAGTTAAGAATGATGAGTGATGGGGGAAAGACAAAAGAGAGAAAACAAGATTGTGGGAGAGAGTTGAGTCAGTTATGGAACCCTCATAAATAGGAGAGAGAATTAGCAAAATTTCAAAATTTTTGCAGAAATGTAGGGTGGAGATTTGATTGTAATAATAAAAGGAATCAACATGTGTCTAGACGCTAATTTAGACAAGAACTATGTATATATATTATGTCAACACTTACCTTTTTATTTATTTCTTATTGTCATTTAATGTGTGTCTTGGTTTTTAATAGTTTTTATTTTTAACATGTTATCAAAATTTGAAATTCACATTCCGACGGTATTCAACAGCTCCCTCTTCAGATATTGGTCCACCAACATCTTTTTATTTGTGATCAATCTATTGAAGTTATAGTTCGTCATGCCAAGTATAAAAATTAAAGATGATCAATTTGCCACCGCCACTCGAATTCTCTCATCTAATGGTGTTGCCCCTGTCAATGCAGCTACCCACCTGGTCCTCAAGCTAAGCTCCCCAACTTCCCCAACATATGGTGTTATCCTTTGTCTGACATCTCTTGCTTGCCCTTTGTGGCTTCTAGTTCCATGGTTGAAGATGCCAACTTATCATTTTAGAAAGGGACTGCTTGTGCACACAACGGCCTTCGTGCACAACACCTAATTGATGTCATGTGTGGGCAGCTACAACTGTAAAAGATGAGTTTTTAATGCAATTTCTGTCATTATCAACCTTTGTCTTGTTGGTCATTGTCCTGCCTCTTTAGCACCCCTATGTTTATAGTGCTCCTTTGACTCCCCTTCTCAAGCCAAATAATGGAATTCAGCCTATCGCAGTGGGTACGATTTGGCGCCGCCTTGTCTCGAAGGTTGTGATGAAGGGTGTCTTGTCAGGTATTGTCCCTTATATTAAGGATCATTAATTTGGCGTTGGTATTTCTGGTGGTCCTGAGGCCCTTCTACATGGAGTCACTCACCTTTTTCATGACAGAAACATTGTTCCATTGTTACAATGGCATTAGTTGACTTCATCATTGCCTTCAATATGGTTAATATATCTCTTATATTGTGAGAGGTTCATTTTCACTGTTCTTTTATTGTGTGTTGGGTAGAGTTATGCTATATCTCCCCAATCTCCTTTATATAAATCAGAGTGAGCCTCTTCTATTGATAGCGGGTGTCCAACAAGGTGATGTATTGGGACCCCTTCTTTTCTCTTTGGCTCTTCACCTTCTTATTTTATAGTTTAAGGATGAATGCCACCTTGACTTACTTTCTACCTTGATGATGGAACCCTCATTGGGGACACCGATGACGTATCTAAGGCCTTATCTCCTATCCATTCCCAAGGTCCAACCTTTGGTCTTCATCTCAATGTTAAGAAGACTGAGATCTTCTGGCCTTCTGCTGACCCTAGATTAGATGCAGAGTTAGACTTGTTTCCTATTGACATTTCCCAACCAGAATATAGAGTGAAGATTCTAAGAGATTGTGTTTCCACAAAACAATGTTTTGCCAAGGAGCTTCTCAAGAAACGTGTGGCCAAAACTCTTGACATGATGGATCACTTGTCCTTACTTCAAGATCCACAATGCCAGCTCCTTCATTTATGGTCTTGTGTTGGAATGTCCAAGATGTTATTTGGCCTTCGAACAACACCCCCTACTTTTATTACATTTATACTAGATGATTTTGATCATGGACTTTGTTGTTGTCTATCTCGCATTGTTTTTGGTGACGACCCAAAATTTGGTGACCTTCAATGGCACTTGACCACACTTCCTATACAACTCAGTGGTTTAGGCATCAAGTCTTCCCATGATGTCTATAATATGCCTATGTTTCCTCTCATTTTCACTTTGTAGAACTCCAAAGATCATATTCTACGTGAGGTTGGCTCTAATCCTATACGAATCTCCTTTAGTGTTGCACATGATGTCATATGCAATATGTTGTCATTGTTTTGCTGGTCCACATTGTCATGTACGCCTTTTTCCACCCCCAAAGACCTCGTTTATTTTGGCAGACGCTTACTATAAAATAATCATCTAGAAATTCACTGCAAATGCCTTATCCCTATGACAACAAGCTATTATTAACCCTCTACTAGCCAACCATGCACAAGACTTCCTTGTTGCAGTTCCCATTGATGGCTTCATCCTATCTATGTCACCTATTGAGTATTAATTATCCTTCATTATCGGCTTATGATCCTCTTATACCCTAGTGATGAATGATGCACTCTTTGCAACACTATAGACCTCGATGCCTTTGGTGATCATGTTGTCAATTGCCTCACACAGCCTGGTTATAAGTTTCATCATGGAGTCATTTGTGATTCTCTCTTTGATGTTGTCTCTTGTGCTGGGTTAAAGGTCATGAAGGAAGCACATGTGGCCTTCCTCGACACAAGCTCTGATTGCCTTCACTCCCAATGACCTGATATTTTATTGTTTGATTAGACATATGGAATATACACTTGTGTTGACATCATTGGAGTTCTTCCCTTGACATGTTTCGTATCAAATAATTTTAAAGAAGGCTAAGTAGCCTCTGATGCCGCATTAAGAAAGGTTCATAATCATGGAGCAAGTTGTGAGGCAAATCACCATCATTTCTTGCTTTTCCCTTTTGATACCTTTGGGGAACTTGTTGATGATGTTGTTTCTCTTCTTAAGTGCATTCAACACATATAAAAAGAAATCTTATACTTCATTCATCTTAATTCAATAATTCTATAATTAGATTCATAAGTTTCATTATCCTAGAAGGATTGGCAACCCAATTTGTTGCCATGATTCTAAAAAGGCATTCATATAATTCAGAAATGATTAGAATTATAAATTGATTTTTGTTAGTAACTTTTCCTGCCTTGTTGTAGTTTTAGTGTTCAAATAGAGATTTACCTTTTTGATTGAAAATCTATTTATTTTTTGTACGTTGACATAATGAGGGAGGAAGTTAACAAGAGTGGGGGAGAAAGGGTTGGGGAATGGTTTAAATGGGAGATGTGAGAAAAAAAGACTATATGAGTTACATGAAGAGGTTGGGATGGAGTAGAGCCAAGTTGTTAGGATTAGTGGTTTGGTGGTAGAGAAAAAGTATTACTAGAAGTAATAAAATGCAAGAAAATGGAGAGAAGAGAGAGAGATTATGAGAGTGCACCATTTTAAAATGGAACAACTTGTTTGGTTGATGGTATGTGTAAGGAGGTAGGATCACCCCCTTACTAAAATTTTTTTAAGAATTAACATACATTCCAAGCACACTCAAAGGTATGTTGGAATAGGTATACATTTTCAAACTTCAATAAATGGTATTCAAAACAACCAAAGTATAGTAGAGGAATAACAATAATGACTATGTTCAATTTATCACAAGGTTACAAAAGTACATCATAATATCCCATAAGGGTTTACATGTATGATACAACATAAGGATCTAAGTAGAGGGAAATCTAAACCATAACAACTATGTCTCCAAGATTTAACTCCTAAAGCTAGTCCAAAACTCCATGCCTTATCATCCAAGTCCTTCGCCTAGGGTTGGAAGCATACCCTAGTAAGAAGATAAAATAGATGACATCAGCAAAGGCTGGTATGTGCATACTAAATAAGAAATTGAGCAATATATGGAATAAAGGACATAAAATATAAAAGGCTTCTCGTAGAAAGCATAAGGACCAACCAAATAGGTAATAAGAGAAAAGGAATTGAAATCATATGATAACAAAAGAATATTTTCCATTAATAAAACATAAAGATTGTTCCACACAAGCACATGTAAAGAATTAGGGCACACACTTCATATCATCAATCTGCATGCATGTGAACATAGCCCTAGAATAATATAAACAAAAAGGCGGCCAAGTCTCATAAACTTGAAACATAATAGAGAAAGGAATATTGCCAATCTCCCAAATATATAAAACATGGGCCAAGAATCACACATCTTGCCCTGGGTATGAGGTTCCTTTCCATCCCAAAAGAGTAGGAAATATCACATCTGCTCAGCAGGAAATAACACATCTGCCATAAAAACCAATGCAATTACACTACTCTAGTGCTACTGAATCACATAGCATGTTAAATGTAGAGGCAAGTAGAAAGTATAGTCAGAATATAAAAACTAGTCACCACATAAGTGACCAACATATACATCCACCTCATAAGTGGGCAAAAGACATCACATGTCATCTTTTAGAGTTCCATCATGAACAAAGCATAAGATAAGAGTTCAAAAGAATATCCATGATCACATGATCAATATCAAATAAGGTAGTTCACATGAACCATGATTTTTAAAAGAAAAGACATTGTGTATAGGATAATGTCTATAGTACAAAGAGAATGAATAATCATAGGTGAAATTCTCAACATAAAAGAATAGGGGATACATCATACCTATAGAGTCTAAATAGTCCAAGTCAGTCCTAGATCCAAGCCTAGGCCTCCAATGAACCTCTAGGGAAGGTAGATAGGTCCAATAAGTAATGTTCCCAATAGAGGTTGGTTTCTCCATCAATGCTCCTATCTCGATCAAGTAGCACCTTCTCCACTTTAGAGGTGAAAAACTATAAGAAAAGAACATCGAGATGAGGTGTTTATGGGTTGTAGGTGGGGTTTCACCATGGAAGGCCATGGTTTCGACCTGGAGGAAGGTGGAAGGAAGACTAAAAACATGAAAATAGGGAAGGAAAGGAGGATACCTACTAGTGTTGGTCAAAATCACCAATAAGGAGCTTTAGAAACCCTAATAGAGAAAATTTGGAACCCTAGGATCCTTCTTCACCAAGGTAGGCACCTCCTTTTACCTTGGGACAACACCTTCATGTAAAAATAGAGTAGGAATGATCATGTAAGATGGAGGAAAGAGAAGGGGAGCAAGAGTTTTTGAATTGGGAGGTGGGAAGGGGTAGATATGATTTTATATAGAAAGATGTCAAGTATGAGGTGTCTATGAGACTTTCCCTGTGTCATGTATAACGGTGTCCATGGACATGCAACCCTTTATGGATAAGGTATAAGTCAAACATGAGGTGTCAAGTTACTTTCCATGTGTCCAATGCTAAGGGTTCCTATGAACATGCAAATCTTTATGGATAAGGAAGAAGTCAAGCATGAGGTGTGCATGGAGCTTTCCATGTGTTCTTAGCCTAGGGATTTCATGGCCATGTAAGAGGACATCTCATAGAGGATTATTGAATATCCAATTTCAGTTTGTGGACACTTATAGTCCATCTCAACCGACCTCCAATTAAAGAAATAACCCCATTGGTTGATAGCTTCTAAAGATAAGCTCATTTATAAAGAGAGTAATCCTAAAAATGCCCTTGGAAAGAAACACCTTCAAACCAAGGTGCAACTAGGCGTCCTATGGTTTAAACAATAAAGAATGGTAAGTGAATATATAAAGATTATAATTCATGTGACAATTTACAAATAAAATCTCCGAATTGGGTAATTGTAGAAAAGTCCAGAATGTACCTAAAATTGCATAACTTGCACAAACAACATCCAAATTGGACCAAACATCATCCACAAGTCATATTTGATGTGTTGAATATGTATTTTCCATTATTTCCATATTTTGAAGTTATATAATCACATTATTCATTACTTATGCCTTTTACTCATTTTCTCTCTCCTAAACTTATCCTAATATTTCAAGGTTGTCCAAATTAGATAAAATTTGACATGTAGGCTAATTTTGATATGTAGATTTCGAATTTGAAGTTTGTTTCCACTTTTGAGACTTCTTTTTATGAGATATTTCATATGGCCCATTAATGGGCCATTATCTAAATTATTCATCCAATTAAGTTTCTTATCTTAATATTACCACCAAAATGAGTTGTGTGGCATATTTTATGTATCCATTATAAACATAAGATTAATATTAGAACATTAGGTTCCATTAAGGTGATATATACATGCATTATCTCATTGGGGTTATACTAAACATCTATTTGGGTCTAACCTTCAGCCTTGTTTAGCTAAGTCCAAAATGTCAACTTCCAGGGTAGGGTCTGAGATCTAGTATGTTACAGCACACCACCCCTTAAAGGGATTTCATTCTCAAAATCAAAACATCCACATATAAGAAAACAAATTATTCACCGCCCCTTAAAGGATTTATCTTATTAAGTCAAAACTACTCTTTAGGTACAAAAGGTTCAACTACACTTCCTGACATCCAACAACATAAGCATCATGTAAAAAAAACCTATAAAGACTAACTATGAACTAGGGGTTAACTTTCTCTTATCCATTCTCAAACAAGTCTTTATACTTGTAAGAGTAGTTCAACATATTAGGGTCCATAAATATAAATCATATAGATGTTTAAGGCTACTATTGCCTAAAAGCATGATATTTTGAACAATTCATATCAGCTCAGGCCAGGCCGGTATCATATGGATTTGGGAGTCCTCGTAAACCAAGATAGTGGTGCAGAGGAAAATCTTGCCAGCCCCTGAACCCTGATCCTTTCTAGAAACCTTTGCTTTCAACTTCATGTCCTAGTATCTGCCTAAAAGTCAAGCTAAACAACCTCAAGTTACTATGGTTACTTATGCATCTTTTAGTTGTCAGTATTTTAAGGATCTATTCATCATTATTCTAATGTGAAACTATAGGATCCTAAATCAACCCTTCATCATCTATTGATCAAATCTAGGGAAATCATGTCACTTAAAGGTAAGGCAAGGATTCTAACTAGGGAGACAAAATTGAAATAGTTAGATTCTGACTTCTATGGACTCTGATACCATGCTGTAAGGAGGAGGGATCACCCCCTTACTAATTTTTTTTTGAAGAATTAACTTCCATTTCAAACACACTCAAAGGTATGTTCGAATAGGTATAAATTTTCAAACTTCAATAAATGGTATTCAAAAAAACCAAAGTATAGCATTGGAATAAAAATAATGACTATATTCAATTTATTACAAGGTTACAAAAGTACATCATAATATCCCATAAGGGTTTACATGCATGATACAACATAAGGATCTAAGTAGAGGGAAATCTAAACCATACCAACTATGTCTCCAAGCTTTAATTCCTAAAGCTAGTCCAAAACTTCATGCCTTATCATCCAAGTTCTTCACCTAGGTTTGGAAGCATACCCCAGCAAGAAGAGAAAATAGATGACATCAACAAAGGTTGGTATGTGCATACCAAATAGGAAATTGAGCAATATATGGAATAAAGGACATCAAATATAAAAGGCTTCCCATAGAAAGGATAAGGACCACCCAAATGGGTATCAAGAAAAAAGGAATTGAAATCATATAATAACAAAAGAATACTTGCTATCAATAAAACATAAAGAATGTGCCACACAAGCACATGTAAAGAAGAAGGGTACACACCCCATATCATCAATCTACATGCATGTGAGATAAACATAGCCCTATAAGAATATAAACATAGCCCTATAAGAATATAAACTCGAAACCTGGTAGAGAAAGTAACACTACCAATCACCCAAATATATAAAATATAGTCCAAGAATCACACATCTTTCCCTGGGTATGAGGTTCCTTTCCATCCCAAAAGAGTAGGAAATATCACATCTGCTCGGCAGGAAATAACACATCTTCCATAAAAACCAATGCAATTACACTACTTCAGTACTACTGAATCACATACATATTAAATGTAGACACAAGTAGATAGTATAGTCAGAATATATAAACTAGTCACCACATAAGTGACCAACATATACATCCACCTCATAAGTGGGCAAAAGACATCACATGTCATCTTTTAGAGTTCCATCATGAACAAAGCATAAGATAAGAGTTCAAAAGAATATACATGATCACATGATCAATATCATAAAGGTAGTTCACATGAACCATGATTTTCAAAAGAAAAGGCATTGTGTATAAGATAATGTCTATAGGTCAAAGAGAATGAATAAGCATAGGTGAAATGCTCAACATAAAAGAATAGGGGATACATCATACCTTTAGAGTCTAAATAGTCCACGTAAGTCCTATATCCAAGCCTAGGCCTCCAAAGAACCTCTAGGAAAGGTGGATAGGTCCAATAAGTAAGGTTCCCAATCTTAGAGAGGTTTGTTTCTCCAGCAATGCTCCTATCTCGATCAAGTAGCACCTTCTCCACTTTAGCGGTGAAAAACCCTAACAAAAGAACATGGAGATGAGGTGTTTATGGGTTGTAGGTGGGGTTTCACCATGAAAGGCCATGGTTTCGACCTGGAGGAAGGTGGAAGGAAGACTAAAAACATGAAAATAGGGAAGGAAAGGAGGATACCTACTAGTTTTGGTCAAAATCACCAAGAAGGAGCTTTAGAAACCCTAATAGAGAAAATTTGGAACCCTAGGATCCTTCTTCACCAAGGTAGGCATCTCCTTTTTCCTTGGTACAACAACTTCATGTAAAAATAGAGTAGGAATGATCATGTAAGATGGAGGAAAGAGAAGGGGAGCAAGAGTTTTTGAATTGGGATGTGGGAAGGGGTAGATATCACTTTATATAGAAAGATGTCAAGTATGAGGTGTCTATGAGACTTTCCCTGTGTCATGTATAAGGGTGTCCATGGACATGAAACCCTTTATGCATAAGGTATAAGTCAATAATGAGATGTCAAGTTTCTTTCCATGTGTCCAATTCTAAGGGTAACTATGGACATGCAAACCTTTATGGACAAGGAAGAAGTCAAGGATTAGGTGTCCATGGAGCTTTCCATGTGTCCTTAGCCTAGGGATGTCATGGCCATGCAAGAGGATAGCTAATAGAGGCTTCTTGATTATCAAATGTTAGTTTTTGGACTCACTTATAGGCCATCCCAACCAACCTCCAATCACAGAAATAACCCCATTGGTTGATAGCTTCTAAAGATAAACTCATTTATAAAGAGAGTAAACCTTAAAATGCCCCTGGAAAGAAACACCCTTAAACCAAGGTGCAACTAGGTGCCCTATGGTTCAAAAACTATAGAATGGTAAGGGAATATATAGAAGGATTATAATTCATGTGACAATTTACAAAGAAAACCTCCAAATTTGGTAAATTGCAGAAAAGTCCAGAATGTACCTAAAATTGCATAACTTGCACAAACAACATCCAAATTGGACCAAACTTCATCCTCAAGTTATCTTTGATGTGTTGAATATGAATTTTCCATCATTTCCATATTTTGAAGTTATATAATCACATTATTTATTACTTATGCCTTTTACTCATTTTCTCTCTCCTAAACTTATCCTAATATTTCAAGGTTGTCCAAATTAGATGAAATTTGACATGTAGGCTAATTTTGATATGTAGATTTCGAATTTGATTTTTTTTTTTCAATTTTGAGACTTCTTTTTATGAGATGTCATATGGCCCATTAATGGCCCATTATCTAAATTATTCATCCAATTAATTTTCTTATCTTCATATATTACCACCAAAATGAGTTATGTGGCATACTTTATGTAACCATTATAAAACTAAGATTAATAATAGAACATTAGGTTACATTAAGGTGATCTATACATGCATTAGCTCATTGGGGTTATACTAAACATCTATTTAGGTCTAACCTTCAACCTTGTTTAGTTTAGTCCAAAATGTCAACTTCCATGGTAGGGTCCAAGATCTAGTATGTTACAACACACCACCCCTTAAAGGGATTTCATCCTTGAAATCAAAATATCCACATATAATAAAACTACTTATTCGCCACCCCTTAAAGGATTGATCTTATTAAGTCAAAAATATTCTTTTGGTACAAAAGGTTTAACTACACTTCCTTACATCCAACTACATAAGCATCATGCAAAAAAAACATAACTTATAAAGACTAACTATGAACTATGGATTAACTTGCTCTTGTCCATCCTCAAAGAAGTCTTTACACCTGGGAGACTAGTTCAACATATTACGGTCCCTAAAGATAAATTATATAGATGTCTAAGGCTACTATTGCCTAAAAGCATGCTATTTTGAACAATTCATATCAGCTTAGGCTAGGTCGGTATCATATGGATTTGGGAGTCCTCATACCAACTATGTCTCCAAGCTTTAACTCCTAAAGCTAGTCCAAAACTTCATGCCTTATCATCCAAGTTCTTCACCTAGGTTTGGAAGCATTCCCCAGCAAGAAGAGAAAATAGATGACATAAAAAAAGGCTGGTATGTGCATACTAAATAGGAAATTGAGCAATATATGGAATAAAGGACATCAATTTATAAAAGGCTTCCCATAGAAAGGTTAAGGACCACCCAAATGGGTATCAAGAAAAAAGGAATTGAAATCATATGATAACAAAATAATACTTGCTATTAATAAAACATAAAGAATGTGCCACACAAGCACATGTAAAGAAGAAGGGCACACACCCCATATCATCAATCTGTATTCATGTGAGATAAACATAGCCCTATAAGAATATAAACACAAAGGCGGCCAAGTCCCATAAACTTGAAACCTGGTAGAGAAAGGAATACTACCAATTACCCAAATATATAAAATATGGGCCAAGAATCACACATCTTACCCTGGGTATGAGTTTCCTTTCCATCCCAAAAGAGCAGGAAATATCACATCTGCTCGGCAGGAAATAACACATCTTCCACAAAAACCAATGCAATTACACTACTTTAGTGCTACTGAATCACATACATGTTAAATGTAGAGGCAATTAGATAGTATAGTCAGAATACATAAACTAGTCACCACATAAGTGACCAACATATACATCCACCTCATAAGTGGGAACAGGACATCACATGTCAGCTTTTATTGTTCCCTCATGAACAAAGCATATATTAAGAGTTCAAAAGAATATCCATGATCATGATAAATATCAAATAAGGTAGTTCAAATGAACCACGATTTTCAAAAGAAAAGGCATTGTGTATAGGATAATGTCTATAGTACAAAGAGAATGAATAAACATAGGTGAAATGTTCAACATAAAACAAATAGGGGATACATCATACATTTAGAGTCTAAATAGTCCAAGTCAGTCCTAGATCCAAGCCTAGGCCTCCAATGAACCTATAGGGAAGGTGTATAGGTCCAATAAGTAAGGTTCCCAATATTAGAGAGGTTGGTTTCTCCAACAATGCTCCTATCTCGATCAAGTAGCACCTTCTCCACTTTAGAGGTGAAAAACCCTAACAAAAGAACATGGAGATGAGGTGTTTATGGGTTATAGGTGGGGTTTACCATGGAAGGCCATGGTTTCAACCTGGAGGAAGGTGGAAGGAAGACTAAAAACCTGAAAATAGGGAAGGAAAGGAGGATACCTACTAGTTTTGGTCAAAATCACCAAGAAGGAGCTTTAGAAACCCTAATTGAGAAAATTTGGAACCCTAGGATCCTTCTTCACCAAGGTAGGCACCTAGTTTTACCTTGGGACAACACCTTAGTGTCAAAATAGAGTACTAATGATCATGTAAGATGGAGGAAAGAGAAGGGGAGCAAGAGTTTTTGAATTGGGATGTGGGAAGAGGTAGATATGACTTTATATAGAAAGATGTCAAGTATGAGGTGTCTATGAGACTTTCCATGTGTCATGTATAAGGTTTTCCATACACATGAAAACCTTTATGGATAAGTTATAAGTCAATCATGAGGTGTCAAGTTACTTTCCATGTGTCCAATGCTAAGGGTAATTATGGACATGCAAACCTTTATGGACAAGGAAGAAGTCAAGCATTAGGTGTCCATGGAGCTTTTCATGTGTCCTTAGCCTAGGGATTTCATGGCCATGCAAGAGGATAGCTAATAGAGGATTCTTGATTATAAAATTTTAGTTTTTGGACTCACTTATAGGTCTTCCCAACCAACCTCCAATCAAAGAAATAACCCCATTGGTTGATAGCTTCTAAAGATAAACTCATTTATAAAGGGAGTAAACCTTAAAATGCCCTTGGAAAGAAACACCTTTAAATCAAGGTGCAACTAGGTGCCCTATGGTTTGAAAACTAGAGAATGGTAAGGGAATATATAAGGATTATAATTCTTGTGACAATTTACAAAGAAAACCTCCAAATTGGGTAAATTGCAGAAAAGTCCAGAATGTACCTCAAATTGCATAACTTGCACAGACAACATCCAAAATGGACCAAACTTCATCCGTTATCTTTGATGTGTTGAATATGAATTTTCCATCATTTCCATATTTTGAAGTTATATAATCACATTATTCATTACTTATGCTTTTTACTCATTTTCTCTCTCCTAAACTTATCCTAATATTTCAAGGTTGTCCAAATTAGATGAAATTTGACATGTAGGCTAATTTTGATATGTAGATTTTGAATTTGAATTTTATTCCACTTTTGAGACTTCTTTTTATGAGATGTCATATGTCCCATTAATGGCCCATTATCTAAATTATTCATCCAATTAAGTTTCTTATCTTCATATTACCACCAAAATGAGTTATGTGGCATACTTTATGCATCCATTATAAAAATAATATTAATGTTAGAACATTAGGTTACATTAAGGTGATATATACATGCATTATCTCATTGGGGTTATACTAAATATTTATTTAGGTCTAACCTTCAACCTTCTTTGGCTAAGTCCAAAATGTCAACTTCCATGGTAGGGTCCAAGATCTAGTATGTTACAACACACCACCCCTTAAATGGATTTTGTTCTTGAAATCAAAATATCCACATATAAGAAAACAACTTATTCACCACCCCTTAAAGGATTCATCTTATTAAGTCAAAACTATTCTTTAGGTACAAAAGGTTTAATTGCACTTCCTTACATCCAACTACATAAGCATCATGCAAAAAAAACATAACTTATAAAGACTAACTATGAACTATGGATTAACTAGCTCTTGTCAATCCTCAAACAAGTCTTTACACCTGGGAGACTAGTTCAACATATTACGGTCCCTAAAGATAAATTATATAGATGTCTAAGGCTACTATTGCCTAAAAGCATGCTATTTTGAAAAATTCATATCAGCTTAGGACAGGCCGGTATCATATGGATTTGGGAGTCCTCATAAACCAAGTTAGTGGTGTGGTGGAAAATCTTGCCATCACTCGAAACAAGATCCTTTCTAGACACCTTTTCTTTCAACTTCATGTCCTGGTAGTTGCCTAAAGGCCAAGTTAAACAACCTCAAGTTACTATGGTTACTTATGCATCTTTTAGTTGTAAGTATTTTAAGGCCTATTCATCATCATTCTAATGTGAAATTATAGGATCCTAAACCAACCCTTCATCATCTATTGATCAACTGTAGGGCAAGCATGTCACTTAAAGGTAAGGCAAGGATTATAACTAGGGAGACAAAATTGAAATAGTCAGATTCTGACTATTATGGACTCTGATACCATGTAGTAAGGATGCAGGATCACCCCCTTACTATTTTTTTTTAAGAATTAACATCCATTCCAAACACACTCAAAGGTATGTTGGAATAGGTATAAATTTTCAAACTTCAATAAATGGTATTCAAAACAACCAAAGTATAGTAGCAGAATAAAAATAATGACTATATTCAATTCATCACAAGGTTACAAAAGTACATCATAATATCCCATAAGGGTTTACATGCATGATACAACATAAGGATCTAACTAGAGGTAAATCTAAACCATAACAACTTTGTCTCCAAGCTTTAACTAGAGGAATCACATAGCATGCTAGATGTAGAGGCAAGTAGAAAGTATAGTCAGAATATATAAACTAGCCACCACATAAGTGACCAACATATACATCCGCCTCATTAGTGGGCGAAAGACATCACATGCCATCTTTTAGAGTTCCATCATGAACAAAGCATAAGATTAGAGTTCAAAAGAAAATCCATGATCTCATGATCAATATCAAATAAGGTAGTTCACATGAACCATAATTTTCAAAAGGAAAGATATTGTGTATAGGCTAATGTCTATAAGACAAAGAAAATGAATCAACATAGGTGAAATGCTCAACATAGACGAATACGGGATACATCATACCTCGAATTCAGAGTCTAAATAGTCCAAGTTAGTCCTAGATCCAAGCCTATGCCTCCAAAGAACCTCAAGGGAAGGTGGATAGGTCCCAATAAATAAGGTTGCCAAGCTTCTAGAGGCTAGTTTCTCCAACAAAGCTCCTATCTCAAGCAAGAAGCACCTTTTCCACTTTAAAGGTGAAAAACCCTAACAAAAGAACACGGAGATGAGGTGTTTATGATTTGAGGTCTCGGATAACATGATCTTAAAATGAATGATTGGACTACCCATATAACCAAGGTGCACCTCCTTTTCTGGGAGCCCATCACTAAAGAACTCCATAGTTAAGCATGCTCAGCTTGGAGTAGTACTAGGGTGGGTGCCCAGTCAGGAAGTTGATCCTGGCTTGTGCGTCAGTGAGGACAAAGTGCGCAGTTAAGGCTAGTGATGGTCTATGGGGCCAGTTGTCATTCCTGAAACTCTACTAGAGCCTAGGGCAGTGGGCCCAGGTGTTACAAATGGTATCAGAGCCAATTCCCCTCCAGTAGGTGGGGCCCACATGGACATGGCATGCCAGTCTTGAGTCGTGCGGTCCATGCATGTAGGAAAGGGATGTCCATGGTTGACGTAGCCAAACTTGTGCTGGTATTCTGTGATCGGGAGCTAGGTGTCCATGGGCCATTATCGGTCTGCACTGAAATGGGGAAGAGATTATGAGGCCTTATAGTTGAGCCTTGATGAGGACGTCAAGAGTCTAAGTGGGGGAGATTGTAACATCCCAGGATTTGAGGCCTCGGATAACATGATCTTAAAATGAATGATTGGACTACCCATATCACCAAGGTGCACCTCCTTTTCTGGGAGCCCATCACTAAAGAACTCCATAGTTAAGCGTGCTCAGCTTGGAGTAGTACTAGGATGGGTGACCAGTTGGGAAGTTGATCCTGGCTTGCGCGTCAGTGAGGACAAAGTGCGAAGTTAAGGCTAGTGGTGGTCTGTGGGGCTAGTCGTCATTCCTGAAACTCTACTAGAGCCTAGGGCAGTGGGCCCATGTGTTACAAAGATGGTATCAGGTATGTGGTTACACTTATGAATAATTGCTTTAGTTTCACGGTGATTTCCGAATGTTTTTATCGGTTACTTGAAAATAACTATTGGATGCCTTTTATTTCATGCAACTATAAAGTGAATATGATTATCACATGATTATATATATAACTGGATTAGATCCGAATCCACCTCTGAGTCTTGTAAAAAGGGGTAACCTAGAGTAATGTCTAGGTTATTGTGGGTTAGAAATTGGGCTACCAAGTGTAGTGCCATAAGACCATTTAGCATGCCATGAGTTAAGGAGTGGTCTACTTACGGGTAGTGCCATGTGACTCAACCCTAGAAACGGGTTCACCTATAGGTGGGACCATGAGGGGTTTAATGGGGAGATACTATAAGGAAAGTAGTATCCACATCGCATAGGATAGGGAATACATGGATCACACAGTTATATTTAAAACGTAAAATTGTTTGTTTAATGGTTATTGGCTGCAATACATTATTATGAATAGTTGCACGATTATTGTTTCCCCCACATACCAGCTTTGGCTGACCGACATTTTGTTTGTCGGCGTTTTAGGTACAAGCCAAAAGGATAAGAAGTAAATCATCATATTGTGAAATACATGAAGTAAAATACAGGAGGATTAGTTAGAGTAGAATCCATAAGTGGATAAAAGTTTAGAGATCCAAGTTTACAAAAAGGTATGCAAAAGTTTATTTTCTTACAGCTTTTTAGTTTAGTCTGTTAAAATTTAATAATTGTTCTTGGTTAATTGCTGAACCTTTGATCCAAAAATTATGGGTGCGGCTTTGACCTCTCGGTCTCCCTTAATTGGGGGTTACCGGAAGTTGGGGTCGTAACATTTGGTATTAGAGCAAAACCCTAAAATAGTAATTCTAGGTGAAAAACCCTAATCAAACCCTAAAAGTGGACTAGAAATCCTAGGAAGCAAGCTAGGTTTAATAGATCTTGATGGCATGATCAATAATAGGGAATTGTATGATTATTTCAGGATCTTGTTATGCGTTCTTGCTTGCTTGGATTTCCTACTTGCATGGAATATTTCTATCTCAACTCATCAAATCAGGTATGTGGTTACTCTTATGAATAATCGCTCTAGTTTCACAGTGATTCCCGAACGTTTTATCAGTTGCTTGGAAATAACTGTTGGATGCCTATTTATTTCATGCAACTATAAAGTAACTATGATTATCACTATAAATGTGCATACATGACTGGCTTAGATCCTGGTCCATCTCTGTGGCTTTGCAAAGGCTAAAAAGGGGTAACCTAGAGCAAGTTCTAGGTTATCGTGAGTTAGAAATTGGGCTACCCACGTGTAGTGCCATGAGACTCTTTAGCATGCCATGAGTTAAGGAGTGGGCTACCTACAGGTAGTGCCATGTGACTCAACCCTAGAAACTGGTTCACCTGTTAGGTGGGACCATGAGGGGTTTAATGGGGATCTACTATAAGGAAAGTAGCATCCAGGTCCACTACAGGGACAACACAGAGGATAGGGAATGCATGGATCGCATAGTTATATTTAAAACGTAAAATTGTTTGTTAAATGGTAATTGGATGCAATACATTGTTATGAATAATTTCACGATTATTGTTTCCCCCACATACCAGCTTCAGCTGACCGACATTTTGTTTGTCGGTGTTTTGGGTACAAGCCAAAAGGACAAACAGTAAAGCAACATATTGTGAATTCACGAATTAAAGAACAAGGAGGTAATAGTTAGATTAGTTCCAGTGTAGATAGAGGTTTAGAAATCCAATCTTTAAAAAAGGTATGCAAAAGTTTATTTTCTTACAGCTTTTTAGTTTAGTCTGTTAAAATTTAATAATTGTTCTTGGTTAATTGCCGAACCTTTGATCCAGAAATTAGGGGTGCGGCTTCGACCTCTCGGTCTCCCTTAATTGGGGGTTACCGAAAGGTGGGGTCGTAACATTTGGTATCATTGCTAAAGTCATATCACAAAGACTAGCTAACCTTATACCAAATATTATTTCTCCTAACCAAGGTGCTTTTGTTAAAGGTAGGAGTATCGAGGATTGTTCTCTTCTTGCAACTGAGTTCACTCTTAGTTTCAACCAGAAATCTAGTCCCCCGCTGCTTGCATCAAGTTGAATATCACCAAGGCTTTCGATTCTGTTCGTTGGTCCTACCTTTGGGATTGTCTTTATGGCCTTGGGTTCAATGAGATGTTTATCTCCATTCTTAAACAATGTGTGGAAACCCCATCCTTTTCTCTCTTACTTAATGGTTCTTCGGTTGGCTTCTTCAAAAGCTCCAATAGTTTTAGGCAAGGCGATCCATTATCTCCTCTTCTATTTGCAATTGCTATGGAAGGCTTTAGCAAATGTCTTGAGGAAGTGTATGACAACAAACTCATTAGAAGTTATCCTATCTACAGAACTAAGGCTCTTAGTCATCTTCTTTTTGCGGATGATGTTCTTATTTTCTCTGAAGGTCGCCTACGCAGCCTTGCCAATCTTAAACAGGTTCTGTTTGATTTTGGTTCTATTTCTGGCATGAAGTGTAATCCGAACAAAACACATATTTTCTTATCCTCTTCTTGCTGCAATAAGAATGCCTTGATCAGTTGCTTGGGTATTCAGTTCGGTACATGGCCAACTAAGTACCTTGGTTTTCCCTTGGCTGGAGGCAACCTCAGGAGGCGCCACTTTCATGAATGCTTAGATAAGCTAAGGGATATGATACAGAGATGGCCTGGTTCTAAAATATCTATGGCTGGTCATCTTATACTTATAAAGCATCGTGCCATGAGTCTAATCAGCTATTGGTTGTGCATGGGTGTCATTCCTCTTGATGTCTTACATAGGATGGAATTGTTGCTTTCTGGTTTTCTTTGGGGTAGCTCGGTGCATCCGTCTTGTTGGGAACGACTAGCTTATCCACTTTGTGAGGGCGGTTTGGGACTAAGGAGACTTGATGAGCTTGCGGATTATTATACATTGCATCACATTAAAAGGTTCACCCAAACTCAATGCATATGGAGCTCATGGTTTTCTTGTAGGTACGGAGATTCTTTGTCTATTGTTTCCAGAAATGGCACCACTTATCATAGACGTATGGTGGCTCTATGGCCTTCCTTCTCAGCATGGCAGGGTAATGATCTTTGGGGAAATGCAAGACAAAAATGTTCACCCGAGACGGCTTATGGAAATCTTTGGCTCTCAAAGCACTATCCTAGATGGAGTCTTACCACCTTTAGAGCTCTCACAAATATCCTTCCTATTATGGAAAAGATTAGTTCATGGTTGGGTGCACCTGTCCCAGCATGCTTACTGTGTGGCCAACACAATGATTCAATTGTCCATTTATTTGAGGGCTGCAAATTTTGGAAATATATTTGGGGTCGAGCTCAACTTAAACTCAACATTAGATCCTCATATTCTCTATATGAATGCCTTTCAGACCTTGGTAAAAGATCAAAGAAATCTAGAATCATCAAACTCTGGGCAATCACTGGGGCTGCCCATTTCATTTGGGAGGAGCGTAATAAAAGGCTACACAATGGTGGCACTTCGGATTTTGTCATCATCTTCAATCGTCTAGCACTTGAGATCAAGAGAATGCATCTTACTTTTAAATCTTGTCTTGAATTTTCTCCTATAATTGTTAGGAATTGGGATCTACTGTAACCAATTCTTAAGTGTATGTAGTCACATGTTTGGGTGTGGTTTGTAACTTTTTCCCCTTCCGGGGGTTTTTGGAATATACTTACCCAATTTTCCAAAAAAAAGATGAGGTGTTTATGGGTTCTAGGTGGGGTTTTACCATGGAAGGTGATAACCTCCCATTTTGTGATGTTATCTTACTAGTTTTTCTCAGTTTTCCATACTCTTTCTTAGATAAATTAGATAGAATCTTTAACTTTCCACTCTATTTTGAATATACCATTAGACTAACTTTTCTCCTTTTCTTCTTACAGAAAAACACAAAAAAAATTTACAAAAACTCCAAACGGTCCCAAGACCGAATGGAAGACAAACGGTCCCAAAACCCTGTGAAGCCATACGGTCCTAAGACCGAATGGAGGCCAAACGGACCCAGGACCATGTGAAACAATACAGTCCCAAGACCGAATGGGGGCCAAACGGTCCCAAGACCATGTGAAGCCATATGGTCCCAAGACCGTATGAAGACCAACCGGTCCTGAGACCGAGTAAAAGTGAAACAGTCCCGAGATCGTGTGAAAGCCAAACGATCCCGAGACCACATGAAGCCAAACGATCCCGAGACCGTATGAACACAAATGGTCTCCAAACCGTGAGGACGCAAACGGTCTCCAAACAGTGAGGACTCAAATGGTCTCTAAACTGAGAGAGTCCAAATGGTCTCCAAACTGAAAGAGCCCAAACGGTCTCCACGATCATTTGCACTCACATAACTCAAACCGTTCAAGATTCACTCAAAGCCTATAAATAGGACCCAAGGGGTCTTCACAAAGTATCAAATTCTTGGATGCCCAAAGGCTGCCCCAACCATTCCAGAGCTATTTCATCCTCCATCCTCTGCCCCAAGGCTATCGGTCCAAGATCCACACTTCATCCTCAAGCTGCTTTCTCTCTCAGCGACATAGAAGGTGGGAAGTGAAGAAGTCTTCATCAAGTCAACCACATGGTGTGAAGATAGTTGCTCTCTGCTCCAAGGGGTCAACCTTCTTCCCCCCTACGTAGAGATGATGCTCTCTTTCTCTCTTCCTGCCTCCTTCTTTGTTCACCACGAGTGAGTAGTCCCATACACTAGGGTGTGGGGAGTAGCCCCGCTACCCATGTTTTCATTTCATACATTGTAATTCATGAGTTTGCAATAGTAAAATACTATCTTTTCAGTTCAACATCAATCATTTAATGAATGCTAGTTGCTTGATCACCAACTTGTGTTATCTATTATCTGTTAGTGTAAATTGTCTATGTTTGTACTTCTAGATTCAAATATCAACTACTTGTTGGTTCCAGATGTATGTAGTCACCATACGTTTGGTTCGATATGTAGGAGCGTTTCTCAAGGAGTGGAGTAAACTCACCTCCATCGTTGTACCTTCATACTATGAAATGGAATCAGTTGACGTATGAAAGTACAACCTTGACAGGTCAAGGAACACACTTTGTGAGGGGAGTGATGCAAAGTAAGTTACCATTCGTTTGGGGATGATTGTCATTGCAACGCTTCCACATTTCTCATAGTGAGTTATCTGAAAGGAAGCTAAGTCTACAAAGATACTAATTGTTTAGACCCTTTTCCTTGCAAGCCATGTTATTATGATGTATGTCTTGATCTATGTGTAGTGGTGGTGAAACTCGATCACATCCTAGTGGTTTCCAATTGTCGTTTACAACCTTAAATTTACCTTTCTACCATTTACTTTACTTTGCACTTTAGTTTAATCATCAAATCAACTCTTCGATCTAAATATCAACTTTTAAGTAGAATTATTACATTTTCCATCTTGTTAAACTCTTAACAAGATCGTTGTCTCGTGGATTCGACACTTAACTATACTACAATAAGAGTTCCATGTATCTTAGCATATGTGAGTGGAGATCTTATTATAGCACACGAAAGGCTAAACTCAAAGATTTACTATCTCTAGGATTTTTAGTGGTGCATGCAACTCCACGCGAGTGGAGGGTCCATCAAAAATTGGCGCCGTTGTCGGGGACAACAGAACGTTTTAATTTTACTTGTTAACTTTATAGTTGATTAGGATTTTACTCTTTTCTTTAACCATAATTCATATCATCTTGATTTCATCATTTATTTGCATTATCTAAAGTGTGTTTCTTCTTCTACTCAGGTAGAAAACGTGTATGCAACCTTTGCATAACATCGGATTCTCCCATGAACCAGAGTACGACTATGAGGTAGAACGAAGCTTCCATCGATGCATCCTACTCAAATGCCAAGAAGCCAGACAAATGGCTAACGAACAGTGCCAAGCCGCCTTGGTTATGGAAAGAGTCAACGCGGCCATAGCATCTCAAAGAGAACAACTTATTGCTGACACACGTGCTCAGATTCAAGCTAAGGTTTGAGCTGAAGAACAGGCCCGCATTCAAGCTGAGAATGAAGTAGCCACAACTGCTGCTCAGATAGTGCTGAGAAACAAGTAACTTTAGGATTATGTCGTTCCTAAGAACTTTGAAGATAATCACCCAGTTATGCCCCTGCCCATTAATGTTCCTAACTTCAAGATCCACACGCAATGGATCCAGATCATGCAAGGCATTCCGTTCTCTAGAAGTGCTAGGATGACTGCATGGATCACCTGAAGCGATTCAAGTCTCTTTGTCGGCTAGTACTACATGCCAAAGTTCCTTTCAATGCAATCATGATACACCTTTTTCACTTCACTTTGTCCAAAAGGGCATTGAGCTGGTATAATGCGCTAGATGGGAAGCCAATCACCACCTGGGCTCCTTTGGAAGAAAAGTTTCTAGAGAAGTTCTTTCCAGCTTCATTGATTTATGAGATTAGGGGACAAATCAATCACTTTTCTCAACTCCCAGGGGAACCAATGGCAGAATCATGGGAAGGATTCAAGGAAATTTTGAGGAAATGCCCGCATCACAAAATCTCCCAAAATCAGTTGATAGAAACATTCTATTGAGGAGTAAGTGATGACATTAAGAAATTTTTGGATTCCTCATCTGGGGGGGATTTCATGCGAAAGAACTATGAAGATGCCTGGAGGATTGTTACACTTAGAGCCGAAAACCAATCTAATTGGGGAAGGTCATCCATCAGGGGAATTCCAAAAGTTTGTAAAGCTGAGGAATCAATGGAAATGAAAGTCATCGCCGAAGCCCTAAAAACTATAGCTCACAAGAAACAAATCCTTGAAACAACACTTGGAGAAAAGAAGAGCCCCCAACAGGTCAAGGCAGCTACCGAGACTTGTGAGGCATGTCATGCATCTGATCATCCCACATTATCATGTGGTCTCCTATATAATGTGATGATGGACATGCAGACACCACAACTGTAGTATGAACCGATCATCAAACATCCTGAGGATCTGTTACCGGAGCAAGTCAATTCCATCCAAACTATACCAGGACAAGCTTATTATAACCCAAATCAACCAAGAAACCATCCCGGGTTTCAATATAGGAATCCTACGGGGACTGCCAACCCACATCACTAGACCCAAGGAGGAGTTTTTAATAGATCGCCACCAGGTTTCCAAAACAACTATAATTGAAACCAGGGAAACTTCAAAGGAGGATTGCAAGGATTCACACAACCAAGAAAACCTTATGTGTATTACGAATACACTCATCCGTTGTTGCACCTGTAATTGCAACAACCTCAGCTACAACAACCACAAATTCAACAACCCCAATTACCTACACCTCAGTAGCAGCAACCACAACAGTATCAACAAAATCCACAAAAGAATAATCTACCTCTGCCAACATATGAACTGTCATTGATGAGACAAATGGTGCAATCACAACAAACCATGCTAGCCAACCAGCAAGCCCAAAAAAAAGCCTTCGAAGCACAGTTAGCACATATTGCAGCCTAATTAAAACCTCCAGCAGGAACCTTTACTGGTCAGCCAGAGATAAACCCAAGACACGATCAACCTAGACAAGAACAATTGAAATCCATTACTACAAGGTCTGGTCGTGTCCTCACTGAAGCCACAAAAATCATTTAGGAAGATGAAGATATAGTTGTAATCGCCCCAATTGCAAGCACAGATCCAGAAACTGAAAAGATTGTAGAAATTGAGAAGGGGAAGGAAAAGGAACTAGATTTCAAAGAACCTGAAGTCCCGCCATATAAGTCCAGAATACCTTATCCAAGTAGGCTGAGAGGGACTAAACTGGACACTAGATTCCAAAAATTTAAGGAAGCAAAGAAGAAACTATATATTGATATCCAGTTCTTTGATGCCCTCTCCAAAATACCAGCTTGGGCCAAATACCTGAAGACCTTTCTATCAAGGAAATATATGACCGAAGAACTAGAGACTGTTAAACTAGCTCAGACAACTTCTGATATTAATCTCAACAAAATGTCAAAAAAAATAGAAGGATCCCGGTTCCTTTGGTATCCAATGTTCTATCAGAAACATCTCTAGTAAAAAAGGATTAGCTGATCTGGGAGCTAGCATATCTATTATGCCCTTCTCAATGTGTAAAAGGTTGGGTTTTACTGAATTGTTACCCACTGCAATGACAATATAGCTGGCTGATTCTACCATCACCGCACCGTTGGGGATTAGTGAAGATATCCCAGTCAGGATAGGAAAGGACTCTTATGTCTTTTGTGACTTTGTTATTATGGATATAAAGGAAGATCTAAGATATCCAATAATATTCGGCAGACCCTTCCTTGCCACGGCCAGAGCACTTATCGACATGGCAGCTGGTACAATTATCTTAAGACTAGGAAAGGAAGCCATTCAATTCAGAGTCCTTAACAGCCTAAAAGGTCCCAACATCCAGGAAGAAGTTTTTCTTCTCGAGGCAATGGAAAAAATGTCTCAATTACAACAAGAAATAGTAGAACCATCTCATGATCTGGAGAACATCTTGACAAATCCAAAAGTTGAATTTTCAACCAGCGAACTAGTACATCAATGTCTGCAATATTTAGACCAAGCTGAAGAATCTCTAGTAGCCACCTTCGAGGAATTGAAATCTGTCACCATTTTGGAAACTACAGAAGTACCCAAGGCCCCTAAAATGAAAGCCTTACCATTAGGACTCAAACATGTCTTCCTGGATGAAGAAAAACTGTGTCTAGTCATAATCATCTCTACCTTAATATATGATCAGGAAGAAAGACTTCTTGCTGAGCTAAGGAAATACAAGAAAGCTATCAGGTATAAAATGACTGACATAACAGGAATAAATCCAGCTCTCTACATGCACATACTACCTATGGGAGAAGAGTTTAAACCATCGAGGGAACATCAGAGGAAACTAAACCTGAACCTCAAAGAAGTGTTTCGCCTCGAGGTCCTTAAACTCCTAAAAGTTGGCATCATATATCCCATTTTTGATTCTCAATGGGTTAGCCCGGTCCAAGTGGTCCCTAAAAAGGGGGGGACTATTGTCGTTTTGAATGATAAAAATGAGATAGTACCCACAAGGACTATCACTGGATGGAGGATGTGTATCAATTATAGGAAGTTGAACAAAGCAATAAGAAAAGATCACTTCCCTCTACCTTTCCTTGATGAAGTCCTTGAACGTTTGGCCCACCAAAAATTCTTTTGCTACCTTGACAGTTATTCTGGGTTCTATCAAATCTCGATACACCCAGAAGACCAAGAAAAGACAACCTTCACTTTCCCCTTTGGCCTTCAAAAGGATGCCTTTCGGGCTATGTAACGCGCCCGCAACCTTCCAAAGGTGCATGTCTGCAATATTTGCAGGATCAACTGAGTCAATCCTTGAAATATTTATGGATGACTTTTCAATCTACGGAAATTCTTTTGATAAGTATCTACTTAACCTCAGGAACGTTTTACAAAGATGTGAGGAAACAAACCTGATCCTAAATTGGGAGAAATGTCACTTTATGGTGACAGAAGGTGTTGTCCTCGGGCACCGAGTGAGTGAAAGAGGAATTGAAGTGGATAAGGCAAAGATTGATGTAATTTCAAAACTGTCACCGCCTAAAGACATTAGAGGAGTGCGATCATTTATGGGCCATGCTAGATTTTATCGAAGATTTATTAAAGATTTCTCCAAAATAGCAAAGCCCATGACCTATTTGTTGACAAAAAATGCAGATTTGAATTTTGATCAAGAATGCTTAAACAACTTCATGACCTTAAAAAATGCTCTAATCTCAGCACCCATTCTGAGAGCACCCGATTGGTTACAACCGTTCTAGATAATGTGTGACGCAAGTGACTACGCTATAGGAGCGGTGCTAGGGCAAAGAATAGATAAGAATCCCTATGTGATATATTATGCATCAAAGATGCTAGATGAGGCCCAAAAGAATTATACAACTACTGAAAAAGAATTCTTGGTTGTCATTTACGCCTTTGAGAAATTTTTCTCTTATCTAATCAGATTAAAAGTCATAGTATACACTGACCATTCTACAATTAAATACCTAATTCAAAAACAAGATGCAAAACCCAGACTCATCCGATGGGTGTTGATGCTACAAGAATTTGACTTGGAAATAAAAGATAAAAGCGGGGTAGAAAATGTCGTTGCAGATCACTTAAGTCGCATCGAGCCTCAGGATGATGATAATATACCTATTCGAGACTCTTTACCCGACAACCAACTCATGAAAGTCACTACCATATTTCCTTGGTATGCCGATATAGTAAACTACCTATCTACAAGAATTATCCACCCTTCTGCTTCCTACCGTGACAGAAAGAAATTTCTTCATGATGCCAAGCAGTATTTTCGGGATGAACCATACCTTTTTCGCTTGTGCACAGACAGACTATTCCATCGTTGCCTACCAGAAGAAGAAATTATCCCAGTTCTAAAACATTGTCATTCTGGCCCTACTGGGGAACATATGAGTTCAAAGAAGACTGCCCTCAAAGTTCTACAATCATGTTTCTTTTGGCCAACGATAGCAAGGTACGCCCATGATTTTGTACGATCTTGCAATAAATGTCAGCTTTCCGATGGTATATCTAAACGGAATGAAATGCCTCTTATTCTATGGCAAGAAATTGAAATATTTGATATATGGGGAGTAGATTACATGGGTCCATTTCCCCCATCTTATGGATTGTCCTATATATTTGTCACTGTGTAATAAGTTTCAAAATGGGTAGAGGCTATACCCACTCTTTCTTGCGACTCCAAACCAGTTATCAAGATGTTCAAGGATATCATCTTCCCTAGATTCGGAGTCCCTCGAACAATCATATCAGATGGAGGATCTCATTTCTTAGAATGAAGTTTTGAAGCTCTCCTAAGAAAATATCGAGTTAAACATAAGGTCACCACACCTTACCATCCACATACAAGTGGCCAAGTCGAAGTTTCAAATAGACAGCTAAAAGCCATTTTAGAAAAGACGGTCACCATACATCGCACAGACTGATCTACCAAGTTCCCTGATGCTCTTTGGGCATACCGCACTGCTTACAAAACACCAATAGGAATGACTCCATTTCATTTGGTATAGGGGAAGTCATGTCATCTTCCAGTTGAACTGGAACATAAAGCTTGGTGGTCCATTAAACAATTCAATTTCAACTTCAAAAGCATTGACGAGTATAGACAACTGCAATTACAAGAACTTGAGGAACTACGAATGACTGCCTACTCCAGCTGATAAATTAAGATCTATAAGGAACAAATTAAGATGTGGAACGATGGACATCTCAAAAGGAAAGATATCACCGTCAGAGATAAAGTCCTTCTCTTCAACTCCAGACTCAAGATGTTCCCCGGAAAACTTCGCACAAAGTGGTCTGGGCCATTCACCATCAAGCACACCTACCCAACTGGAGCCATCATCATTATTGATGACAATGGAGGAGAGAGAACTGTTAATGGCCATAGACTGAAGAAATACTATACTCCAGCTGATAAAATTCCAAGACAAACAATTAAGATTCATGATCCTGCTACATCGATCTCACCAAGTCAGAACTTCGTCGTGCCAGCGACGTAAAACGAAGGCGCTACTTGGGAGGCAACCCAAGAACTGAGTATCACCTTTTATTTTATTTTACTTAGTTTTGATAATTTTCTAATTTCTTATTTCTTATTTTAGACCTATCATCTTTATTTAGGAAATATAAAAATTTACATAAGCAACCAAAACAAAAATAAAAATATAAAAACAAATAACCAATATAATCTTATCCTAACGGTTTCAAAACTGTTTGGACCCAAACGATCTCGAAACCTTTTGGATACAAACAGTCCTGAAACCATTTGGACTCCAATCTATCTCGAAACTGTTTGGACTCCAATCTATCTCGAAACTGTTTGGACTCCAAACGGTCTCGAAACTGTTTGGGCTCAAACGGTCTCGAAACCATTTTCCTTTGAGAATTTGAACCGTCACCCCTCCTTTTTCTATAAATATCACTCAACCCCCTCCCTTTTCTTTCCTTCGATTCTCGAACTTCCCCTCACGCGAAAACCCTATTCCTTTCCTTCTAGTTCTCTGCTCCCGCGCAACCTGTTCGCACCATTGTTCCATTCTGAGTTCACCTCCATCGTCTCCGTGGATGTCCGTCACTTCTACTTGCTCCATCCTCTTCCCCAACATTTTCGCCGCAACGATGATTCCTCACCCTCAAGCAGCAAGGTAGAACGCTGCTACCACCATCACCATCGCCGTTGCACCACTTTAGCCATCACTGCTATTATCACCGCCGCCGCTACTACTTTTATCACAAACACAACCTTCTCCTTTCCTACCGCTATCGCTGCCACCATCACCTTCGTCGCCGACGCCATTTTCACCGTTTGATGCCATTTTTGCCGTTTCCACTTGCTGCTGATCGTCGCCCCTGCCGCTTCATCTTTCTAACGGTTTGGACCCAAACAGTCATGAAACTGTCTAGAGTGAAACCGTTTGGAGTGAAACCGTTTGGACCCAAACGGTCGTGAACTAAAAAAAATATGTCTTGAGACTGTTTGGACCCAAACGGTCGTGAGATCATTTGGACCCAAATGGTCCTGAGACCGTTTGGACCCAGAACGGTCATGAAACCATTTGAACTCAAATAGTTCTCAAGGTTCCCCTCTTAGAAGTCATCCAAGCAGTTTTACAAACTGTTTGAACCCAAACGGTCTAGAAAACCGTTTGGACCCAAACGATCTTGCAAACCGTTTGATTCCTTCAAAAATCTAAAAACAACAATTCCATTTTTATACAATGTTACAATCTATTATTTCATAAATCCATTTTTACTAAAACTTCAATCTTTTCTAATACATCATTTCTTTTCAATTCTTTAGAATGACATCACCTGCAAAGGAGCTTGTTGACACCCAATGGACTAGATAAGAGTTCCTAGAGTGTCGCTCAAATCTTCAACGCATTCTCGATATATGCGAAAAGATTGGAAGGACTCCATCAAAATTTGACTTTCCCAAGGTCATCCACAACCTTGAGCAAGTCAAAAAATGTTTAGCAGAAGATCCTATTGAAGAATTTGAAGAAATATCCTCAAGAGATGAAGATTCGGAATACGCACCCAATTCCGAGGAGGAATCCCTAGTCACTAAGTCCAAGGGGAAACAGAAGGCCCAAGAGGTTACTGCAGAGCAACCAACCAAAAAGCGGGCACGAAAGCAAGTCCGACCCTCCACTTCGAGGGAACAAATCATGACAGAATATGCCACCCCTGATGTTGCCTTTCCTACTACTACCACCACAGAACCAGCACCTGTTGACATGTACATCCAAAACCTCCTGGCTGGTGACAAAGCATTGTGCCCAACAAAGTTTGTCTGCTCAAACATACTAAAGAGGATGGGGATTTATGATAGAGTTCTCTCCTTGCTCGACAACGCGAATCTCTCAAAACTCTATTTTGTCGTAGAAACCTCTTATGTTGAGCCCATGATAGAGTTCTTCACATACCTCAACAAAGAAATTGTGGATGCAAAGGATAGATGGAAAGACAGAGGTGACCGTAGGCTGGTCACCTCACTTTTTGGAAACAAGGTTGTCTTAACTGAGAACATGTTGAATGAGATCTTCATCGACAACCAGGATCAACTGAAAAAGGCTAAAGTTGTGGGCTTGGAAAACTCCCAGTTCAATAGACACACCTTTTGGAAGTCCTTAACGGGGATTCCAACCTACGAGGCAAAAACTTGCAAGGCCTCTAACATACATTCTGGCATGGTGCGCACACTGCACAAAATTATTACAGGCGCCCTTTTCCCCAGGACAGAGAGTGGAAATGTTATTATCTCAGATCTCTTTATCCTATGCTCCATTCTCAAAGGGCAGTCGATCAACATAGGTCAGCACTTCATTAAAAAACACACAACTTATGCCCTCAGGAAAGAAATCTATATGGGTGGTCATATTACATCAATTCTGAAATATCTTAAGATGGATAGACTACTTCCCAAGTGCACAGTAATAAAGGGTGATATCCTAACCAATGAGCAGAGTCTAAGAAACTCATATATCATAAAGGAGAAGGATGCCAAGCTGCATTATATTTTCTGCCCAACCGTCAAAGCATCCAGAACGCTGCTACCCCTTCCAGAACGGGCTGACTATGAAAAAGAAAAGCTTCTCTTCATTGACGAAGAGATTGCCAACCTCATAGCCTCAGTCACAATAAAAGAGAAACAAGAAAAGGTAGGGCAGATAGAGCATAACGTCAATGCCCCAGCAACAAGGCCAAAGAAAATTCCAGTCACACGGGCATCTAAACTACGTGCATAAAAACAACAGCAATCAGGAATGCCCACATCAAAGATCAACCTAGAGGTAGAACTCCCACACAGTGTAGAGAACATTGTGGATCCAACACCAGAACCATTCATTTTCGATCTGGATGTTGGGCTTCCCTCTACAACCACCCCCACCACACTCCCGTCTCCCACTCTTCCACCATTTTCCACAACCATACCCACTACTATCCCTTCCCCCACATCCACAACTTCACCCACATCTTCCACTTCATTCATCTTCTCTTCGGGCATTCCATTCTCCACCTCAATGCCCGATATCACCTTCACTTCCACCTTCACTTCAACCACTTTTCCCTCGTCATTCCTAGCTTTGCCCTTTTCAGCAGGGATGTCACCACCATTCTCATCCACCACCCCGATATCGCTAGTGACTCCATCTACAGTCACCACACAATTCGCAGGTCCATCAATAGTGTCTCTTTCACAAGGCACTACCACCCTTCCACCCCGACCCCAGCCATCTCACCCATCCATCTCTGGGGTCCCCTTTTCACAAGTCGGTGAGGAATTCAGACGACAATTTGACACTATTCGAAACCTCCTCACTGACCCCTCTAACATACTACAATCAATTTTTTCTTGCATGTAGGGAATTGCTACACAGGTCTCCAAGATTGATGAATGGAACAATGCATTACCATGCATCCTCTATAGCATTCAATAATGGCAGGATATAGCAGCCCTGCAAGTCAACCACATCGATGACCGCCTAAAACACCTGCCAGCGTTGGTACTCGAGATGAAAGGCCAGCAAGAAGCGTTGGCCCAGCAAGTCAACAAGGTCTCTAAGCAAACTCAACCTTTTCCTGAGACCCTTCACGAGATTTAGCAGCAACAAACTGCCTTTAGCACGTGCTTGGATGACATCAACAACAATCTTACACAACTCAACCGCTTCCAAGAGGAGTACTCTAACGATGAACTCAATCAACTACGTGCACAAGTAACCGATCTATCAACATGGCTCCTCTCTGCCGAGGCAAGATATATGGATCTCAAAGAGAGCCACGACGCACTGCTGGAAACCCACGAGCATGTGCAAGTGGCACTCGAAGAATTACAATCCATTCATCGGTAGTGCAAGAAAACATCAACCAAGAAATCAGCAGATAAGGCAGCGGATGATGACAAAGATGAAAGTGAAGATGACGATGAGGATTTTGATTCCTCGGCTAACCCCAACGATGACAGCTCCTCCTCAGATGATCAACCCGATGACCCAGACAATGCTGGGGAGGGCACCAGTCGAGGGACAAAACCTGTAAAGAAAGGAGATGATAAAGACCACCAAGAGGGTAGTAACAAAGATCCCAAGTCCCCCGACAATAATGAAAATGTAACAATGTCATATGGTGACTAGTTCTCTAACTTTTTAGCTATGGGATCCCTGGGGGACGCTGCCAAAGATGCAGCTTTTGCTGAGTTCCAACAATGCATACTAGGAACCAACATTATCCCACCCACAACAATCATTCACCAATACTCCACTCCGGAGCAACCTACACCTTTCCCCCCAGAGCAAGAAGAATTCGACAGAGTGAGTCTAGACACAGATGATAGACTCGACTCTGATTCTGACTCCGATAAAGATGAAGATCTACCATTTTTTTTAGACGACAACGAGCAGACTTCAATTCCTCCACCACAAGACCTCCCCCCTCCGCCACTGCTACCTCACAAAATACATGTCTTGGACATGGCGGCCATCTCTACATTATATGTTCAGGACATCTTCTTCCCGAACACTATCGTAGACGATGCCAAAGATGGGGGGGGACATCATCTACAACAATACAAAGACAAAGCGCAAGTTGACACAAGAAGACTTATGTATCATCCTTTGACCACAATCGACGGTGAAGATGGCTATCTTCCGTGTCCTCCTTGCCAACTCTATTGAGGAATTCCGGATCCCAAAAAATTTGTAGCTTATCTTCAATGCTTCACCTGCTCTATCCTTAAGCTTATTACAAAAGGACTTCTGGGCAAAGTCCATTGAGTGACTATGAATAGGCCTTGCACGAAAGGCACGCTACATTTTTGTGCCCTTCAGAGTTTCCGACCACTGTCTGCTCATGATTGTCGACACCGAGGCCCGTGACGCCAAGGTGTACAACTTCTGCGCCAGCGAGCTAAAGGCTGGACAAATAAATTTTTCTAGATTGGAAGATGGGGAAGCACGATGCATCCCTTTCCGGCTTCTCAAAATAATATGGGCTACTTGCCCATCTCTGTGACATGGTTGGAGCCAACCCTGGTTCCAAATCATCAACCCAATAGTCCATGCTTTAGTTGGTTCAGGGGATTGCTCTTTCTATATAATACGATTCATAGAAGTGATCAATAGACAAATCCCCTTCACCGAGCTAGCCACAGAAGATATACAGTCCCTATGAGGATGTTACGCCATGGAGCTTATCTATGATAGACGGTTCTTCAGGGACCCAACAATGGCGCCAAATGACGTACATCGATACCTTTTCTCCACTATACAACGTCCACAAAAGCGTCCATACAGAACAATCCTAAAGGAGTTGGAGAAAAAGCAACAATAGTCTGCCAAGGTCCCAAAACAATGCCAATGGGACCCTTATACTTTTGATATGGCGGATGATCAAGGGGATATTGATTTGATAACAGGGGCCACCATCAACAGATCATCTCAACCAATGGTACCTCTATCTACCATAGAACCAACATTTCCAAAATTTGACCTTGCCGCATGCAAAAACCTTTCCGATAATGAACTCAGACTCATCATGTCTAGGCTTTATGTAGAGAAAGATGAGCTTGTTTTAATGCACGGAAACATCCTAATAATGGCAGATTCTCTCCGTGAAACCATACAAACCAAAGGTTCTTTATCCGTGAGCTTGATGACTGCCTACCCGTTTCTTCTAGAATGGGACCTGCCTATGGTTTATATGGCGTCAGCATACATGAAGGATGATTTACTTGGATCCAAGAACTTCAGAACCATGGAGACCTTATCTCGTATCTTTAAAACATGACTCCGAAGTTCATTATGTTTCCTTTTCTTCACTCTGAGCACTGGATGCTACTAGCAACAAATTTGCATGAGGGAACTACAATCATTTACAATAGTTCTGACAGCCAGTTTGATCCAAATCAAAGACAATATCCTATAATAGAAAAGACACCAATGGAGGAAGTGACAAAGGATTGTGCTGAATGACTACATGATCTCCTGGGAAAACACACAAAGGCGTATGAAAAAGAACAGTTCCATCACCCAGCCTTCAGCCACAGATGTCCCCAGCAGATCAGAGAATCGAATGACTGTAGTTTCCACGTCCTCTACTGGATGTATACCATCACTGTTCTTGGAAAACAAGTAGAGGACATGAAGGACGTGGATTATCACATTTTACGTGGAAAATTCACAGCTCATCTCCTACGATCTCATGGAGCAAACAAGGGATTAACAGAACCTTAATACCCTTTCCCATATACTTCTCAACCTATCACTTTGACACCATGAGGACAGAGTGAGTGATAAGTTAGGGGGGTACACTGGGCAAGGGCGAGGTATCATATTCAAACCCTTTTCTCTCTTCTCTTTCTTTCACCTCTGTTCTTCTGTACAAATTTTTCCCTTCCTTTGACATTTAGATTTTTCAGTAATTTCTTTGATAGAATAACTCTTGCATATAAAACAACTTTCGCTTCGGAAAAGAGTCACCCCTAGCTAAATTAGAGACAAATTAGTCCTCAAAAGAAACTACATAAGTAGCATTTAGGCATGTAATGGCGAATTAATAAATCATTTTCATACTCGATTCTTATGCTTTTGCTTCAATTCTGCATCAGACTCTCCACAGGTTAACATCTTGGCCGAAACAAGCTAAACACTCTTAAGGACGGGAGGGAACCAGGAAAAATCCAAATCAAGGAACCTCACAAGTGGACCACCAAGTACAAAACCATAATAAGTGCATGTCAGGAAACCCTAAGAAATATTTTTCTTCTTTTCAAAAAGAGGCTTGGCAGCCCAAATAAAATCTTAAATACCCAATTCCTAAGCCTGTGAGCATAACCTTGACAGGTCGAGGAACACACTTTGTGAGGGGAGTGATGCAAAGTAAGTGACCATTTGTTTGGGGATGGCTGGCATTGCAACGCTTCCATGTTTCTCGTAGTTAGTTGTCCGAAAGGAAGCTAAGTCTATAAAGATACTAACTATTTAGACCATTTTCCTTGCAAGCCATGTTATTATGATGTATGTTTTGATCCATGTGTAGTGGTGGTGAAACTTGATCACATCCTAGTGTTTTCCAATTATCATTTACAACCTTAAATTTACCTTTTTGCCATTTACTTTACTTTACACTTTAGTTTAATCATCAAATTAACTCTTCAATCTAAATATCAACATTTAAGTAGATAAGTCGAATTATTACGCTTTCCATCTTGTTAAACTCTTAACAAGACCGTTGTCTTGTGGATTTGACCCTTAACTATACTATGATAAGACTTCCACATATATTAGCATATGTGGGTGGAGATCTTATTATAGCACACGAAAGGCTAAGCTTAGAGATTTACTATCTCTAGGATTTTTAGTGGTGCACGCAACTCCACGCGAGTGGAGGCTCCATCAGAAGGCCATGGTTCTGACCTAGAGCAAGGTGGAAGGAAAACTAACAACATTAAAATAGGGAAGTAAAGGATGATACTTACTAGTTTTGGTCAAAAACACCAAGAAGGAGCTTTAGAAACTCTAAATAGAGCAAATTTGGAGCCCTAGGAGCTTTCTTCACCAAGGTACGCACCTCCTTTTACCTTGGGATAGAACCTTCGTGGCAAAATAGAGTAGGAATGATGATATAAGATGGAGTAAAGAGAAGGGGAGCAAGAGTTTTTGAATTGGGAGGTGGGAAGGGGTAGATATGGCTTTATATTGAAAGATGTCAAGTATGAGGTGTCTATGAGACTTTCAATGTGTCATGTATAAGGGTGTCCATGTATATGCAAGAATTTATGAATAAAGAAGAATTCAAGCATGAGGTGTCAAGTTAATTTCCATGTGGCCAATGCTAAGGGTGCCTATGGACATGCAAACCTTTATGGATAAGGAAGAAGTCAAGCATGAGGTGTTCATGGAGCTTTCCATGTGTCCTTAGCCTAGGGATATCTTGGCCATGCAAGAGAACAACTCATAGAGGCTTCTTGAATGTCAAATTTCAGTTTTTGGAGACTAATAGGCCATCCCAACCGACCTCCAATCAAAGAAATAACCCCATTGGTTGATAGCTTCTAAAGATAAGCTCATTTATAAAGAGAGTAATCCCTAAAATGCCCTTGGAAAGAAACACCTTCAAACCAAGGTGCAACTAGGTGCCCTATGGTTCAAAAACTCTATAATGGTAAGGTAATATATAAGTATTATAATTCATGTGACAATTTACAAAGAAAACCTCCGAATTTGGTAAATTGCAGAAAAGTCTAGAATGTACCTAAAATTGCATAACTTGCACAAACAACATCCAAATTGGACCAAACTTCATCCACAAGTTATCTTTGATGTATTTAATATGAATTTTCCATTATTTACATATTTTGAAGTTATATAATCATATTGTCCATTAGTTATGCCTTTTACTCATTTTCTCTCTCCTAAACTTATCCTAATATTTCAAGATTGTCCAAAATAGATGAAATTTGACATGTAGGCTAATTTTGATATGTAGATTTTGAATTTGAAGTTTGTTTCCACTTTTGAGACTTCTTTTAATGAGATATGTCATATGGCCCATTAACGGCCCATTATCTAAATTATTCATCCAATGAAGTTTCTTATCTTCATATTACCACCAAAATGAGTTGTGGCATATTTTATGTATCCATTATAAACCTAAGATTAATGTTAGAAAATTAGGTTACATTAAGGTGATCTATACATGAATTAGCTCATTGGGGTTATACTAAACATTTATTTAGGTCTAACCTTCAATCTTGTTTGGCTAAGTCCAAAATGTCAACTTCCAGGGTAGGGTCCAAGATCTACTATGTTACAGTATGTCTTGTATGTTGTATAACAAACTTCCTTTTTTCAAAATATATACATATATATACTTCCCTTTTTATAATATATATATATATATATACATGTATATGTATATATAGACATATATGTATGTATATATGTACGTATATATGTATATATATACATCCCATCAACACCATCTTCAATCCAACTGAAATCCTTAGATACATCTCATTGTCCCTCCGTCCTTGGAACTAAATCACCCATCCTGGCTTTGCTGTTGAGCTAGTTTGAGTTTTTTGGGACACTTCGGACTGCTGCAAGCTCTTATGTGACCAAGGTCTCATTCCACATGATCTGGATAAGCTCTTAACACCTTAGGCATGATCAATCTAGGTGTCTTCCCTGATTTCATTTTACTTTGGATTCTTTTTCTCTCTGGTTCATTATGATGTTTCTCTTGTGATGGACTTGGGTTCATTTAGTTTTTCTTCATGTGACTTTGTTAGGTGGTAAAGAACCAATTTTAGTTGTTGAGGGAACGTGCTTTACCCATCCAATACGTTTCCTAATCTTCCCATTCAAGCTTTTTAGGGCAGTGAATACTAGATTACCTCTGTCTTGCCTCATAATGGTTGCTTGGGAGCATTGGGTTTGACAAGGACCAATGGGCATGTGGAATGGTCCAACGACGTTTTCCTTGTTAGATCTTCAGCTTGGTTTCTCAAGATTGATCATGTTCATCTTTGTATTTCTTCGTGTGTGTGATCGAAGGGAAGGAGATGACTAGTGTGTTTCTACCAATGGCCACACACTAATCAACTGAGTTGTGACTAGATGCAACCCTAGGTACTTTGAAACACACTTTGGGAGTCTTTCGAATTTGTAATGGACCCTATACTAATACATCCACATATACTAGAATATATCACCCACAAGCGCACGTGATCGTATTATAGTACAGGTGAGTGGAAAGTGAGGGTTCAATCTGTAGGGAGAGTGGGGGCATTAGAGATGATTTATATTAAGCTATGTTCATAAAGCAGAGAATAGGGTTTTTAGGGTTGAAAGTTGGCTTTGGATTTATTACACTAAGGTTCATGCATGAAAACAAGAAAGGAAACAAAAAAGTGAAAACCTTATTTGACCCTAAAAAATGTAATTCTAGATAAAAAGGAAAGGCAACTAATAATGTAAGAGCAAAAGACTAAGATTAACTTACACTAGTTAAGCAAGTTTGACAATAAAGCAATTAAGGAACTATGTTATCACTAACCAGCGAAGACAAACACTAGCTATCTTAAAGGATCCCTAACTATCCTAGAAAGACTAAATTATCCTAAATAAGGAAATTATCTAACAAAGCAATTAAAGCAACCAACTAAACTACCATGAACTACCTAACATAGCAAATGAGGGTGTTAATGTAAGTTATGGAGAGGTGGGTCATTTGGGGATGTTACTAGGCTTCCTGTTGGGGGAGGATATAACATGCAAACCTAAACGTTCATTATAGATTGTGAAACTGAACAACTAGCCAAATGCTATGAAATCATCCTAGACTATTAGTTAGCTATGGATAGAATAGAGTGTGTGATGGGGAACTACATCCTTGCACACTCTATCTAGCCTTATGAGGCTCAATTGGACTAAGGTATAGGTGAGATTTCAATAGGATTTGACTAATCTAGGTTTCTAGGATGGGGATGCTTAGTGTAATTGGGAGCCAAAGGTAGGAGTGCAGAGTAGAGGTGAGGATGTTTCAGCGCACATTGCTCACCATCTAAATTTTACAAAACTCCTAGGTAATTACACTTAACACTCCTATACTAGCTACTTAGATCTCACACATACAAGTAAGAGAAGGGATATATGTGTGGGAAGATGGAGTGCTTTCTAGGGTCCATTAGTTGGACCTAGGAGATAATTCCAAGATAGCCTCACATATGCCATCGTCTTCTCAACTTAGATAGTTTCAAGCATAAAAAAAAGTAATTCATTTTTTCAAGAACAAACCACAAGAAGCAAAAAGGGAAATAAGATATAAGTAGAAAGCAATCATCATAGAATGAAAATATAGAGTTTACAAGTTATATTCCCCCAATGTGGTATTAGTAACATTTTAACCCCAAATAGCCCACCACAAACGGCTTACCTTCTCATGAAATAAGAACAAGAAGAGAAAGAAGGAGTAGCGGAGTAGGGGGCATAGAACATGGTGAAGACTCCTCCTCCTTCACCTCATAGATGATGGTGTTGGTATGTATGCCCTAAGAGCCAATCATGAGATGATTGGTGGGATACATTAAGATTGATTTGATAAACATTAAAGGCAAGCTTCCAATTCTTTCTGGTTCAGTCATATGAGATAGTGATAGAATAGATTGAATGTCTAGAGAATGACAGTACTCAATGACGTATGCTTTCAGGTTAAGGACCTGAACGATGAGATCATACAGATGCTAAGAGTTTTTACATTCTCATTATGTCCCTAGTCAGATGTCATTGTGGAAGGTAGATAGACAGCAATGACACACAAGACTAGATTGTCATGTAGGTTGATGACAGAATCTCATTAGTCAAGATATAGAGATATCAAACCAAACACATAGGTACTTGTTAGAGAACAAGTGTACTGGACAGACCCACCGTGAGTTTGACACATGGAACCATGTCACGGTAGTCACAGTCAGTACTCACAGTGATGGTGGTGAGTGTGATTCTTTGACCTAAAATCACTACACTCAACACATGTCGTTGGGCACACTTTGACATCATCAAACGCAGTCCTAAAACAAGGGTTGTTATAAAGGTGATGATTGGGTCGCTTTGACACATGGGGCTTTTGAGGGGTAAGTGATAGATATCAGATTTGTCCCCCCTGAGGGAGTTTGATATCCATGGCCACTTGATGAGTAGGATTGAGAAAGGCATGCACACATGTGTGAATCAGTATGTGATATTGATGTTATACATATCTCTTCCAATCTACTATGAGATCAAGAAAGTGAATGCATGTTGACAGGATGACTGTTCCATGCCTTGAGTTCATTCGGAATATCAGTGACAAAGGAATTATACATTCATTATAACTCCATTCACGGATTGTAGGATTGAAAGTTGTTCTCCAACTTTCTATTCACTTGGGTAGCACTGATGTGTGACTAGATACCGCTCTTTGCTTGTGAAGTCATAAGTGTTATGGACTTTCAATGCCAATGTGAAATGGACCTACAGGGTCACACACATAGGATTCAACCTAGAAGAGGAGTTTTGTCCACAAACAATGTTTAGATTGATTACTAAAGGAGTTTAGTAGTTCAATTAAACATTCAATCAATTGATAGCTCAGTATCATAATGTTCAAGGTGTTGGACTGATTGATTAGAGTATTAGATTGATTGAAACTGCAATTGACTGTTTCTGCAGAATCTGCACTCCCAACCGATCGGCTCATGTGATGAACCGATCGGCTCAGCTTGGTGAACCGATCGGCTCAGGTGGTGAGTCGATCGACTCATGGATAGGGTGAAATGATTGCTTCAAGTGTTGAAATGATAGGTTGAACTGATGCAACTGAGCAAGTTGGGAAAGTAGGATTGGTGAGAAATTTCTTTTCGTTTCATTTGCCCAATTTGATTGGAACAAGGATTGGTATTTGATACCAATTAGAAACAAAAGATGAAAAGTCAATCGGGAACTGAACATGACCACGAACCGACCGGTTCAGAAGTGAACTGACCATTTCATGGGTCCCAACCGATCGGTTGAGGTGTCAACCGACCGGCTCAGGTCCCTAACCGACTGTTTCAGAAATGAAACAATCGGTTCAGGTTGCGCATTTGGTTGTTTTTGTGGAAAATCTCGAACCCTTCTACTCCTGCTTTAGTCCCATTGCCCAGGATAGAGAACCCTATCCAATGACCCTCCTATATATATGGGTATTGGGGGCTTCTCAAAGTACAACTTAGTGCAACCAGTTGCTCTGTAAAGTTGTCGTTCTCTCTGGTTTTGGTAACCGAGAGAGCCCGAGCAAGTGCTACCCGATAAGGGAGGCACAACAAGGGAAAGACAACTGCAGAAAGAGACTGGTGGCAGGAGAGTGTGTCAGTGACTAGTACGCTGACAGGAGGGTGTGACTCCTTCCAATTCCTTGTGGGACAAGGAGATTGGAGTTCCATGTGGTCCGTGTGGACTACTTCAGAGGCGGGAGATTTATTCCGCTCAGAGGATAGCTGTCAATCCTGACAGTCCCGGTGAGGCCAGGAGTCGTCAGTCCCGGTGCGACCAGGAGCTGCACAGACACCATCCAAGACCGGAGGTGAAGACCGTGCAAGCCGCGAGGTATTGTCGCAGAGCAAGCCTTGGGAAAAGATATGATTCCAGAAACCATCCTTTCCTATTGTATAGACGTTGACGCATTTCCTTGTTCTGGGTTTGGGGAGGAAATTTTTATTTCCGCTGCCTTCTCTACCTCCCCTAAAACCCAACAGTGGTATCAGAGCCACATCAACTACTCTATACTTTAGGATTATCGATATGATCGATTTTGGTTTGGCGCCTTTATTTATTGCATACGATGCGAATAAAATTGGCTTTATGAATGTCCAATCCTAAATCCACAAATCCCAATATACATATATGATATGTAATATGAATGCACTCGATACACATCACCCTTAAACGAGTTTTGTGGTAGATTTATAGCGTGGTTATGGACAATAAACCCTATCTGTGTATGGTTGTATGTGGTTGCTTGCATCTCAGTCTACGCACCGATCTTCCTTCTCCTATTCCTGATGTAACTCGAAATAATTCGAGATTTCTTTCCTACCTTTGCTCCCCTCTAATGTAACTCGAGGTTTCTCTTTTTACAATGTAAAATAGGATAGAATTTTATTTCCTATTATGTCAAAGAACGGAGGACATCCTGACGACAACTGAGACGATCGGTTCAAGGCGTGAACTGATCGGTTGACGTTCGAGATGATCGGTTCAAGGAGTGAGCTGATCGGTTGATGACCGGTTCGAGGAGCGAGATGAGCGGGTGGCGGCCATGATGAGATGCATGATGACCAGGCGAACCGATCAGTTGGAGGAGCCAATCGATCGACTGGTGGCACCCAGCCGACCGGCCTGATCGCGAGCCGATCAATCATGTGATGAGTTGATCAAACCCAGAAAGGCAAAGCACAGAGTTCATCTTGTACATGTTGCATGTGATGTAGACCTAGATGACCATCATTCCTCTTGGCTCGAGGAATCACATTAGGATGGCCATAATCATCGCTTTTATCGTTTCCCATGTTTTATGTGGGATATAGCATGTATATGATACATACTATATATTGTGGTGATTGGATATGTATATGTATATAAAACCAAATCCCTCATTAAATATTAAGTTTAAGATGCCTTCCAAATGTGACACATGTGAAAAGCTTGATCGACCAAGTGTGGTCACGCCCTAGCGTGGTGCACCGTCTATCTCGTGGAAGCGTGAAGGATGGATATGTGGGTCTGCCCTATCAGGGTGCATATTCATCGTGTTTGCTTTGGGTCGGACTTAACAAGGTGATCTAGATGGGATCTAGTACCTTGAGGCATGGAGGTGATCATGGCAAGGAGTTGCATATGACATCTTATCAAGAGTTGCATATGATGCAATTGGCAAGAGCTGCCTACCTGGAAGATCTATGTTGTGGGTGACAGCCCTAGCTGGTCCATGACTTAGAGGATTTTAGGATCTTGCCCACTAGAAGGTTGTACTCTACAATCTTCCGAATTGATGGTGAGGGCTATCAATTTGAAGTAAAATAGTGGGAGCGATAATTAATTAAAGGCCTAATTTTATCGTCAACTTTTCAAATCAATCAAATAAGACAAAAGGAGTTTTGGACTGAAATTGCATATATTTCCTTTTGTACAATAAATGGTTAGTCAACAATAATCACTTTATTTGCGATCAGTCCTTGAGACCAACAAATTAAATGGGAATAATTCCATGATTGGTTAGGACGATGAGAAGTGTTCTCAATCAAAGAGCAAAAGCTCTAAGTCCTAGTTATACCAGAACCATATGAACTCGATCCCACCACACCAATGGCTGAAAGTATGCTTATGGAAGCATACCGAGGATGGCATTGATGTGGAGTGCTTGATGTTCTGTTCCCTGAACTATGAGTTGCAGAGACAACATGAGACATATGATGTCTCCAAGACACTATCCTAGTATTTCATGACAGAAGGAGATCTAGTAAGGTATTCACACACTCAATGTGATTGGGTATATGGAAAAACCTGACTAAGAAGGATTCCCTCTGAGCCAAGAGTTGTCTATTGGTATGATACTACAAATGTTGCAAGAATCATACAATTCATGATGAACTATGACATGGACAACTTTGACAAGCATTGACAAAGTTGTTGGACATGTTGAGGATAGTAGAGGCAAATATGAAGAAAGACTAACCCTAATCTTTGATGAGATCAATGAAAGGTAAGTCTTAAGGTCAAGGGCAAAGAAAAGAAGTGTTCTGATGCTAGCCACCAGCCCAAGCCGTCTTCAACCTCAAGGCACGAGGGGAAAGGGTGTATGAGGGAATTGCCCTCTATATATGGAAGAACAAAAGAAGATGAAGGAGGGGATGGAGATCTCCACCTAAGGTATCATGAAATGAACCGCTTCTTTATCTGAGGTATATGATACCAAGATATGGATATGTCATATGAAATATCCACAAAGAAGTGATGGCCTTTGTGAAAGGACCAAGAAAGGAGTACCCATCATTGGAGCAAGTGTTGCTGCCATAGATAGGAGTACCTTTCAGTTTATTTCAGCCTAAAGGGCACAAAATAGAGTTGAAAAACTGCTATTTCATATTTGCCAATAGATAGAAACACTTTATTTTTGCATATTGTATGACACTGATAGCAATCAATAAAGAGATGTTTCAATTTCTAAAGATATGATCTTTGTGACAATGCCTTGTTTATCTTGTGGTATTTGATATGCATAAGATAAAATGATACCTAAAAGTTATAGATAACTCAAACAATCAAATTAGCATCAATCATGAGAAATTCATTTCTAGTTTCTATGTGATGGATAAATCTAGACTCTTTTGGTTTGAGAACCAGTAAGAGACATGAATATCTTGGACATGATTAATCAATCTTCACTAAAGGTAGTGGGAGAATGATTATCCTATTAGGCATGGTACATGTGATGTATTTACATACCTATTGGAACAAATGCTAATACTTCAAATGGTGTTTAGAGAAATACCAATATGAATATCTTGAAGTGTTCAATATTATCATAGATGAAGTGCAAATTTGGTAAAGTATTAATTCTTGATGAGATCAATGAATGAAATACTTAGACCTAATGTTTGAGATCCTTATGAGTGATTATGATAGTGTATCATAGTGAACTCATGATTAAGGCATGGTGATGTCTAAATCAAGAAGGAATCATACTCTAGGGAGTTAGAGAATGATTATCAAATAACTAAATTCTTCTTAAATAAAGAATACACTTCGCTAATAAAGGACATTAAGAATCACAAGGAGTTGTGAGTTCTTATATCCTTGACGGATACACCTCATTTATCCATGTGATAAGTTGTTCATGTGATGAGTCAACTATCTAGATGAATATGAGGAACCGAATTTTGAGTTATGGTTTATGACCATTACATCCTAAATGACATCCATGTGAACCATAAGGTATGACCTTGATGGTAGCACCCATTGGATGAAATCTATAAGTGCAAATGAGTCTTAAGTGTTAAGACACATGGATAACATTTTGAGAAGGATGATGCTTGTTGATTGCAACTTAATGACTAAGACATTTGGCATATGGATACTAAAACCGCATTCATATGAGGAATAAAACAAGGATGTGTACGTGACACAACCTATAAGGTTTATGAAGTCTATAAGTTACAATGGACTAATCAATGTGATTGATTGAGTACAAGCAACTCAGAATTGGATCTTTACTTTGATGATATAGTCAAAGGGTTTGACTGATATGTCAAAGATAAAGAAGGGATCTGTGATTTAGTGGGAGCGTGTTCACATTCCACATGTTGATGTGAAATGGAAATCCAAAAGTGGAAATTATCTTTAAGGAAGATGGAGATGTTTCCTATGTGATAGGAATAGAGATCTATAGAGATAGTTCTCGAAAACCTCTTGACCTGAAAAGAGAAAGCATACAATGGCAATCTGTACTGAAGGGTTTAGTATGCACAGATCTAGTGGGAGAAAACTTGACCATGTTACATGGAGTTAGTATCCCAAGGCCAAGTGTCCAAATCTTATGAAGAATGGGAACACTAAGAATAGATATGGATCTATAATGTATGTAATCATCCCATTATCTTGCAAGTATCGACATGGCAAGAACAAAATGCATTCATCATCTTGTATGTAGGACATGGAAATATGATGTGCTCATCCTGATAACTCGTATGTAAGACATGACAAGTGGATGTCTGTCTACTTCCAGTAAGGGTTACTGGAATTCCATGAGAACTTGATGAGTACTAGTTCTATGGAGATAAGGAAGAGTTCAATGTAAAAAGTTACATTGATGCAAACTTCGAAAAGGACAGAAAATTAACCGTAAAATATATATATGATATATAAAAGTGAAAGTTTGTTGATAATTGGAAGTGTTCCAATAAAACCATTTAAAAGGAAATATCGAGTATCTATGTGTTGGAGAACAACAGTGGATACTATATGGATCTGGAAGTTCATGAGATGAACTTATAGATATTCAACTCATTGATGACAAGTATGGAATCCTTGATCATGCAATGTGGCTAAAGGTTAGCAAAGGAATACTAGATCACATATTATAGCAACTCCATCTCATATGTATGACGTACAACGAAGAGATGAGAGACATGTAATTTATACTGACTTTGGCAAGGTGTTGCCATTACTCACTATGATCGCACTAGAGCAGAGTAACATGTGGGACATGTTTGAAGATCACTATGAATATGATTCAAGGGTGATTGGCTCGCAGTGCAAGTGGGAGTCTGTTGGTATGTATGCCCTGAGAGCCAGTCATGGGATGATTGGTGGGATACATTAAGATTGATTTGATAAACATCAAAGGCAAGCTTCCAATTCTTTCTGGTTCAGTCATATGAGATAGTGATAGAATAGATTGAATGTCTAGAGAATGACAATACTCAATGACGTATGCTTTTAGGTTAAGGACTTGAACGATGAGATCATAGGATGCTAAGAGTTTGTACATTCTCATTATGTCCCTAGTCGGATGTCATTGTGGAATGTAGATAGACAGCAATGACACACAAGACTAGATTGTGGTGTTGGTTGATGACAGAATCTCATTATTCATGATATAGAGATATCAAACCAAACACATAGGTACTTGTTAGAGAACAAGTGTACCGGACAGACCCACCGTGAGTTTGACACATGGAACCATGACATGGTAGTCACAGTCAGCACTCACAGTGATGGTGGTGAGTGTGATTCTTTGACCTGAAATCACTACACTCAACACATGTCGTTGGGCACACTTTGACATCATCAAACGCAGTGCTGAAACATGGGTTGTTATAAAGGTGATGATTGGGTGGCTTTGACACATGGGCCTTTTGAGGGGTAAGTGATAGATATGGGATTTGTCCCTCCTGAGGGAGTTTGATATCCATGGCCACTTGATGAGTAGGATTGAGAAAGGCATGCACGCATGTGTGAATCAGTATGTGATATTGATGTTATACATATCTCTTCCAATCTACTTTGAGATCAAGAAAGTGAATGAACGTTGACAGGATGACTGTTCCATGCCTTGAGTTCATTCGGGATATCAGTGATAAAGGAATTATACATTCACTGTAACACCATTCACGGATTGTAGGATTGAAAGTTGTTCTCCAACTTTCTATTTCACTTGGGTAGAACTGATGTGTGACTAGACACCACTCTTTGCTTGTGAAGTCATAAGTGTTATGGACTTTCACTGCCAATGTGAAATGGACCTGCATGGTCACACACATAGGATTCAACCTGGAAGAGGACTTTTATCCACAAACAATGTTTAGATTGATTACTAAAGGAGTTTAGTAGTTCAATTAAACACTCAATCAATTGATAGCTCAGTATCATAATGTTAAAGGTATTGGACTGATTGATTAGAGTATCAGATTGATTGAAACTGCAATTGACTGTTTCTACACAATCTGCACTCCCAACCAATCGGCTCCTGTGATGAACCGATCGGCTCAGCTTGGTGAACCGATCGGCTCAGGTGGTGAGTCGATCGGCTCATGGACAGGGTGAAACGATTGCTTCAAGTGTTGAAACGATCGGTTCAACTGATGCAACCGAGCAAGTTGGGAAAGTAGGATTGGTGAGAAATTTCTTTTTGTTTCACTTGCCCAATTTGATTGGAACAAGGATTGGTATTTGATACCAATTAGAAACAAAAGATGAAAAGTCAATCGGGAAATGACCAGGACCACGAACCGAACGGTTCAGAAGTGAACTGACCGTTTCATGGGTCCCAACCGATCGGTTGAGGTGTCAACCGACCGGCTTAGGTCCCCAACCGACCATTTCAGAAATGAAATGATCGGTTCAGGTTGCGCAGTTGGTTGTTTTTGTGGAAAATCTCGAACCCTTCTACTCCTGCTTTAGTCCCACATTTCCCGGGATAGTGAACCCTATCCCATGAACCTCCTATATATAGGGGTATTTGGGGGATTCTCAAAGTACAAATTAGTGCAACCAGTTGCTCTGTAAAGTTGTCGTTCTCTCTGGTTTTGGTAACCGAGAGAGCACGAGCAAGTGCTACCCGATAAGGGAGGCACAACAAGGGAAAGACAACTGCAGAAAGCGACTAGTGGCAGGAGAGTGTGTCAGTGACTAGTGCACTGACAGGAGGGTGCGACTCCTTCCAATTCCTTATGGGACAAGGAGATTGGAGTTCCAGGTGGTCCGTGTGGACTACTTCAGAGGCAGGAGATTTCTACCACTCGGAGGACAACTGTCAATCCCGATAGTCCCGGTGAGACCAGGAGTCATTAGTCCCAGTGCGACTAGGAGCTGCACAGACACCGTCCAAGACCGGAGGTGAAGACCACGCAAGCCGCGAGGTATTGTCGTCGAGCAAGCCTCGGGACAAGGTATGATTCCACAAACCATCCTTTCCTATTGTATAGACGTTGACGTGTTTCCTTGTTCTGGGTTTGGGGAGGAAATTTTTGTTTCCGTTGCCTTCTCTGCCTCCCCTAACACCCAACAGCTGGACCTTGCACATCTTCTCTGAAGATGGATGGATGACATGGAATGGTGGTGAATGATGGTCAAAATTCTAGAATCCTAGGGTTTTGGGGTGAACAAAGGTGGAAATGAGTTGGACGTAGGTAGGAGTAGATGAGATCTCCTGAAAGCACTAAGGAAGGTAGAAACGAATGCTATGGGGGTGTAACCTTGTACTATAGCCTCCACCTAGGTATATATAGGTGGTGGGGAAGCACTAGGTTAAGTGGGGGTAGTTTGGGTAAAGCAGTGTAAAACTATACCAGGGTTATTGTCCACCGCGGTCGTTTTGGTCACCAAGGCCTTGGTGGAGTAGAATGAACAAGATCATGGTGGATAGTCACATACTAGGTGAATATGGAGGAAAATGCCAAGTTGGTGGAGGTTTTGGGAAATCCAGTGGCACGACCGTGGTGGGTGAAGGTGGCACATACATTCTGATGAAGTTCGTCATTGTGGGTGCTCCTCACCATTGGTGTGGAGTTTGTAATGGGTGTGGTGTCTCTAGAGTGCCATGGCCATTCGCATGGAACAAACTTGGTTTTCAAATTTCTATAGCATGTCATTTCTCAGAATCAATATGTGATGTGGAGCATCTGGGCCACGTTCGTGGCAAGGTACCACGCTCAGCTTTAAGGGCCTAACTGCATGTTTTTGCTCCAAAGTCCTTAAACCAGTTGCTCTTTTCTTTGAACCTATTTTTTCCCATCCATGGGATGCATGGAGATTATCTAGGTTCAATCTAGGGGTGTATAATCCCAAGGATCTTCTCTCTCTGTTTTTCTTCAAATGCATAGTGGAAATGCCTTGAAATCACACAAAAATCATCCATATGTACATTTGATATGAAATCACATGTTAGAGGAATCAACTTGTATTCCAACATGTTTATATGTGATTAAGATGCAAGAATAGACAAGATGGAGCCCTAAAATAGGGATGCATCACCACCACAAACTTAAGACATACTTCTCTAAGTATGCTTAACTAAATCTCTCTTTAGTTTCTTTAAACAAACAAGAATTATAAATGCATTACAAGGGATAATTATTGGCTAAATGGTGTTAATGGTGACTAATTACATGTGTCCCACCTCTATCCTCTCCACTTTAACAAACCAATTATGAATTAAGCACTAAGCATACAAACTTCAAATATAGAGCATAGAATGCACAATCAATCAATATGGCTTTCATATAGCTCTGGGTAGACTATTTCATGATGGAGATGATCAAGGATGAGTAGGAGTGTTGTTTCACTTTCATGCATTGAATATCATACTTCAAGCCACACTATGTGACCGACATGGGTGTGAAAGAGGGTGAAGTGAGCTAGGTTTGATGTTTCCTAGCTCAATGGGTATGAAAAAAAGGGTTGCAGTAAGGGGTTGGAGTTCTATTACATAGAGCACTCATCTTTTCTTTATTTAGATGTTATTTTTTTTTCTTTTTATTTGCCCTTGGTGTATCTAGGGCACATGGTGATTAGAGTGAAGTGGGGGGGTAAAGATATGGCCACCCCAAATTTTTGGAGGTGGCCAACGCTGAACTGTGCACTTAGGCATCCTTTCATGAGGTGGAAAGGTAAGAAGATGATGAAAGAAAGGTCGAATCAATGGGGGGTCACTAGTGTGGTTTTCAACATAAGATCTCTTGCATGAAAATTATTCCAACACTTCATCAAATAATGTCACACCACATGAGTGAGCAATATGAAATTCATACTTTTTTCATGTGATTCCACAAACCCTAAGTGTTCATAGCTTGCTCAAATCACAATTAAACCGAACAATTCACAAACATGAGAGAAGTGATTCACATGTAGAAATTCAATATTTAAGACCATTTGACAATATAACATAAGAATGTAGCATGCATTTGTCATACATAAAAATTTTCAATTAAAAAGTGGAGATTAGGTAAAAACATGCTTCTTGGTCAAGACATTCTAAATTTGGGCAAAATTTTCCAAAATGGTGCCAACTTGCACTCAATCACATATAAACCTACATTTAGAAAATGAAAAGCATAAAATAATAAACTCATAGATGGAGCACACAAAATTATCTAAAATCTACATCATATGCAATGCATGACATGGAAAGAATTTTTTTTTTAAATTATGCAAAAAATGCATGAAATTAGACTACAAGGCATGCATGAATGCACGCAAAAAGAAATCTATGATAGATAGGGTGGTGTCAAAGTCATCTGATCAAAACAAATGAATAGGGTGAAACAAATGTAATAAAAATGAGAAAAGAGAAAAGGGTGTATCGCCCTACCACCCCAAACTTTAAAATCATGATGTCCTCAACATGAAACTAAAGCTTAGGAATGATAGGATAGCTGTCACTACGGTGGTAGTGGTGGATCCTGAGGAAGATCTCCATGTGCTGGTGGGCTAGTATGAGGAGGAGGATGCTAGTCATAATGACCCGAATAGTTTGACTGGGGGTTATGTCTCTAGGTATGTAGAAATTGCACTCCAGAAGTATTCCCACCATTGGGGGTTTCTCAGCACCTATGCATACTAGTACTTATACATTTGGTTGATCTGATAGTGCCCATGTTCTGATCCTACCATAGGTATTTTTGTATCTACTGTATGCTCAGTTGTGTGTGTTGTGGTCTATCCATGGTTGCGGAGGTGGAGTGATAGGTTGGCGTAGGTCATGGTGGATCATGTGAAGAAGATGGGGTTGCTACCCCCATTCCTTGTTGTGGTTGGGTGGTGACTTCTGGCTCTAAGGAATCAATAAAAGCATCAACATTGACATCAGACTCCACCCCTTCTTTGTCACCATATGTTTCATCTGATGTATGGTGGTTGAATGTTAAGAAAAGATGGGAGCTTGTGACAGATGTTGAATGCTAAAGGGCACTGTAGATGGAGTTTTAAGGCGATGGAGTAGGACTGTGAGAGGGCAGTGGGATGTCATTGGATGCTCCTTTGGTTTGTACCCTACTCCTAGTGAGTTCTGGGAGGTTGCTTTGAGCCCCTTTCTTGATAGCCTTGCCCATCTTCTTCATTTCTTGGTAGAAAATGGGGGAAGAACTAGGGTTTTTCATATTTATGAAAAATTGAGGTGGAACGAGTGTTTTTGTGTTTGTAGTGGAGGTAGGGTTATGGTTGGAGAGGTTGGTTGCTGGTGCAATCGGGCCGGAGAGGGTTTAGGGGTGGTGGTCAGATTTTTTGGACGAGGGGAATCAGAATGGAGATTTGATGTGATTTGCAAGAGGCTTGAAGGTGGAAGAAATGGAAGGATCTATGGTGGAGGTGGGGGAGAGGTTTGGGAGGTTGATTGAAGTTGAAGTCTAGATAGATAAGGTGGATAAGGGCTTAGGCAGAGTTGCAACATCGCTGATGTCCTCCGTGGGCAAGGAGAAGTTGAGGAAAATGATGGGGAAGATGTGCTCTATCAAAATGAATTGTCATTTAAGTGGTGGTGTCAACCCACACTAAGCTCGTGGCAGCTTCCAGATGTTGCACCCGTGGTGGCTACCATGGTGGTTTCTGGTTTCCACGCCCGTGGTTACTACCATGATTGTGGTGTCTCTCCCTCTTTTCTTCTCAGAATTCCCTATGGTTCTAATCATTTTTGATAATTCCACCATGGTCGTTCTAGTGTACCATCACCGTGGTGAGTGTCAAATCAGCCCATATTCACAACAAACTTCAATCATCTTCAAATCTATCAATTCAATTGAAGTTATATCATTTTTCTATCACTTCTTAGCTAATTCACCTCATTCTCTCACTCTATTTCACATGTCACCATGTCGCATTTCAAAAAAACTAAAAGATTATTAGACATAAGTGTGTGTGTTTCTTAGGATGTAAAATTAAATGAAAAGTATCAAAAATTGAATATTGGGTGCAAAAGTTCACAAACATAGGTGGGTTGCCTCCCGCTAACACTAAGCTTTATGCCTTCAACTGGGCTTGTTAATTCTTAGATCATTCAACCTCATGGGACTCTCAAAGAATCCTAGTAGTATATCTCTCTCATGTGCATTTGCGCACATACCTTCTTCAATTGGAAGTTCCTCAACTACCATGACAATATCAAAAAATGTATTACCCTTGTCAGGCCTGGCTTCCACAATGGGTTTCAATCTTTGTCCATTCACTATGAATTCTTTCGCACCTTCTTTCTCACATATCACAATCGAATCAGATGAGTACACATGTTTCACTAAGTATGGCCCTTCCCACCTTGATCTAAGCTTCCTTGGGAAGAATTTCATCCCTGAGTTGTACAACCACACCCATTGTCTGGGCTCAAATGACTTCTTTTTGGTCAATTTATCATGTAAAAACTTGGTTCATTTCCTATAGCTCTTTGACAATTCATAGGACTCATACCTCATTCCTCCAATTCATGGGGTTATATATTTCTTCTAACTCCAACGATATCCATGTCTATGTCCATGGAATTTAAGGCCCACAATGCCTTGTGTTACAACTCAATAGGTAGATGGAAACTTTTCCCATATATAATCCTGAATGATGTGGTGCCAATCAGGGCGTTGAATGTTGTCTTATATGCCCAAAAATCTTCATTGAGTTGTAGATACCAATCATTGTGGTCTACTCTCATGGTCTTCTTAAGAATGGGCTTAATCTCCCGATTGGCCAACTCAAGTTGACCACTAGTTTGAGGGTGGTAAGGCACAGTGGTTGATGCCATGACTTTTTTACGAGCTCCCAAAGGCTCTATGGATAAAGTGAATTTTCCCATCACTAATCATATCTCTTGGTACACAAACTGGCTGAAGATATTTGGTTTGACAAACTCACACACCACCTTGTGGTCGTTTGTTCTTGTCGAAATTGCTTCTAACCACTTGGAGACATAGTCTACATCTATCAAGATGTACACATACCCAAAATAAGGGGGAAATGGACCCATGAAGTCAATACCCCAAACATCAAACACCTATACTACAAGAATAGGACATAGATGCATCATGTCCCTCTTTGAGATAGTGCCCACTTTTTGGCACTTGAAGCAAGTTATGTAATATTCATGTGAATCCTTGAACAACATTGGCCATTAGAAACCACATTGGAGAACTTTTACGACTATCCATTTCCCACCAAAGTGTCCTCCTCATATGTCAGAATGGCACATGGAGAAAATTTCTTACTTCTCACTTTCCAGAATGCACCTACTTATGAGTTGATCAAAGCAATACTTAAAGATATGTTGATCATCCAACACATAGTTCATCACCATAGCAAACTGCCGTCTACTCTCCTCCCTAGTCCATGTGCTTGGTACGCTCCCACTAGCCAAGAAGTTGAGTATATGTTTGTACCATGGATTTTGAATAGAGTCAAGCAAGAAGAGTTGCTGATGTGGCATTGTCTCCTTGGTCCAATGTACATCATCATAGGGTGCCTCAATACGGGAGAGATTGTCGGCTGTAGAATTTTCAACTCTATTTTTGTCAACAATCTCTAAATCAAATTATTGGAGTAATACAATCCACCGAATCAACCTAGGATTTGACCCCTTCTTTGACATAAAATACTTAATTGATGTGTGGTTGGCATAAACAATCCACCTTGTTTTGTAGCACATAGGAAAGGAACTTGTTAAGAGAAAATATTACAGAAAAAAATTCTTTCTCTGTGGTAGTGTAGTTCCTTTGAGATTCATCTAGTGTCTTACTTGCATAATAGATGGCATACGCTATCTGCCCAATAGTTTGGCTAAGAACATCCCCAAATTCCATATCCAAAGTAGCAGTCATGATCTCAAATGGAAAAGAGAAATTTGGGGGTTGCATGATGTGAGTAACAATCAGCTTGTGCTTCAAGTGGTTGAAAGGTTCAATGCATTTGTCATCAAAGTTGAACTCAACATCTTTTTCATCCAAATGACACAATAGTGTAGAAATCTTGATAAAATATTTGATGAAATGGTGATAGAAACCTACATGCCCCAAGAAAGAAAAGACATGTCTTTAGGTGGAATGAATGGTAAGAGTAGAAATGAGGCCTACTTTGGCCTTGTCAACTTCAATTCTGATTTTGGAAACTTTATGACCCAGAAAAATGCCCTCAAGGACCATGAAATGACTTTTCTCCCAAGAGAGAACCAAACGGACCTTAACACATCTCTCAAAAATAGATGTGAGGTGAGACAAACATTCATCAAAAGTCTTTCGAAACACAAAATCATCCATGAAAACTTCAAGAGCAGAATCAAGCATATAGACAAAAATGGATGTGACACATCTTTGGAATGTGGAAGGGGTATTCCAAATCCCAAAAGGCATTATCCTATAAGTAAAGGTTCCACTTAGGCATGTGAACATGGTTTTCCCTTGATCATTTGGATGCACTACCACTTGAAAATACCATGAGTAACCATCAAGGAAACAATAGAAACTTTGTCTTGCAATCCTCTCCAAGATTTGATCAATGAATGGGAGAGGGAAATGGTCTTTCTTCATCTTCTCATTCAACTTCTTGTAATCCACACACATTTTCAATTTAAATTTCTCTCTCACTGGCATCAATTCTCCATCTTCATTTGAGCCAAGGTGATCCCACCCTTTTTGGTCACAACTTGGATGTGACTCATCCAAGAACTATAAAAAATGGGATAGTTGATCCCAACATCAAGAAAATTCACAACCGCTTGAGTTACCACTTGCTTCAGTTTTGGATTCAACCTTATTTACATTTGGTAGGTTGGCCTTACATCATCCTCAAGATTGATTCTAAGGACACAAATAGAGGGGTCGATACCCCTCAAATCAGAAATAGACCACCCTATAGATTGAATGTTCCTCTTCGACATAGAGATAAAAACATCTTGTTGTTTAGGAGAAATAGTGGAAGTCATTTGAACCCAAAAATGCATATTTCAATCCTTTAGGGAGAGATTTAAGTTCAAGGATAGGAGATTCTTCAATGGAATTCTTCTAAGGTTTCTCATAAAGGAAGGAAAATCCTCGCTTGCAGCCACTAATGTGAGCTCATTTTCCTCATCACTATTATCATTGAGAGCTCCACAATAAGCTCTAGGCCTCAATCCTTGGTGGCAGTCTCAATCCATGTAGGTAGGCACTCTTCTACAATCTCTTCAAGCCAATAAATTAGATAGAAATCTTATTTTGTAGAACCTATCACCTCAGCTTTAGCAGAACCTTTGAAGATGTTCAATCGGGTCTTCATGTGCATGAATGTCACATACATGGTCCAGTACTCACATGTATCACTATATCAGCTATAGCTCGGAAAGGTCTCCCCAAGATAATAGGTGCCTTCCTTATGTCCATATCCATATCAAGCTCAATAAAATTAGTAGGAAAGGATGTAGTGGTGTCATCATCAAGTCTTACCAACACATCACCAATTCTCCCTCTAGGTGTCTTCATAGAATGGATGGACAGTTGCAATGTGCCATTTTTCAACACCAATTGTCCCAATTTCAATCCAGCATACCCATCATAAGGCATTAGATTCACTCCAGAACCCAAGTCAAGAAGAGCTTGGTCTATTTGATGTGTTCTAATGTAGCAAGGAATGATGGGTGCACCAGAATCTTTCCTCTTCTTTGGAGTGGTGTATTGTAAGATGAAGCTCACTTGTTCAGTGAGCTTGAATATCCTTGGTGTTCTTTCGATTGTCTTCCTCTTGAGGGTGCACATGTCTTCCAAGAACTTTGCATAAGAGGGAATTTTCTTAGTGGCATCTAACAACAGAATGTTGATCCTAACTTGCTTGAATGTCTCTATGATATCCTCAACATGTTTCTTCTTTATTTTGGCAGTGGATGGTTCTTCAAGTGCAATGGGAAAAGGAGGGAGTTGTGCATCCAACTAGCTTGCATCCATAGAATTATCAAGCGGTATCACATGAATCACAATATCATCATCTTGTATCATAGTGTCACCTTGGTTTCCTATTACAATATTATCACTTTGAATCATAGTATCATTGCCTTGAATCATGGTATCATCTCTATATTCATTGCCCAAACCATCAACTACTTTACTCTTTGGCTGCTCCAAAGCCTTCCCACTTCTCAACATAGTCATTTCCTTCACATACTCAAGAGTGGAAGATGAGGGAGCTTGTGGTGGTGGTTGTGATCCTTGAGGTGGTGGCCTTTGGTGTGGGGGATTTGGGTTTTAAAGAATGAACTGTGATTGGGATGGTTGTCATTGCAGCTGTTGTGGAGATTGTTGATATTGAGGAGGAGGTTGTTAGTAAGAATGTGGTGTAGGTGGAGGGTATTGGTAGTTGTAGTTGGGTTTCAGGGGTGTGGGAGAATATGCATTTTGGGGCCCTTGGTACAGTTGCAAGGTGGGACTTGCCGTTAAGGTGCATAGGTACCTTTAGGAGCACCCCCCATTCCACCAACACTATTGGGGTTCACTAAAGTTTGAGAGGGAAGCCTCCCCTCTTTACGTCTAGCAAGTGATAATGAAATATGATATATTCTTTGATCTAGATAGCTAATGTTTGTCCTTGAGCAAACACATCCGTATTTACATCATTAAGGCTCCTTAGCCTTCCAAGAACTTGTTCTTTGAGTTTAGAGTTGTATTTTGACACTTGGTGCTGCGGATTCTACCCTTGTCCCTCTTTGCTTCCAAGAAAAATTGGGATGATTCCTCCATTCCAAAGTATAGGAATTAGACATGGGCCCTTGGTTGTTTCAACTTATAAAAGATTGAAGAGCTTGAACCTCCTCACAAATAGCTTCCACAGAGTTGGTTGATTTGTTAGAAGATCCTCCATCTTGATTCTTCATAAATTTCATCATGTCAGCCAAAATCTTTATCATTTATGGATTTTGATCTTCCCTAGCTTTCTATCGCAATACAGGCCATTCTAGAAGTCAGGTGATGTGAATTGATGGCTAAGTGCTCTAAGAGTGGCCATGGCAATTCAAGGGGTTTGGCCATGAAGGTTCCTCCATAAGAAGCATCAACAATTCTGAGAGCCTGTGTAGAAGGATTGCACAAGATGTCATATGGGTACTTCATGGTGAGGGAAATCTCTAAGAAGCTTTTGGAACCTCTCCCACAACTCATCAAATGGCTCACTCTCCTTCTGAGTGAAAGAAGTGATGTACCTCCTCATTTGTTTCAACTTGGGGATAGGATAAATTTCTTCAAAAACCCATTCTTCACAGCCACCCAAGTAACCAATTTTGTCTTTGACATGTACCATTCTTTAGCCTTTTCCTGTAGCGAGAAGGGGAACAAGGTCCTTGTTGGCTAAATTGGACATTATGTTAATCCCTTTGTTTTGATAATGACAAACATTTCATTCTTGTGGTTTTAACGTGCTATTTGAGTATTTCAGGAACAAGTATATAAGGTGGTGGATAACAAAGACTTGGAAGAATAATTTGATAAAATCACTTTATTTTCATGATTGTAATCAAATGTAAAAGCTTGTACAAGTATATAATGTACAAGTAATTAGATATCATGTAAATCAAGCGTTTAGATCTTCCCTATCCACTCACAACACTTAGATAGGTCTTTCCCCAAGATAGTATCACAATTGCACATTGATACACACACTTAATAAATGAATACATTGAGTCAGTAATATTCTCGGTCGACAAATCGTCGATCGAGAAAATATCGGTCGACAAAAACTTCGACCGAGAAACTCTCGGTCGATAAAATCTTCGATCGAGAATAGACCCTACTAGCTGTTAGACCCAGCAGACAAGGTGGTTGGGAGTTGGAAATGAACGTTGTAAACACTTGCTCCAGGAAGTCCCTCGGTCAACAAATCTTCGACCGAGAAGGACTCTCGGTCGACAAATATTCGACCGAGAAGAGTTCTGTCTGCACTTTTCAGGGTCAATTAACTAGCTGTTGCAAATGCAATTAGTGGACACATAACGGCTAGTTGAGCACTAAGAACCCCCTAGAAAGTGTCTAGAACATCCTTAAGCACTTGTAGGTTATTCCTATAAATAGGACATGCTTTAGGACACCTAAACTCACTCATATACACTTGTGCTATACTTGAGCTTACACTTGTAATTGGCAATCTGTTTTGAGAAATTGAGCAACACTTGCATTGGCTATTTTTCTCCTTGCTCCAATTTCGTGTCCTATAGGCTAGCATCTCCTATCCACAACAATTACACTTCTATATACATTGGTTAGGAGATCAAAACGCTTGATATAGGAAATCAAGCCTTGAGCTGCAAAGTGGTATTGTAATTTCTATTTTTCCTTCTTGTTCCTTTGTATCTTTTGTATTCTCCTTGCTACTCCTAGGGTTGGAGGCTATGGATTGGAGAAGGTTCTTCTAGGAGGAGAAGGTGGACTTCAAGCTACTTCAAGAAGGCTATTGCAACGGGAAGCTACTTCAAGAAGGCTATTGCAACGGGAAGCTACTTCAGGAGGAAGGTTGCTTCAAGGTTGGTGCAATTACTTCTAGGTGAAGGCTGCTTCAAGGTTGGTGCAATTACTTCAAGGTGAAGGCTGCTTGAAGGGTTTAGGGTAAGAATTGTAATTTTATGTAAAGTCCTTGCGAGGTAATAAAATTAAATTCTTTCCAAATCCCGGTTGGGTAAGCAACCGGGTAGTGGACTGACTACCTTAGTATTTGCTAAGGTAGGAACCACTCTAAATCCTTGTCCCCTTGTCCAATATTCATGTGGTTGGTTGTTTGAGTTAAATAATTGTTAAAATAATTTAAAAACTCTATTCACCCCCCCTCTAGTGGTTTTTCAATTGGTATCAGAGCAGGCTTCAAGGATCTCTAATCGAGTCTTGAAGAATGAAGGGCGGTGGTGTCTACAACTGCAAGCAAAGGAAAAGAATGGACAAATCTTTAACAAGCTGCACATGGTGCTTAGGAACAAGCCACACAACAATCAGTTGTCCTTGGAGGAAAAAGAAGGAATATGTGCATAAAGGATGCTTTATTGCTACAATAAGTGAAGAAGAAGAAGAGGTAAGCCTTTTTGATTTACCTAAAGAAGATTTAATTGCTAGTCTTCAAGAAACACATGAAAAATATATTGAGTGTAAGAAGAATTTAAAGAAATCAAATAAAGCAAATGATGAGCTACATGCTAAAATTCTTGCTCTCAGATCTGAAAATAAAGATCTCAAAAAGGTTATTGAAGATCATAATATTAAGCTAAAATCAGTAGAAGCAGATTGCAATCTTCTATCCCTAGAAAAGATAAATTTGCAAACCCAAGTAAATGATCTTCAAAAACAACCCATTTTGTGTACACATCTAGATTATGATACTATTGTGAAAGAAAGAGATTCTTTATTATCTAATCTAGATCAAGCAAAGCTAGACATCAATAAGAGAATGGATGAGATTGTCAAGCTACAACAAAAGATTAGTAGTTTGAATAACAATGATACTCTTGATAAAATTTTAAATAATTCTTATCATCAAATTGGAAGGAGAGGACTAGGTTATAATCCTAAAGGAAAAGCTTATCAAAAACCTAGTTGGAGAAAGACACAAGCACATGAAAATCAATCTATGTATATACCTAAAGGCAAATATACATATGTACCCAAGAACAACCTAGAACAAAATCATAGAAAGAGACATGAGGTTGATTCTATATGTTGTCATTACTGTTTGCGTCTTGGACATTATTCCTTTTCATGTCCTTACAAGAAAAAGGATGTTGAGTTAGTATGGGTTCCAAAACCCCCAAACTAAATGAATAAGATAAAGTTGAGATATGACCAAAGACTCTAGTTGTAAATCTATATGTCTATCTCAACTTAAACATAATGAGATAACAAATTGATTCAAGTAATGAAAACTTCTAAACTTGAAACTACACATTTTAAATAAATCTGCAAAGACACATCTTTACAAATCTGTTTTAATTAGGGTCTTCAAAACATAAAGATTTGTATATAATTAGTTGAGATTTGATCGAAATGTTCCTTTGATACTCATATGTTCTATCTCAACTAAACTGAGTTTCAAATTGCATAATTGAATTGAAAACGATCTATGATTTACTTGTATACAATTACTTAAAATAATTCTGAAACAATACAGAATCATTCTCGGTCGAGAAACTGTTCGACCAAGAACACTATCGGTCGAGAAATCGTCGACCGAGCAGGTTTCTGTTGTCAAGTCTGCAATAAATCTGCTGAATATGTTTTCAAGTAATCTATTTGCTATCAATTTATTATTAATGACTGATTTTACATGCAAAACAAGAATAAATGCTGAAGACCATTCTTGAAACAAAATATTTTTTAATATAAATATGATGAATATGAAAATCCTTAAACATATTGCAAAAGTAACATATGAAAACTGAAAAGTAACATATGAAGACTGATTGAAAAAGTTTATTAGGTATGATCAGTTATATAGCTTATCTTAAAATTAAAAACTTATGATTAGTTTAAAACAAATTACTGTTTTATCATTATCCGCATGGTTTTCCTAAAGTAATTCTTGGTCTATCCATATAAGAATCATGTGTTTTGATACAAATGATTATAATCATTAAAATTATATGCTTCTACTGTTCTATCAAAATCATTGTACCATGATCATTGTGTTTCAATTTTACTTGGTTTGTCTAAAATAATCTTGATCTATATATACAAACCATAAATGGATGATCATTGTGATTCAACACATTACAAATATAGATGATGCTATCATTGAAAGTGCCATTTTGCATAACAGTAAAACTCTATGGCATAAATGCATCTTGACATAATAGATAATGATTGTTGTGAGAATGGCTTGAAATAAATGAATGATGATGCTATGATCAGCCAAACGGTGTCTCTTAGAACAAAAATATTAATGTTTTTATCTATTTGTTTGTTCTAAGAAATCAAAAGCAAAAATCTTGACTTTAAGATTAATCTTGCCTTCAAGATATATATTTCTAAAGAATCTTATGATTAATCTGAAAATAAGGGTATAAGAAGAAATGGGATTTGATATTTATGTACCCATAGCAAAGCTTATGAAACATCATTCACAATGAATGTAAAACATACATTTCAGAAAAATCAAGGTCAAAGACTTCACTATGATGCCCATATTAAGTCTTCTTGATAGGTATCTCTTAACGTGCTTCAAATTGATATTTATTTAAAGCTATCTGCAGAAATTATACTTCGCATATGAATGTTTAAATTGAAAATCTGCAGAATTTGCCTCTTGGTTGAAATTAAATTTGACCAAGGGGCGTTATGGTCGAAGTCAAGGTTGACCTAAAATAAGCTTGACAAAATGCTTATTTGTACATCATTTTAATGCATTTAATCTTAGTATCTTGACTCAAAATGAATTTATCATATTGAAAACATGGAGCTTTAATAAAAGGTCAAAATCAAATCTTAAAAATCATTTGTGACCTTAGAATCCTTAAATTGTCTTAATTATAAGATTAATAAGTTTACAAAACATTGAAGCTTGTTATGACCTTAGTATTCTTGAAAGTAATTTTTGTTATGAAAACAAAGAAATCTACAAAATTCATGAATATGACATATATCTTGTTCTTAATGGAATTCTCTAAACAAATTTGGGCTTAACATCCCATGTATTTGGTTAGAGATACATTATGGCTAAATTCGACAATAAATGGCTTACATTTATATTAATCCCTTGACTTTAAATTGAATATCTCTTTAAGGGGGAGCATAGCATAAAATTAAGGGGGAGAAATACAAAGTAAACTTGGATATGTTTTTGAAATGACAAAGGGGGAGAAATAATATAAAATCAAAAACATAAAATAAAATGAGTTTCATAATATCTCAGCCAGCACCCACTTGCAAAACACAAGAATGGCTACAAAAGGTAAACTTCAGGTATGAAACTCATATGATTCATATTTCCTTATTTTATATTTAGGAAATGTTTGTCATCTTCAAAAAGGGGGAGATTGTTGGCTAAATTGGACATTATGTTAATCCCTTTGTTTTGATAATGACAAACATTTCATTCTTGTGGTTTTAACGTGCTATTTGAGTATTTCAGGAACAAGTATATAAGGTGGTGGATAACAAAGACTTGGAAGAATAATTTGATAAAATCGCTTTATTTTCATGATTGTAATCAAATGTAAAAGCTTGTACAAGTATATAATGTACACGTAATTAGATATCATGTAAATCAAGCGTTTAGATCTTCCCTATCCACTCACAACACTTAGATAGGTCTTTCCCCAAGATAGTATCACAATTGCACATTGATACACACACTTAGTAAATGAATACATTGAGTCAGTAATATTCTCGGTTGACAAATCGTCAATCGAGAAAATATCGGTCGACAAAAACTTCGACCGAGAAACTCTCAGTCGACAAAATCTTCGATCGAGAATAGACCCTACTAGCCGTTAGACCCAGCAGACAAGGTGGTTGGGAGTTGGAAATGAACGTTGTAAACACTTTCTCCAGGAAGTCCCTCGGTCAACAAATCTTCGACCGAGAAGGACTCTCGGTCGACAAATCTTCGACCGAGAAGAGTTATGTCTGCACTTTTCAGGGTCAATTAACTAGCCATTGCAAATGCAATTAGTGGACACATAACGGCTAGTTGAGTACTAAGAACCCCCTAGAAAGTTTCTAGAACATCCTTAAGCACTTGTAGGTTATTCCTATAAATAGGACATGCTTTAGGACACCTAAACTCACTCATATACACTTGTGCTATACTTGAGCTTACACTTGTAATTGGCAATCTGTTTTGAGAAATTGAGCAACACTTGCATTGGCTATTTTTCTCCTTGCTCCAATTTCGTGTCCTATAGGCTAGCATCTCCTATCCACAGCAATTACACTTCTATATACATTGGTTAGGAGATCAAAACGCTTGATATAGGAAATCAAGCCTTGAGCTGCAAAGTGGTATTGTAATTTCTATTTTTCCTTCTTGTTCCTTTGTATCTTTTGTATTCTCCTTGCTACTCCTAGGGTTGGAGGCTGCAGATTGGAGAAGGTTCTTCTCGGAGGAGAAGGTGGACTTCAAGCTACTTCAAGAAGGCTATTGCAACGGGAAGCTACTTCAAGAAGGCTATTGCAACGGGAAGCTACTTCAGGAGGAAGGTTGCTTCAAGGTTGGTGCAATTACTTCTAGGTGAAGGCTGCTTCAAGGTTGGTGCAATTACTTCAAGGTGAAGGCTGCTTGAAGGGTTTAGGGAAAGAATTGTAATTTTATGTAAAGTCCTTGCGAGGTAATAAAATTAAATTCTTTCTAAATCCCGGTTGGGTAAGCAACCGGGTAGTGGACTGACTACCTTAGTATTTTCTAAGGTAGGAACCACTCTAAATCCTTGTCCCCTTGTCCAATATTCATGTGGTTGGTTGTTTGAGTTAAATAATTGTTAAAATAATTTAAAAACTCTATTCACCCCCCCTCTAGTGGTTTTTCAGTCCTCCCTATAAAATCATCAGTCACAGTAGGGGGGAAGAAGGTAGAACACGTCTTCAAGAAGGTGGGTAAGAGTCTTAGGAGGTCTGGTGGAATGGAGAATTGTTGACCCGACATTTGGTCAACTAGGGGGGTAACGGGAGATGTGTAGTTCCCGAAGGTGAAGTACTTATGAAGTGGCTCGGGTGGTGGAACTTCTAGATGGATTTGGGCATCCTATTCTGCCATTTGAACCTCTTGGTGTTGTATGTGCCAGTGTTGACATCTCCTTCTACCTATCTCAGGATCAATTGGTACCAAGTCAGTCAAAGTCAAACGTCACCCAAGCATGCACATCTATCACATGCACAAGGAACAAATAAACATGAAGAGCTAAGTTAGCAGAAAAGTTTGCAAAAGTAAACAATGAAAAAGAATAACAATGATGAGGGCAATAGGAAGAGAGAAGCTACACTAACTAGCTAGGTTGAGTGCCTCAATCACCAACAATGGCGCTAGAAATCTTGGTGTGTTTCTACCCAGGGCCATACAAAAATCAAATGAGTTGTGACTAGATGTAATCCTAGGAGACACTTTGAAACACACTTTGGGAGTCTTTCAAATTTGTGATGGCCCCTATATTAACACATCCACATAGACTAGAATATATCATCTGCAAGTGCACATGATCATATTATAGTATAGGTGAGTGGCAAGTGAGGGGTTGACCAACAAGGTGAGAGGGGGAAATAGATATAAATTAGATTAATCTATGTTGCTAAAGTGGAGATTAGGGTTTTTAGGGTTTAAAGTTGGTTTTGGTTTGGTTACACTGAGGTTCATGCAAGAAATTAAGAAAGGAAACAAAATAAGTGAAAACCTAATTTGACCCTAAACATATTAATTCTAGCTAACAAGGAAAGGCTACTAAGTAAGAAAGAGCAAAAGACAAAGACTAAGTTACACTAGCTAAGCAAGTTAGACACTGCAGCAATTGAGGAACTAAGTTATCACTAACTAGAAAGGACAAACATTTGCAAGCTTAAAAGAGACCTAAATATCATTGCAAGACTAAATTATCCTAAACAAGAAAATTAACTAACAAAGCAATCAAAGAAACCAACTAACCTACCATGAACTACCTAAGAGAGCAAGTGAGGGTTTTAATGCAAGTTATGAAGAGTTGGGCCCTTTCGGGATGTTACTAGGGTTTTAGTTGGGAGAAGGATATAACATGCAAACCTAAACAATCATTCTATATTGATAAACCAAACAACTAGCCAAACTCTATGAAATCATCATAGACTATTAGTTGTCCATGGATAGAATAGAGTGTGTGAAGGGGAACTACTTCCTTGCACACTCTATCAGGTCTTATGAGGCTCAATTGGACTAAGGTATATGTGAGATTCAAATAGATTTTACTAATATAGGTTTCTAGGATGGGGATGTTTAGTGTAATTGGGAGTGAAAGGTAGGAGTGTGGAGAATAGGTGAGGGTGATTCACCTCACGTATGCCATCTTCTCTTAGACTTAGGTGATTCAATGTAAAACAATAAGTAATTCATGTTTCCAAGCACATATAGCAAGAAGCAAAATGGGAGATAAGATAGAAGTATAAAGCAATCATCATAGAATAAAAATATAGACTTTCAAGTTTATTCACCCAACATGGTATCAAAGTAAAATTTTGACCCCAAACAACACACCACAAAGGGATTAGCTACTCATAAAACAAGAAATAGAAGAGAAAGAAGGATTAGCGGAGTTGGGGGCATAGAATATGGTGAATAATCCTTCTTCTTCACCTCCTACATGTTAGAGCTTACACTTCTTCTCCCAATATGGATGAATGGAATGGAATGGTGGTGGATGATGGTCAAAACCCCACAAAACTATGGTTTTTGGGTAAAGGATGGTGGAAATGAGGTGGAGGTAAGTGGGAGTAGGATAGAGCTATTCAAAGCATTAAGGAAGGTAGAAACAAGTGCTATGTGGGTGTAACCTCATGCTACAACCACCACCTAGGTATATATAGGTGGTGGGGAAGCAATAGGTTAAATGGGGGTAGTTTGGGTAAAGTAGTATAAGACTTGTACTAGGTTGATGGCCACCATGGTCGTTTTGATCACCATATCCGTGGTGGAGTAGAGTGAACATGGCCATGGTGGATGGCCACCAGTGAGGTGAATATGGGGGAAAATAACACGTTGGTGGAGATTTTTGGAAATCCAATGGCATGTTTGTGGTGGGTGAGGGGTGGCATAGGCTATCTGATGATGTTAGTCGCTGAGGGTGCTCCTCACCATGGTTGTAGTGTCTACAATGAAAGTGGTGTATCTAGAGTTCCATGATCATTCTACTGGCCATGGTCTTGGTGGTCAAATTATTGTAGCTTGTCATTCCTTGGAACGAACCTGTGATGTGGAGCATCTTAGCCACGGCCGTGGAAAGGCACCACAACCCATTTTGAGGGCCCAACTGCTTGTTTTTGTCCAAAATACTTCAATCATCTACTCTTTTCTTCGAACCTATTTTTTCCCATCCATGGGATGCGTGGAGATGATCTAGGTCTAATTTCGGGGTGTTGAAAGCCAAGGATCCTCTCCCTCTCTCTCCTTTTCATCCAATGCATAGTGCAAATGCCTAGAAAACACACAAAAAGCCGTCATAATTGCATTTGATATAAAATCACACATTAGGGTAATTAACTTTCATTCAAACATTCTTACATGTTATTAAGATGCAAAAAGACACAAGATGGATCCCTAAAATAGGGCTACATCAATGACCCTCTAATGTTTTATAATCTTGGCCTCAGTTCAATTTGATTTTATCACATGCATCATGAACTTTTGAGTCTTTTTGTCTTGATGTTGATTTCCTTGGTCACACTTTGTATGATAGTCATATTTACCTATATACCATGTCAAAGTGCCTTAGTAGAAGTTCCTCACTCTTTCATCATGGGTTTTTATTTTGATATTCCAAAAAATTGATTTAACTTGCTAAAATCATAACTAATTAATTACATGGTTGTCAAAATAATAAAAATAAATACTCACTGAAATCAAAAAAATAAATTTTATAACCTAAACACTATATAATCAGAAGTCTAATTTGGGGTTTATAGTATACATCTTAATTATTTTTTTACATATAATGCAATTCTAGGTGAAGAAGTTCCCTGACAAGAACTAGTGTTTTGGTCGTGACTGTTCATATTGAAGTTTGAGGTATGTTGTGTCCCTTTTGTTTCTATGTTGAGCAAAATTTCTATGTTCTCTATTTTTTAAATAATTGAAAGATATATGTGAACTTTATCCTCTAATGTCAATTTGAGTTCTTTTGAGTCTCAAATATTGAAATTGGTTACATGTTGATACTGCTCAGTTGATATTGCACTTTGGTATATGAAAATTTGTGATCTTGTTCATTCTACTTTTAGTTGAGACCCAATTGATGAATTTGAAATATATTGTGTTGAAACCCTAATTTTCTGATGATGGACGTTTATGATATGATGTCCCACCTCCTGTCGGACAATCTTATCTAATCAATACCATTAGTAAAATTTACTTGCCTCTACATGACATGCTTGTTGATTTGGGGGTACCAGGGTTCTATAATATGCTTTTATTATTATATTATGTGTCTTTTATGTTTTTGGTATGGAGGTCACATACCCCATACCAAGTTATGTGCCCACCTTTAAATATTTGGGAGTTTGGACATGTGTCATTCTCTACCAGGTTTTAGAGTTATGTCCTCTAACGTCATTGTTTTATTGTATTTCACTAGTATGATGCTTATCTCACTTACATGATGATTATTCAGTATTGTGGATGAGTCATGTACCCTAAATTTCTCTATGAGCTTTTTATGCATACTATATTTTAATTCATTGTAAGTATATCTATTTATTTGAATCTTATTGAAATATTTTCTTTTGATATCCACTTGGATGGTACTTTTTGCTTGTTTGAGAATTCTTGTTATATTTGTTGTCCTTTATCTCAAAATGTTTCCCAATCTCTTTTATTATGTGCATACCAACAATTTTTCAAGCATGCAAGTTTATTAAAAGATAAAATATAAAGAATACACTAAGCAAGCAAACTAGAAGATTGAAACTATCCAATCCATGTGCTGCAAAGTAGACCCCCAACAATAGCAACATATATATTCGAAAAAGAATCAAAACACACAATAAATAAAACAATAAAAAAACAACATGAAACTCTCTTATTGTGAAGAAATTTAATCGACATCTAGATCTCTTTTGTGTGAGATTAAATAAATGTAACCATAAAATTTTATGTGTTCCTTCCCATTGCAACATAGGCATGAAGGCGTAACTAAATATTAAGTTAATGAGGATAACTAGGATGTAATAATAAATTCTCCTAAAGTGATGAACATAATGTCTTCTTTGTGTCACCCATACCTCATTTGTTTATTTTACTATCAGGATACGTCTTTGCACATGATAGGAATAATTCCCCAATTGTTTCTTATCTCACAGCTTGTTCATCTTTGAGTTTATTTTGTTTTTGATGCTTTTTCACATATCTAAGTTTGATTCTTCCATTTTGGATTGACACTTATTACAATTTGTTTAGAAATTGAATCAGTTAGATTTAATAATTGAATGTCAACAATCATTAAACAACATTATAGGTACAAGAATGACATGGATCATCACCACCATCCCAATCAAATTTTCACCTTTTAAACTATAGGAAATTTTCAAATTCCTTTTGAGTGGAAAAATTGTTATGCCAAAAATTCAAGTTTATCAAAATATTAAAAAAGAATACCCAAGCAAGCAAACTAGTTTAGTGAAACCATCCAAGCAATGTGTTTCCCTCGAGGAAGCATTCCCCCAACATTAGGAACATATATATTTCAAAATAGAAAGAAATAAAAAAATAAAATACATAAAACATTAAGAAATAACATGAAACACAGTTACCGTGAACAAGCACAATAGCCACCTAGATCTCCATTTTGTTAGAGAAAAATTAAATATAATCCTAAAAATCATTATGTTCCTTCTCTTCTCAGCCTAAGCATGAATGTCAAAGATGAGCATAAACTTAACGGGGACAATTGGGATGCAGTAACTGAGCCTCCTTAAGTGATGGACATGTACTTCTTCTCTGTGTCACCTACATCCCTATTGTCATTGTTTACTATCAAGATGAGTCCTTGCACATGATCTCACCATATGGGCTAGGAATGATGGTTCTTTTATAGTTAAGATGGAATGCAGAGAATAAAATTCTTGAATAGTGGAGGGAGACAACAAGAGTGGTTGAGACTAAATGATAGGTAGGGACATGATGAAGTTCGAGTTTAGGAAATGGATGGTGAGGGCAGGGACTGAGCCAAAAACTTGAGGTTGGGTGGCCATGGCCAAGCATTTGAAAATAGAAAAAAAGTATATGCAAAAAATGAACTATTATTCTCACAACATTCTTACAACTAACTATTTGAGTTGTACTTTTTGATTTTCATAGCATAAATTTTGTCCGACTAGTTGTTCTAAAGGATACATTATATGTGCATTATCTTAAGTACGATTTAACAAGTAAATAATATATCAAAAATATTATGTGTCCCAATGAGATGAAGCAATCTAAAAAAGAAATAAATAATAAGATAGATTTGTACCTTTTTCACAATCTAGAAAACTCAAACAACTTGTTGATATATGTGTGACAACTCCTCAATACAGAAATATATATGTAGTTGTTTCTATTTTTTCTTTCTCAATGAACAGTGTTACAAGTTGTATCTCTCTATTTTTTATTTATTTTAGATCTTGTGGAATATGATCTTGGACTAGTGATTTTTATACCGTTTTGTCAAAATCGTAGTCAATTTTCTATATAGATTAGAAAAAGATTAGAAAAGTAGAATATGACGGAAAAATGACCTTTTCTTCAAAGTAAAATTTTGTATTTAGCATATGTGTGTACATAGTAATTAAGAATATGACTCCTTTTAGACTGTGTGTTAAGGAAGTAAAATTTTGTATTTAGCATATGTGTGTACATAGTAATTAAGAAGATGACTCCTTTTAGACTGTGTGTTAAGGAAGACATTTGACTTCTAGAGTTTTTTGTGTTCAAGGAAATTTTATATAAATTGTGTCAGTAGTTCAACAAACATTTGCACGTACCATATAAACATACTCTAACTTCCACAAAAAGTCGGTGCATGATTGAGGGAAAGTTTTATTTAATAAATTAATTATGGATTTCCATAAGTTAAGGATGTTTAAAATATTGGAGAAGCATCTTAAAAATTAAATAATCTCGTAAATCAAAAACTTGAGTTGGATTTGCTTGACTAACTATGACTAGTATTACTATTATTTAATTTTGATTTGTTGTATACTTCTTTTATATAAATGTAAAACTTGTTGTTAAAATCATTTTTAAATGACTATTGCTATAAATTATATGTATATTAATAGAAGAGAGAAGGATGGTTGAAAGATAAGAGATGATTCTAATAAAAATAAAACAAACAAAATGGCTAACATTTCAGAAAGTAAAAACAAGAAGAGGAAAGAGATAATTAGGAGTTAATTGATAATAACTTATTAGTAGTTGATTGATACTATCTAATTAAAACTATTTCCATATTTTCGTTTTTTTTTGGGTGGGGGGGGGCAAGGCCCCGACTAGCCCCTCTCTCCCTCCGTCCTTGGGGGGGGGCGTATAATATAATACCTTAAATCTTATTTATGAACACAATGATATTCTGAATGTAGAATGTCCACATTTATGATATACGAGGTAATTTAAGATATGATTTTGTATGAAGTAGACATGGTTAACAAAATACATAGTAATTTGTACTTGATAATTCGTCTAAATTGCGATTTGCGTCACAATGTCGAGACGAAGTATGGCCGTCAATAGCAAGATAATACTTGGCTATTTTTGTGGGTAAGAAAATAGGATACTTTTGTGTTATTGTGATCTTGTATTACATCCTGCTACTTAGAGAAAACTGTTCGAACTACCAATTAGGCATAAATCACATTGAAGCAATACAATTTGGAATGAGTTATCATAAGTGCTACTCAAAATATCTTAGTGAATGAGTCTTCTTGACTTGTATTTACTGCATTGTGGAGTTTTACATTACAAACACCAAATGCTAATAAATATTGCATTTGCAAAAAAAGATTGCATTTATGAAATTTTCAAAAAAAAAAACTTATACTATATCCACGTTGGTTATAAAGTAAAACATAGTAACTTCAACACTTTAATGTGCTTTGTGCCCCAAGCTACTTTTATGGCATAGCACAACTCATTTTCGATTCAAATTACGAACTTTGGAGAATGTCCGACGTTATGAACAAGTATTATGAAACAAATTTGATTGTGCAATAATTTCTTATTGTAAAATTTAAAGCCCTCAGTGTGCCTACATTTATATCTCAAACTAATTTGAGATAGAAAGTCACCGAATGACCGTGATTTTATAGATATGGGGTGAGCACGTTTCAGATTTTCAGGAGGGAGTTGTTCTCTTATTAACTAATTCTTTAAAATGGGTGGCTATGGGTAGGGCATGGGCATGGGCATGGTACCTACCCATGCCCCCATGTAGCTCTATCATTGGGTGGAGAATGAGGGCAATGTGCGCACAATTTTTAAATAGTTGGTAGAAAGGGTATTAAAAAAAATAAAAGGTTTTGTAGTAACCCGATTTAATATTTCGTAAGCACCATACAGCAGTATTTAAAATTGATTTTTAAGTAGAGTTTGAACTTTGAACTGTTAGTTAGTTGCAATTAATGTAAACAAAGATTTGAAAACATATTTGATCAAAACGTGATCCGAGTTTTTTTTCTGTCGTAAATGGAAAGATGTCCTTTTTTTTTGAAGCAAACCTTGCAATCGATATTTTCAGTTGGTTCTCATGCTTCGTCATTTAGGGTTTTCTCTACATCAGGTCTTGCAATGAAGAATGAAAAAAACACCCACTAAATTCAGTTCGGCAAAATCAATTTTAGGAAACCCAAATAAGTTAGTTATGTATTCGTAATAAGGAAATGGATTCATGAAAGACGATAAGGACTTCTATGTCAACCGTCATCAGGGCTCTATGGCAACAAAAACTGTATTCTATCTATCGATGCCTGTTATGAATGATGTTCTTAAATGTTTTTATATTATTTCAATGTAAGAAAGACAATGAAACATAATTCAAAATTGACTACACTTTAATGAATTCCAAATAAAAATCAGACCTATTCACACATACTACTAACACATACATGAGCAAGCCGCGGAGTTCATAATAGGAATTGTCTTACGTAGAAAAAGAAAATTATTCCACATCATCATAGTTTTCTAACTATACTTAAAAAAATTGGATGTTACAGAAAAGACACAATTTCAGAGTCATCTGATACAAATTTCTCCTACAAAATAATCCCCTTGATTAAATGAGGTGCGGTTTTTCACTTCAACTCTTGAATTGCCGAAAAAAGGAACCCTAGACGTAGTCACTCGAAACGCTACCACCGTGCGTCCCATCAATCAGCAGGAAGGCTATCGTAGCCTTCTTCGGGAGGTTCTTCGACCTTTCTCCTCCGGCATCTTGTACCTGCAAAGTGGACAGGAACCGTTCTTACGGAGCCACTTCTTGACGCAATCTTCGTGGTAACGATGCCCGCAAGGCATCTCCTTGACAACCAGGGCAGCGGTGGATGTTTTCTCATCTGTCGACGACGTCCTAGCTCGTCCCTTTCCAACTCTTCGTTTCTTGGCCGGTGGTTCTGTCACGGCAATCAGTTCCTCCTGACAGACGGTGCACTGGACGGACGTGCAACCTTGCTCAACCGCAGCGGCCGCATCACGCAGTAGAACTTCGATTTCCACCGTCTTTAGCGCTTCGATCGAAGCATTCGATGCGGGAGGAGGGCCTGCAGGTTGGTCTTCAATTGCCGACCTAAATATTACCTGTCTAATTATCTCTGAGAACGGATCAAAGGTTACCGGCGGCGATGCTTCATCTCCTCTTTCCGCCGACTCATTGTGTCTTTGTCCCACGAAAGGGGACAGTGCGTGGTTGACATACTGCAGCTGCAGCGTGAAAGTTGCACCTGTATGCCACAACCCTTCCAACATGACACTCACGGGGCGCCGACGCGGCGCGTTGGGGTGTGCGGTGGACGGCATGTTCAGTAGTCACGGCAATCAGTTCCTCCTGACAGACGGTGCACTGGACGGACGTGCAACCTTGCTCAACCGCAGCGGCCGCATCACGCAGTAGAACTTCGATTTCCACCGTCTTTAGCGCTTCGATCGAAGCATTCGATGCGGGAGGAGGGCCTGCAGGTTGGTCTTCAATTGCCGACCTAAATATTACCTGTCTAATTATCTCTGAGAACGGATCAAAGGTTACCGGCGGCGATGCTTCATCTCCTCTTTCCGCCGACTCATTGTGTCTTTGTCCCACGAAAGGGGGCAGTGCGTGGTTGACATCGATGTTGAACTGCAGCTGCAGCGTGAAAGTTGCACCTGTATGCCACAACCCTTCCAACATGACACTCACGGGGCACCAACGCGGCGCGTTGGGGTGTGCGGTGGACGGCATGTTCATTAGTCACGGCAATCAGTTCCTCCTGACAGACGGTGCACTGGACGGACGTGCAACCTTGCTCAACCGCTGCGGCCACATCACGCAGTAGAACTTCGATTTCCACCGTCTTTAGCGCTTCGATCGAAGCATTCGATGCGGGAGGAGGGCCTGCAGGTTGGTCTTCAATTGCCGACCTAAATATTACCTGTCTAATTATCTCTGAGAACGGATCAAAGGTTACCGGCGGCGATGTTTCATCTCCTCTTTCCGCCGACTCATTGTGTCTTTGTCCCACGAAAGGGGGCAGTGCGTGGTTGACATGGATGTTGAACTGCAGCTGCAGCGTGAAAGTTGCACCTGTATGCCACAACCCTTCCAACATGACACTCACGGGGCGCCGACGCGGCGCGTTGGGGTGTGCGGTGGACGGCATGTTCAGTAGTCACGGCAATCAGTTCCTCTTGACAGACGGTGCACTGGACGGACGTGCAACCTTGCTCAACCGCCACGCAGTAGAACTTCGATTTCCACCGTCTTTAGCGCTTCGATGGAAGCATTCGATGCGGGAGGAGGGCCTGCAGGTTGGTCTTCAACTGCCGACCTAAATATTACCTGTCTAATTATCTCTGAGAACGGATCAAAGGTTACCGGCGGCGATGCTTCATCTCCTCTTTCCGCCGACTCATTGTGTCTTTGTCCCACGAAAGGGGGCAGTGCGTGGTTGACATCGATGTTGAACTGCAGCTGCAGCGTGAAAGTTGCACCTGTATGCCACAACCCTTCCAACATGACACTCACGGGGCGCCGACGCGGCGCGTTGGGGTGTGCGGTGGACGGCATGTTCAGTAGTCACGGCAATCAGTTCCTCCTGACAGACGGTGCACTGGACGGACGTGCAACCGTGCTCAACCGCAGCGGCCGCATCACGCAGTATAACTTCGATTTCCACCGTCTTTAGCGCTTCGATCGAAGCATTCGACGCGTTGGGGTGTGCGGTGGACTGGCATGTTCAGTAGTTAGGTAGCACTTGTTGCACTCGACGTTCTCTAGAAAGCTGCGCGTAAAACTGCTCCTTTTCTCGAGGCACTTCTACAGCGGAGGTTCTGGTTTTCGCTGTTGGCGCAGGGCTCCGGCCCATTTATAGAGCAGTTAGCGGATATACTCCGGATCGGAGATGTCAACCAACGGGGCTCCGAGTCGGACATGACAACAGACTAAGAATTCAAAAGTAATACAAAACAGTGAAGCGAGGAAAACCAAGCGTAGGGTGCAGCCCGGCAACTTCAATCTTATTTTTCTGTTACTCATTGGAGTTTGGCGATGAAAAATTCTTTTGGCAGCCCCGGGCGCTGACCGGGCTGCCCACCCTATTTACAATATTAAACACTACCTTTTAATATTTAATAGAAGGAAAGTAGGAAAGAAAAAGAGATAAAAAAATATTTTTTTCATAAACCAAAACATTAGATATTTTTCAACAAGATTAATGTTAATAGTTTTAGAAAAAAGGATAATATAAAATATATATAATACTTGTATCTTGGAATAACCCATGTTTTAAGGTACAATACTTTTTTTTCTAGATACATCACATCAATTATTAAAATATCCATATTTTACCTCCTAAACGGGACTAATGTATCCCAAAATATAGGTACAAAGCGACTATTATTTATGTACCCGAGTTACTACTAATGTTTTGAGGTACAATATTTATATTTTGGAGTACATTACTCTTATTATGTACAACAACAAGTAAACATTCATATTGCACCCTCGAAATGAATGTAATACACCCAAAAACACGGGTATTGGACCACCTCTTATTTATCTATCAAAGTATAATACCAATATTTAGGAACATTATTATCTTACTCGGTGTAATACTAATATTTACTTGATGTCGTATTGTACCCCAAAACACCGGTAAGGTGATGTACCCAAAATCGAAGTAATGCACCTAAAAATATAGGTAATGTAACCCAAAATAAGGGAGCAATATTTTGGTGTATAATATTCCTTATTTTCGATTGCTATTCTTTTTATACTTCTCTCCTCTATTTTTTGTACTTCTCTCATATTATATTATTTACTCCAAAGTATGTCAATATTGGTCTTGTTAAAAAGTGTTTTTTGATGAATCTATTATTTTGATTTAAAAAATTATAAACAAACCATTTATCTCTGTTTTTTCTTTGTTCTTTTCTACCACATCAACGTTTAACCTTTTTCAAGAATCGAGTGGGTGAACGGGAGTGGAACGGGATGTGAGTAGCGTAAATCATCAATAAGAAGTTGTAAAATCGTTCAAATATTTTACTAACATCACAAAATCTACTCAAACTCTACGAATTTATATTCTGGTTTTTGGTGCCTAGTGTAACTAGAACACTGAATAATTTCTCTTGCACTAAGCTTTGAGCACGCTCATGCGGCCTCACACGTAGTCACGCGCATCCAAAACCAGCCCCCCACATCCCCCACCTACCTTCCACCTGTCCCCCACTACTCTCTATGATTGCCACAATTATCTCCTTTTTATTTTTATTTTTTATTTTTTTCCTCTTGGAGATAAAGAAATAAAATAGGAGAGAAGTGAACAATAAAAAAAAGAAAGAGGAGGAAAAAGTAATGAGAATAGGGGAGAGGAGGAAAGTTATGAGATAAGAGGAGGGAAGTAATGAGAAGATGGAAGAGGAGGGAAGTAATTAGAGGAGGAGATGAGGGAAGTAATAAGAGGAGGGGTAGAGGAGGGAAGTAATGAAGAAAGAGGAAGGAAGTATGTGTAAATAGGAGAGAAGTATGATGACATATGAGGGAATTAATGAATAGGAGTATTTCACCCATTTTTGGGCACATATTCATCATTTTTTGTGCTTATAATGATTTTTGGACATTTTTACCTGACTTGTTGGGCACTTTTAGCCATTTATGGACATGTATTCATCATTTTTGGACGTATTTTAGTCATTTTTAGGCTCTATTTAGCCATCTTTGGGAAATTTTAGTCATTTTACCTCATATTCACCGTTTTCAAGCGTTTTTCTTATGAGCATGTATTCATCAATTTTGGGAGCTATTTAGTCATCTTTTGGCACTTTAAGCTATTTTTGGACAAATATGCACCTTATTCAAGTGCTTTATTTCTGGGTGTGTATAATTTTTTAGCACTTTTAATAATTTTTTGCTCTATTTAGCCTTCTTTGGGCACTTTTAGTCATTTTTAGGCACATATTCACTTTTTTCAACCGATTTATTTTTGGGCACGTAATTTTCAATTTAGACGCTCTTAGTGATTTTTTTACACTTTAACCACTTTAGGCGCTATTAGTGATTTATGGCCATATATATTCACCATTTTTAGCACTTTTGGTCATTTTTGGGTGCTATTTAGCCATCTTTAGGCGCTTTTAGTTATTTTTGGGCGCATATTCACTATTTCTAAGTACTTTGTTTTTTGGCACACATTCATCAATTTTTGGACACTTCTTCAGGTGAATACATGCATAATTATCATGAATATGTGCCTACTTCCCTCATTTCCTCCATTTACTTCTCTCACTTCCCATCTCTTATTACTTCTCTCACTTCCCTTCTCTTCCCCCATCACTTTTCTCCTCGCTTCTCTTATCTTCAATCACCACTTCCCTCTTTTTCTTTTTACTTATCCTCAAAACTATATCAACATTGGTTTTTCTTGAATGTATTTTCTATCACAAATCTAATGGTTTTTATTTCCTTCAAAAATTCATCAGGGTTTAAAATTTTGATTAATAAAAAACAATTCTCTCTCATCACATCACCTCTACATACCACTTTTAGATTTTTTATCAAACAGACATCAACATTAGTTTTGTTGGAATGCATTTTTATAAGGAATCCAATGATTTTTATTTCATCAAAAATTCATCATGGTTCAAAAGTTATATGTAAAATATTTTTTTTCCATTACATAATATCTACCAACCACCCAATTAATACCCGCCTAGTCACCGTCAAAACTAATTTTCCCCCAACTTTTCACCCGAAACCGCCCACCCCAGCACGTGAGACGTGGGTGACGGGATCATTTCCGATTTCTTTTTATTTAAGCGTGTTGCTTATCTGTTTTTTTTGTCGGTTCGAGGTCATTGTGATTGATGAAACGGCATGTCATATTCCCATTCAAATTCGAACAAATAGACTTCTTTCCTAGTTGGAAGAGATTTTTGCAATCTTATTTCACCGCGAAGTTTGATTAACTAGTATATATTCTGAATACAAGGGTGATGAGTTATATTGCTGATGGTGTCAAGTACCAATTTCAATAGGAAACCACCTGGTCGTCGTTTATAATATCGATCCAGTTTATCGGTTATATAATACTAATACGATCTTTGTGCTGCAAATGCATATAACGTACTAGAGTTACCATTTTCAAAATAAAAGAAACCACAAGAATTGAATTGTCTTCTTCTAGATAGTTAATGATATCATTCTTTGTGCGTATAATTCGAATTAGTAAAGTTCTCAACATATCATATCAGTTCAAATTCATGTCTATATACTAACTCCCAGATTCTTCGATCAATACATCTTTCAACTATGAAAAATTAATTTACTTGTTCGATATCACTTCGCTCATTATTTATCTAACTAGGCCCCATTATGATTCCGGATCTCCCACTATGAAATGACGTATTTGTCATGTTTGTCACAAAGCATGCTTAGATACCTTTGCGGAGCATGATGTTCATTTGCAAAGAGCTCTCATGCTTCAAGTACATACATGATCTTGTTAGAGTATTCTCTATGATGTAGTTAGATACGCTGAAAAAAAGAGGCAATTGCAATTTTTTTTTACTGACCCATAGGAGGGGAGATCAACACTTGACCAGTGAATGGTTTGATCTTTGGCTGGGCTGGAGGGAAATATGCATCTGTGGATTTAACTAGGTTGTTTCATTGGCGAGCATGAAAGGTGGAGATTTTATTGTGGGACATGATGCCTTAGAAGTTGTCGCAACCAAAGTAGACAAACATGTAAAATCATGTATCGACAATCAATATGTATTTATACCTTTCGAGTTTGATATGTTTGGATTCTTAGCACCAGAAGATGTGGGTCTTGTCAAAATGGTCGAAAAAGTTATGCATATTAATGCTATGACCCAATCCATGGATGTAATTTTTTGGTTCTACCATCCAAAAAATACTAGCAGTATGGCTTGTTGCACGTCTGCCTTCTTTTCTATTATAATTGTATCTAACAAAAATTAGAATATTCAAGAAGTTTCTGAGTTAGAAGTGGTAATACTAGTTCACATATTTGAAAAATCTAGAGGGGGTGAATAGAGCTTTTGCAAAATATAACTAAATATTAAAATTACTTTGTGGAAGCAAATTAGTGGATAGAAGAAGAGAAAAAAATCCACAAGAGATGCGGATTTGGAGTGGTTCTATTAAATGACGTCAATCCACTACCTAGTTGTTTCCAACCAGGATTTCTAAATTATTTCTTTTATATACCAATACACATACATAAAATTTATCGATGTCTTTTGTGGGTCATAACAAACTCTCCTTTTCAGCTGAAGGAGAACTACCACCTTCTTCGACGGGCCGTTGGAAGGTCACCCTCTTCTCTTCTTTAACAGACATGGAAGAGAACCGTTCTTCACCTCTTCTCTAATGTCCATGGAAGACCACCAAGTTGAGAAGACTCATTCTTCTCGTAGATTTCTGGACATCCTTCACTCCAAGAAGTAATCCAAGAGTAATACAACAATAAATAAAGTGACTGGAGAAAGCAAGAAAACACTTTAGCTCAAAAGATATACGATGAAGCTCTAATGGACAAGTGATGATGATCCACTCCATAGGTTTTAGACAAAGCTATATTTGGTGGAGAAGGATTCTAATATTGAGCTAAGGCTTAGGCTAGATTGATGGAAACTTGAACTGTAGAACGGAAGCTCCTTGAGTAAGATTGCAAGTATTATGTATGCTCAAGAGTATGTCAATTTGTTGTGCAAAGTTGTTCTCTAGGTGTCCTAAGACAACTCCTATTTATGGGAAATGCTTACAAGTGACTAGGACAACTGTAGGGAGTGTCCAGAGTTTTCTTAGTGGTCAACTAGCCGCTAGGACAAAATTACTTGGGTTGCAATGGCTAATTTGATCGTTAACAAATTTAGTCTGCATAACATTCTTTGTCGAAAAATACTTCGACCACGAACTCTCTCAGTCGAGCAGTTTTTCGATAGCGAAGTGTTCTAAGACCTCAATGTTGGCTAAATTAGACATTAGTATAATCTATTTGTTTTGATGATGACAAACATTTCATTCTTTTCGATCTAACATGCTACTTGAGTATTGCAGGAATAAAGTGGATGACAAATATTTGGAAGATCTATATTCTAAATTGCTTTAATTTCATGAATGTAATCAATTGTAAATCTTATACAAATATATAATGTACAAGTACTTAGATATCATTACATCAAGCGTTAGATCTTCCCTAGCCATTTACAACATTTAGATAGGTCATAACCTTCAATAGTGTCACAAATTGCACACTCATACATACACTTAGTATTCAGTTTAAAACATTAAAATAGGGTCAATCTCGGTCGACAATATTCTCGACCGAGACACTCTCGGTCGACAAACTCCTCGACCGAGAAAGACCCAGGTAGCCATTAGACACATCAGACAAGGTACTTGGGAGTTGGAAATGAACGTTGTAAACACTTACTCCAGGACGTCCCTCGGTCGACAAATCCTCGACTGAGAAGGACTCTCGGTCGACAATTCTTTGATCGAGATGTGTTCTATCTGCAACTTTCAGAGTTAATTAACTAGCCGTTGCTAAAGCAACTAAAGTGTACCTAACAGCTAGTTAAGCACTTGGAACCCCCTAGAAAGTGTTTAGAACGTCCTTAAGCACTTGTAAGTCGTTCGTATAAATAGGACATGCCTTAGGACACCTAAAATCACTAATACATACTTGTGCAACACTTGAGCATATACTTACAATTGGCTATTCATTCTTGTGAGCACTAGAGCAATTCCAACAATTGTCTATTCATTCCCATTACTCCAATTCTGTGTCCTATAGGCTAGCATCTCCTACCCATAACACTTACACTTTTATATACATTGGTTAGGAGATCAAAATGCTTGATATAGGAAATCAAGCCTTGTCTTACAACGGTATTGTAATTTCTGTTTTTCCTTCTTGTTCCTTTATATCTTTTGTACTCTCCTTGCTACTCCTAGGGTTGGAGGCTGTGGATTGGAGAGGGTTTGACTTCTCAGGTGGAGAAGGTGGACTTTGGACTACTTCAAGAAGGCTGTCTCAATGGGAAGCTACTTCAAGAGGAAGGCTACTTCAAGGGGAGTTTGAGATTACTTCAAGGAAGGCTGCTTCGAGGTTGGTGAGACTACTTCTAGGTGAAGGCTGTCCGAAGGGTTTGGTGAAAGTATTGTAATTTTAAGTAATATCCTTGTGAGGTAATAAAATTTAATACTTTCAAAATCCCAGTTGGGTAAGCAACCGGGTAGTGGATTGACTGCCTTAGTATTTGCTAAGGTTGGAACCACTCTAAATCGTTGTCCCCTTGTCCAATATTTTTTTGGTTGCTTAATTTGGTTGAATTATTAGTAAAATATCATAAAACCCTATTAACCCCCCCTCTAGTGGTTTTTCAATTAGTATCAGAGCAGGGCTTCAAGGAACTCTAACAAAGTCTTGAAGAATGGGTGACGGGTTGCTCAACAACCTCAACTTGGAAGGAACACTCGTGGCTAGACCTCCATCTTTTGATGGAACTAACTACACTTACTGGAAGAGGAGGATGCAATTTTACTTCCAAGGAATCAGTTGGGACTTATGGAGAATGGTATCAACTCCTTATGAACTTCCTCAAACAGAGTATGCAAATTGGGATGTCAATACGGTAAAGTCTGCCCAAATGAATGCAAAAGCTGTAAGTATACTTTATTGCTCAATTTTCATTGGTGAGTTTAATAGAATATCAAATTGTTAAATAGATTATGAGATATGGCATAGATTGTCTATAACATATGAAGGAACTGTTCAAGTTAAAAATTCTAAAATCGGAATGCTTAAACAGAAATTTGAACAATTTTGTATGGATCAAAATGAATCTATTAGTGAAATGTATGCAAAATTTTCTTCTATTATAAATGGTTAGAATGCTTTAGGCAAAGTGATTAGTGAGGAAGGCCAGGTGTCAAATATTCTTAGATCCCTTCCTCCCAAGTATAAGCCCAAAGTGACTGCCATTGAAGAAGCAAATGACCTCACCACAATAAGGATGGAGCAACTCGTTGGCAACCTAGAAGCACATGAGGCAACTTTAGAAGAGGAAGAAAGACGAGAACGTGAACTTCAACAAGGGAAAAAGAAGGACATTGCATTCACAGCATCAACCAAGATTAGTCATGACACAAGTGAAGATGATAGTGAAGAAGAAACTCTCATTGTAAGCGGTAAGCAGTATAAAAGCTTTAAAACTAATAAAACTTCTAGTGTTTCTTCTTCCAGGTGCTTTGAATTTGGCAAAAAGGGACAAATGAAAGGTGATTGTCCAAAACTCAAGAAAGGAAAGAAATCATCTCACAAAAAGAAAGAAAGAGCATATAAAGCTGCATGGGATGATTGAAGTGATGATAGTGATGATGGAAAAGAAGAAGTAGAATGTCTTATTACTACAACAAATGAAGAAGAAGAAGAAGAGGTAAGTCTTTTTGATCTACCAAAAAAAGATCTAATTGCTAGTCTTCAAGATACACATGAGAAATATATTGAGTGCAAGAAGAGATTTAAGAAATCAAATAAAGTAAATGATGAGTTAAATGCTAAACTTCTTGCTCTCACATCTGAAATTTAAGATAATGATGTTAAGCTGAAATCTATAGAAGCAAATTGCAATCTTATTTCCCTCGAAAAGTTAAACTTGCAAACTCAAGTAAATGATCTTCAAAAACAACATGTTTTGTGTATACATCTAGATTATGATATTATTGTGAAAGAAAGAGATTCTTTGTTATCTAATCTAGATCAAGAAAAATTAGATATCAATAAGAAAATAGATGAGATTATGAAGTTACAACAAAAAGTGAGTAACTTGAGTAACAATAATATTCTTGATAATATCTTAAATGATTCTTATCGTCAAATTGGAAGAAGAGGACTAGGTTATAAGACTAAGGGAAAATCTTATCAAATACCTAGTTGGAGAAGGACAGAAGTGCTAAAGAATCAATCCATGTATGTACCCAAGAACAATTCAACTCCTAGAAAGAGAAATGAGATTGACTCTATTAGTTGTCATTATTGCTTGTGTCTTGGACACTTCTCTTTTTCATGCCCATACAAGAAAAGGAATGATGATCTAGCTTGGGTTCCTAGAACTTAGAAGTTTGAATTTGACTAGTTGAGATTTGACCTAAACTAATTCTTGATATACAAATGTCATATCTCAACACAATCAAGCTTTAAATTTCATATTCTTGATTTACTTGGAAACAATTACTGAAAATAATTCTGAAACAGTACAGAAACTTTCTCAGTCGAGAAACTGTTCGAACGAGAATATTATCGGTCGAGAAATAGTCGACCGAACAGATTACTATTTTCAAGTTTGCAATAAATCTGATAAAACATGTACAAACAGCAACATTATCGGTCGAGAAATAGTCGGCCGAGATAAATTCGGTCGACAAACAGTTCAACCGAATCAAGTTCTACTGAACCGATTTTCAATTAATTTAGTTTGCTATCAATTTGTTATTAATGATTGATTTAATATGCAAAATCAAGAATAAATCTTGGAGACCATCTTTGAAACAAGACATATTGATCTTTTTGCATCATGATTTAAGGTATAACATTATGAATATGAAATCCTTAAATATATTGCAAAAGTATTATATGAAGACTGATTTTTGAACAAACCTTATTCATTGATTGAAAAAGTTTATTAAGCCCGTTCATGGTTTGTCTTAAAATTGAAAATCCATGAATCATGAATGAGATTATTTTGGTTTACATGGTTTAAAATTGAAAATTATGCACCATGATTGGTATAATCAAGGAAATTACTATTTTATCATAGTCCACATGGTTTATCCTAAGTATTTTTTGGTCTATCCATGTAGGAACCATGTGTATTAAAATTTAAATTGTCATAATCATTGTATTTCATGAAGTTACATGCTTCCATCTTGATCATTGTATTGTGGATATACTTCTACTGTTCTATCCTAATTATTGTGCCATAATCATTATGTTTTCATTGGTTTGTCTACAATAATCTTTGATCCATATATACAAACCATGAATGGATATTGTTTTTTATCATTGTGATTCAGCTCATGTGAAGATGCCATTTTGCATAAATAGTAAAACTTCATGGCACAAATGCATTTTAAATTGAAAATCTACAGAAATTATACTTCACATACAAGTGTTCAAATTGGAAATCTGCAGAAACCGCCTCTTGGTTGAAATCAAGTTTGACCAAGGGGCGCTGTGGTCGCAGTCAAGGTCGACCTAAAATAAGCTTGACAAAATGCTTATTTGTACATCATTTTACTGCAGTTAATCTTAGTATCTTGATTCAAAATGTATTTATCATATTGAAAACATAATTTTAGTGCATAAAAGGTCAACTTATTATGATCTAATATTGATTGTGACCTTAGAATCCTTAAATTATCTTGACTATAAGATTAAGGGGGAGCTCACACAAACTATCTTGATTATAAGATTAAGAAGCTTACAAAACTTTGTAAACATCATTTGAAGCTTGTTATGACCTTAGTATCCTTAAAAGTAGTTTTGGTTATGAAAAACAAAGAAATTTACAATATTCATGAATACGACATATATCTTGTTCTTGATGGAATTCTCTAAACAAATCTGGGCCTAACATCCTGTGTATTTTTTTAGAGATACATTCATGTACTCTAAGCTTAAAGGATACATCCTTTGCAAATGATTGAGAAATAAATTGTGGCTAAATTTAACATTAATTGGTTTGCATTAATCCCTTGATTTTAAATTGAATATCTCTTTAAGGGGGAGCATAGCATAAAATTAAGGGGGAGAAATAATAATTATCTTGGATATCATTTTGAAATGACAAAGGGGGAGAAATAATATAAAATCAAAAACATAAAATGAGTTTCATAATATCTCGGCCAACATTCACTTGTAAAACAAGAATGGCTACAAAAGATAAATTTCAGGTATGAAACTCACATAATTTATATTTCCTTATTTTATATTTAGGAAATGTTTGTCATCTTCAAAAAGGGGGAGATTGTTGGCTAAATTAGACATTAGTATAATCCCTTTGTTTTGATGATGACAAACATTTCATTCTTGTCGATCTAACGTGCTACTTGAGTGTTGCAGGAATAAAGTGGATGACAAATATTTAGAAGATCCATATGCTAAATTGCTTTAATTTCATGAATGTAATCAATTGTAAATCTTGTACAAATATATAATGTACAAGTACTTAGATATCATGTAAATCAAGCGTTAGATCTTCCCTAGCCATTTACAACATTTAGATAGGTCATCACCTTCAATAGTGTCACAAATTGCACACTCATACATACACTTAGTATTCAGTTTAAAACATGGAAACAGGGTCAATCTCGGTCGACAATATTCTCGACCGAGACACTCTCGGTCGACAAACTCCTCGACTGAGAAAGACCCATGTAGCCGTTAGACACAACAGACAAGGTAGTTGGGAGTTGGAAATAAACATTGTAAACACTTACTCCAGGACATCCCTCGGTCGAAAAATCCTCGACCGAGAAGGACTCTCGGTCGACAATTCTTCGACCGAGATGTGTTCTGTCTGCAACTTTCAGAGTTAATTAACTAGTCGTTTCTAAAGAAACTAAAGTGTACCTAATGGCTACTTAAGCACTTGGAACCCCCTAGAACGTGTCTAGAACGTCCTTAAGCACTTGTAAGTCATTCATATAAATAGGACATGCGTTAGGACACCTAAACTCACTAATACATACTTGTGCAACACTTGAGCATATACTTACAATTGGCTATTCATTCTTATGAGCAATAGAGCAATTCCAACAATTGGCTATTCATTCCCATTGCTCCAATTTCTTGTCCTATAGGCTAGCATCTCCTACCCACAACACTTACACTTTCATATACATTGGTTAGGTGTTCAAAATGCTTGATATAGGAAATCAAGCTTTGTGCTACAACGATATTGTAATTTCTGTTTTTCCTTCTTGTTCCTTTATATCTTTTGTACTCTCCTTGCTACTCCTAGGGTTGGAGGCTGCGGATTGGAGAGGGTTTGACTTCTCAGGTGGAGAAGGGTCTTCTCGGTGGAGAAGGTGGACTTTGGACTACTTCAAGAAGGTTGTCTCAACGGGAAGCTACTTCAAGAGGAAGGATACTTCAAGGGGAGCTTGAGGTTACTTCAAGGAAGGCTGCTTCGAGGTTGGTGGGACTACTTATAGGTGAAGGCTGTCTGAAGGGTTTGGTGAAAGTATTGTAATTTTATGTAATATCCTTGCGAGGTAATAAAATTTAATACTTTCAAAATCCCGATTGGGTAAGCAACCGGGTAGTAGATTGACTGCCTTAATATTTTCTAAGGTTGGAACCACTCTAAATCCTTGTCCCCTTGTCCAATATTTTTGTGGTTGCTTAATTTGGTTGAATTATTAGTAAAATATCATAAAACCCTATTCACCCCCCCTCTAGTGGTTTTTCACTCAATTCGTTACAATGGTCATGTGTCATTTGAACTTCTTGGTCAACTAGTTCTAACGTTCTTCTTGTTGACCTAGAGGTTATACATTGTCCATATTTTGATAATGACTTAACCATTCCATTCATATGTATCTAATATGTTTATTCAAGATTGATTTTAGGTGTTAGGTACATGAAAAGGATCAAATTACTGAATCCCTAATTTGCTACAGTTCAAGTCAAAAGCTATACAAGTGTGCTTCTTAGGAAATCTATGTAAATGACCTTAGAATATTTTTGTAATCACTTGTATTTATGATACAACTTGTAACTAAGATGAGAAAATTGATTGGGACACTTAGAACCAAGTTTTAATCACTTTTGATGCACTTTAGAAAATTGATCACATGTAGCTAATCGGTCGAGTTACAATCTCAACTGATCCACTAGGATCAATTCTCTAAAGAGTGCATCGGTCAAGTTGTGCATTCACAGAACTCGACCGATGGGGTTATTGACCAAACACAACTTTCATTGGTCGGTCGAGTTTCCCCAGGACCAACTCGACCGATGGTTTGAAATTTGGGTTTGTCTTTTAACCAATCGGTCGAGCAGCCTTTATTGAACCTCAACCAAATGCATTGTACCGAAATTGTAGAAAAAGTGATTGTGACCGTTGGTGACTTATTTGGGTGAAAATAGATCTATTGCCTTGAGAAAAAATGGCTATTTTTCGACCGTAAGTGTTCCCCAACTCAAAGGGGCACCCTCAACTATAAATAGGACCAGTTGGAGTTCATTCCAAGGTTGCTCATTCCATATATGCTTGGTTCTTGCTTAGTTGAGAGTGTTACACAACTTTGAGACCGTTTCTCTCTCTACCTTCAAGTCAAATCCATGAGTATGAGTGAGATAGGTTCTGTTATAAGAGAGCTACCCTTTGTATGCATGTAAAGCTCTCCACTTCCTTCTTCCTACCCAGTTTCCTTTTGAAGAAAAGGCTGAAGATCTTCTCCGAGTGAAGGAGAAGGAGTTGTTGTTCTTCAAGGTTGAAGAAAGCATGGTGTTCCAGATCTCCAAGTAAAGGAGATAGGCAAGGCACATGTTCAAGAAGGATAGGTAATTCCTTGAAGGCTAAAGACTTGAAGAATGAGTGGGTAAGTCCTTGTTGAAGGTTGAAGACTCCATGGTTCAAGTGGGTAAGTTCCTTCAATAGGTTGAAGATCCTTGCTTGAGGTATTAAGTCCTTGGATGAATGTGGTTGTTGTCTTGTAATCTTATGAATGAATATAAGAGCATCAATATTAAAAAGTCCTAGAGCCTAACCACCTCTAGGTAGCGGACTGACTAACTTCTAGTTTGAAGTGTGGAACCACTCTAAACGACTTTGTGCAAGTGTATGTTCTTCCTTGTCTCTCATCCTTACAATGCATGCTAGTTAGGACTTCAAATTGGTTGTATGTTTAAGTTTATGCACTTAATATAATTTGGTGGTCTAATTCATTTTGTGATATTTGTGAAGCTCTATTCACCCTCCCCTCTAGAGCCCTTGATCCAACAAGTGGTATCAGAGCAGGTCTTCTCCAAGCTACTTTCACAAGTAGGAGAAGATGAGAAGATGAGTGATTTAGCACTTGGATCTCTCAACTTGGAGGGAAGCTTCTCCATGCAACCTCTGGTCTTTGACATCACCAACTTCCTCTATTGGAAGAGAAGAATGCATTTCTATCTCCAAGGAGTAAGCTATGAGATGTGGAAGGTGGTGTATCTAAAGTATGAAGATCCAAAGGGGGAAATCTCCACATGGATGGAAGCCCAAATGAAGCAATCTCAGCTCAATGCCAAAGCCGTGAGCATCATCTATGTAGCCCTCACTCCATCTGAGTTCCACCGGATCTCCTCTTGGGACACCGCACAAAAAATTTGGAACAAGCTATGTGTCACCTATGAAGGAACGAAGCAAGTGAAGGAAGCCAAGATCTACATGCTTGGTGGTTTACTTGAGAACTTCAAGATGGGTAAGAATGAAAGAGTGCGGACATGTACACAAGGCTTCATGTGATCATTAATGGATTGGCAACCCTTGGTAGTACGATGGACAAAGACACAATCAACTCTAAGATCTTGAGATCTCTATCAAAGAGATGGGAGCCCAATGTGACTTCCATTGAAGAAGTGTACAAGCTTAGTGAATTGTCAACCGAGGAGCTGGTTGGCAACCTTCAAGCTCATGAGACAAGGCTTGATAAGCAAGAAGAAGAAGAAAAGAGAAAAGAAAAGGAGTCCAAGAAGATTAAGGACACATCCTTCAAAGCTCAAATTAAAGAGATGGTTCAGTAGCAACAACTTGCACTCAAGTCCCCTACTCCTTCCTCAAGTGAAGATGAAGGACCAAATGAGCATGAAACTAACTACTCCAAGGGAAAACACTTCATGGGGAAGCCTTCTTCATCAACTCCTAGATGCTATGAATGTGGCCAAAAAGGCCATTAAAAGAGTGATTGCCCCAAGGCCAAGAAGAGCCATCACAAGAGAAGCCACAAGAAGGACAAGGAATACAAGAGAGAATGCAAATACAAGAGAAAGGAGAAGAAAGAAAGAAGAAGCAAAGATGCAAATCATGTAGCTTGGGAGGAGTCTTCCTCAAGTTCTTCTATCTCCAAAGATGGAGAATGCCACCTTGCTCTCATGGCTTCTACAAGTGATGATGTAGGTGAGGTAAGTGAGGTAAGTGAAGTCAATTTGCATGAATTGTCTAAAGATACTCTTATTGATATGCTTAATGCTTGTCCATCATCTTTTACTAAATGCAAATCTAAAAAGAAAAAGGTTAGGAAAGATAATAGATGATCTTTATGCTAAGATTGAGATTCTTGATCAAAGGAAAAGCTGCACCTTGATAGTATTGATACCTTGCAAACGCAATTTCTTAATCTTGAGCTCCAATACAATGGAGTTGAAGGTGAGAATGGTGTCTACCCTAAAACCATTCCTACTCTTAAGAAAGAAAACCAGAAATGCCAAGACGAGATAGATGTTCTTAAAACTAAAAATGTATAACTTACTCTCATTGGTGAATCTAGGAAGCAAGAAACTCATGCTTATCAAAAAGAAATTCTTTTGCTTAAATATGAAAAATGCTAAGTTGCTTTCTCAAGTTAATGATCTATCATCTAGACCTATTTTGCAAAGTAATGAGGTAGCTAGCACTTCTCTAGAATGTGATTATTTTCATACTAAATCCCTCTATTTAGAGGCCGACCTATTGCATGCTAGAGATGATCTTGCTAGTTTATCTTCTACTGTCATTAACCTTAGTGATGATAATGCTAAGTAAAGAGCTTATTTGCAAAAGTTTCTTATGGGAAAGAAATCCCTTAATGCTGTCCTAGAACACTCTACCAAACAAATTGGTACTAGTGGTTTAGGATATGATGGGACTGCTCCTAAGGGTAAGAACAAGAATAAGAGTAAGGGTAAGAAGAAGAGTGTTGAACCTCCTTTTTTTCACGGAGAGACTTTCGGCTCTAAGAACCCAATGGTATGTATTCATTATAAATGTGATGATCATTACTCTACTTATTGTCCTTACAAGCCCAAGGGGACCAACCCAAAGATGAAATGGATCCCCAAGCTAACCCTGTATCCCAAAGTTTGAGTTGGGTACCGACATCCTTCTTTCATGCAGGTCAAAAGAAGGTGGATTGATCATAGTGGATGCTCAAAGCATATGACAGGTGAAATCAACCATTTCAACAAATTCATGAAAAAGAAAGGAGGATCGGTGACCTTCGGGGACAACAAAAAGGGTAAGGTAATAGGTGAGGGTGATGTAGGCAACAAACTTAGTATCAAAAATATTTTTCTTGTTTATGGCGTACATCACAATTCGATAAGTGTAAGACAACTTTGTGATAATGGATATCTTGTTCTATTTACTTCTTTAGAATGTTTGCTTCTAGATTCCCTCACTTACAATGTCATATTTAAGGGAACTAGAAATGGTAATATTTATGTTACCATGCTTCATGCTCTAAAGCTCGTACTTGATAGATGCTTGGTTGTGGATAAAAATGATATTTCTCTTTGGCATCGTCGGTTGGGTCATGTGAATATGCATCAAATGAAGAAATTGATCAAAAAGGAATTGGTTCGAGGACTTCCCAAATTAGATTTTGAAAAGGATGAGGAATGCCAACCTTGTACACAAAGAAAGCGAACCAAGTCCTCATTCAAATCCAAAGGAGTCCTTAGTACCAAAATAGCTCTTGAGCTTCTTCATATTGATCTATTCAGATCTATGAGAACTCGAACGCTTCATGGTTCCAAGTATTGTCTTGTGATTGACGATGATTTCTCTCACTATACTTGGACATTCTTTCTTATTTCTAAAAGTGATACTCTAGATGTTTTCTTGAGCTTTTGCAAATGAGTTGAAAATGAAGCTTCTTGTCGGATTGTTTCTATCCATAGTGACCATGGGGGAGAATTTGAAAATGATTTTTTCGAGCAATTTTGTGAAAAATCTGGTTACTTACACAATTTCTCCTCTTCGTACACCTCAACAAAATGGTGTAGTAGAGAGAAAGAATAGGTCGCTACAGGAGATGGCTAGGACCATGCTTCTAGAATATGACATTCCTAAGAAGTTTTGAGCTGAATCCATTAGCACCTCTTGCTTTGTGCAGAAGAAAACCCCCTATGAGTTATGTCATGGTAGAAAGCCATCCATTGACTTCTTTCACATTTTTGGATGTCTTTGTTTTGTTTTAAACATGAAGGATTCTCTTGAAAAGTTTGATCTGAAATCTTACACGGCTTTCTTCCTAGGCTATAGCACTACAAGCATGGCTTATAGAGTTTTCAATATTGAATTGTCTAAAATTGAAGAATCTATTAATGTCAAGTTTATTGAAACTAACCCTATTGTTGGAAAGAATGTTGTTGATAATGATGTTGCAGATGACTTAATTCCTATCTTAAAAGACCTCAACATCGACAACAAAGGTAAGCAGTTGGTTGAAGCAGAAGATGAAGAGAAGAAGGATGCCACTCCTCGCTTCACAAAGAATCATCCCAAAGAGCTAATCATTGGCAACCCATTTGAGAGAGTGAAGACACGAGCTACCTACAACAAAGAATAAGCAGACATTGCCTTCATCTCACAGCTGGAGCCAACGAACATCAAGGAAGCTCTTGGAGATGATAGGTGGATCCTAGCCATGTAGGAGGAACTAGAGCAATTCGAGAAGAACCGACTGTGGACCCTAGTGCCAAGACCAAGTGATAGAAAAATCATTGGCACCAAATGGGTCTATTACAACAAGCTTGATGAAAATGGAAAGGTCGTAAGGAATAAAGCAAGGTTACTGGCACAAGGATACAATAAGCAGGAAGGTATTGATTTTGATGAAACTTATGCTCCTATTACTAGACTTGAATCTATTACAATGCTACTTACCTTTTCTAGTTATAAAAATTTCTTACTCTAACAAATGGATGTTAAAAGTGCATTTTTGAATGGTACAATCGATGAGAAAGTATTTGTTGCTCAACCTCTGGGCTTTGAAAATGACAAGCTACCTAACCATGTTTATTTGCTACAAAAATCTCTCTATGGACTCAAACAAGCACCTCGATCTTGGTATGAGAAATTAAAGAAATTTTTGTTAGACAATGGCTATGTCAATGGAAAAGTTGATTCTACTCTATTCTTAAAACACACTTCTAGCAATTTTCTTATCATTCAAATTTATGTTGATGACATCATATTTGGCAGAATTGATCTTGATCTTTGCAACAAGTTTAGTTCCCGTATGCAGAGTGAGTTCGAGATGAGAATGATGGGTGATCTTACTTTCTTACTTAGCTTCCAAATCAAGCAAACCAAAGATGGAAACTTCATTAACCAAGGCAAGTACACTAGTGAACTACTCAAATGCTTTGGGATGGAGAACATGAAGTCGATGGACACACCCATGTCCAACACCGCCAAACTTGATAGAGATGAAGATGGTGAGAAGGTAGATGAGAAGATCTATAGAGGTATGATTGGAAGTTTACTTTATTTAACTACCTCTAGACCTGACATCATGTTTAGTGTTGGTTTGTGTGTTTGCTTTCAATCAAGTCCTAGGAAACCACATCTTATTGTTTTTAAGAGGATTTTTAGGTACTTAGCCAAAACTCAAAACTTTGGACTATGGTACCCTAAGTCAAGGGACTTTACTCTTAGCATATAGTGATGTTTATTACGCAGGTTGTTTGGTCGATAGAAAGTGTACAAGTGGCACTTGCTTCCTTCTAGGACCATGCTTGGTGTCTTGGTTTTCTAAGAAATAGAGCACTCTAGCATTATCAACTACCGAGGTAGAATACATTGCAACCGGAAGTTGTTTTGCCCAGGTCCTATGGATGAAGCAAATGCTCCAAGATTTTAACATACATTTTGATGCTTCTCCTATCTATTGTGATAATACTAGTGGAATCAATCTTTCTTATAATCCTATATTACATAACATAGCTAAACATATAGAGGTTCACCATCATTTTCTTCGTGATCACATTGCCAAGAAGGATATTTATATCACACATGTGGACACAAAAATTAGTTGACAGACGTTTTCACTAAACCTCTAGCTAGAGAGCAATTTATTTATTGATCTAAACTGCTCATAGTTGCTTCTAATGATATTCACATGTTATCTAGCTATTTTCTTTTATCCTATATGTCTTGCTCATGCTTTACTCACCTTGCTTGCCTAAATTTGCAAAAAATTGCATGTTGACATGCTTAGTTTCACTTGTTTTTGGGCATTTCTTGAATTTCGGGTTTTATCGCTAAATAGTACCCAATGATGAGTGATATGTGCCTAAGTATGTTCAATATACATAATAGACTCGAAAAATGAATTTAATTAGCATTCATATGGCTAGAAATTAAGTTTGATGGTTTTAGGTCAGGTTGACCATCGGTCGAGTTTCCCTAGGACAAACTCGACCGATTCGTGGTCGAGAGCTATTCTAAAATGGACCAATCGGTCGAGTTTCTAACTCTCAGAAATCGAACGATCAGCGGGCTAAAGCCAACTTAAGTTGGATTTGGCCAAATGTTCTCCCTCTCAACTAGAGAATAGCTGACCGATTCCCCTTCTTCCAGCCCTAAGCTGTCTACCCAAACCCTCACCTTCAATATCCTATCCCTTTCGCAACCTAGATGGGTGGCCCCAAACCTCCCCTTTTTCTCCTTGTTGGTGTTTGGATGTTTTCTGACGGCTTGCGTTGTGTGTTTGATCTCTTTTTCTCCTTCTTCTCGCCTCCATGGCTTCCCATAGGAGAAAGAGGCCTGCCCCTAGCAATGCTCCATCATCTTCTTCATCTTCCTACTTGATTCCCTTTGATGACACCTCGTTTGTCTCAATAGAAGATGTAAATAGGTATAATGACCTTCTTCCTAGGAGTCATTTCCCTTTTGGAGCTCTGTTTGAGCCTAGACCTAGGCGTCAAACAGTTATAGACCAACTAGCTAAGTTGTTAGCCGTCCATCACCTCTCTGCCCTGGTTGTCGAGCGTGACTGCTTTCATAACTCGATGACAAGAACAAAATTAGTTCACAAATTCTATGCTAACCTGTGTTGGAATTATGACATCCTTGTACCCCTGCCAAATACTCAAGTGATCCTGACTTCCATGATCGTCGGGAAGAATTTTCAAATCTCTGAGGATATTTTAAATGTCTTCTTTTCCAGAGATAATGAGAATGACACTTGGCGCAAGGATTACAATGAGTTTTTCGACCTCTTGGATCCTGAGGGTTTCTATAAGCAGAATGAGATCACTCTTCCTGACATCCATTGCTATCTCAAGAAACTCGATGTTCCATACAAGAAGAAGAGAACCCTACCCTCCTCCTCCCTCGATCTCAGGAAGCATATATTAGACTTAGTGGTAAACTGCAACATCCATCCGAAGAAAAATCAAATGGATATTGTAGAGAACTTTGCGGTCATAATGTATTGCCTCCTTGAGAATATCGGAGTCAAATGGTCAAGATATATTCTACACGATATGACATGTTTTTATTCCAGTAAGAACACTCAAGGCACCCATCCACCGTATCCAACCCTGATTTGTGGTTTGTTTTAGTTTGCTACTAAGAAATCACTCTTTTCTAACTATCATTACAAGCTAGCCAGGGAGGGTGACTGTATCAGTGAAACCACGATTCAGAAGTCAGTGCCTATCTTTGCCTCCACCACACCCTGTGCTTCACCCTCATCCTTTGTCTCTACAGCCCCTGCCTCCTCTGCTCGAGCTCCTCCTCCTCAGCCACCTCGACCTAGCCGTGCTTCATTTTGTGTATCCAATGAAACCCTAATGGGCTACATGATGCACCAAAAAGCATACAACCAACAGGTTCATGAGCACCTGCATCAGGATTTATGTTCAATCATGTCTAATGGGAACATATATTGTGCACACCCCTACCCCACCTACTAGCCTTTCCCCGGTAGTGATTATGCTTCTTATGCATATCATCATTACTACCCTACCCACGAGCCTTCCACTGCTACTGCTCCACCCTTTGCTGCTGGTGGTTCTGCTCCTGCCTACTTGCCATTTCCTGTTGGCCCCTTGGCCACCCTGCATGCCAGTCTTGGCAATTCTGCTCCATCCTTCCCACATGACAATGAACTCTATGCTCTTGCTATGACTTGGGATGATCAAAATGTGCGTTGGCCCAGTTGTGGTTTTGGTCCTCCTGCGAGGAGATTCCTGACCAGGCTGATGATGTTGAGGCTGTTGCTGATGATAATGATGGTGATGGTGAGGATGATTCTGATGATGGTGATGACTCTGGTGGTGATTATGGGGATGAAGCAACTACTATCACTGCACCTTCAGATGGAGACGAGGACTATGATCCTGGAGATGATGTTGATGATGTTGTAGACATAGATAGTCTAGATGTCTAGATTGTTTCTTAGTTTTTAGTCTAGTTTGTTGATCATATATATCTTTCTAGGCTATTTTGTATTAGAAACATCTGGGCACATTATCTGAGATGTACTATTTTTATCTTCAATTTTTCATTACTTCTTTCTTGTAGCTGCTTTTATAAGAACATGCTTCTGAGTTGTAATATATGTGCACTCTTGCTCTTTGATCATGTTATATATTATGAGTTGGTGTCTTTTTCACCATATTTTGATTATGACTGAGATTGTATGTTTCTTTCATCTCTAGTTGACATATGATATGAGATTGCATGTATGATTATCTATTTGATTGTGTTTGGAGAAGACATGATTATATGCTCTTCTACCCCCCTACTTTTTGAAAATGTCAAAAGGGGGAAAGAACTTCAATGTCTTCAAACTCAATTATATTGCCATTCTCTGTCATACTACTGTTTATTGCTTATGAGATCCTTTTCTTATTCATTTAATGTTTTATTATGTGACTTGCAAAGAACCATATAGTACATGTATTCTATAATTGCTTTGTGTAGATAGACTAACTATGCAGGTTAAAGTAAGAATAGATTGAGGGGGAGCAATTCACATTGTTCACATCTTGAATCCCCCTAATTCACAAGGCAAAGGTATAATTTCTATATCATTTTCAATATGTTTGAGGAATGGTCTGTCATTGTCAAAAAGGGGGAAAATGTTGACCTAGAGGTTATACATTGTCCATATTTTGATAATGACTTAACCATTCCATTCACATGTATCCAATATGTGTATTCAAGATTGATTTCAGGTCTTAAGTACATGAAACAGATCAAATTACTCAAGCCCTAATTTTCTACAGTTCAAGTCAAAAGCTATATAAGAGTACTTTTTAGGAAATCCATGTAAATGGCCTTAGAAGATTTTTGTAATCACTTGTATTAATGATATGACTTGTAAATAAGATTATAAAAATGATTGTGACACTTAGAACCAAGTTTTAATCACTTTCGATGCACTTTAGAAAATTGATCACAGGAAGCTAATCAGTCGAGTTACAATCTCGACCGATCCACTAGGATCAATTCTTTGAAGAGTGTATCGGTTGAGTTGTGCATTCACAGAACTCGACAAATGGTGTTACTGTCCAAACACAACTTTCATTGGTCGGTCGAGTTTCCCCAGGACAAACTCGACCAATGGTTTAAAATTTGGGTTTGTCTTTTACCCAATCGGTCGAGTTACCTTTATTGAAACTAGACCGAATGCACTGTACAGAAATTGTAGAAAAATTGATTGTGACCGTTGGTGACTTATTTGGGTGAAAATAGATCCGTTTCCTGGATCAAAATGGCTATTTTTTTACCCTAAGTATTCCCCAACTCAAAGGGGCACCCTCATCTATAAATAGGACCACTTAGAGTTCATTCCAAGGTTGCTCATTCCATATATGCTTGGTTCTTGCTTAGTTGAGGGTGTTGCACACCTTTGAGCCCCTTTCTCTCTCTACCTTCAAGTCAAATCCATGAATATGAGTGAGATATGTTCTGTTATAAGAGAGTTACCCCTTGTATCCAGGTAAAGCTCTCCACTTCCTTCTTCCTACCACCTTTCCTTTTGAAGAAATGGCTAAAGATCTTCTCTGAGTGAAGGAGAAGGAGTTTTAGTTCTTCAATGTTGAAGAAAACATGGTGTTCTAGATCTCCAAGTGAAGAAGATAGGCAAGGAGGACGTTCAAAAATGATATGTAATTCCTTGAAGGCCAAAGACTTGAAGGAGTGGGTAAGTCCTTGTTGAAGGCTGAAAACTCCATGGTTCAACTGGGTAAGTTCCTTTGGTAGGTTGAAGATCCTTACTTGAGGTATTAAGTCCTTGGATGAATGTGGTTGTTGTCTTGTAATCTTATGAATGAATATAAGAGCATCAAGATTTCAAAGTCCTAGAGCCTAACCAGCTTTAGGTAGTGGATTGAGTCACTTCTAGTTTGAAATGTGGAACCACTCTAAACCACTTTGTCTAAGTGTATGTTCTTCCTTGTCTCTCATCCTTGCTATGCATGCTAGTTACGAATTCAAATTGGTTGTATGTTTAAGTTTTTGCACTTAATATAATTTGATGGTCTAATTCATTTTGTGATATTTGTGAAGCTCTATTCACCCCTGATCGACCTTTTTTTCTCACGTCCGGATTCAAACGCGGGACAAAGGAAGGAATCAAGCTTTTAAATTTATAACCCGAAACCTTTTAGGGCCCCACACCTTTTATTACGGGGTCGAAGACTGGGACGTGGGGATGTTTAGGATACCATAGATCTTGTTATATAGTCAGATAAGCCAAAAGTGATAGTCGATAAAAGAGGAGTGCTAGAACTAGTCTAGTGGGTTGTCACGATTTAAAACAAAACAAAGAAAAAAAAACAGAGCTCGTGGTTCTACTAATCAAGAGAGAAGGAGTTCTTAGCTATGTAACCACAAATGGGGCTGTCTATGCACTCATTCTCGGGCATAGACAACCCTCGAACACCGAAGCAAGCATCTATATCCAAACATAGTACGCATTGTCATGTCTGTTCCTATGGGTCGTCCCACTTGCTCTCACAATGCGTGACTAAAACCATCAATAATATGTCATCGACCCTCTCTCAAGGAATGACATATCGACACCTCAGAATATGCTAAGTTCCCTCTCAGGTCTTAGGATATTCCATGATGTTAGGAATAGAAAACCTTGGATCGTCCTCCTCTCCAGTTCGGATCCAAACTATCATCTCTTAGCTATCTCTACAATGGATCTCCCGATATAGGCACAAATAGCAGTTCAAGCAAGTAAGATATCAACCAAACTAGGTATCATAACTAAAAAGGGAATATAGAACAAGAAACATACTAGATCTGAAATAAATCTACTTGCTTAAGGCAAAAGTACATAAACATGCCCAAAATGGGTTACATAGCCAAGAAGGAGCTCAACTAGCCATGGGCAAGCATAGTCAACACCGAACAAAGATGGAAGAACATCATTGTACAAGAAACCAAGAAAAACAGCAGAAGAAAGGGGAAGAATAAGAGATTTAGCCAGTAGAGGAGAGGTGGCTCTCGCTCCTTTGCCTCCGTATAGGATGGATATCGTCTTTTGGTCCTCCTCCTTGATCAAATCTTGTAACATCCATGACATGGGTTATGCCTTAACCCTAGGTGTTTTTCTTAATAAAGTTAATTATATGCTTGCTCTTATTTCTTGAAAAGTAATTAAGGTTCCAGAAGAACTTATGTTTCAATTTTAGTCCTTTTCAAATAATGTTGAAATATTGTTTTGCTTGTTTTGGACTAAAGTGCAAATTACCCAAGTTGAGGGGTTAAATTACAAATTTTACATGATAAGATGTTCCTCATGTATTGAAGCATCATGAGAATGAAGATGATGCAGAGGTATGGCTTGTGGTAGCCTGAGTACCAAGAAAGAGCTGATAAAGCAATGTTTATGCATTAAAACCTAGTTTTGGTGTAATGTGCAATTTACCCAAAATCTAGCATTCAATATACAAATTACCACTTCAAGAGGGTCCCTAATGTTTCTTGTCATCATTTAGAGCAAAGAAAATGAGAGGGGCGCCTCATTTGAATCACTTTGGAGGAGAGATAATCTTGATATTAAAATAATCAAGATTTAAGCATAATTGGAATTTTACTTCAATTTAATGCAAAAATAAATATATTAATTGAAGAGCCCTTTAACCAAAAGGTTAGGGATGAATTTTCAAGAGAATGGAAGACCATGTTCCTTGCAAAGGCACGAAAATATCCAAAGGAAGTGGATAACTCACTCACATTATTACGAGAAAAAGAAATATCCACTCACTTATGGATATTAATATAATATGATTTAAGGTGCTTAATTTGCTTTTCTTTAAATCATGGATAATTTAGAGGAATAATAGGAAAATAATATAGACTCGTAACCAAGGAAGGGAAGGGGGAAAATGGCAAGGAAATGGAAGAGATAATCCCTACTTTCTCTCTCCTAAAATGAATTTTTAATAAAATGCATATATGCTTCTTTATCCATGAGTTGAAAGGGTAATTTCGAAACCCATTTCACTTATTGCTTGAAAAAACGACCAAGGGGGCTTGGAGTAATAGGAGGATGACCCCCAACCTGTTGGTAATCTTCTTGACCTTCTTTCACCATGATTTCATGGTGGAAATCGAAAATAAATGATGGATTCCTTCTTTTCTCCATGCAATCTTCTATCCTAGCCATTTCTTTTCACTCAAAAGCTTGATGACGAGCTTGGGATAGTTGAGAAATCTTCTTCCGCCATTAAAGACATGGATCTTGTAGGTTTGAAGCTCAATTGGATGCGGGTTTTATAACTTGAACCCTTAATATTATTATTGCATTCAATTCCTTATCAATTGATGATCCTTTCTTCATTCTCGAAATTTTATTTGGTTGATTGATGCAATAACCATAAAAATCATATCAAGTTTCATGGGTTTAGAGCTTGATGATGATGACATTATCATAATAACACACCTCCCCAAATATCTATTGCAAACGATTTCAAGAATATGGTCCAAACGGTTTCACCAAACTGTTTGGAGACCAAACGGTTTGCAAATCGTTTGGTGATTTGAATCCCAAACCGGATGAGAGTGTTGACCATTTGGATGGCCCTAGTACATGTTGGATGATGATCCAATGGATCCAATTGATTGACTAAATGTATGGACAATCCACCAATTATAACCCTAATCGATTTGTTGGAGGTTCCATAAATTGATCCATTTGATTTCAAGACAAATTGGGTCAAACGGTCTTGAGACCATTTCAGCCCAAATGGTCTTGAAACCGTTTGGGATCAAACAGTTTCAGAACCGTTTGGTGATTCAATGGTTGAGATTTGAGGGTTGGAGATCCAAGAGCCAATAATTGATGAACTTCAATAGTTCAATTGTTGAGGGTTTCAATGTTGCAAATCATGATCAATTGATTGATGGATTTATCTAATGAACCCTTTTGATTTTGAGGCTGGTTTGGCCCAAATGGTCTTGAGAACATTTGATTCCAAACGGTCTTGAAACCTTTTGGGGTCAAACGGTCTCAAGACCGTTTGGAACCAAACGGTTTCACAACCGTTTGGTGATGAATCCCCAAAACCGCAAGAAGGTTTAATGTAATTTAATCATTTGGAAAATTGAAGGTGATGATTGATAGTAATGATAAATAGTGATAGGTACAAGGTTGAATCCCAAAAGTACCTAGATGATTAGTACATTTAAAGAGATAAACCCTAATTGCTTATAAAAGTAATAATTCAGTACACTATGTCAATCATAGTTGTATATACCTGATTGAAGGGTGGATGTAACCTAATCAAGTTGAGAGGATGATAGAGAAGAATTCATACATGAATATTAATCATGTAGTGATTAACGGTATGATCTTTAGTAAAGAGGTCCTGAAACCCTAACCTTGGGCACAAACCCTAATTGAGAAGGTTTATGAATCTTAACCCTAATTCAGGGCAATTTTGAGTAAAACCCTAATCTAGGGTAATAGTGTGACCCTAATCAAGGGTGCTGACATGAATAACCTTAATACAGGGTAATGTAATGAAATACCCCAACTGGGATGAATAGTAAAACCCTAATTATGGGTAATTGAATAGAAACCCTAATTGGGATGAATAGTAAACCCTAATTGGGGATAATTGAATGTCAACCCTGATTATGGGTAATGGAATATGAAACCCTAATTGGGATGAATAGTAAACCCTAATTAAGGATAGTTGAATATGAACCCTAATCCTGGGGTAAAGTGCATGAAACCCTAATCTAGGTAAATGTGATGTGAAACCCTGATGTATGGATGTGATGTGAAACTCAAATATAGGGTGATGCTATGCAATGATATATGAGAAACCCTAATTGAGGATTGATTCTGTGAGAATCCCTAATTGAGGGTGATTCCATGAGAAACCCTAATTGAGGATGATTACATGAGAATCCATAATTAAGGGTGATTCTATGTGAAACCCTAATTATGGGTAATTAGATGGAAACCCTAGTTGGGATGAATAGTAAACCCTAACTATAGGCAATGTGATGTGAAAGCCTAATGAAGGGTGATTCTATATGCAATCCTAACTCTAATGAAGTACGATAGTATGTGAAACCCTAAACCCTAATAAAGGGTGATGGTATGGGAGACCCTAATCCTAATAATGGAATGGTAACTAATACATTGATGGGGGAAATACCTAAAGTTATTGATTATTGATAACCTTATAGAAAGTAATGCCTTAACTTGAAATGAGTCCATATCATTAAAGATAGTTGGACCATTCTTATGTGTAACCTATGCACTTCACGGTAAGAGTGATAGGTTAGTGGATGAACGGATTAAGATGGGAAATACCTTAATCCAAGATAAGATGATAACTCAAGAAAGTGGGAAGTGATGAGGAAAGTGATACATCAAGATATGAAAGATATCACTTTTAGCATTCCAGGGTTGATATACCTTGATGCACCCCAAATCCAATATACTTGGACAAGAAATACATGGAGAGTGTTATGTAAATTGTTACAATGAAATATAATGGGTTTGATATACTTTGATAAGTATAGGCTAATATACCTTAAGAATGGGGTTAAGCCAAGCTAATGAGTATGATGTAATCATATCATGATAAGAATGGGAAAAGAACTCATACCTTGTATTGATAATCATTTAATGATAAATGTTAAGAGTAATAAACATGATTGATTACTCAAGATGTTAATGGATGCTCCTAGAGGTGTGGATCAATGTATTAAGGTTGATTTGATAAATATGAAATCCCAATGTGAGATGGAAAACTCTAACCCTAAATTGGCTAATGGGACATGAGAAGCCCTAATGTGATGTGAAAAGTAAGCCCTAACCCTATTGAGGGAATAGTGGTGTTACTATTGCATTACATGAGGAAATATGTTGTTGTTGCCTAGTGAGAGGTGACAAGATGTGTAAAGGCCTTGTGAGCCATATGGTTAGATGTTGCCTAGTAAGAGGTGACAAGATGCTTTAAGGGATTTGTGAGCCATGAGATTAATTGTTACCTAGTGAGAGGTAACATGATGATTATAAAAGTCTCTTGTAAGAGATAATAATGTTCATAATAAACCAAGGAATGGAAACTTAGTAATATAATAATAATAACAAAAGGATACAATTACAATAATGGAACCTAGATCTTACATTTGTGGAGAAAAGAGGAATACTTGTAATATATAAAGAATGTATTGAGCATGATTGGCATGGCCAAAGTTAATGCTAATAAAAGGATGCGGTGCCCAGTGCTGTGTAAACAGACTTGGGGTGTAATCAGGATTGGTTAAAGTCCAATACCTGGCATATGTGTAATGCCTGTAATCAGGATTGGTTAGAGTCCAATGCCTGGCTGTGTAATCAGGATTAGTTAGAGTCTAATGCTTGGCTGTGTAATCAGGGTTGGTTAGAGTCCAATGCCTGGCTGTGTAATTAGGATTGGTTAGAGTCCAATGCCTGGCTGTGTAATCAGGGTTGGTTAGAGTCCCATGCCTAGCTGTGTAATCAGGGTTGGTTAGAGTCCAATGCATGGATGTGTAATCAGGATTGGTTAGAGTCCAATGCATGGCTGTGTAATCAGGATTGGTTAGAGTCCAATGCCTGGCTATGTAATCAGGATTGGTTAAAGTCCAATACCTGGCAGAGGTGTAATGCCTCTAATCAGGATTGGTTAAATTCCATTTCCCGATGGTGAAATCAGGATTGGTAGTGTCCAATGCCCGGCGGTGTAATCAGGTTTGCAAGAGTCCAATACGTGGCAGAGGCCTAATGCCTGTAATGATGACACATGATTGGTAATAACCCAATGCCTGTAATGGTGACACAAGATTGGTAATAACCCAATGCCTGTAATGATGACACAGGATTGGTAATAACCGAATACATGTAATGATGATACCGGATTGGTAATAACCCAATGCCTGTAATGATGACATAGGATTGGTAATAACCCAATACCTATAATGATGATACCAGATTGGTAATAACCCAATGCCTGTATTGATGATAAATGTGTACATGGTAGATATAATTCCTTATCTGTTTAGCAGATTGGCTAAGGCCAACAGATTGAAACAAGAATGTTTCTTGGGTGAAACGTCAAGTTAACGAGTGTCACAAAAGAAGTTTGACATGATGGTATAATATGATGGATAAATGATATACCTATTCTTCCTATTTCTTATGAAGATAATAGATGATCTATTGTTCTATCATAAATAGTTGCAATGCTTTAAAAGTTAAGAATGCTTTAAACTGCTTATCCTCTGCCCAGTTTTATATCATTAAACTGCAATAATAATGTCTTTGGTGGAGAGTTATATCTCTCGTTGGGGCAATTACAATTGTATCACCCCCTTGGGATCCAACATTTTTAGGTGGACGAGCACGGAGGAGCTGAGAACATCTTGCAGGGGAGGAACATCAACAATAGCAGTGACAGCTCAGGTTGAGTGTATTGTCTATTGTGTCTTGTAGATAAAAGTCCTATATTTCATCTCTGTACTCTCAGGTCCTCCGAGTTAATAGTCAGTGCTTTTAATGAATCGTTTTGAGATTTTGGCTTGATGCCTCATGGTTCTTATGCTGTCAGTGTTTAGTTTTTAACAAGGTAGTGGATGTTGTAAACCTCGAGAAGAGATGGTACAAGATATGTACTTATGAACCAGGATGTAAATGTAATACATTGGTTCTAGTTGAAAGAGTTTTCCTATGAATGGATATGGACTCCTTGGTCCTCTTTCTCTCTAGATCTGCCCTGAACATCATCTTGGTGGGTGAAAGGAGGTGGAGAAAGATGGAGGTTGTGGGTCTTCACACTCCTAAGCTTCCACCCTTGGATCTCAAAGGCCAGGGGATGATGGAGAGTGGTGGAGAATGGAAGCTCGCTGAAGAGGAGGGTGTAGGGTGATCTCTTTGGCCTTCTCAGAGCTCTGGGCTCTCCCACGAAACTATGGGAACCTTCAGATCTCGGAGAAGTAGCCTCTCGACGTCCTTGGTCGAGGTCCCCCCTCAAATGACTGAGGGGACACCTATTTATAGAGGCAGACTGCAGACCGTGGCCAACAAGTTGCGGGGTCGGCCACGGTCGTGGCCTATGCCCACAGTCGTGGCCAACACCACAATCACGATTCATGGAGTAGAAATCACAATCGCGGTGATGAAGATCGCGGTCATGGTCTGGGTGCCACAGTCATGGTGGAGGGAGTCGTCCACGGTCATGGCTAAAGGACACGACTGTGGCGAGGAATTGCGGTCACAGTTGTGGAAGGAAAAACTGTGGTCGTGGTTATTGGGAACCACAGTCATGGTTATTGGCACGGTCGTGGTGGATGGCCACAGTCGTGGCGAATAATCGCGATCACAGTTGTTGAATATGAAGACCACGGTCGTGGTGTTGAAGCCCGCGGTCGCGGTTATTGGCCACGATCATGGCGAGGGATTGTGATCGCGGTGTTGAAGACTGCGGTTGCGGTTATTAGCCACGGTCGTGGCGAGGGATCGCAGTCGTGGTGTTGAAGACTGCGGTCATGGTTATTGGCCACAGTCGTGGCGGACGGCCACAGTCGTGGTGAAGGTGGATGGCCACGGTCGTGGTGAGGACCGCGGTCACGGTTTTGAAGGCCGCAGTCACAATGGGCACCACAATAGTGCCTGATTGCCACAGTCATCGTCAGCGTGGATTGACATGGTCATGGCTGGTTGCCACGGTCATGGCGGGTTCATAGCTACCGCAAAAACCATGTGTCAGGGAGAAATCTTTGGAGAATAGATGTCTTGTCTGGTTCGATTCCTGCAAGCCCCAAAATTGGCTACATTATTGGCTATTCTAACTACATTATCTAATGAGAGAAAGAAAGCATAAAACATTAGCATTATTGGGCATATTAAGACCAAAGTGGCACAAAACTATAGATAAAATGCACAGATAATATGTGTAGATTTGGGTGTTATCAACCCCCCCTCTAGAGCCCTTGATCCAACACTTTTTTTGGTCGACCAAGTCTTCAGTCGAGTGAGTTTTGGTCGACGAAGACTTCGACCAAAATTGATTTATTGCAAATGTTCTTTCAGTTGTCTGAGTCCTCGATCGAGTAGTGTTTTGTTCGACAAAGTCTTTGACTGAGTGTGTCTTGGTTGACAAGGTTCTTCGATAGATAAAAATCCTTGTAAATTGTTATATAAATTTTGGAAAATCATATCTGATGATTTTCCTAATGAAAGCTAACAACCCTAAAGGCTTCCTACAAGTGTGGGATAGGGTTTTAGGAAGAATTAAGAAAATCATTACTTGTCCTTACATCATATCTATCAAGTTGTACAAAAATACATTTGTACAATTATATTTATTATACAACTTGTCTTGCAAACATCCAAGCATACATAATTGCATGATCTTTGTATTTGGACATTGACTTAGTTCCTTGATCACCTAAAATACTTAATACACATGTTAGTAATAAATTTAAGAATTATTTGCATCACTGAGATATTCGTGTGGCATATCAAAAGCAAACAATTTCCCCCATTTTTATAATGACAAATATTTCCATAAGATAAATTGAAAGTAGTCAATGTAGAACTCCATACCTTTTAATTACTCTGTTGATAGACAATTTATCTCATGGGTTATTCTCCCCCTTTTTTTGAAGTCAAAAAGGGTTGATACTTACCATTGCTCCCCCTCAACAAGATAGTTATTTTGGAGAGGAAAAATCTTATACCCAGTGTACCAATTGAAAAAGAATACCAATTGATGAGAAAAACCAAAACAAAGATAAACATTAATCCCAATAGGGCATACTCAAAAAGGCATATATGAACAAGGAAAATAAAAAATATTCTCTAATTTCTAATGAAAGGAATGTTAAGTCCTTCATAATAAAAGGATCCCATAAAGCCCAAACATCAAAAAGATAGTCAAAACCAATGGTAAGGAATGTTAAATCCTTCATGATATAGAGATGCCACGAAAATCAAAAGTCAAAACTAAAATTGAATTCTCAATCATTTTCAAGGTTTGTTAAGCCAATAAATTATTAGAGAATCCATTTAGCACAAAAATGAGGTCAACAAAAGAATCTCTAGACCAAATATACCAAATGTTAAGTCCATATTAATATAGAGAACCAATAAAGCATAGAATGAGGTCAAGAAAGAATCTCTAGACCAAATATAAGGGATGTTAAGCCCATATTGGTGTAGAGAAGTCATTAAGTACCATAATAATAGCTATAAAAGAATATCTAAATTGAACGTCAAAGGATGTTAAGAATTTGTTAATATAGATAATTTATTAAGAGCAAAAAAATTGTAAGTTATATTAAAAGACTTTGAAATCCCACTTAATCTCATACCAAATAAAAGAGCTCAAAGACAAGAAAAAGATTTACTAAAGGATTTCCATTTAAGGTCCCACACTACATAATAAGCATTCATGTCTGATTTAGAAATCAATAAAAAAATCCAAATCTTTAAACCAAGTTTTGAAAGATTAGCAAGAATTTTGTTACTAATACAATTTTGGTCAAGAGTATTTTTGAACAAGGAGGAGCTGGTTCAAACTGTTGTAGACCAAAAAATATACTGTAAACACAAATCAATGAATTAACTATTCTTTGAATTGTTTCTCCTCTTTGTTATCTCAAAAAGGTGAAAAAAATAAGATGACTCCCTCTTAGTGGGATACTCCCCTTAAATATGATGCTCATGTTTATACATAGTAGTAAAAATGTTAATATTAGACACAATGGTACAATAATCATGGATGTGACAGAACATATAATTTATTTCCATATTAAGATTAAAAGTATTTGCACACAAGGCTCAATATCTTTTTACCATAATACCAAATGTCTGAATCTTCTATAAGATATACATGTTTCATGACTAATGCATTTAATTTATTAACAATAAGATCATGTAAGGAATATTATCAATTTCATGAGTATCAACATGATTATGAGAAGGTAACCTGTTATTCAACATATTTCTACTATTTGATATTTTATGTAAATAAAACTTTAAATTTTACTTAGAAAGACATGTATGGTGCTAGCAAGATCTTATTGAAGCATCAAAATTTCAATCAAGGATTTGCAAATGAATCTAGATAAATAAAAGATATGCACATGTATATTAAATTAGGTTGAGATAAGACAACTATATTTACCAAGATTAAGAATAGGTCAAATCTCAACATGTTCCCCTTTTTATTCTAAGTAGGGAGTTTTGGAATCCAGGTTCAATCCTTCCTATATATGAAAAGGAACAATGTCTGAGAGATTGACAATAGTGGCATGACACAAAAGATATTTGATTTCTCTTTTCAACATTTAAGAGTCTAGAATTTTAGACATACATATTTTTTTAGTCTTAGGAACATATATAATTTTGGTTTTAAGATATAATCATGTAGAAAACTAACTCTAACTACAAATTCTAAGATAACCAAATTAAAAACATACTAACAGTAATTTGGTCAAAATGTATTTCACCTGAGTTGCCCTTCAGTCAAGCTGCGATTCGACCCAGAGGTTGTTTGCCACATAAATCATCCATTCTCAACCAATTTAAATATAACAAGATATTCATATTTTAAATCATTTACTTTAAAGAAGTTAACGGTAGTAACCAATGTCTTTTTCTTATATTTTTCAACTTCATTTGGAGTAATTTTAACAAGTTCCATAAGATTTTTTTTGAATGAAGTAGAAAGGAATACCTCATCATCACTATCATTACCTTGAACTTCATCTCCATCATGTTCATGTGCTCCTTCATGTTCATGCTTACCTATATGTACCCCTTCTCCCTCATTATTGCCTTCTGCAGGTCGTACTTCAAGAGTTTCTAAGTTCCCAAATCATTTAGCTTCTTTAATGGTGGTGGTTTTGGTTTTGAACTTAGGTAACAAGAACCTCAAACAAATAGGGAAATTTATTCTTCTTCACTTATTTCTTCCCCAAGGCACTTAAATTATTTATTATAGAAGAAAATCTAGCATACATTTCAAAAATAATTTCAATTTCTTGCATATGAAATAATTCAAACTTTTTCTTAAACATATTAATTTTAGGACTCTTGACTAGTGAAGTATCTTCATGTGTAACTGAAAGTTTTCTCAATATTTCATATGCAGTTTCAGACGATCATATTAAATCAAATTCTTCAAGAGATAAATGTGAATATAAGATACTTACAACTTTGGCACTGAGTGTAGCTGTGACATCCCCACATTTTCTGAAAGTTAATCTGATGTATGATGTCCAAATTGAAACCTCACTTTAGTGAGAATCCCAATTTAAACACCCTACACTAGGATAAGAAGAAGAAAATCAAGGGAGTCAGAAGGAAACAATCAGTAGCACATGCACATGAACAGTAATAAAACCATACCACACATGTTCACCATTCAACATATAATTACAGCATGAATTGTTATAACATTTGATATTACATATTGAATGACAAACTTCTACATATACATGTGCTACCACTAATCTACATGATCTTAAGACAACAAGTCCACCTGTACATCAGCTCGCCATACAACTCTCAACTATACTAGATCTTCAAGCATAACCACAACCTAAACAAAAGATTACATGTGGTACACATCAACACAATATTCACGAATATTATACTGAGTATGCCTACGTGTCTTTTATATACCCCTCATCATATCTAAGCAATAAGATAAAACTAATACTTGACAGTTATAAGGAAATATAAGATTTACATATACTTATAGAAAGATGTTCATTAGCAAAAGAGAACACATATTTTAAGCTCATTTTCCATTATATGTAAAGTTGATCGTCCACATGAACTATTCTACCAAAGAGATTTAGTGCTCACATGTACTATTCTATCAAATAGATTTAGTACTTTCATAAATGCACTATTCTACCAAAGAGATTTAGTGCTCACATGTACTATTCTGCCAAAGAGATTTAGTACTTTTGTCAATGCACTATTCTACCAAAGAGATTTAGTGCTATCATACAATGGAACATATATATTATGTTTCATGTGTTCATAACAATAAGTATGGTAAATCAAGAAACATATCATATAATAACAATCATTTCATCCAATATCATATGCCAAGTATTTTACTACACATATAACACAAGCATATTGTATAATAAGCACCAAGTAAGAGGTAATGACATACCTTGATCACAGATAAACCTAATCATCAGATATCGCTCATGTCAACTATAACCTTGGTCAAATCCTGATTAAGACAAGACCACATACTATCATCAGATTCTCATCATCTAAACCCTAGTTGATTCATTAGGGTTTCACTTAGTCATTAGGATATGTGCATCATCACTTGCATTCTTGTCTTATATTTATCTTACTGATGACATTTTTCAGATTATGGTTCATCATCTGAACATTAGGTTCCATATCCTTTTTGTGCACATATTAACCCTAGTTTGTATACATTAAGCGTATTAGGATTCAACCCATGTATTAATGGTCATCTTCATATAACATGAGTTTTGTGCATTTAACTGATATCAAACTTACATATTACCTTCCAATTATAGATATGAGGGTGTTATGTGAATTTCATCATTTATTGAGCATGTCATATTTATTACATTCTATTTAGGATTATTAGCTCTAATTAGCCATATGGAGCAAATTACATGATTTCATGCATCGACATCATAATTAATGACATCAAATGGATTATAAGTCACTAACTATCCATATGGTACATTTTCTTAATTTAAGGTCTTCATTTACTATTTATTAGACATGAAAAGACCGTTTTACATCTTACTTGATATCACTGAGATTAGTGCATCAAAATCCTGATATTATCATTCTACTATGTTTTACTCATTTTTCTGAGAATTTTGGTACCTTATTTATATTTTTCTGATAAACGGTCTATTTTCTATGATTAATTGAAGATCTGAGCATTATTGAGGTATTTACCTTCATTAGGCCAATTAAAACTCACCACATGACCCTGAGGAGGGCGCACCTCCTCTACTCACTGGGACCCTCCTGTTCCCGATCTTCGGTTGGATCCACAGATCGAGGGATCTGTTAGCACAATGGGGACTCTCCTACTTCTTCACCTTCTCCCGATAGTAGTACCTAACGCCCACCCCACGTGTGCTGCAACTGCGAGGTCAGGGTGCTATTGTTCTCCTCTGGTTCCATGCCATCACCGCAAGGCCCAAATCTGGCCAGCAATCCATGGGGCATGAGCCTCTAACTCCTCAGGTCTCTCCTCGATCCATCTCCCACGCGAATAGACATCAGTTGTGCGTCTCCCTATCTCGCAGCCGCCACCATGTTGTGCTCCTCCGGAGAGCATTGGGCACTGTTTTCCTCTGCCTTAGTGATAGAGAACACTAAAAAAAGGTTCATCTGGCCTCCGTCGATGCCCCCGACCTTAAATCCTCCTCTGTTCTGGGCATGTTATTAGCTAGCTCACACGATTATCATGTGCCTTCCCCGCCTTTGCTCCTGCAATGGTGACCTTGTCATGGTGCTCAAGAAAGCCCCCTGTCTGAGCCTACTAGGTGGCCTCTTGGGCCTCTCCTTGCCAGTTCTATAAAGGCTGACTCGAGCAACAGACAAAGAGTAGTGAGAATATTCATGAGGTCCGCACACCCCGCCTCTCTCTCTTTAAAATTCTCTCTACTGTTACATTCCCTTTCCTTCACTCACTCCCACTTTGTCTTTGTCTTCCTCCCTTTCTCCTCCACATATCGAGAAGGTTCTGTAGAGTCTAAAATGGTATCAGAGCATCAAAGACGATTATTTGTTGATCATCGATCCTTGCTTCCGATCTCTACTAGTCTCTTCTCCGCATATTAACAAGTTTATCTTGATGGTTTCCTGGAGACGCATCCCTCCTGACATCTTCTCCTCATTCTTATCCAATCTAGTCTTGGAAGCATCAGGAGTTCATCTCATCGCCTTCTCCCTAGATCTCGGAAGCTTCAGAAAGTTCATCTGCCTATTGATCAGATTTGGGATTCCATTCTCTCTCTCTCACATTGGCTCAGACAAGTATCTTCTCTACTCGTCTCTTTTCTCACTGAGGTTTCTACTAATCTGCATCTTGTTATCATGTCTGAGGGAGCAGTTGTCGATCCAGAAGTACCTGTTATCCCCAAATTCCCTTATCCTTCAAATGTGAATGTATCGAACTTTGTCTCTCTAAAATTAACCAATACAAACTACTTGCATTGGGAAGTACAAGTGAAGGCATTTATAGAGAGTAATGGTTTAGAAGGCTTTCTCGATGGAACAGTGAAAGCACCTGAGAAAATTACTGTCGATGGTGTAGGAAACATAACAACAAACCAAGGCTATGAAAATAGGATTAAGACTGATAGATTAGTGAAGGTATGGATAATGGGAACCTTAACTGAGGATGTTCTAGGTGTTTTCGTTAGTCTCAACACATCTAAATAGATCTGGAATGCTTTAGCCAAAAACTTCTGTGAATCTACCCAATCTAGGGGATTCGAACTCATGACAAGGCTAAGAAGGATTCAGAAAGGAAGTAGATCTGTAGCTGACTACCTGAGAGATTTCAAACTCGTTTGAGATCAACTTCAAGCTATAAAGAAGACTGTATCTGATGAAGACAAAGTCTATTACCTGTTGAGTGGATTAGGATCTGAATATGAGATTTTTACTATTTCAATGATGAGGCCACCTATTCCACCTTTTGAGGAGATTGTCTCACTTCTGAAAGATCGTGAAATGAGAAAGTTCACAACTATTGATAGTAATTCCATTGAGAATAGCTATGCCTTCATAGGACAAAGAACTCAAGGAGGAAGAGGTTATAACAAACAAACTCAATTCTTTAGACAAGAAGGGGTTCAAGGTCAATATAACAATAATAACTATACCAAATATCCTGTACAAGGATCAAATATTCAAGCTGGTGTCCTTGGCAGTGGACCTTCTACTAGCTTCTCATCTGCAGGAAGAGGTTTTAATCCCAGTGTTCGTCAGAATGAACAAAATGCAAGATCATGTCTATTTTGTCAAATCTGTGGAAGATGAGGGCATGATGCATTGAAATGTTGGCATCGTTTTGACAATAGCTACTAGTGCACTACTGTTCCTCAAGCTGTTGCTGCTGAAGCCAAAGATTTTGTAGCTCTGACCCTCAATACTTCTGATCAGGGGAATATCAATGAATGGCATGTTGACACTAGGGAAATAGATCACATAACAAATCAAGCAAGTATTATGAGTAATGTTGTTTCTTACAAAGGCCATGATTATATAATGGTGGGAAATGGAAGGTGCATTCCTATCACACATACAGGGAACTCTTTTATTATACAAAATCAAACCATACCTTTGCAAAAAGTTCTTCTAGCACCTCAAATAACCTGCAATCTTCTATCTGTCTCGAAATCAACAAGACTGTTCCCTTGTTACTTTATTTTTCTAAAAGATGATTTCTATATTAAGCATTTGCAGACACACTCCCTCCTGGCCAAGGGTAGTCTGAAGAATGGGCTCTATGTGCTGAAGACAACGGGCAAATCATCTTTCTATATCAATAAATTTCAAGGGATTACCTGCGAGCTATGGAACAAAAGACTAGGACATGCAAATCAGGAAGTCATACAAATTTTGAAGAATAAAGGCAATATCAATGCCACAAATGTTAAAGATAACATCTGTAATAGCTGTGCCTTGGGAAAGAGTTATAGACTTCCCTTTTCTTCTACTCATATCGTTAGTTCTGCCCCATTTGATCTCGTGTACTATGATCTTTGGGGAAAGTCACCAATAATTTATGTTCATGGATATAGTTACTATGCTTTGTTTATTGATGATCATACCAACTTTATGTGATTTTATCCTCTAATGAATAAGTCAGATTTCCCTCAATGTTTTATACATTTTTTTCAAATGATCAAGATGAAATATGCAACTATTCCTAAAGTCTTTCAAACTAATAATGGTGGTGAGTTTGTCAACAAAAGGTTGCAAACCTTTATGCTTCAAGAAGGTATCACACATAGATTAACATGTCCATATACGCGTGAACAAAATGGAAAGGTGGAAAGAAGACATCATCACATAGTTGAACTAGGAATAACTATGATGATAGATGCTCAGGTTCTAAGGAAGTACTGGGTAGAAGCATTCTCTTCTGCTATCTTCATTATAAATCATCTACCCACTAAAACATTGCTTCAGAAAAGTCCTATTGAAGTTCTTACACAACATAAACCAGATTACTCAACCTTCAAAGTTTTTGGCTCTTTATGTTTTCCTTGTTTGAGAGATACTGTGAAGCATAAACTTGAACCAAGATCTCTACCCTGTGTTTTCCTTGGCTACAGTAAAAAATTCAAAGGATATAGGTGTATACACTTGCCAAGCAATCTGACATATTTCTCCAGACATGTTATGTTTAATGAACAAGTCTTTCCTTTTGTTTCCAAGATCTTAACCAATGTACCATTGCGAGAACTCAGCCTATATGTTGAATTTTTAGATCCACAAAATATTGGTTCTGTTGATGGTTCATCTCTGGAACATAACAATTGTCCTCATTTCCAATATAGTGAAGATGTACAAGAAAGTGATTCGAGTACTGTCAGCAATACACCAATCGCTTGTGTACGAAACCACTTGAACACAGAACATGATTCAAATAAGAGTAATACTGTCTTCTCTTCAAATGCTATAGAAGATATAGGTAAATTGGATCTGCCAAATAATCCTTTCATAGATACTGTCGAACAAGTGAACTCTTCCATGAACAACACTGAACAACTACTACACAGTACTGATCTAGACTCATCTACTGAATATGACCCCATTGACATTCATAGAGAAAATTTTGTCACTTAAGATACCCATGTGCCTATGCAGTCTTTGCAAAATGATACAGATCTCCACAATGACCCTTCTTCTAATAGACATCCCGTGATAACTCGTGGTAAATATGGCATAAGAAAACCAAATCCTAAATATGCCTTGACTTCTTCTATCATTCCTAACACACCCAAAACAATCACTTCTGCCTTAAAACAACCTCAGTGGAGAGAGGCTATGCTTATTGAACTTACTACTCTTGAACAGAATAATACCTCGAGTCTCATACCTCGACCGCCTAATGCTAATGTCATTGGGTCTAAATGGGTCTACATGGTTAAGCTCAAATCTGATGGGACTCTGGATCATTTCAACGCCAGGCTGGTAGCCAAAGGGTATACTCAAGAAGAGGGGGTGGACTACTTTGAAACTTTTTGCCTAGTAGTAAAGATCCCAACTATAAAACTTGTTCTTACTCTATCTGTTTCTTTTCGATGGCCTATCCATCAGCTAGATGTATGCAATGCTTTTCTAAATGGTGATCTATCTGATCCTACCTATATGGAACAACCACCTGGATTCCCTAATCATCAATTTCCAAATCATGTTTGCAAACTGAACAAATCCCTCTATGGACTCAAACAAGCTCCAAGAGGTTGGTTTGACAAACTTAGTGATTATCTTATTAACTATGGCTTTGTTGTCAGCATGGCTGATCCCTCATTGTTTGTCTTTGGTAGTAAAGCTGATCTTATATATCTTCTACTTTATGTAGATGATATCATTATTACTGGAAGTAATCAAAAGAAGATCGATGAGTTCATTTCTTCCTTAAGCTCTATCTTCCAACTTCATAATCTTGGTGAAGCTCACTACTTTCTAGGAATTCAGTTGTAGAAGAATGGAGACTGCCTATCTCTCAATCAAGAAAAGTACGTCTTAGATGTTCTTAAGGATGCTGACATGATAGATTGCAAACCTATTGGCACGCCTATTCCACTACAATTTGATAGTGCTCACACTTCTGAGCAAATGGCTAATCCTACTATGTACATAAATATCGTGGGTAGTCTTCAATACATAACTCTTATAAGAACTAACATTAGTGATGCTATTAATCTCGCATGTTAGTTTATGTCTAAGCCTACATATCATCATCTTTCTCTTGTAAAACGGATTTTGAGATATGTCAAAGGCATGACAAGCTTAAGCCTTACAATCTCTCCTCTAAATGACTATCATATTACTGCCTATTATGACTCTGATTGGGCAGGTTGTCCTCTTACAAGAAGATCAACCACTGGTTTTGTTGTTTTCTTTGGAAATACCTGCATCTCTTGGAGTGTAAAGAAGCATAGAATTGTTGCTCGTTCAAGTCCAGAGGTTGAGTATTGGGCTTTAGCCTCTACTACAACTGAAGTTACATGGATTTCATATCTTTGTAGAGATTTGCACATTCCTATCTCTAAACTAGCTCGTCTTCTTTGTGATAACAAAAGTTCTATTCAGCTCACTGCTAATCCAATCTTTCATGCTCGAATGAAACATGTGGAGCTTGATTTTCATTTTATACATGAGAAGGTGGCCCTGGGACATATCGTTGTCTCTCATGTCTCATCTAAACAACAACTCACTGATGTTCTCACTAAACCCTTAACAAAGAACCGTCATCGCCATCTGGTCTGCAAACTTGGTCTTCGCTCAGCTGTGCCAAGTTTGAGAGGGGGTATTAGCTAGCTCACACGATTATCACATGCCTTCCCCGCCTATGCTCCTGCAATGGTGACCTTGTCGTGGTGCTCAAGAAAGCCCCCTATCCGAGCCTTCCAGCTGGCCTCTTGGGCCCCTCCTTGCCAGTTCTATAAAGGCTGACTCGAGCAACATACAAAGAGTAGAGAGAATATTCATGAGGTCCGCACACCCCACCTATTACAACCCCATTTTTTTGAAAATATAATGTATGGTGTATTTCCCTTTTAATGAATAAATGATATCCTTTTCTTTGAATTGTGATAGATTTCGTGTGAAATGGCTTTGATTGAATGATTGTGGGCTTTGTTAGTCATTAATCCCAATTGAAAAGAAAAGGGAATTAAAAAGGAAAAGAAATTGATTAATAAAAGAGAAATATGAGAAATTGATAAAAGTTGGATTTATTCTGAATAGGAAAATGATTTTCCTTTTAGTTTGGTCGCGTACAACTAAGAGCGTTGGATCTCAATCCAACGATGGTCATTTATCTCCTAAGTTCCACCTGAATTTGGGAAGTTGCAGGTTATAGGGGAACCTTCCATCTCCAAATTTCTATTGATTCAAGGAGGATGCAGGCCTGCTATACTTTCCATTGCATTCAGGAAGGTAAACCGCACAGGAGTAACCCAACTTTTGTGGGGTTTGGCCGTTAACTGCAGAAGTTCCCAATCTACGTGGGACTACCTCCGACCCTATATATAGGGGAGGGCTTGTGAGGACTCCAGTGTGCAAACAAACCATACCCTAACCTGCGGATAGTCACCAGGGGTGTTTCCGTGCCACCAATTGTGTAGTTTGCCTCGACCTGCACCTCGGTCCTGTGGCTTAGCCTCGCCGGAATCCGACGAGTAGGGGAGGTAGCTTGGCGGGGCGTATGTGAGCAATTGAGGGCGTCTTCAACTTCAAGTGAGGGAGGCGGAACTCCCTGGACCGTCGGCGTGATCAGAGGATGGCCGGAGCTCGAAGTCAACCATCGGGTTGACCTCCTGGATCTGCTGCTCGACGCAAGGAAGAAGAAGAGCAATTGAGGGCCTTTTACACTTCTGCCCTCCGCGTTCTCTTTACAGGTAAAGGGCACCTTCATCCTTCGCTCCATCTGTTTACAAAAGATAAGCGCGCTCCTTCAGGGCTGTTGGATCCTCGATGGATCCAAGGCCCATGGATCGGGCGGTCCTAGTCTTTTTGGAAAATAGCAAATAAATTATAAAAGGGATTTTTTCATATAAAAATCGTATCTTTATCTAGGAAACTCCGATGAGAAAACTTAATACATGAAAAGTTATCAGAAAAATAAGAGGAATATATTAAAAATAGTTTGGACATCTAAATCTATCTCTTTTTGTAAAAGAGTATATTTTGGAAGGAAAATGTGATAATTTTTTATTAGAAACCCTAATTGATTATCAAGGATATATTTAGTCTTGCAATTAGGTTAATTCGAATATGTTTAACCTGATTAATGATTAAGATGGTTTTTAACCTATTTTGATGATAGAATTACATGTTTAGGGTTTTTAATTCAATATGTTGATTAATATGTTTAGAAACCCTAAATTAGAGAAAAAGAAAGGAAAAGATATAGTAATCTGAAAATTAAGGTTTTTATGATCAAAACCTGATCTTTAGAATCTTAATGGAAAATAAGACAAGGAATTAGGGTTTGATGTATATTTTGATAAAAGTGAAATAAAATTGGGAAAAAGATAATGAAACCCTAATTTTCAAGAAACCCTAAAATTGGAATAGCAATCCTAAGGAATAAAAATGAAATTGGGTTTAATGTCGTGATTATGTTATTTTGGGATATGATAACCTGTGGAGAATAATAAGATGATATCATGCATGTTTTAGGATTTTGAACGCATGAAGATGCATAATAGCTTAGAAACCCTAACTTAAGGTTAATGGTTGCTCATGAGATATAATTTGAAATCCTTTGTATAAAACTAATGTTAGGTTAACCTCAGTTTAGTAAATGTTAAAAAGGCTTTAATGTGAATATGTCAGTAAATAGGGTTTTGCGCTTAGAACTGCTGTTCTAGGGTATAAATGAGGAAAGTTGTAAAAGATCAAAAAGGACCCTAATAAAACCCCAAAGCGGATTAGAAGCCCTAGAAAGTGAATCCCAGTCAATTAAATAGATATATTCTTGGTAAAGTGTAGTAAATAGGTTACGTATTCTTTTCAGGAATTCTGTGATTGTTGAACTGCTTCTTGGATTACTTGCTTGCTCAGAATTATTAATAACTTGTTGAATCTGCAAATCAGGTATGTAGTTACGCCTATGAATATCCCGAATTAGATTCTCAAGGATTTTCAAAGTTTTATCGATGACTTGAATTAAACTGTTGGACACATTTAATTGTTGCAAATTATAATGTGAATATCACTATCATCTAAGATATGTGCCTACTAGCTCAGATCCTAGTCCCCTCTGTAGCTTTATAGATTGACCTAGTAAATGGCTACCAATGGGGGTAGGTCCATCAGGTCATTAAATGACTTAGTAAATGGCTACCAATGGGGTAGGACCATCAAGTCATCATGAGTCAGGGATTGGGCTACCTTTGGGTAGGGCCGTGCAACTCCATAACCCTAGGAAATGGCTACCTGTGTGGTAGGACCGTGGGGGTAAGGATCTACCATATGGAAGAGGTAGTATCCATGTCCATTGTAGGGACAGTACAGAGATAGGGGATAGGCAAGGATTGAGTAGTATTGCCTAAAACGTAATCTTGGATGTTAAATGATATTTTTGGTTGAGTACATTGTTATTATAGTTGCACGATTATTGTTTCCCCCACATACCAGCTTCTTGCTGACCGACGTTTTGTTTGTTGGCATTTTAGGTACAAATGAAAAGAACAAATAGTAAAGCGGCATATGTGCAATTAAATGAGAAATAAAGTGCTCAGGAGGATTAGTTAGATTAGCATCTTCATGGATAGAAGTTTAGAAATCCCAGTTTTTCCAAGGTAAGAAAAGTTTTATTTTATGCCAGTTTTAAATTTAGTAGTAGAATTTCATAATTATTATTGATTATTTGTTGAACCTTTAATTTGGGTTACTAGATAACGGCTCTGATCTCTTGGTCTCCCTTAAGTGGGGGTTACCGGGAGACGGGGTCGTTACATCACCTCTATCTCTCTCTTTCAAATTCTCTCTACTGTTACATTCCCTTTCCTTCTCTAACTCCTTCTTCGTCTTCGTCTTCCTCCCTTTCTCCTTCACAGATCGAGAAGGTTCTGAAGAGTCTAAAACATGTGCAAGCGCTGCTGTCTGTCTGCTCTCAGGCACCACCACCGGGTTGGTGAAAAATTGATGCCTCTCTTCTCACCTTTTCACCCTCTTACGGACTCTTTCTCGCCATCTATCCTCGAGAGGCTATAGCCGGGCTCTCGCCTGAGTGTGGGCACCATCATGCTCGACTCCCTTCTTCCCAAATCCATCTCCGATCTACTTTATTCTTTGTCCAACAGCCACCAACAATGGTTGACACTGTGTTGGTGGGGAAGAAGCCTCCTGCTTGGTTGAAGGAGCACCACCGTCAGTGATGAGTCAAGCTAGATTTTGGCCAGATCGCACTGGCTCCTCCTCACTTCTAGATGACATGGTGCAGTCCATCTCTGGAGAGGACTGGTAGCTGGCGATGGAGAGAGAGAGAGAGTCTTAGTTACACATTCTTTGCCTTGTTATCTTGACTAACTGACTTCTATAAAGGGTCGGTGGAGAGTACTCAATAGGTCATCGAGTTGCTGTGGTTAGGAACCCCTCTCTTCCATGTTGTCGGAGCATCACACATCGGGGGAAGAGTTCATTAACAGATATTCGGGGGAAATATTGGGGGGCCATATATAATTAAGCACACATGTGAATTAATTATAGTTGATCTAAGTGGTTTTATATGATCACAAACATGATCAAGAAATAAGATGAAATACACGTTGACTTACAAGATAGTCCAGCAACTCCACAAACAAGAAAGTCTAGCCAATATGCTGGGTATAGAATATGTTGAACTCCAACTTCTTTGTCTCTCTTATCCTTCTTTTTTGGCGTGCTTGTGATGTGTGCTCGACAAAGAGATAAAAGATATCAGTTTCCAATGTGCCAAACTTCTTTCGATGGGGATATCTTGATGTAGCCATAGTAGTTTTGGAAGTAATCAAATGAAGTTGTCTGAAGGCAAGGCACAACTGTGTTTACTATATCATGCCCATATAATTTTCAAGTCCAACTACCAACATGTACCGAACAATGTCAGACGTGTTTTTCGAACATATCCCAAATATGGGTGCGTGTTGGAAATATCAGAAAGTTCATATGTATGTTTTTGTATCGTATGAGATGATGGTTATGATTTGGTTAGCATTGGCCATTTCTTAATTAACTTTGTTTCTTTTTTGAGACAACAAATTTACTCATGTGTTTGAGATTTTGATTAGTGGTTATGTTATCTAGAAGGGGGAGTTTGACCAAGTATAGGAATCAAATAGAAAACTGAAAGGAATTTTATAGAAAGGAATAGAAAATTGCCACAGAAGGAAATCAGAATCTGATTGCAAGTAAATGAGGAGTCCTCACGTGAGAAAACATGTGTGCATTTTTCTTCGGTAGCCACCTGCCTTTTTAGTTGAACAATAAATATAACATATTTTTTAAATCTTGGTGGGGGGGGCGTGACCCCCCCATCCCTATGGGAGATCTTTCAATGGAAGAGTTGTCTATTGATGACCGACTGTAACTGCAAAAGACATGAAGGTCTTGATGATGTATGATCAACAGGTCCAAGGGCCATAAAAAGCCCCACACCAATCTGATATTTGGCCTGTGGAATTTAAGAAGCTCACCTCCTTTCCATTTTACACAAGCACTAGATAAAAATGGATTGTTGACACCATCTTCATTAGAAGTTTGTCAAAAAGATATTAACCTTGTTACGTCATGCACCACAAAGCACATTATTTCACTGTAATCATACCTAAATAACTCCATCTAGAACATCTAAAAGAATTATTAAACTTTGAACAAAGCCTTATTATTATCCTAGATATATCCCATCAAATATTGGTCTTAATATATCATTATTTGACCAATCAATTAAATTCCTAAAATAAGAAAAGACTTATGGATCTTAATAATGATATCAACATCAATCAACACTCAAACTTCACAAAACACTTAGAAACCTCAAAGTAAGTCAAACTCATAAGATTCACTTGTCTTACTAGATGTTTAGAGATTCTAAGAGTCCACTCCATCACAATAGCTTTTCTTACTGTTGGCTCATCCCATTCCTCAAACTCTATTCTAGGATGTTCATATGGGTGGATGGCCATATTTTAAAGATAAGTCCAAACCCTTGAATGTAGAATTGCATATCGTTCTTCCAATGATCGTAGTTGGATCTGTAAAACACTGGTGGCATGCTCACATGTGATCCTTATGAGTTGAGGTGGCTAACCACATTCTCCCCCTTTATTCTAGACCTATTAGGGCTCTTGAAGACCTTCTTTGATACAAAATGAAAGATCTAGAGGGGGGATGAATAGAGCTTTCACATAATATAATCAATTATGAAAATTACTATGCAGAAGGAAGTTAGTGGATAAAAGAAGAGACATACAAGTAATCCACAAGAGGCACATGTTTAGAGTGCTTCTACCGAATGTCATCAATCCACTACTTAGTTGTTTCCAATCAGGATTTCTAAACCATGTATTTTATTCCTTTTATATACCAATACACATTATATTAAATTAACTGGTGTCTATTTTGGATCAAGATAAACCCTCCTTTTCAGCTTAAGGGGAACTACCACCTTCTTTGACAGGCTGCTAGAAGGTCACCCTATTCTCCTCTTCATTAACTGATGTAGAGAGCATCATTCTTCACCTCTTCTTTAAAGGCCAAAGAAGTTTACCAAGTGAAAAAGACTCATTCTCATAGGTTTCCAGATAGCCTTCACTCTAAGAATTGGTCCTAAAGTAATACAACAATGAAGAAAGTGATTGGAGAAAGAAAGAAAACATGTTAGCTCATAAGATATACAATGAAGCTCTAATGGACAAGTGATGATGATCCACTCTACAAGGCTTAGATAGACCTATATTTGGTGGAGATGGATTCTAATATTGAGATAAATTTATGCTAGATTGATGGCAACTTGAAGTGTAGAACCTAAGCTCTTTGAGTAAGATTGCAAGTAATATGTATGCTTAAGAGTATGTCAATTTGTTATACAAAGGTGTTCTCCAGATGTCCTAAGACCACTCCTATTACTAGGAAATTCTTACAAGTGGATAGGGAAACATTGGGGAGTGTCTATAGTGTTCTTAGTGGTCAAATCTCCATTCGAAAAAAATCAATTGGGTTGCAACGACTAACTTGATCGTTAACAGATTTTGTTTGCAGAACATTCTTGGTCGAGAAATACTTCAATCGAGAACTATCACCATAGAGAAGTTTATCGACTGAGTAGTGTTCTGACGTTTTGACATTCTTCCGTCAGTTGAACTTATTGGTCAACTAGTTCTAATGTTATTCTCTCGGTCGACAAAGTCTTTGACCGAGTGGGTTTTGATCGACAAAGACTTCAACAGAGATTGATTTAGAACTTGATATACTGCAAAAAGGTCTTTTGATTTTGTGAGTCCTCGACCGAGTAGTGTTTCAGTTGACATAGTCTTTGACCAAGTGTGTCTCATTTGATAAGGTTCTTCTATTGAGAAAAATCCTTGTAAAGTGTTATGTAAATTTTGAAAAATCCTATCTAATGATTTTTCTAATGAAAACTAACAGCCCTAAAGGATTCATATGAGTGTGGGATAGTTTTTTGGGTAGGTTTTGGAAAATACTTTTTCTTACATCATATTTATCAAGTTGTGTGGAAACACATTTGTACAATTATATTCATTACACAACTTAGCATGTAAGTATCTAAACAAATAGAATTGCATGGTGTTTGTATTTGGATCTTGACTTAGTTCCTTGATCACCTGAAATACGTAATACACATGTTAGTAATACAATTTGGGAAATATTTTCATCATCAAAGTATGAGTGTGGAATATCAAAAAGCCAACAATATTTATGGAACTACTGGTTGTGTTGCACTTTCAACATTTATCGCAAACCCACAAGCATTGTAGTCAGACTATCACATCCACCATTCCCTCTAAAACTAAGAAACGACCTTCAATTCCTCAAATTATTTTATAAGAAACTAAATATGTTACATGAATCTGGTTTATGTTTTTCCATTAGGAATTCACAAAACTACTACTAACAATACCAAATCAAAACTAGCCTTAAATTATGCACTTGTGAGTTGGTTCAAATAGCAACTATTGTTAGTGTGTAAGTCATAGGTTGTGGGTTCAATACCCAGATGGAGAACCTAACGGGAGGACTATAGAAACATTAGAGACTATTTTGAGATTTCATCGATTACACTCCCTATAAAGTCACATTTGTGTAAATACACAATTCTCATGATATTGGCTCCAAGATATCTTCTCTAGGTAAAATGTGCATGTTTGGTAATCTATATACCCACTTCATCGATGTTGTGTATAATGTACACGTGTGCTTGTTCCCATATATCATGACTAATCATTTTTACCTGTCCTCCTAAAGTCTCTTTTTGAAAATAAGTGTCAATGTGACATGACTTTGCATCTATAAGATTTCATTACAAGTCATAAATCATTGCAAAAGTCCATCACCTCTTTAGCTACTTCCAACAATACTCCCTTTAGGATTATATTGATTTCAAACATCACCTTGAAATACACTCATGTATCATTTAAAATGGTACATTTAATGCAAGAAAATTTGTCCCAACATCTTCACTTTTGTAGTCAAATGAACAACAAGATGTACAATGATATCAAAGAAAGAAAGAAGAAATACATCTCAAGTTGGAAAGAGACTCTTTGCAACTTATCAAGATTTGCAAGATCTATAACTTTGTTGCATATATTGTTACAGAAGAAACAAAGTCTAGTGATTGCAAACCTTAAATGCTTCGGTAGTGATGCAGTATAGTGTGACGATCATGAGATCTAAGACATTTCAACTTCATGTCCTTAGTTGATACCCAATATATTAGCAAATAATCGATGAAACTGCCATATTATAAGGAGATACCACATCCCCATGGCAAGCGAGCCAGCCTTGTTTTGTTCAAAAGTCATAATTTTGACGTTCCGCATTAAAAAAAAACTTTCAAATCTTTCAAACTATAATATATAGTCCTTGTGAAATAACACACTTCATCTGGGCATTTATGTAACTTTTTATCTTCCATGAGCACAACATTTACTTTGTTATATATCTGAAGCTCATTCCCTTCAAGATGAATTTCTTTCAACAAGTACAATAAAGATGCAAAACTTTTTTTGTTGCACCTATTTTTAGCTTTTAGGGTATACAATTTCAACACAACACTCAACCTCATATACTTTGTACAACCTATGCATAATGGTTTCTCATCATTATGTAAAATATTTATAAATAAGAAAGTTTGACTGCTAGGATTTACCACACAAATATCTAGCATCATATCAACCATGCCATTCATAATTGATTCATTCGCAACCATTTCATCTTTCTCAAAAATTCCACTTCAGACATCTACTAATCTCTTTGTAAGAACATCACCATGCTAGTATCATTATGTATAGCCCTATATAATCTCATTGCACATGACATAACTTTTGATTTTATCAACAGTGTCAACTTTCAAGTTGTTGTTGCAATTCCTATAGGGAAAATATAACCCATCTCTATGAAGTCTCCTATGTTCCTCCCCAAATCTTATAAACTCATCAAGACCACTTTTAAAATCTTGATTGCAGTGATTTTCAATATGCATCTGACATTGATCCATTCAGGCACTAAACTAATGATGCACGAAGTATTAAATTGATCTGGCGTTAGCTATGTTATTTTCAAATAAAATATGACTAAACTAAGACCAATTTAGTTTACACAACGATATTTAGTATTCATATTGATGCATTATCACATATTCCATTATTGAACACTTAATCTCACTAGTAAATGTATAATTCATGTTTAAGTCAATAATATTTTGGTAGCATTTCTCCACAGTTCTCCAAGTACACCAATGTATACGGGAAAATACCCTCCTATATCTATACTTAGAGAACAAATGGGGAAATAGTGGTCAATATATTGTTAGAAATCATATCTATAGTATACTCTCACATAGTAAGTGAAATTAGGTGTTCAAGAACAGTCTCTAAGTAGGGAATATCTAACATCTACTCCTAATGAGAAAACCATGGATAGGTTTTGTAACATCCTAGGATTTGAGGGCTTGGATAAGATGATCTTAAAAGGAATGATAGGACTACCCATATCACCAAGGTGCACCTCCTTTTTAGGGAGCCCATTCCTAAAGAACTCCATAGTTAATCGTGCTAAGCTAGGAGTAGTACTGGGATGGGTGACCAGTGGGGAAGTTGACCCCGGCTTGCACATGAGTGTGGATAAATCGCACAGTTAAGGATAGTGGTGGTTTGTGAGGCCAGTCATCATTCCTGAAACTCTACTTGAGCCATGGGTAGTGGGCCCAGTCGTTACAAATTGTATCAGAGCCAATTTCCCTCCAGTAGGTGGGTCCCACATGGGCATGACATTCCAGTCTTGAGTCGTACAGTTTAGGCATGTAGGAAAGGGTTGTCCATAGTTGACGTAGCCACCCTTGAGTTGGTATTTTGTGATCGGGAGCTGGGTGTCCATGGGCCATTGTGGGTCTGCACTAAAATGGGGAAGATATTATGAGGCCTTATAGTTGAGCTTTGATGAAGATGTCAAGAGTCTAAGTGGGGGTGATTGTAACATCCTAGGATTTGAGGCCTTGGATAAGATGATCATAAAAGGAATGATAGGACTACCCATATCACCAAGGTGCACCTCCTTCTCAGGGAGCCCATTCCTAAAGAACTCCATAGTTAATCGTGCTCAGCTTGGAGTAGTACTAGGATGGGTGACCAATCGGGAAGTTGACCCTGGCTTGCGTATGAGTGTGGATAAAGCGCGCAGTTAAGGCTAGTGGTGGTCTGCGGGGCCAGTCGTCATTCCTGAAACTCTACTTGAGCCATGGGTAGTGGGCCCAGTCGTTATAGGTTTCTAGGCCAATAAGTATAAGTCTATATAGCATGCACTTTTATGAATTTGCACCACCAATCACATTCTTGAATGCCTAATCTGACTAGTGTGTGGATAATTCATGTTTGGATTTCAAAAGTATTTCAACAACATTCATTTGAAGTTCTCCATGTAAACCGTTGTAGACGAGAAAATACCCGCCGGCATATGTACCTAGAGAGAAAATGGGGAAATGCCTATCAAAATATTCTTGAAAAGAAAACATACATTATGATCACACTACCTAAGTGAAACTTTAGTGTTGAAGAATAGTTCCAAACCAATGACTATCCAAGATTTACTCCTAATGAGTTAATCTTGTATGGATTTCAAGGCCAACAAATATACATGTCTATTTAGCATTTATATTGATATATTTGTACCATCTATCTCATTATTGAACACTTAGCCTTACTAATGAGCATATAATGTGTGTTTGACTTTCAAGAACATTTTAGAAATATGTTCCTTTAGTTCTTCAAGTACATTTATGTAGATGTGGAAATATCCACTGAGATATGTGATCGTGAATGCATATTCTTCCTAGTTTTAGTTACATTAGTCTAGTTTTGCTTTCATTTCTACCATTTCACTTTAGAACTGGATTGCTTTCATGTATCCTTAATTTTATGATAATTTTACAAGGTTTTGATTCAAATTCTTGATTTTCATGGTAGACTTGAACTTCACTGCATGTGAGGAGTGTAGAAGACAGTGGTTCCAAGAAAATTTTGATAAAATGGATAAAATATAAGGTTTTAACCCAACAAAATTTTGATTAAATGTGTGATATTTTCAATAATCTATAAGGTTTTGGTATCCTTAATTTACGATAATTTAAAAGTATTTGACTCAATAAACTTTTATTCAAATGAATATTATTTTTGATGATCCAGATCTTCATGGGAACATCATCGACCCATGTTTTGTGGGTCATAGGTTTCGTCAGCACAGCCACAACATCCTATAGTAATACCCTCCTTGAAGTGGGTTTACGTCTCCCAAAAATCTTGTCCATTCGAGGGAAGTTAGCCCAGTGCCTGACATACCATAAAGAATTGATAACAGACCCTCCAATGGACACCATGACCACCTGTTGATCAATAGTTATCTTTCTCAATGAGCAAGGAGAGCTCTAAGGAAACCCAAATCCCAACAAAAAAAATTCCTGACATGTCTACTGCCTCATCTCCTGGCAAGTGCCCTGATCCCATGTATTGTTGCTCGATGGGAATCTTATACCCTTCGATTGACAAATGCTTCTTGATAGAAGTTTTGTACCATGACTTCAATGGTTGGACAGACCCAGATGACTAATGGATATTCTAATAGTTACAACCCTTCGTCTGCCTCCCATCACCTACCTCTCATGTCCATGGAATCTATAAAAGGTGACAGGTAAAGGTTCCAAACCCTAGCCCATGCCTACAAATAGAAGATAAGTGCCACCAAGAAAAGGATATCCAACCACACTGCTAAGCTGCCTATTTTACTCTAAAATATTCATTCCATCCATCGTCGACCTCCTCCATCACCCCCTCCATTGGTGATGGACCAAGGAGATCCCAACCTCCTCTAAGACTACATCGTTCTGACTTTAAAAGAAGCTATATGAAGGAAATCCTCTGCCAAGACTTCATAGTATCAAATTTGAAAGAAGCTAGATGAAGGAAGTTCTTCGCCATCGACACAACATTGTTTTCCACATGCTTTACCACCATTATAGAAGATCCAGTCTATAAGAAAAGAGAGATTGATGACCCAAAAACCCATCTGTGACATATGTCTTGGAGATATTCTTGTTGACTATTGGATGCCATCATTCTAGAATTTGAAGAATTGTTCATGCTAACCACGACTATGATTTACTCTTCTTCTATGATGACGACTTCTTCTTCTCTTATTTACACTATTTTAATCAAACTTTTCCATGAGTAAGTCGTCCTCTTGTTAGAGTGTTGGGAGTAACCTTGCTACCCAATTTTGTTCTCTTTACTGCAACTGCTATTGTATGAACCAGAATATGTTTTGAATCAATCATTATTGTGCTTATATTATTACTTGATAACCATTTTTATATGTGAATAAGTTTGCGAATGTGAAGGACTTTGAACCTAGGATCCAGGATATCCATCGTTTCTTGTTAAAACCATGATTTGAATTTTGGGTTGGTGTTTTAGAGGTGATAGACGTGTGAACTCTATGTAATGTGAAAACATGCTTAGAGTTATATATATTGGGGTTTTAATTCTAATACTAAAAGATGGATTTTCCTAACCTCAACATATATATTTCCATACTTAATATGTTGTAGTGAGAGAGTGAATGATAGATAGAGATGGTGAAACCCATTCCACCCTAGCGTTCACATACATTGATAAATCTACACTTTAAACTAGCTATTTATTATTTTCAGTCAAAACAATCAAAAACTATCTATCTTTTGATAAAAAATAGTTATTGCCTGGTTACTACGATCACTTGATTCATAAATATGTTGTTCATTGGGTTTGATCTAAACATACTATGATGAGATCTATCTGCTTGCAAATTGTGATTATTGTATGACATTTACAATAAATTCTAGGGAGTTAACTCCCAGAGAATTTTCTAATGCAATATCACACACTTCATGTACCGAGAGAACAATCGAGGAAATTAGTGTCAAAATATTCTTTTAAACCAAACATGCATTATGCACTCACATCCTAAGTGAGATTAAGTTTTTAGGAACACTGCCAAGTGGGGGACTATCAAAGATTTACTACTAATGAGTAAATTTTGGATACATTTCTATGCCAACATGGTTTAGGGTTATGTTTTAGGGATTAGGCTTTGAGGTTTAGGATTTTTGTAATAACATATTAATTTTAATCCAAATTATATTAATGTAGGTAGATTCATATAAATTCATCATATTCATTTTTAAGTGTCATTATTATACATATAAGATTCAAATCAAATGATACACTCTACATGGGAATGCCATAAATACTTGTTTACAATTACACATTCTAGTCAAACTAACTAAGTATATATGCATTCTAGACAAACCAACTATTATATTAATACATGCTAGATAAACCAATTGAGCAATTATACTTAGTAAAGAGTTACACACATATTTTAACTTTTCAATAGAATTGAGTTTAGTACCTCAAGTGATGGCAAGCTTCTGAAGGATCCAAGGAAAACAACAAAGGCAATAAGCACAATGGAGGAAGAAGAAGAAGCATGGGCAGCGGTGGCTGGCATCAAGCTGGTGAAGGCAAAGGTGGTTGTCTTCAAGGGTGGCGATGATGGTGGTGGCAACAACAACTTCAACATAAGCAACAACAACAACTTCAAGGGAGGAAGAAACATCTCCTAGGGAAGAAGCAACATATATAACAATGACAATATTTGGTGATGATGGTGCCTTAAGTAGTGATAGTACGATCGACAGTGGTTGCGACTTGCAACCACAATGACATCAGGGTTGGGGAAGATAAGTTAAAAGTTGTGTGACATTCATAGAATAAGATCAAAGAGATGTTAACAAAATATTTTGTGGGTGTTATTAATAGACCACAACATTAGTTTCAAGGCCAAAAATGACGATGTAGCTAAAATGACAATCACTTTTTTGATATGACATCAATTTCCTTCAAAAACTGATGTAACATAGACACTTTTATACTTTCATTTGATCTAAAACCAATGTAAAAGTGAATCTTTATCCTCTAAATGTTGGTTTATCATTCTACGATGATGTAAAAAGCCAAGGGAGGAAATAATTATATCTCTTAAAAACTTAGACATTTCACATAAATTGATCTTCAGAAAATGACCAAATAGGCTAGTTTGAAGAAAATATTTATATTCGTGAATAACTCAGACACTCTGTATTGGTTTTCTTTAGTATACCAACATAGAAATATAATTTAGAGGGAATAATCATTTTACGAGGGCATCATGGAAGCATTATAATGTCAGTTTATATCCACAAACATGATTTGTAAATGTATTGACTCTGCTTTGTTTAAGAAAATGGACATTGTTTATTTTCTACAAATGTTTATTTTGATGGAGTCATAACTGGGAAGGTCATGGAAGGTTTTGTAAAAGACTGATTCATTCAGATCGACATGGGGGTCCAACTACATTGCATTGCCAGAATCCATGTTGTATATTTGAAATAGGTTGACCTCCTTGATTCTCTCATGGTACAATGAAAAGATATGTTATTGTCCCAATTTTTTTGGTAAATGAATTACATTATCTATTTGTAACATCAATATCACATTATTTGATCAATACAATAACTAAAATATTACCCACAATTTTCCCTCAATGGCCAGTGCCAGTTTATTGTGACATATTTATTTCTAAAATAGACATCGAAGTTTATTTATCTTGGTGTTCTACAAACCTGATGTGACATATATCGACGCCACATGAAAAATTGTACCAGTGGTCTTTCTCTGTATCTCATATGTTATTTCACAAGAAGATATGCAATTAAACTTGGTGAAGGAGGGAGCGACATAAAGGATTTTTCTACATTTGGAATTGAAGGTTGATTTCTTAAAAGTAACATCATTCCATTCTTCTAGTTGTCCCTCTAGTTTCATGTATGGAAGATCACCATTCTACACAATGTAAGACTTGATCTTTGGATGTGGAACTACATATTCTCTTCCAACATTGAATGATGCTCCCTTAAAACACTAGAATTTTGAAGAAGAATATGCCTTTTTGATTGTTTTTCATCTTCTCCTACTTGTGTAAGTAGTTCTTGGAGAATACCTAGAACTAATATAACATTTGGATCTAAATTGGCTCAAAAGGGGTAAGTTGATCTAAAACCACTTAAACAAAAATCATTAGATCTTCAAGATATTTCCTAAGATAATATTGCAAGTATGAAAAGAAAAGGGAGCTAAAGATTGAAAATTCCACAAGTGAAGGCACTCTTTATAGTAGTTTCATCCCAAAGGTTGTAGCTTCACTACCTATAGGGTTCAATCTCTAGGGTTTTCACCCTTGTGGCACTCCTTATATTCCATTATAAGAGTTACAAAAAATGTCCATCCTTTTCTAGACCAAGGGATAACTAGCTTCCCTTTTACTCCAAGGGAGCCAAAAAACTTACAAAGTACTTACCTATGCATGACCAATATTGTTTAGACTTACCAAGGACTTACCCACTCTTGAAATGACTCATTGTTATTCGAGAACTTACCCACTCTTGACATGGATCTTCCTCCTTTGACGTCGACATCACCAAGGGCCTTCTGACAATTAGAATTTTTCTCTCCTCTATTATACTCCTCTTTTCTCTTTTGTGATTTATCATACTCAAATAGATACCAATTTCATAGTTTTAGTGTCGTGACACTCCATTTTGGTCACTTAAACGATCATTTCTAAACTATGTGACTTTTATTTGCAAAATTGAACCAAGTCCCATACAGAGTGTGTCATGCTTTTGCAACTACATTTAAACAATTTCTATATGATCTTCCTACTCTCTGGTTATATCAGGTTGTAGAGCTTTCAATGATAAATCCAAAGGTAGAAAAATCATCTCAATGAGATCAACCGGTCAAAAGTTATGATAAATTGAAGTGTGCCTTTTTAACTTGATTATTGACTTCTTGACTATTGTTGGGCCTTGTAGGAGTGCGGCCACTTAAGGGACGCTCCCCCTTGGCTTCCAAGTCATCAATACATGCATAAGTTAGTGTTTTGATTAACCCAAGGCCATTGATCTTGTGTCCACAGATCACTCCCGATTATCTGATGACTAGGAGTCCATTTTTTACATCTGTCTGTCTACTATAGCAGTAGCTTTAAGACAATCAATGGGCATCGATCTGGTCTCTTTGGGGAAAATTAACTTTCCAAAACACTCCCACTTATCTTTCTTGGTCTTTCCCCTTTTTTCATCTTTTTTGTGCCTTGTAGTCCTACTTTCACAAGCTTCTCTTCATGTCTTCCATGGCCTCCACCATGGATTCTAGGGTTTGGGAATTTTCCCCTTACACCTCTACAACCTACCAAAATCTCCTAGAATGGGGTCAGGACCTTCATGTGAAGCCATTGGCATGTCATCCAAGGACTTTTGTGCACCAAGCTCCAACAACCAAATTTAAAAGGCTAGCCAGCTGGCTAGCTATAGATATTAATTACTATGTGCACAATGGGGGAAGAAGACCCGCCCCTTCCCAACCAATGACCACTATGACGTAGTCACCCAGGGTGAGGGTTTGTTAATTCGGCCCCAACGGTTCTCGCAGGGAATCCCTAGTCACATCCGATGTCGGCAAGTGACAACGAGTAGGTTGCAATGTCTAAATAGGAAGGAAGTGAGGTGCGCCCTTGTGTCAAGTGTTGGATCGTCAATCAAGAACATGCATCACATGATGAATTTACGGTAACACATCATACTCATATCTCTATAGTTTTTCTTTAGTATAACAAAAAATTGGCAAATTTTACATATTTCACCAAAAATATACAATGCTATATACCATATCGATCATCTAGAAAAGATCTACCCGATGAGCATATTTCAGACCATATATCTTCCTTTGGTTTTCTTTTTTGATTGAAATATGAACTATGACTATGCTAACCATATTTGATGCATGTTTATGATAAATATTAAACCATTATTGCTCAATCTACCTCCTAATCCTCAAAGTAATATCTTTATGTACTCTGGTATTGAAGGAGATCCTAATGATCCTTATTGCTCTTCAATGTCACTAATTCCATATAGTGACTTGGTTATGGACTTTAATGATGTAGTTTTCCATAAAGTTGCTAACCTTGCACCCTTATGACATCAAAGACTCTCATATCTCAAAGTTAAAGCTTTGTTACGTCCATGACCCTAATATCACACCATTTCCCCTTTTTTGGGTATTTTAAGATGTCACTTAATGCACGAACATGACACAATTATGGTGATGCATATGACCCGATTTAAATCGAATAATGGTTTGACCTAACTAGTGTGTATAACCATTTTGTATACTTAAAATCATTAATTTGTACCTCTCCTTGACTTTAATACCAGTCTCTAATATCCTTTGTCCCATGATTTACTCATTTGACACCTAATGCGTGTGTGCCCCATTTATGTGAATGAGTGGTTACACCTATGACATATGTTCGATTTGACCTATCATATGCATGCAACTCATTTAATTATTCAATTCAATAATACTATGATTTTGGTGACCTTATGTCTAGGATTCACCTCTTGTTTAGATATGATAATGGTGGGAGCTTAAACCCACTAGTTTTGACCTAGTATGCTCATATATGACTTACTTGATTTTCTTATGCCTTAATCTCAATGTGAACCCTATCTTACGTTCTCCACTCTCAAATCATAGTTAATTCAAATGCTTGTAATTACTTGGATGTGTATTCCTTACCTAAGTCATATGTTGAGTCTTGATGGTGTATATAAACTATTTAAATGATTGAACATATGTCGGATATATTGGTACCAATAGTGGTCTATGATGGCTAGACTCTAGGGGACATTCAACTATATTTGAATGACCCTTATATATCCTCATATCTCTAATCCGAAGAATACTTTATGAGTAATGTTCTTGATGATTCTTGACTTTGGTTGCTCCATTTTTTGGGTTGTCCTTGGTTGCTGGATGATGAGTATATTGTGCCAAAAATGCACATAAATGACCTAAACCTTGTAATGAGCAAACAAAATAGATGGAACCTTAGAATGACATGAAAATTCAAACACACCTTCATGTGATGAACCCTACATTTGTAAATATCATCAAATGCACTAATAAGCAACTTTGGACCTAAGCTGGTCAAAACCTTAAAAATAGAACTAGTCAAGGTTAATGACGATAATATAAAACATATATGCAATCATTTTATTAATCATGGTATTAAACTGCCTAATGAGTGTTTTAAATTGTTTTCAATTTTTTTTTCTTTAAATGAGTATGATGGTCTTCTATTGCATGTTTAACCATTGAAGAAGACATGTTTCAAGTATTAGTATTTATGAACATTTGAAAAATGTTACCACATCCTAAAGGCAGTGATTATTCATGTAATCTAAGAGAAAGAGATGTAACATCATTTCTATATGAGGGTGATGAGATGATATTTGTACTCTCTAGAGTTGTCTAGAGCCATGATAAAAAGGTTAGACTAGTAGGTATCCTATATAGCCTAAGATGATGATGATGATGATGATGATGATGATGATGATGATGATGATGATGATGATGATGATGATGATGATGATGATGATCGTGATGGTGATGGTGGTGATCATGATGATCATGATGATGATGATGATGATCGTAATGGCGATGGTGGTGATCATGATGATCATGATGATGATGATGATGATGATGATGATGATGATGATGATGATGATGATGATGATGATGATGATGATATGAGATTGCTTCAAGATGACCTAAGTTTCCTTTTGGAAGGGTCAAATATGATTTATAGATATGGGATGACTTTGATAATATAGTCCTAGCTAAATATAGCACCATGTATGGTACATATGGCTTTCTTGAGGTGCTACACAAATAAAGTGGGTTTGGCATGCTTGCTTGTTCCTGGTGTTGTACACAATGAGATATGGAGTTACGGTTTGAGGCCAACACAAGGATCAATCTCTTTACAAAGGATGACCTCTTGCATGGTACATACGATAAGGGTGAAATCTTGATATGGGAAACAAAAAATGGGAGAAGGTTAGAGTATCTAACCTCTAAAATATATGAAATGTTGAAAAATATGAACGATGAAGTACACAATGATGAGTCCCTCACTAGATTACTTCGACGTATATGAGTTGAATCACCTAGTGTGGCATACCCTAAAAATTTTGAACCCTATATTTTCTACAAAAAGATATAACACTAGAGATAGAGGCATTTGAATATATGTATGTTTTCCATATAGGCGAGGGATATGTCCAAAAATCCTTAGATGATGTATGTGATGTGTAATATCTATTATGAGCCTAATACTTGGTTTAGAGATTGTATGTAAGGGAATCTAATGGTTTCCCTTATCTTTGAAAGTTGGGTTGAAATTTTGTTTTGGGTAGATTGTTGTGATTAACATGTCTTGTTGAACTTAGATAAGCCTTAGTTTGAGTGGCTCATGCTTATGGATCTCTTTCAAGATACGAGTGATGTATTTACAAATTCTTGATATCAATGATAACATTGTTCCTCAAATGATGGTTGAAACATGAAGTAATCTCAAATAAATTAAAAACTTGATATATGTACAATGAGTCACTCTCATATAAGATTTACCTAATATAAAACCATATCATATATGAAAGATGTAAGTCTGAAATCATGATCTTGAAATGATGATTCCCTGAGATCTTAGCTTGAATGATCATGAATGCCTGCTCAGTTTCATACCCAAAATTATAATTAATGAACTTAATGGGTGATAATTGGAAGAATTTTGAGGAAAATTGAAATATTCTTCAAATCTAGTATGATGGTGATGTATAAGAGTAAATATAACCCTAATTGAAATAATAATAATAATAAATTTGATAGTAAGGATTTTAATAACACACCTTGGTCTTATGTGAACACATGATAGAAAAAAAACCTAATGTCGTAGGAAAAATGGTTATGGAACCCGAACATCAAGATGTCATCATAATATGATGAAACACACCCAATAATATGTATATAATCAGGATGGTCACACCCTTTATGGTGACAATACAAGTTTGCACCCCATAGTGGGATATGTATTGACACCCAGGCTCAGTTACCTAAACACGATGGATATGAACTTTGACCTTCGACTATGATCTTGGTTGAATTTGGAGGAAGAAAATTCTTTTAAGGAGGTAAGGATGTGACAAAAAGACTTCCTCTATCTTCTGTTATACTCTTTCCTATCTAATTTGACTCATATTACTCAATTCTATATCAACTATATAGTTTGCGTGTAGTAACACTCCATTTTGGTCACTTCAATGATTAATTTTACAACATGTGACTTTTATTTACAACATTTTGGTCATACTCTAATTTTGTCTTTCTATTGACATTAAAATTGAACCTATTCTCCAATGTATGTCAAGTTGTAAAGCTTTTAATTATGAATATGATGGAGAAAAAAATCATCTTGATCTAAACAATGAGTCAAAAGTTATGATAAATTGAAATATTCCCTTTTAATTGATTTTATTGATTTTTTTACCATTGTTGGGACTTTTGGGTGCATGATCCACTTAGGCAAGGTGCCTGCCTTGGCTTCCAAGTCAGCATTACATGCATGAGTTTGTGTTTTGCTCGATCTAGGGCATTGATCTTGTTCCCACAAATCACCCCCGATAATATGAGGGATAGGAGGTCATCTCCTCCCTCTGTTCATGCTACTCACTAGTACATAAACGACCTTTAGTGTCAGTTATTTAAGGCCTTTAGTGTCGGTTTCTAAGCGACACCTATGTGGGCGACGCTAAAAGCCCAGCTGTTACGCGTCGGTTCAAAAACCGACGCCACAATCCTTCGCGCGCCACCGAAAACGCGCCAGCAGGGCACTATAAGCGTCGGTTTTTAGATAAGAAACTGACGCCATATACCTTCGCGCCAAAGAAAGGGCGCCATGTTGGGCACTATTAGCGTCGGTTATTAGATAAAAATCGACGTCATATCACTCCCAACACGGCCGTGGTGTCTGGTCCGCTGCCACGACCATTCTGACCAACACGACCGTGGTGTCTTGTCCGCTGCCACGGCCGTGCTGACCAGCACGACCGTGGTGTCTGGTCCGCTGCCACAGCCATGCTGGCCAACACGGCCGTGGTGTTAAGTACATAGACGTCGGTTATTAGATATAAACCGACACTGTAACGATGTGGCGTCAGTTTTATACAAATAATCGACGCCTATTTTTTTTTTTTCTGTCAATCTGTAGACCTGCTGTATGGCTGGTCACAGGATGAGAAACCTACAGTTCAGTTATGAACTGCATGTTTTACGACATCCATTGATATCAGCCAACAACAGGCCACCAACCTGCAAAATTAACAAGAAAGATATTCACACATTTAGCAATGCAACCTGCAGTTCCATTTGATTTTTACACATTTAGAAACATTCATGTAGCTAGCAATCTGTAGTTCCATTCATTTTCACATTCACATATAGAAACATTCATATAGCAACCAACAATTTCATTAATTTTCACTCAGACACATGTAGAAACATCCAGACATGTAGAAACATTCACACATATATTATAATTTAGAAATTCATTTACAAAATATCATTCTTTAGTCATTATTCGCTATCAACATCCCAATTATATCTTAAATCCCCCACTACTTGTATGGTTGTTGCCCATTCTTCTCTTACTTCATTTAATTCTCCCGTCGTATAGGGAGCATGTACATCTGGTAAGGCATTTCCTGTAGTGTGTTCAGTTGTAAACACATGTAAAGAGAATGATGTATATATATAATTAATGAGCTATAAATAACATTGATATATTTCATATTATCTAATGAGACTATATAATACCTCAGCAATACAATCGATGTCCATTGCGGCATATTTGATAATCATGTGCATAAATCGCATCACGTAGTATCCACATTCCCATCCGTTGTCTTGTGTGGCACACTATAAATTCAAACATACAAAATATTAAAAAATACAACTAATTAAGCACTGTTCACATAAATAATATATACATATATTGTAGTCGGGAACTTACTTTCACGTTCTTCCAAATTATTGGCTAGTTGTTTTTCATGGGGACCTTTCCTCCAGCCTTTTTGAACTCATCAAAACCTCTACATGTTAATGTAACACAATACATTGCATAATTAAATAGTAATGTAATAACATATGTTACCGGATATGAAAATGAAATATTTCTCACCAGAATAATGCCATTTTCATTATGTGTCCAAATCTTGTATTCAATTTACTCCCCTTAGGATCTAGATAATAGACAGTGAATGTCTCGGGGACAATAACCAGTAACTCCCAATGGATACCACTAGAGGTAAAAAAGTTAAAAATTAATAACTCAAAATCCACAATAAAAATGTAATTTTCTTAATAAGCAAAGTAAACTTACTCTACATTGAATGGAGCCATTATCATCGTCTTCTTTTTTTGAGAAAAAATTGAAAAAGCCTCACAGCAGTATTGTTGAACTGACAGAGGGTCTTTAGCTACTAGACTAATCAAAGATGGAATAAAAAATCCTACATGTTCGAATGCAAAATCTGCACATATCTTGTCTAAGTAGTTGCAAAATATGTATAATTACGCATGCATTAATAAATAAGAAACCAGATCACCAGATCCTACACAAGGTATATGGATGTATAAAGAAGATCTCACCTTATCCATAGCTCTGTCACAGATGTATTTAGCCAATCATATCGAAACAACTCCAAAATATCTTGTATAAATAGTGTGCTTTCATATGATTGACCTGCAGCATCTGAATCTATAGAAACAGTTATAGGGCAGTTTATATCATGTTCACCTAACCATATTGCCATACCCCTACAGTTAGGACCTAACAGGACAGTTAGGTCCTGTGGAACCCAACTGGGTAATGTAGGAGGTGGAAGTGGAGGCCTAGATGTTGTGGGTGTCTTCTTTTTAACATGTATATATATATAATAATTTTAGATCAACTGACATCATATACACACACTAACAATTTAACGTAATGTAAATTTACCATACAATTTCAGTAAAGATGACATCCGCTTTTAGCCACAATATCATGTACCATGTATCGTTCAAAGGGATACATCCAATGCAAGAAAACTGGTCCCAACATTTTCACTTCCCTAGTCAAGTGGACAACAAGATGTACCATGATATTAAAGAACGACGGAGGAAAATACATCTCAAGCTGACATAGGGTAACAACCACTTCTCTTTGCAATTTATCGAGAGTATCAGGGTCAATAACTTTGCTGCACAGACTGTTGAAAAAGAAACAAAGTCTGGTGATTGCAAACCTTACATGCTTCGGCAATATAGATCTAATTGCCACAGGCAATATTTGTTGCATTAGAGTGTGAAAATCATGAGATTTAAGACCTATCAACTTCAGATCTTTCATTGATACCAATCTACGGATGTTGGATGAGTAACCCTGTGGCACCTTAACATTTACCAAACATTCACAAAATGCTTTCTTCTCCTTTCTAGACAATGTGTAACAAGCGGGAGGTAAGTATGTTCTCCGATTTCCCATTTCACGAAATTCTATTAATTCTGACCTTATTCCCATTTCACGTAGGTCTAGTCTAGATTTTATCCCATCTTTAGTCTTACCTAGTATATTCAACAAAGTACCAATGACACTATCACAGACATTTTTCTCAACGTGCATGACATCGATACAATGCCTGACTGTCAAAGAACTCCAATAAGGAAGATCCCAAAATATTGACTTCTTCTTGAATAAAGATTTGTCACTCCGTGTGGCCATAGTACATTGTGATCTCTTACCAAATTCATTGACAAAGACTTTTACTCTTTCATAAACAACCTCCCCTGGTATAGGTTTAGGTGCACTCCGTTCCTCATTCAATCCATTGAATGATTTGCGCTTCCTACGATACGGATGGAATTTTGGAAGAAACCTTCGATGACTGAGATATACAGTCTTACCGCCATGTTTTAGTCTTGTTGAATCAATGTTCTCTTCACATATAGGACACACTTTAGCTCCTTTGACACTATATCCAGACAAATTCCCATATGCTGGAAAGTCATTAATAGTGCAAAACAACATAGCATGCAAACGAAATGTCTCTCTTCATGAAGCATCATAGGTCATCACACCTTCACCCCAGAGTTTCTTTAAGTCATCAATCAGAGGTTCAAGATAAACATCGATGTCATTTCCAGGTTGTTTAGGGCCCGATATCAACAACGACAACATTACATACTTATTTTTCATACACACCCAGGGAGGAAGATTGTATATAACAAGCATGATTGGCCAAGTGCTATGTTGGCTGCTCAATGTCTCGTATAGATTCATCCCATCTATACAAAGCCCAAGTCTTAGATTCCTGACTTCTTCACCAAATTCAGGGTATAATAGATCAATCTTCTTCCACTGTGGGGAATCAGACGCATGTCGTAGGATCCCATCATTATTTTTCTTAACATCTGCATGCCACCTCAAATTCTTCGCATCTATCGGATTGGCAAACAAGCGTTGAAACCGTGATATTATAGGTAGATACCACATCACCTTGGCTGGAGAACCAGTTTTGGACTCCCCCGAAGTCGTCAATTTATACCGTGACGCACCACATTTTGGACAATATTTCAAATCTACATAGTCCTTTTGAAATAATACACAATCATTCTGGCATGCGTGTATCTTCTTGGCATCCATTCCCATTGGGCACAACAATTTCTTTACCTGGTATGTTGAGATTGGCAGCTTGTTTCCTTCAGGAAGCATTTCTTTCAACAAAGACAACAATGACGTGAAGCTTTTGTCGCTCCATCTATTGTTAGCTTTCAGCTTATACAATCTCAACACAGCGCTAAGCTTCGTAAACTTAGTACAACCTGTGTATAATGATATCTCATCATCATGCACAATGTTTCTAAAAATGGGAGGTGGATCAGTGTGCTCTACCCCACAACTATCCAGCATCGCATCAACGATGTCTACTGGAACTGGTTCATTCACATCTACATCATCGTAGGCAATTTCTTCTTCCACACAAGCACTACTATCGACATCCACTGGTTTCAGGTTTGAAATCTCTCCATGCCAGTGCCATTTTGTATAGCCTTGTACAATCCCGTTGCACATGACATGACTTTTGATTTCGTCACCAGTGCTGACTTTCAATTTGATACCGCAATGCCTACATGGACAGTAGAACCTATCTCCAGGTTGTTTCCTATGTTCCTCGGCAAATCTAATAAACTGGTCAAGACCAGAAATAAAGTCTGGGGTGCAGCGATTGCGAATGGACATCCATGATCTATTCATTTTATGATCAAAGAGAAAACAAGTATATATTACAACAAGATTAGGGTCTAGGGTTAACAGATTAGAGTTTTGCATGGTTAAAACTTCGGCCAACAAATACATGTGCTGTAATTCTTATATATAATAAATGTGTACCACCTATCCCATTCTTGAACACCTAATCTCACTAGTAAGTGTATAATGTGTATTGGGTTTTCAAGAAAATTTCGGCAGCATTTCCCTGCTGTTCTCTAAGTACATATGTACTTAGAGAACAAACGGGGAAATGCTACCAAAATTTTCTCGAAAACCCAATACACATTATACACTTACATCCTAAGTGAGATTAGGTGTTCAAGAACAATCCCAAACCGGGCACTATCCAAGATTTACTCCTAATGAGTAAATATTGGATGAGTTTCTAGGCCAACAAATACATGTGTTGTCATTCTTATATATAATAAATGTGTACCACCTATCCCATTCTTGAATACCTAATCTCACTAGTAAGTGTATAATGTGTATTGGGTTTTCGAGAAAATTTCGGAAACATTTCCCTGATGTTCTCTAAGTACATATCTAAGTACATATGTACTTAGAGAACAAACGGGGAAATGCTACCAAAATTTTCTCAAAAACCCAATACACATTATACACTTACATCCTAAGTGAGATTAGGTGTTCAAGAACAGTCCCAAACCGGGGACTATCCAAGATTTACTCCTAATGAGTAAATTTTGGACGGGTTTCTAGGCCAACAAATTAATACATGTGCTATCATTCTTATACCTACAATCCTAGTTTCATCATTCATATCCTAAGTTTTATGTAACATCATTTAATCATGCTTGTCAGTAAATAATAAACAGTAAATAAACCATGATTCCATATATCAAAGATTTGAACAGTAAGTCAACAACACCTACAACAACACAAATACATGATTCAATTATGTTATAATGTATTAATTAGGGTCACATAATCAATTTAGAAATAGAAGACCCACATGTGACCCTAAACCCTAAACACAAATATATGCAATCACAAAATAGCACAAAATAGTAAATACACAAATATACACATATAATTGAGCAATATAGCACAAAATCAGCCAGCACGGCTGTGCCGACCTGCGATTTCACAACATGGCGGAGAAGAGGAGGAAAAGGATATACCTGTAGGAGCAGCGAGCAGGAAAGAGGGCGGCAGTGGCAGCGAGCGAGAGGGTGGGTTTCCGGAGCAGCAAGCAACAAACGGGCGGCGGCGGTGAGTGGGCGACCAGGAGCAGAGACTTAGCAGGAGAGGAGAGGAGCAGACGGGTGACCAAAGCAGCCACCGATAGAGGTGGCGGCAAGGAGAGGAGAGGAGACGAGCAACGAGCGATGACGGCACCAGCAAAGAAGAAATCGAGCGGCGGCGGCACCAGCAGAGAAGAAATCGCCGGACCTAGTTATGCGAACTGAAGAATCAGGATCGAAACAGAGAAAGGGGAAGAGTCCCTCGCGTGGGTGCAGTTAAGTTAACCTTAAGCGTCGGTTCTTTAACAAACCGATGCTACAACATAACAGCGTCGGTCACTAAGAAAAAACCGACGCCATAGGGGTGTATAAATTTTGGCGCAGACAACGCGGGTGAACAAATCGATGTCGGTTTTCGGAATATAACCGACGATAAAAATGTCCCGCGCAAAAAGGTTTTCGTCGTCGGTTATGTATTTAATAACCGACGCTGTTAGTTAAATTTTGGACCTAATTTTTTTCATTGGATAAATTGGATTTGGCGGGTGTTTATAGGCATCGGTTGTTTATTCTTGAACCGACGCTAAATAGAAAGAGATATCTGTGTCTGGCCACTCCTATCTGATATATGTCGGTTTGTGTTTTAAACCGACGCTGTATGTTTTAGGCGTCGGTACTTAGTTAATAACCGACGCCTGGAAAGTGACTTCATAAGCCATTTCTGTAGTAGTGACTATAGCTTTAGGTCCAACCTAGGTGTTGTTCTCATCTCTTTTAGAAAAATTAACTTGCCAAGATTCTCTAATTTCTCTATCTTAGTCTTTCCCCATTTATTTCCATCTTTTTCGTGCCTTGTATCTCTACTTTCATAAGCTTCTTCTCCTTCCTTCCATGACCTCTTCCATGGATTCTAGGGTTTGAGGCATACTAGTTATGTGAATAGGTTTTAAATTTTAAAACTCAAACACTACCCCACAAGTATACGGATGCGTGTAATATAATCAAGATTCTCCAAGGAACAAGGTATTATTAGTCTCAAGAGTGATGAACTTCAACAATCTAGATCTTTTTAATAAAAGAGGTTTTGTTAAGTTATCTACTTGTATTAAGGATCAAATCAGATGAGGAAGTCATGAGTATAGGGTTTCACTATCATATAATGCTATGAAACAACAACAGAATCACAAGCTATAAAATCACAAAGGGAGGTTCGAGTACCACACCCCTCCTAGTAGTGTAAAACGGTTCTACCTATATATAGCACCACCATCGATAAACTCAGAATATAACCACCAAAAACCTTGGAATGTCCTCTCATGTGGTCAAGGAAAGAAAGATATCGAAAATCATCTCCTTACTTCAATGTACAACTTCCCATTATGCACAAAAAGCATAAGACATACATATAAGATGGCCATTCAAGCATATATGTGAAATAAACACAATGCATCCATAGAACATTGATTAAAATTACATTAAGCAAGAAAATTTGTTGTTATACTAAACATGACATAGGAGTTACTCCCCCATTCTCAAGAAAAGTAGATATACTAGTCCATGGCTATAGAAAGTAGATATAAGCAGTAGAAAATAGTGCTAGACATTATAATATAAGGAAGTAAACTAGGATGTTTGTTGAAGAAGTAAGATAGAGTTGGAACTTCAGTCAAGACATCACAAAGCCATCCTTACTACCGAAAACTCTCCAGAAAGCTTCACTGTAGAGATGAGAGAAGAGACTGGTCGAGATCCCTGTTGTAACTTTTGAACAAGAAGGAAAGAGAAGAAGTTTCTCCCTCAAGAAACTAACTTTTCTCCATTTGAATGCTTCCAAATCCTTCTAGATTTTCCTAGCTTGTGTCCCAATCTAAATGGTCTGAAATAGTCCTTGATTACTATCCCAAGACAACTTAGAGTCATATATATAAGTGTAGAGTAGTTAAACTAATTCTTAAGTGAAATATGCAAGTGAAACAATGTGTTAGTCTGTCAACATGGTGTGTTAGATCTAATAACTAAAGTCGAACTGCCTCAATCTATGATGACACAACTTGTTGGTTGGCCAACATGGTATGTTCCTACAATTGAGGGAGTTTTCTATCCAAGTTATGGAATGTGACACGGTGCGTCCAAATCTCAACACTATGTGTTGTTGTAATTTAGGGAGTTATGGATCCAAGTTCTATACCATGACATGGAATGATGAGATCTGGACATAGCGTGCCTGATGTGTGGACATGACAAGTTGAAATTTGGATATGGCGCGTCGCTGACAGTTTCAACATTGATTTTTAGAATATTTATATGATTGGGGAATGTGTTAATGGATGAGATCATGGTGTTTTCTCCCCATTTTGATGCTAAAATGTTGTACCAACAATCCAAACCATAGAGTAAGACATCGATAAAGTGGAAAATCTAGCATCATTAAGAGTGACGACTGGGTGAAATTGATACATAAATGCAACCAAAAGTAATCTAGAAGATGACTTAAAATACACTCATCAAATCCCCTTAAGCCTAAACCATTGCTTGTCCTGAAGAAAAAAGAAACACAGATACATAGGTGAAGAAATGGCATGGCACATACATTAATTCAATGAAATGATGAATTCAATCATTACACGTCAATCATTGTCAAGTTATTTCAACTAGGTATGAATTTGTTTCAATCAATTAAAATTGAGAATTTATTTCAAAAAGGTTATCAAATTGATTTGGAAAAGTCAACAAGATAGCAATGAATAGAGTTATGATGACAAAGCCAAAAATATAGTGAATATGCAACCAAACCCTTACTATTATAAGGATGAACATAATTGAAATTCTAGATTGACATCAACAAAACTGCAATGACTCTTTCATAAGCATTAAAATCTTAAAATTAAGAGTTTCAGACGACACTCGACTGCTAATGTAGGGTTACACGCACACAAAATGTTGTTTGGGGATTATTGGCCCTCTTTTTGACATAATTACATGCCTTCATTGGGTTGGGAGATTATGTGAATGACTTAGCCATCTCCTTTAGTGATGTATAATTTTTATTTTATTTATTTGAGAAAACGAATAGCCTTTTAAACATGATTCGAGTCTCTCTTTAGAATCTCACAGTATTAGGATAGCCAAAATTTCAAAGACAAGAAGAGTCAAGTAGATAGGTGATTCCAAACCTAGAATTATTTTATTTCTAAACATTTTCATCATAGGAGTTGGTAGAAAATGCAATACAAATTTAGCAAAATCATCAAAAAGTACACAAGGCTATATATATGGTTAATCCAAAGCATTTGAACCATTACATGCATTTAGCTGAGAATGAGAAAAATGAATAACATGTTAGAGCAAAATATCTAAGCAACATGAGTGATCGGCCAAGTGTTTTATTAAATTGGATGTGCATTCTTGGGTTATTCAAATATTATCTCAACAGGTACAATGATTTAGCTAAAAGAAAGACAATTTTTACCCAAACAAGAACAAATCATCGTGGTCATTCTTAAGTTTTCACTTAACTAGATAAGAGAAATAGAAATAGAAAAGAAAAACAAATAAAAACTACAACTACTAGATATTCCTCCCCCAAAAGTTTGAAATCTATAGTGTCCTCACTGTATAAATCAAACAAAGGGAATAACAATCAGGTACCTCATCATGGAGGAGCTATCAAGATGGAGGGCTTGTGCTCTGATTTGAGGTTGGTAATTGTTTCACTAAGGATCTACGCCACTTTATCAATATATTTTTGATTTGGGACAAAGATGTACTCTTGTGATTTGCAATAGGAATAGTATTATGGATAGTAATGTTTTTGTCCCTTCATTCTCTTCTTGAAAATAACCATAATTAGATTCAAAGATAATTTACTCATCACCAAGCATTGTGTCAAAGATGTGTTGTAAAGGGGGATTTGGCTTGTTTGAAAGTCATCCTTAGGAGCATGGGAAGATTTCTCCCTTTGAGCTTAAATTTCATTGCCTACATTGGAGCCATCAACTTCATATGATATTGTATTTGATGATGAAGAAGATTCTCCTATAGAAGCTCCATTCCTCAAGGTAATCGATGTGAATGTCTCCATTGGGTTCATTTTTGGTTTATTAGGCACGGAACCAAAAGGTGCATTTTGATTGAAAAGAGCTTGTTCGTCAATTTGATTCTCGTACATCCTAGTGTGAGTGGTAATTCCATCCACCATAGAAGGAAGTTGTGAAATAGCATCCTTTAGCAGCTCACTTTTTTGATGAAGCTCATCATTTATTTGAATTTGAGTTGAGACTAAGGTCTCAAGCATGGACACCAAACTCGACTTGGGATGCAAAAGTTGTTGTTGCTGCCTTAGATTATGATGAAGGTTTTAATCAATGTTATTGTTGTGATAAGAGAATTTTGGATGATATCTCTGGCCCGGATTGATGGTGGTACTACATTGCTCCAATGTCTCTTTAAATTGTGATGGTGTGGAAAAACATGAAGAAGGTGTATGTCATGCTTCTCTACATGCATCACAAATTGCTTTGGCAGCTTCCTTTCAAAAAATAGAGCCACTAGTATAGAAACCGCCTCTAACATCAGTTAAAGTACACCTATAATGTCAGCTTTTTTGTGGATGCACAAATCAACAACTAAGTCCCAGCCTCAATTGATATGATTAAAGAAACCATCACAACAGAGGAACTGAGTCATCGATTTTTGGAGCTGAAACTGACGTTGCACTACTGAACTGGGTCACATTTTTAATTGATAGAGGTTTCTACATCATCGATTATATGTATAAACAAACGTCAAAATCCAATTATTAGCATGATTGTGTTTCCTAGCACGGTCGTACTTTCAAGCTGATTTGTCAATTTTGTTACAAACTGAGATCGATAGCTAGTTGGTAGCATAGCCGCACTGCCCAGCACTGCCTCTTTAATGTTAGTTTTTGTCCTTAAAATTTGACGACTAAGACCCTACAATGTTAGTTTTTGACCTGGAACTGACGACTCAAACATATAATTTTGGTATTTTTGCAACAAACGATGACACATTTATGTTTTCCTTATAAATAGCAGGTTAATAGACCTACTGTCTTGCTATTTAGAAAGATGCAGAACTTGTAGTTCATAACTGCAATTCTAGACTACAGGTGCCATCATGTGTTCATCTTTAGAATAGGCCAACGAACTTAGAAAACCTACAACAACAAACACAAAATCACTGACATACAAGATCCATTCTCTAATTCCATTCTCATACATCTACAAATACAACTCTCATTGTATTCATCTTCATGTTCATTCACACACATGTATGCTTACATCATTCACATATGCACCACTTCCATTCTCATGTCATGCAGAAATGCAAATCTCATTGTATTCATTCATCTTCACATTTATTCACACATGTATGTATTCATCATTCACATATGCACCAATAATTTACTCACATTAAATTTAATGTTGCAAGAAGTCATAAGCACCATATGTATATAGAAATAATGACATCCACTTTTACAAAACTTCTACTTTATCCAAATAAAATTCAAAATTCACTTCCTTAACGAAAGCTTGTCCCCACTTTTCTCAAATCTCATCTAGTTGTTATGTCGTATAGGGCTTTTCTGTGTCAAACAACTGCAAAGGGAATGCCATAATTAAATATGTTTCATGTTATCAAATGATACTATTTAATTATGATGATCAAGACTATATATAGATTACCATATGTATGTAGTTGATGTCTAGTGTCCCCTATATGACAATCATGTATGTATACCACATCATGTAGTATGTTCATGCCCAACCATTGTCTTGTACAGGCCACTATAAATTTACCACCATACAAAACTTTAATACATAATATAAGAATAGTTGGCATAAATATGCATTGGAATCACAAAAACTACCTCAACATTCGGCCAACTCAACACTTTCTTTTTGTTATCCACCATTCCTCCAACCTTTGTGAATTCTTTTATAGCCCTATAAGTTAATGTAACACATTGAGTATTATTAAAAACTCATGTATTAATATAGGTTATCAGATACAAAAATTTACACAAGTGAATAATTCCTTTTTCATTTTGTGTCCCCCACTGTCTACTTGGTCACCCTTAGGATCTAGATAATACATAGTTAGAATTGCGGGGACAATAACCAACAACAACCAATGATTATCCCTGAGTGAAAAGAAAGTAAACAAAATAAAACTCAAAATCCACCAATGAAAAGTAATTCTTGAGTCAAAATTATAAGCAAATTATAAGAAAAGTAACTAAACTTACGCAACATTGAATAGAACAATAACCACACTCTTTTTCACTTTACCAAAATATTTAAATGTGGTAGACCAGTATTCAGACACATATACAAGGACTTTATGTACATGGCTAATCAATGATGGGACTAGAAATGCCACATGGGGTAGTGCCCAATGTAAGAATCTACAAAATGTATACCATGTATGCATTAATATATAAGAAAATAAATGAATATATAAAATGAGGTATTTTGATATAAGGTCTCACAATATGCAAAGTTCTATCACATATGTATTCAACCAAGCATAATTAAACATCTCCAAAACATGTTGCAAGAATATACTAATATCATGATCTTGACCTACAACATCCTCCTTAATATGGATAGGAGACCCTTCTTCAAAGTCACCTAGCCATACTGCCAACCTCCTACAATTAGGACCAAGAGATTCAAATAGGTCCTTTTCAAGCCAACCAGGTAATCAAATATTTTGAGGAGGAAGTGGAGGATGAAATATAGTGGGTTTCTTAGGTGTTGTGTCCTGCATATATATATATATATATATATATATATATATATATATATATATATATATATATATATATATATATATGTGTGTGTGTGTGTGTGTATGTATATATGTGTGTATATATATGTATGTATGTATATATGTGTGTGTGTGTGTATATATATATATATATATATATATACATACACACACACACACATACATGTATATATTATCAAAACAAATGTCAATTGTATATAGGTAAAAACACAATGTAAATTTAGCATACATCGATATAGACAAGTCATGCTTTGGGCCAAGAAACCATGTCGCCTTTTGCATCACCTATCTTGTCATGCTCGGGGTGGCCATATGGAAGTACAATCTGCATCCAAGCATTGTAGACAAGCCTTGGCGTCATGCAGCCTGCATCAATGGGCATTGGAGCACCATGAATCGTGTTACCTGCAAGGGGTGGGTAAGTTGTGCCCAGTGCAACAATCCTTCTAATATAAGACGAAATGGCCTCAACCCCTATGAATTTGTACATAGTGTTATATATATATATATATATATATATATATATATATATATATATATATATATATATATATATATAAACTAAACCCAAACATATTATACAAATCATTGATAAATACACTCCGAACCACCTTTGTCATAGGAGGGTCCACCTTGTATGAAGAGTGGGGTGCTACATTTACTGTCTCATGAGAAGCATGATACTATCTCATTGCTTCCTCTATTCCCTTTGTAATCATGTCTTGTACCTTATCTTATGGTAATCTTCCTTTCTAGACAAATTTGCACTTATGCATGTATCTTCTTAGCCATCATTCACATTGGGTACATCATTTTCATTAATTCATATGTTGATATTGGAATCTCGTTTCCTTCAGGAAGAATTTCTTTCAACAAAGACAACAATGATGTGAAGATTTTTTTTGCTCCATAAAGTGTTAGCCTTCTATAATATACAATCTCAATATAACACTCAACTTTGTAAATGTAGTACAACCAAAGTATAACGGTCTCTGAACATCATGCACAACATTTATAAATAAGGTAGGTGGATCACTATGCTCTACCCCACATCTATCTAGCATCACAACAACCTTGTCTATTAGAATCAGGTCATTCACATCTAAAAATCATCGTCGACAATTTCTTCTTCAACACAAGTACTACTATAGACATCTATTGATATCATAGTAGGATATCTCCATGCCAGTACCATTATGTATAGCCCTGTATAATCCCATTGCACATGACATGAGTTTGGATTTCATCAGCAGTGTCAAATTTCAAGTTGTTACTGTTGTTCCTGCATGGACAATAGAACATATCTCCAGGTTGTTTCCTATGTTCCTCCGCAAATCTCATGTACTGATCAAGACCAATAATAGACTTCTAGTTGCAACGATTTGGAATGGACATACATATTGTATGCATTCTATGATCAAAGAGAAAATAAGTATTAGGATTTAGGGTTTACATAATAGGGTTTGTCATTTAGGATTTTGGGATAGGGGTTTAGAAGTTAGGGTTTAGGGTTTATAGGTTAGCATTTATGGTTTATAGTTTACAAGTTAGGGTTTTAGGTTCGGTAATGAATGTGTGTACCACCTATCCCATTCTTGAACACCTGATCTCACCAGTAAGTGTATAATGTGTATTCAATTTTCAAGAAAATTTTGACAACAATTCCCCACCGTTCTCCAAGTACACCGATGTAGATGGGAAAATATCCACCTCATATGTACTTTGAGAACAAACGAGGAAGTGTTGCGGAAACATCATGAAAACTGAATACACATTATACACTTACATCCTAAGTGAGATTTAGGGTTCAAGAACAATCCTAAACTGGAGACTATCCAAGATTTACTCCTATTAAGTAAATCTCACACATGTTTCAAGGCCAATAGACAATTGTATACCTATGATCATAGTGTCAACATTTATATCATATGAAAAAAAATATACTTTAAGATAGGACTAGAATAATACATTCATTTTCAAGAAAGTGTGGTTCAACTTTCATGTTAATGTTTTTGTTCCATTCACAATTATGCACAAGGTTATGCTTAATCAAGTCATGAAACTAGATATCCAAATCGACATATAATGAATTCATTTCCTAATTTAAAGAAAAATTGCAAAAAAATACCATTGATACACATATCATACTTTTTTTGGATATTCATTTGTACACATAATGCAAACACAAACATTCGAAGAATAACATACACTTTTTTACATATTTATTCATACACACAATACAACCCAAACAAATGCTATCTATGGTGAAATGTATCAAAACAAGTAACAAAAAGGGGTAGATGCTCACCTTTCACAATAGCGACGATGATGAGCGACCAAGATGGTGGCACCTAGCCAACTGAGGTGATGGTGGTGGCGGCGGCTGGAGGTGCATGTGGCTAGAGGAAGTAGAGCAGGATGGAGGTGTCTGTGGGTAAGGAGGTGGAGTAGGTGGCGACGACGATGGGAGAAAGTAAAGGAGCTACTAGTAGAGGCCACCGATAGCAGGAGTAAGAGAAGGAGTAGCTACTAAAAGAGGTAGTAAGGGACGGATCTAGAACAGCTAGTAGTAGTGGTAGCAGTGCGGCAGTGACTAACAGAGGTGGGAGAAGAACGAGAGCAGAGGCAAGCAATCACCAAAGAAGAACAGCTAGGTATCACAATGAAATCGGAAAGTGGGAAAACAAATTTTGTGGGTGCTATTAAGGCACTTAGTTGTCAGTTATTCATAAAAATGGTAGCTAAGTATATATTCATCAGTTGGTTAACCAAAACCCACACCTAAGCTAAGGGTTTAGGCATCAATTTTTTATAAGAAACCAATGCCAGAGGTCATTATCCTAACTAAAATATGGACCTTGTAAGGCCTGAGTTGCCAGTTGGTTGTACAAAACCGACACCTAAATTTTGGACTTAGACATCATTTTTTTTGTAAGAAACTGATGCCAAAGGCCATTATCTGAACGAAAAAAATCTGCATAAGGCCTTAGTTGTCAGTTTTTTCTACGAAAAATGACACTAGAGGGAAATTTGGGGGAATATATTTTCCATAGGGACGTGGTGCATTTCCTGTGCGTTCGATTTCTTGCCATAAAATTGACACCGATTGTGCAATTTTTTGTGTATTTTTCCGAGACTCAATGTCAATTTTTGGAAAGACAAATTGACGCTAGAAGTATTTTGGAGGAAAAATTTATTTTGTGTGAAGTATTTGTCATCGGTTCATGGAAAATCAACGCTCATCTTCAAATTTTTCTTGAAAAAATGTATTTCAAATGTTATTTTAGATGTCAGTTTGTTTAAAAAATACCCAACATTATAAAAAAGTGGTACCTGTATATTTTCTAAATTAGCATGAATTGATCAATGGTGATGTTTATGCTAATTAACCGACATGTTTGGTCTATAGTGTCATTTTTCATTTCGAACCGACACTAGGAAAAGTGACATTAGAGGTCAGAAATGAACAAGTGAGCTTGAGGAAGAAGGTTGTGATTCATCCAAATTTGATTGAATTTCAATCCTCCTTGCTTTTTGAAGATTGCTAAATTTGTGCTCAATTTTAAGACCTACAAATGTGGAAGGTTCAAGACCCCTTTTTGATCACCTCATATTGTCATGCAAGGAAAGAAGGCATGTGAAGTACAAAAATAAAAATGAAAGATACAAAAATATGATAATGATGATAATCCTAATGGGAGAAAAGAATGATGATGGATATGACAAGTGATGGTATGATCTAGTCTTGCTTAATATTTAACACTTCTCCCTCTAACAAAAATATCGATGCTTCCTAATAATGGCTCCAAAAACTTGTTAGATGTGTGAGCAAGTCTTAAGTTTATAAACTCCAACACTACCCCACAAGTATATAGGTGTGTGTAGTCTAATAGAAGTCATCCATGGAACAAGGTATTGTTAGACACAAGAGTGATGAACTTCAACAATCTAGATCTTTTTTACATGAGAGTTTTTGCTATCTTAACTAAGAAATAAAAAGAAATTTAAATAGAAATCACTTGTATTAAGGATCAAATTGGATCATGAATCTTGAGGATAGGGTTTTTATATCATATCACGCCATGAAATAATAAAAAATTTGCAAGAAGTAAAATCACCAAGGCAGGTTTGGGTTCTACACCCCTCTCAGCAGTGTAGAATAATTCTATGTGTATATAGCACCATCATGCATATACTCAAAATAGAACCTCCAAAAGCATTAGAATTCCCTTCACTTCCAAGCCACTCCCCAAGTCAAGAAAACAAAGCTATTAAAAATATCTCCTTCCTTCAATGTACAACTTCCCAGTATGTACAAGAAGCATAAGACATACATTTAAGATGGACAGTCAAGCATATATGTGAAATAAACACCAAGGCATCCATAGAGTCATTATTAAACCAACATTAAGCAAGAAAATTCTTTGTTCTACAAAGCATGACATGGGAGTTACCCCCCTTGCCCAAGAAAAGTAGATTTACTCATCCATGGTTGTAGAAAGTAGATACAAGAAGTAGGAAATAGTTCTAGACATAATAATACAAGAAAGTAAACTTGGATGTCGGTGGAAGAAGTAACATAGAGTGAGTCACAAATCCATCCTTGGTGCTAGAAAATCTTCCAAAAGCTTCACTCCGGAGTGGAGAGAAGAGAACAGAGGAGATCCCTACTACAATTGTTGGAGAAGAAGGAAGAAGAAGATGTTTCCCTCCCGAGAAACCAATTTTTTACCCTTAGAATGCCTCCAACTCCTCCTTGATCTCCCTAGCTTGAATAGTGCTTTAATTGTCTAAAATGGTTCATGATTATTGTCCTAAGATGACTTGGGGTCGTATATATAAGTGTGGAGTAGTTAAATTCACATTTGAGTAAAATTTGTAGGTGAAACAGTGTGTTGGATGTCCAACATGACATATTAGATGGGATATCTGAATTTGAACTACCTCGATCGATAATGATGTGGCATTTTGGTTGGCCAATACGGTGTGTTGCTGCAATTTAGGGAGTTATTGATCCAAGTTATGGACTGTGACACGATGTGTCAAAATCTTGACAAGACATGTTGCTACAATTTAGGGAGTTATGGACTGTGACACGACATGTCAAAATATAGACACGACATGTCTGATGTGTGGACACAGTGTGTTGAAATTTGAACACGACGTGTTGCTGACACTTCCGTCAACATTAATTTTCTTAATGTTTAGATGATTGAAGAATGTGTTGATGGATGATATGATGATGTTTTCTCCCCATTTTGATGCTAAAATGTTGTAGCTACAATCCAAACCATAGAGTAATTAAAGATAATAATAAAGTGGAAAATCTAGCATGATTAAGAGACATTATTGGGTGAAATTGATTTGGAAATGCAACCAAACATGGTCTAAAAGGTGATATACAATACGCTCATCAAGGTGTTTCCCCTTACACCGACACAACCTGCCAAAATCCCTAGAATGGGGTTGGGACCTTGGGGTGGAGCCAAAAAATCCCTAGAATGGGGTTGGGACCTTGGGGTGGATCCAATGGTGCATCTTCTCGGGCCTTCTGATTCTCGAGACCCATTGACCCAGTTTTTTCAGCCAACAAATCTTTTTCACTACAATGAGTCCTCCCACTATGCATAATGGGGGGAAGAAGACTACCTCTTACCATCCAATAACCACTCATACATGATGAGCCAGGGTGAGGATCACTAGATCTGCTGCCAAAAGGGCTCGCAAGTGATCCCTAGCCACTCCCGACATCGACAAGAAACCAATAGTGATAGTGAGTGGGCCACAACATCCGCATAGGGAAGTAGTGAGGCACACCCCTATTTTGAGCATTCGATCCATGACCCCATCACATGATAAATTTATGGCAACACACCAAACTCATATCTCTATAGATACTCTTCAAAAAAGTCAAACAACAATAACTTTCACATCTTTTATCCAAAATGATGAAAAATTATATATCAAATTGATAATCTCAGTGAGATCTACCCAAAGAGCATATTTTCAGACCCTATATCTCCTTTGGTTCCCTATTTTCCTAGAAATACAAACTTTGTCTATGTTAACCATATTCGATGCATGTTTATAAATCTTGAACCATTATACCTCAACCTATCCTCTAATCCTCAAATTACTATCTTTTATGTACTCATGAGCTAAATGAGGTTCCTAATCACCCCCATTTCTCATAAATGTCCCTAATTTCATATAGAAACTTTCTTTTGAACTTTAATGATATAATTTTCCCTAAAGTTATTAGCCTTGCATATTTATGACATCAAAGCCTCTCATATATTGAATTTGCATGCCTCATTCCCTCCACGACACTAGTATCACCCTATGTTTACCCCATTGATAGGTTTGTGCTAGATGACACTTAAATCATGAGCATGACACAATTATGTTGGTGCTTGATCAATTTTAAATCATATAAGTATTTACCTAACTAGTGTATCTAACCATTTTGAATCCTTAAAACATGAAATCAATGTATCTCCTTGACTTCAACATCAGTCCCTAATATCCTTCTTACTATGTTGACTCATTTGACACCTAATGTTTATATTTGCACCATTTATGTGAATAAGTGGTTACACCTAAGGCATATGTTGTCTTTGACCTATCATATGCATTAAACTTGCATGTTTCCTTCAAATTGGTAACCTTATGTTGTTTGGGGACCTTATCTATAAGATTCACCCTATGTTCGGATATGGTAGTTGACATGACCCTAAATCCACTAGTTTTGACCTAGTATGCCCATATATAACTTTCTTGCTTTTATTGTGATGTAATTTCAATGTGAACCTTATCTTATGTTCTCACCTCTCAAATAATATTCACTCTAATGCTTATAGTCATTTGTATGTGGATGCCCTATCTAAGTCACATGTTGAATCTTGATAGCATATCTGAACTATGTTGATGATTGAATGTATGTTGGATATATTGATGTCAATACTAGTTTATGAAGCCAAGACTCTAGTGAACATCCATCTATATTTGAAGGAGCCTTATATATCCTACTCTTATGGAACCAAATCATCTTTTATGCTAGGATCACTTGTCTTGATGACTCTAGACCTTGGTTTCTCTATTATGAGTATGTTGACCCTAAAATACACATAATGACCTAAACATTGTAATGAGAATATACATTAGATGGCACCTAGAAATGACCCTTTTTGATGAACCCTAATTAGTAAAATATCATCAAATGCACTAATAAGAAACTTTGAACCTAACTTGGCTAAAACCCAAAACTGGAACTAGTTATCTTTAATAAAGAGAATCTAATATATGTATGCAATCTTGTAATTAATTAAGTGTTTCTATAGATATAGATGGTCAAATATAAGTTAGTTCAAGAATCTCTAATTTAGCTATGGCATTTAATAGGTATATGACTATGGTTTTCTTACTTCAACTATGATATGCATTTATGCTTGTTTACTTGCTCAAATATTTCCATGTAACATTCTAGTATTGTATTCGATGCTTGTTTAGTTGATTTTATATCTTGACCACATAATATAGGACTCCATTATATAAATTTGAAATCGGGATTTGATAAATTACAAGGGTCACTGAGGTCCCTCACGTAGAAATAGTGTTAGCTAAACTTGAGCATCCTCAAGGACCTTTCCATTGGGAAGTTGGTCATAGGCCTTATGATATATGATGTTATTCGTATAATTGAAGTAAAATGACATGAAACATGAATTCTCATTTTATTAAGTACTAAACTTGTTATTCTTGTTCATTTACTAATACAATCTTTTCAAGTTATGAATATATATATATATATATATATATATATATATATCTTTCTTTCATGTACTCAACATCTTGTGTGTTGACCCACTTGTTTCATGTATATTATGGATTCAATGATAGTGATGAATCCTCCATATTCATCCTCTCAATCGCCATTTCTAGGGATTTTTGTGCCTCGTATCGACTGTCCTACCATTGTTTTGGTTTACTTTAAGTACCTCTTCAGTTTCATGTAAATAATACTTTACTAGTTTTAATTACCCTAGATTCCAGTTTATTTCATCTCATCCTCCCCTACTCACATTCTCTCTCCTCGGCAGATCATCCTCAACCATTGCCAACAATCATGACCCCTACAACTTTGACTCAAACGGTCTTAAGACCGTTTGAGCCCATACGGTCTCAAGAGCATTTGAGCCCAAACAGTCTCAAGAGCGTTTGAGCCCAAACTGTCTCAAAACTATTTGAGCCCAAACAGTCTCAAGACCGATCGGCCAACAGAGACCGTTTGGAGTCTAACTCAAGCCTGTGCAACAATAGATCAAGATCATGAAGCAGAACAATTGCCACGACCGTGTTTGCCACGCCACGGTCGTGGCACATCGCCAACAGTGCCAACTCTTCACCCGAAATGCCCCTGTAATCCAACACATACGTGGGGCAAGCATCACCATGACTGTGTTTATCACGCCACGACCGTGGCGCACCACCAATATTGCCCATGCCTTCACCCGCCACACCCATGTGAGGCAGCACGACCGTGGGGCCATAGCCTCACCACGACCGTGTTGGGTCAACACGGTCGTGGCGCACCACTCGATTCTAATCTCATTTGGTCTTGACCTCACTCGGTTTTAGCCTCTCGATTTTCTCTCTCAGTCTCAAAACTGTAAGCATCTAATACCGTCAGATCGTGAATCAACGACCCATCTTCATCCAGCCATTCGATCTTGCCTCTGCAACTCCTATCACGGTCTCTAGACCATGTGAGATCTCACAGTCTCTAGACCACGTGAGCCCTCACGGTCTCAAGACTGTGAGAGGCCTCATGATCCCAAAGACCACAAGGAATGACTTCCACCTGCAAACCCAAAAGATCACCATCGACGTCCTGCTTCCTCCACCTTTCCTCTACTCAACCTGCATCTCGATGCCTCGTCCCCTGTTTCCCTTCTTCCTCTTCCCATCCGCCATCTCCGTCGCCTACACTAGCAACCCTAAATGACAACATCACCAAGTTCTCATCGACAGCAACGCCTACCTCCACACGCCGCCGACACCTACAACATCAACACCTCCGTCATTCACAGTAGCCGCCATCGTCGCCCACAGCACCAACACTGCCACTGCCAACCAAATGGTCTCAGACCATTTGGATGCAAGGGCAGCAGACCATTTGACGAAAGAAGCATCAAGACCGATAGAGCACATCAACTCAAAACTGATTGGGCAGTGGATTGCTCCAAAACTGAGAGACGCGAGACCGCGGGAGTCTCTAGACCAAGAATGCTGCCGAGATCGCGTGATTGGAGACCGATCTAAAGTGAAACCGTGAAGACCCCAGGTGCAAGACTAAGAAAGTGGGCAAGACCATGAAGCCCCTCATGGTCTCAAGACCGTGAGGATGTTTATCAGTTTCCAAAATTGTGAAGAGCAGCACAAGACCTAGAGGTGCAGGACCGTTTGGATTAAAGAGCAGTGCAAGACCGAGAGGAGGACCGCAAACACTGAAACTGTGACAAAAGCAAACTGAATAGACAAAAGACATGTGCAAAGTGTGGCTCCTTGGCCCAAAATATTTTGCGTAATTTGCAGAACAAACCCAATCCGTCCAAGACACAAGCCAAGCTTATAAATAGAAGGGTAGAGGCATGGTCTTGGACATCTATCTCACTACGGCCCAAGGCTGCCAGATTGGGACTAGAGCCGGAAGTCCAGAAGACTGCTCCACTGCCAGCCCACTTCCACCATTGCTCCGCCACAGTTTCCACCTCATTCTACTCGTGTAATCCCGGAGGTAGACATGATAATCGAGGCGGAGAGACGGACATCATCGACCACGACAGAGCAGTCCCGAAGACTGTGACGATCTACACCGGGCTGTCACAGATCTACTCTTCTGCTCCGACGATGCTTTCTTTCTCTCTCTTCTCTTTCCTTGTTTCTCCCTCTATGAGGAGTGAGTAGTTTCATACACTGGGGCCCATGTTTTGTAATCTATACTAAAATATGTTATCTTTCTGATTCAATACTAAATCATTTCATACATGCTTGAATGTTGTCCGCGTTCTTGCATGCATCTATTGTCTTTCATTGCGGTTTGTCTACGACTGCTCTTGGGACTCGAATACCGATCTAGTGTTGGTTTCTAGTGTGCATATCCACCACACATCCGTTTCGGTATCTAGGAACGCTTCCAGAGGGATGGAGTAAACTCAGCTCCATCGTTGCACTTCTGCACTATGAAATGGAATCAGTTGATGTATAGAAGTGCAACCTTGATGGGTCGAGGAACACATTCTGCGGAGGGAGTGGTGCAAGGTATTTTACCATTCGTTCGGGAATGGCTGACATTGCAACAATCCCACGTTTCTCATAGCTATTTCCTCGAAAGAGGGATAGTCTATAAGGATACTAATTGAATTGATGATTATCGCTCGCTTGTTAGTTTTCCGATGCACGTTTCACGAGGTTGAGTAAGGTTCTCTCTTCTAAGACTACATCTCTTCATTGACACATAGACATGTACCGAATGAAAGTTACTCAACCCGTGAAGGATGTTTGCATTACTCTTGTCCTATAAGACATCTATATTGTATAACATCCATGTATCTTGCTTGCAAGTCTTGCTATGATTGGTACATGTACAATACATGTGTAGTGGTGGTGAAAACCCACATCACCACAGTGATCCAACATCATTTGCTAATTTTAGATTTTAATCTTCAAACTAGTTTTTATTCTTACGTTTTCTTTTGCATGTTTTAGGTTAAATAACTCAAATCAAACTCTTGGTCTTAGATGATTAACTTGGATCGATACGAAATGAGAAAAAGACACTCAGATTCTTAACGTTGTCCTTTGGGTTCGATCCTAAATCTATACTATCATAAGGCTTCCAAACTCTTGTGGAGTTGGAGCATTTATCTAGTACCAGTTGTAGGTAAACCTAGAGAGAACATCAACTCCCTAGGGTTTTTGGTGCATATTAGGACTTCCATTGGAAGAGCAATCTTTTGGTGTAAGTTCTAGCTCCATCAGATAGCTTTAGAGTTGGTCATGTGAGAAGGTGTTCAGGTGTACTTGTTGTATGATCCTAGCTAGTGTACATGAGGAGACTTGTACAATTTAACTCTCAAATTTGTAATTGAAACTATGTAATAAACATTGGTTTTGTCCATATACTTATTGGACGTTGAGATTATCTTTGTACTTTCTTCTTGTTACTTTTTCATGTATGCTAAGTTTTTATGATTTTGCATCACCTTTTAGGATTACTATGCTGGGGAAGGACTCGTGTGTCCTTTCAAAATTGATTGTATACTCATTTGGAGGTTGGATTTGAGTAATAAATGACCACCCATGCCTCCGTTTTTCTTCTTGTTATCCTATCTTAGCCAAGAGGAGAATCTTTAACTTCTTGAGATAAAAAGAGATTTGTAGGTAGAGGAATGAGAGCCTGAAAAAAATATAAAAGTACAACTATATCTTTACATATTTCCAAATCACTATAATGGATGTAGCAAGTGTTTAAGATCATGAGAATGGATAGGGGCTCTTTGTGGCACATTCTCTCCCAACTATAGTATAGGGGAATTCATAATGCTTGCCTATACAGGATGAAAACAAATGGGTCCTATTTATAGTAGAGGATGCCTCCTAAATACTAGAATCATTTAGGATGTATATTAGCTATTTGGGGGAAATCTAATGAAAGCATTTTGTATTTTTTTCATCCCTCCAAACGCTGTATTGTATTCTAGAAAATGTCTGGTACATTGTAGTTGGTTGAGTTGTTAACTATAACAACCTAACCTAAAAATTTGTAAATTTTGGATCTAGTTCAATATTACAATGAGAGAATAAATTTGAGTAAAGTATCAAATAATATGACCTTGATTGACAAATTTGAACCTTAGTCCTATATTGAATTATCTAATCAAGGGAATAATGTAATATTGAATAAATGTATTTACACAAGAGATTATTGTTTCTAAACCTCAATTATGTAATTAAGAACATAATGAAGTTCTTGGATTAATTGAGAAGGGCCAAGGTTTGGCCCATGGTTCCTATAAACCAATCCAAGCCCAATTGGACAAATATTTAGTTTACAAATAGGTCTGCACACATAGTCAACGATGATTATGCTTGAAAGATAAAGGAAACATGAGATTATAGAAGAAAATCTAGAAGATTTCAAATTGCCTTGTAAGCTAAGTAATTGTTTAAAGAATCAAATGGTTTTTACTTGGAAACCAAGTTAGGAGTAATGTATAGAATAATATGACCTTGATTGAAAATTTTCAACTTTAGAACTATATTTATTTATATAATCAAGGGAATAATGTAATATTGAATAAATTTATTTATGCAAGACATCAATTAAGAGATTATGGTGTTTAAACCTCAATTATGTTATTAAGAAGATAATGAAATTCTTGGATTCCTTGAAGAGCCAAAGTTTGGCCCATGATTCCTATAATCCAATCCAAGCTAATGGGACAAATATTCAATTTACAAATAGGTCCTTGGGATGTAGTTTTTGATTTAAGTAATGTGTGCACATAATCAATGATGACATTTCTTGAAAGATAAAAGAAACATAAGAATATAGAAGAAAATCTAGAATTTTCCAAGTTGTCTTGTCAACAAAGTAATTATTTAAAGAATTAAATGGTTTTTACTTGGAATCCAAGTTAGCAATACCTAAGGTGTTAGTTTGGATTCAATATCTTTCCTAATGATGATAAGATCAAATAGAAGGTTCTCCTAAAATATGGTGTGAAAAAAGTTATCATGAGAGGTATATATTTACTTACCTAATTGGTAGTAAGTACAAAGGATATAACAATGAATGATGTCATTATCCACACCAATGAAATGGAGATGATTTACAGAGTTGTTAACCCTAAACCTTGTGCCTATATGAGGCTTAGATATCTGCATCTCCAAGGCATCCAAAATCTCTCCTAGTTCCATGTTTTCCATCCAGAACAAACACTACAATGGTGATCCTTGTACCTCATTAAATGTCAGAGAACCACCCTAGGGATGGAGATGACCATAGAAGAGAATGAAGAAAGGCTAGTGCAGACCATGAAAGTTCCTCTGGAAATAAGTAGCACCAATGGTATACCAAGGCATGGTATGCCCATATCAAAGTAGAATTTTATATCTCCTACTTTAGATTAGTAGATAGAAAACCTATTCTCCCCAATATCTGATCACCTCCAGCCATTCCCATGGCCTTGCTAAGTATAACAAGGACTCTTAGTAGTGCTCTGACCTTCTCTGGGCCTATGGACCCCACGAACTAGGGAGGTCAACTTACTGTTAACTCGCCCATGGCTAGCTCCCACTGTGTCATGAGGTACAAGAAGGCCCGCTAGGTAAACAACCAGGACACCCCCAGTCTATGTGATCAAACATGATCTCTATGAAAGGGTACTTCTATCCTTTAGACTTGTTTATCAAAAGTTGTAGTGTCCACCTTTCTTCAAGTTGCACCTAGACAACTGTCAATAGTAGCCTCCTGGTTGATCACCATGGAAGACGATTGACTTTATCCTCCTAGTGGGTGGTAAAGGCTTCTTTGCCTCTATAGTAGTCCATGCGGACTACTAGGAACTTATGTCATTCTAGATGAATGGACAAGAAGGAGTTCTCCCTTCTAGCTAGAATGCTAGTGCTAACTTGCTCTCCCAATTATCTCTCACTTTCTATCCCTCCCTTTGATGGGTAGGACTTGCTTAGGTTCTCACGCTACCACAACTGTGAGAAGACAACAATTATTAGAGCTTATTATTATGTCTCTGGCAGCCTCCACTACCCTTCTATTTATAATAGGGTTAGGATCAGGACATCTAGTCTGAGCGGGAGTCAAAGATACCAATTTTCATAAATTTTATGGAACCTACTAATATTGAACCATTTGGTTCACTACTAGATCGGTAGGTTCACATGTAATCCGATGGTTCAACTCTTGAACCCATCATTTCACAATGTTTCCCAATCACAATTGTATTGGCAATTAATACTTGATTAATGTATAACATTATGTCAGTATCAATCCTTGATCCAATTGTAATGATCAACCAAATGAGCGGTTCACAGTCTGAACTGTTTGGTTCAGGCATCTGAGCCAATCAGTTCATTTCGTGAACTAGTCATTTTAGAGTCTTGAATGCCAATCTAGTATAAATTGAATGCCTGACACTTTAATAATCAAGGTTAAACCACACTCATGAATAAAATCCTATTCCAAGTGTGTCCTATGTGTGTGACCCTATAGGTCCCAAGTTACGTTGGCAGTGAATGTCCATTACTAATTTATGACATTACAAACAATAAGTGGTATCTAGAAACATATCATTTCTACCCAAGTAATTCAAAAAGTTGGAGAACAACTTCAACCTAAAATCTATGGTCAATGCTATAGTGATCATATAGTGCATTTGTCTCTTATATCTTGATTGAACTTGAGGCATGCAATCATCATCATTTCAATGTTCAATCCATGTTCCTTGAATTAGAGAAAACTATCTGAGATATATGTGAAGTCAATATCATATATTGTCTCACATGTGCATGGCCATACTTTTCTCAGTCTCACTTATCAAGTGGCCAAGATATGAAACTCCTATCAAAGGGACAAATCCCATCTACATCACTCATCAATCCCCACGTGTCATAACACATATGATCATCACTTTTATGGAAACACTTATACAAGGTCTTATTTTATGATGTCAAAGTACATCAAACAACATGTGTTGAGTGTAGCGATTTTAGGTCTAACAACCACAATCACCACGATCACTTTGAAAGATGTTTTTGACTACCATTCGATGGTTTCCATGTATCACTGTCATGGTGAGTCTGTCTGATACAATGTTCACCAACAAGTAACTATGTTCTTATTTGATATCAAAGATCATGACTAATGGATTTCTGTCATCAAACAACACACACTCTAGTGTTATATATTATTGTTGTCTGTCATCCTTCCATAATAGCATCTGAATAGGGATACAAGAAGAATGCATATACTCTTATCATCTGTAGGATCCCATTGTTTAGGTACTCAACATGAAGACATATCTCATTGAGTAACATCATTCATTAGACATTTATTATGTAATATCATTATCTCATAATTGAATAAAATATAATAATGGAAGATGGCCTTTATGATTAATCAAATCATTTACAAGATATGTCATTACAATCATCACATGATTGGCTCTCTGGGCATACATACCAATAGTTGCACCATCTTGGGACTAGTAGGCCTCTCTATAGGAGCCTTCTCTTGATGGATTTTTCCTTTTAGGGGTGGACCACCTCTGAAAGCCTGGCCTTAGGATCCACTAAGGAGATCAGTCCCTCACTGGAAGTGTAGAAGATATGCTTATGTGAATGCCAAACTATAGCCATGACTTTCCAACAACTTGAGTAGTCCCTTCTCATCGCATATGGGTGTCGTATCTCCTTAGTAGACACATCATCCAAACCAAGTTGGGCGTTGTGAATAACTTGACTAAGTGGTGGAGAGATTCCCAATGCATTAGGTCACAGACCCTCTGAGCCCCATGCCTCCCTCAACTTGTGGAGGCACCATCCTCTTCATGGTCATCTGATGCGCCTTCCCCCCACAAGAACTCCATATCTTCTTGTTCCATCCTATCACATGTGGTGGGGGAATGTGCCTCTGCATGGTCCAATAGGACAACAATCTAGTGATGTTGGCCTTTTCCATGCTGTATTGACCTATGGAAGAGATCCAATATGTTGGTCATTGACTGATCATCCTTCTTATGTTGTCCAGGAAGGGCCCCAAATGTTACACCATGAGATTCTTTCCCACAAGAGGGAAGCCAAGATACTTGCAAGGGAGAGGCTCCATTAAATCCATCTCCCTACCCAATCTCTCATAGTTGTCCCCAACTAATTTGGAGAAGAAAATGAATGACTTAAATAGGTTGACCTTCAGGCCCATTGTATCCACAAACTCATTGAACACGTTCTTGATTCCTCATGTACTCTTGACCCTCCCCTCAGTGAACATCAACATGTCATCTGTGGAGATTAGGTGTGAAAGAGTCTATGTTCCTAAAACCATGTAGGTGTTGGAGTACCTCAGTCTCTCCCCCTCATGAAGCAGTTGATAAAGGTACTCCACTACTAAAAAAAAGGTCTTTAACTATTAAAAAAAATTGTAGATAAAACCCCATATTTTGTAGCTAAAGGCTTTGACTACATATTTCTTTACACATACAAATTGTAGTATATGCTCGTATAGCTAAAGCCTTTAACTATATTTTTCAAATATGTAGTTAGATAATCCATTCGCTAAAAATTCATATGTATCTGGAAGAGTAGCTATATATTGTTGTTACATATTTAAATATGTATAATTATAGCTAAATGTATGCCTACAATTGTATATATAGTCAGTATGTAGCAAAACATGAAGTTAATACAAATTATATGTAGTCAATGTGTAGGGAAAGGTAGCATTTACTGCACACATATATATGTAGTTGGATTATGCACTAGCTACATATGTAGTGCCACATATACATATATGTATAGTTTGATTATTCATATATTGTGTAATTAGTCCAAACGCTCTTTTAGGAACAAATTTGTAGTAGTTATACCAAGTTATGCTCATTATGTCAACGATATTACTTTTATTCATACTGAAACATTGAATGTACATGGGAGGACGTATACCTTGCCCCTATTACACAATGTGTACATAGAAAAGGAAATACATATGTTAATATCTCAGTGAGGTCTACACGCATCTTGGCAAAAGAGTATGTATCTTTCAGGACAAGTATCCTCATTGTCTTCTCCTTTTGTTCAATGAGTTGGCAATAGCTTGGGTTGTTGTTGTTGCACCATCATGAAGAAGAGTATGTCTTGGATCTAAATTACAAACAAGACAATCTTGATGGTAAAATGCAACAATCATAGTTGCACTGGATAGAACTTGTGCCTTGTCTTCTAAACATATTGATACTTGGATTTAATATGTTGGTTACGAAGCATTCTGCCCTATAATCTGGTGACATATATTTGATAGAGTTCAAGAGATGGTTACACATTTAATCACAAACGGATTACTAACAAATAAATGAAATTATAGCTCATAGTCAAACACATACCAAGTTGTTTATGTTTTATTCATAGTCAAAGACATCCATATGTTTTCCCACCAAAAACAAATAGGAGACTCAACTAATTAGGAACACTAAAGACTATAAGGCACATGTCAGGGTGTGAAGCTCTCTGAACTCACTCTAGTTCTATACGACATCACTATTTTAGAAATATACAAAGGAGCAAAATGGTAAAAAAAATATCTGGCAGCTCAAACAGATTACAAATTCTGAATTCTCATCTGAGTGCAAAGAATCTAGAGAAACAAAGAAGATAAACATCTTCAAAACAACTATTTAGCATGCTAAGAAATTCATATTTTGATCTTCCAGCACAAGGCCTAAAACAACAACAAAAGTATGAAATAATTAAATGGGCAACGACCATATTGGAACAAGATTTAACCTGAGAAAAACCAAGATTAATATCAACTACTGATCTCAGTCTTAACTTTTAGAATAGTAAGCCCAAGAAAGCTTCACAATGACTACCGAAGCCTCAACAACACAACTCAAACAAATATTGGATTCAAAAATATGTTGTATACCTGAATAAAAATTGTTCCAGAGTGAGATAAACTGTAGCTGGAAATGCATCTTTTAACTAACGCACAAGTTTTCAATTGTCATCTCCTCTTGATGTTGTGAATCAACAACATTGAATTTATTTTCTTCTTGCTGAGCACCTAAATCTTTGACCATATGAATGAACTAAAACAACTCCTTCATTACCATATGAATGAACTAAACTAGATCCTTGTCATCAATTTGCTTGCTTGATCACAGTTGAAACCAGTGCAAAATGTCCATATTAGGCACAAGAAACCTGTGGGAAATGGACATGAAATGACAAAAACATGACCAATCTGTAAATGGAAATGAAATGAGTAAAACATGTCAATGACTATATCTTTATAATCCATGACGAGTCAGTAAGCGTTCAGACACAAAAAGAAAATTGCTTTACCACTGGATGGGGAATGGGTAGTATATATAACTTCATTCAATTGGATAAGATCTTTGATCACATTTCACAATAGAGATTGGAAGTAAGCCATCGAACATAATAATATAGTTAATCTAAACCAAGAAACTACAAAAATGATATGGATGAAAAAAGATTACATACATAACCAACTTACCCTACTAGTATTTCAGTATTTAGAATTTTATTTATAACTTGAGTGTGCAGGACAAATACAAAGCATAACTAGTACAAATGAAAGAGCAGTTTAGATAGAGCAAAGACTGCATGTGTTGAAAACTAAAAACAACTCAGACTACCACTACAGTAGTCAAGGCACCATTCAAAAGAAGCATTCATAGCTATCATATGATATACCCATGCTTTTACAAAGGTAGAACCCAATTTACATGATAGAAAGCAAGGGGGGTCTTTTCTTGTATGAGAATTCTTAGGAAGCTGCAAAACATGCTTATGAAGATCTTGCAAAATATGCAACTAGTCTTAAAGATTACTTCACTTATTTGTGGAACAAACTTATTGCAATGCAATAAGTGTTCTACAAATACTCACTTGGGAGAAAGTTTATGAAAGATGATCTTGATGTCTACATGCTAGAATATTAACATCAAAAAACTAAATCTAATTAATGAAATTTTTTAGAAAGAATAACCATATCAAAATATTAATCTAATTTACTCCATGAAGGGGTCTTTGTTCATTGTAACCCTTATACTTATTCCACATAAGCCACCAATAGAACATGAGGATGGATATGATTCATGAATGTAGACATCTAAAATTTCTCAGATAACACATAAAAATGTAATGTGTTTCTGACATAGGTGATCCAACAACAATTTGGAAAAACAAATATCAATATAAGAAAGAGCCTCTTAAGCTGAGCAATAAAATGATGATTAGACACCTTATTTTTTAGCATTCATAAGTGCTAGTGGACTATCAAGTAAATGTTATCTACAAAATGACAAATCTTATCATATCAATCATTGTTTTTGTTGGGTGAGATTATATCAGGAAGTTGTCGATAGGAAGAGGCAGCAAAATAAACAATGGTAATATGGTGAAGCGGAAATCCAAGTTGTGATCCTAGATCCGAAAAAATGCAAGAGATCAAGTTGAAAGTAGAGTTAAACTCATAAAAATGGAAAGTAAATAAACAATAATGTTAAACTAAAAAAATTGTGGAACATTTTGTCACATTGGATGTACTACTGATCGGCATAAATTAGAGAAGGCCAAGATCTGGTCGTGATTGACATAGTGAATCTCTAAATGAAACATTGACTAGTGAGATATAACTCAATAATACAAACAACAAGATAAATACATATTCATGTGGGCCATCTGAAGCTTTGAGTAATTTAAATTGGACCTTAATCATGAACACAAAATAAGGCAGACAATATGATGAAAAGAGAGAGAATAAGGAGCAATGCTAGTGGGAAAGATCATGCTAGGGGACTGTAATTAGCAACTTGGATCCATCTAGAAAGCTCACAAAGAAAGAAAACAACTACAAGGAACAAGGCACTCAATAACACTTGCTTTATACGGTTCTAGGTAGTACATATGATTTCAAATGCAACACACCTTATGCAAATAAAAAAACAAGTATCTATATAAGCAGTTGGCGATGAAAATGGGCAAAGCTAAAAGCATTATCAAAAAAGCTATAGATTCTTTGTACTTGCCACATGATCCAACTTTGCATAACTCAATTAGTTGCTCCAGGACTATTCTGTCAGGCTAGAATATAATGCTCTGGACTGATAGGAGGAGATCTTTTACTGAACCACTTATCAAAAAAGCTACTAAAGTTGTTGGGATGATATTTTGGACATGAAGATCGACTTCTAGTATATAATGTAATATTGGGTTTTAGTTTCCTCTTTCAATACCTTGATGAGTCAATTCTGAATGAGATTACTGAACTAGACCCCACATGAAGTTGGTGGTGATTTTACTGATATAATTGCTTACACCCCTCATGTACGAACACTGCCTATGTCATCTTAATTTAGAGTGCTTCTCAAGAAATTCAAAATTTTGTCTACTTATTCCATTGAATATACCCTCATATTGAATGATAAAACCAAATGCTACGATTTCTATGAAAATGCATATGACATGTATCCTTGAGAATATCATTTCTTTGCATCATTTTCTATTGCTAATATAGAGGCATGTTGAGTCCATAGATTTGGTGTCAAGGTTTTTAATTGAATCTACATGATCTAATTTTGATGTTGAATGATAGTGTCAAGGCTTTTATCTTGTGAGTCATCAGTAACAACCTCAGTTTCAGATTTGACATCGAATTCTCCTCTTCAGGTTTATTTTTTGACTCTGTTCTTTCACTTTTAGCTTGGCTGTTATTAGTAGTTTTCTCATCTTCCTCAATATGTGTTCTCTCAGATTCATTGGCGGGTGATGTCGGTCTATACTTTTCTGTAGGCATCACTGTATGCTTGTCTTTGTTCACATCACTGGGGTTTTTGTTTCTATTGTCTCTATCAACTTCCAACCACTCCTCCCCTCCAATGATGTGGGGTTTTTGTTCTTGTTCATGACTGCTTTTGTTCTCAATAGAAGATTCATAATAACATGTGGAACACCATTCTCATCGCGGAAGCCATAGATGGATTTTATCATACTCATTTTGATCATCAATTATAATTCAAATTGTATATCCTCACTCTTACTTATTCAAAAGATGTCTATGGAATTGAAATGCTTATCAAGTTCAGAACTGTATTGGTCCTTTCATGGGTGTCGGTGGGTGAATGCAGAAATTTTTCTACTATGATGGTGGTCTGTGGACATGTGGGTTGCTGCTATGACGGTAATCTACAGACATGTTGGTTGCTTCTTGGGTTTCTCTAAAATGTATGGGGGTTTGTTGAACCAGCTGAAAATTGCTGCTTTGAAATGTGGTAGTAGGGATGTAATGGGACTCGAGTGGATGATTCTTGCTGGTTTATTTTGTTTTGAGGGGCAACATAGTAGAGGGTGTTGGTTGTATGTTGTGCTATGGTTTGGGCTTTGAAAACAAATATTGTGGAGGAGTGGCGATGTACGGTGGTGCACTAAGTTGAAATAATTTTCCTAACTTCTAAGGATGATGGATGTGTGGATGCGGTGTGCTGCTATGTGGCATGAGATGGGGTAGTTTTCAATGGTGACATGGTGGTGGATGGGTTGTAGCTTGCTGCATATGGTGGGTGTGGAGTAGGCATTGGGAAAGGAGGTAGTGTGGAACTGGTAATGTGAAATAGTGCAACAAGGTGGTAGCTTTGGGGATGCTCTGGTGGCAATGGAAGCAGTAGCAGCAACAACGTGTGACTTTGAGTCATGGATGAGCTCATGGCTTGTCTTGGGTGGAATATGATGATGAAATAGTTTCTACAAGGTGAGGGATGCATGAGGTTCTAGGGTGGATGTGTGTGTATTCCTATATGGTGTGGGTATATGATTGTGGTTCCATAGGTGGTATGTAACATGTTGTAAGACTGTTGTGGATGTAGGTCTGCAACACGGTAGGTAGAAATAGATTTCCACATTGCTACAGACATGATGGGTAACTTGTGATGATGGTTAGCTTCTGGTGTGGTTGCAATGATGTTTGTGTGTTGTTGCACAATGCATCAATGTTGCATTTATTGGGTGAATGACGAGCTATTGTGGAGGTGGCACAACAATGTTAGTTGGATGAGATGGGATGTGTAAAGCAGTGGTGGAATGTTAGTCTTAGTGGTGTGAGAGGAAGAACAAAACATATATTGTAACCTATGAAGCACGGATACTCCAAAATAGATGTCGTACTCGTATCTGATATGTATCAGATACCAATACCCCGTGGATACTCCTGGATACGTATTGTATACTCCTAATCTGTATCCATCTGTATCCAAGCCATATCCAGTCGGTAAAAACTAGAAAAAAAATATGGGCATGACATTGCTTGATTAGCATTAGACACCAGCTCATGTCTTAACCCTCTCTGCTAAGTAGTAGCTTGCAACAAGGCTATCACAGTTGCTTCCTTGAAGCAGTTCAAGGTTAGTCACCATTCCTCTTGCTAAATGCCAATCTTCCTTCTTCTCTTTATTGTTTGTACCTCTGTATTTTGGGATTTCACTTTTTAAAGGACTTCCAAGCACTGATACTCCAAAATAGGTGTCCTACCAGTACTGAATGCATATCTAATACTAATACTCCCTAGATACTCTATAATACATACGCAATACTTCTTAAGTCGTATTCCTTTTTTTATTAGCAGGATATGACCTCAATGTAGCCAGGATACAACCAACCCATTTAACAGCCAAGAGAGCACCCCACTCGTGCGATCCCTCAAAATCCCAAAACCATGTGACTTCCAACTCTAGACTCCCCCTATTGTATTGTGATTTGAGAATGAAATTGGTATTGTCTGTTGAAATTTAAAAATAAATAATAGAAAAACTGTTGTAACCATGTACCTTTATTTTATATGTTTTAAAATTGTCGTATCCCCGTATTGTACCCATATACATTTCTGTATCTATATCCATGCTTCATAGTTGCTAGCCATACATGATAGAAGATAGTTTGGTATCATAGATGACACAACTCACTTTACAACACAACATTACATGATACATGAAATGTGAAAGGTATAGAATATGAAATTATCATGTCTTTTTGTAACTTCTATCTCACATTAATATGAATGAAAGACCCCATTTTAAATCATTGTTTGATATTATGGTATTGGTTTCCATTTTCTTTAGAAATATTGTGATTTTTGAATAAAATTTGATTGTCTTCATCTATTTTTAAAATAAATATATTGGTTTTTTTTATTTTAAATAAATATTAAAAAATTGTCGTTTCCATGACGTACTAATGTAGGAGCATCAAGAAAGATAATGACCAGTGATTCACATACATGGAAGAAACATTTCTATCCTCAAGAATTTTAATTGCTAGAAATTTAGTTAAGATACGCTAGCATATGATCAAAGTTTAAAAAAAAGAGCAATATAAAGAAGTACCTTTACTGGACACTGGAACTCAGAGAGATATTCAAACTTGATAAAGGCATAATATACTCCTACATCTTGTTCACGAAACAATTCTATTAATAGAGGACATAATTAAATCTTCAAAAAATAGATCCCTTTCTCTAACAGGGAGAGGTACCTTTTCTCTATCTGTACCGAGTGTGAAGCCAATCTGCATCTTGCAAACTTCCATACTACATGCAACCACTCATGAGAGAATTAATCAACTCTATCAAAGGAAAACTAATCTCATAGCATGGGTCTGTAGACAAACACAGAGGAGGGATTGGGGCCTATGAAGACATGCTATGAATATGTAACCAAAAGAATAGTTCATAGTATCCTCACCACGGAAGCAAAATGTAGTATATTGAAGTACAAAGGTTTAACTATAGGCTCTCATATTTTAAGGTTCATTTTATAACATCAAGATAGTATGTGAACACAAATAGGGATATTAATGATGAATGGGAGGAACACATTGGTTCTGGATGATCCAGGGTCAATGGGAGGATCAATCCAAAATCCAAGGACCCCTGCATAGTCCTAGATGACTTGAATGATCTGAAAGCAAGTTGCACAAAAAACATTAATTATGAATGGGAACTCGAATAGATAAAGCACTGGTTTAAGGATAATAAGGTGCAACATGCTATTTTAATGAATTCACAATGTATCATGAGGTAATCTTTGTTCTTTTTTTCACTAGATCATTATCACATTTAAGGATACATTTTATGCTTATTGGATGTGTTGGATTCACATCCATCATATAGTAGGATGAAGAAGACTATCGGCGTATGTATGAAATTTATATACATACCATAGAAGATGAAAGTAAGAAAGATTAGAATTTGAGAACTAAAAAAAGGGAAACCAAATACAACAATAAAATGTACCTTCCCTCAAATAATTCAAGGACCTTCCTGGATCTCTGTCGTAGAGGTCCATAGTATATTACGTGCCCTCCTCTTTTCAGAAATATGAGCTATTAAAGACATGCATGAGGAGGAGTTTATTGTGATCTAAATCAAAATATGTATGCTATTTTAGGTGGTACAAAAAGTAAAGAATCTTATTGAGCTAGGTGGTGGAAAAGCATGTTGCTTATCTACACAAATGGGTAGTGTCAAATTCTAGCGTTCAACTTCTAAGATTTATAATATCATTTACCAGTAGATCCAGGCAGTTTTTACATCTATCCGAGTTGGTGATAGGAATCACAAGAGAGAAGGAATCACTTTGTAGAATGATCCTTTGTATTAGAGAAGTCAATTGGGTGGGTATGAGCCATACCAAGTCACATCATACAAGGTTGTGGAAATAGACTAATCACTAATGATTACCTTCCATACTAAAATAGGGGAAAATGAGATTTCCAACATGATAGATTGATGCAACAATTAAGTTTATTGGAAGATGTATAATAAAAATTAATGTCATTGCTTAGAAACCTAATAAGCACCACACTTAGGTATATACCATAATTAACTTTTTGAAGAAATAGGGTGTATTTCTCGTCCAACTAAGCTCATATTCCTCATAATGCTACGTAAAAAAGAAGACCATATTCTAACAACTCTTGTCTGTACCAGACAACCTTCAAAATTCAATGAAATGAAAACTCCATACGCAAGGAAAGAAACATAGAGAAATGAGTTGGCTGAAAATTTAGTGATACAAATTATATTATAAATGTAAAGTTCATACGTTTTAGCAACAACCAGTAGTCTCACCTGGAGTGGTGGTGGCTTCTTATCATAAGAACAAATAGGAAGTCAGTTGCAATTTCTCTTAATAATCTCACTTTACCATGGCAATCCAAAAGGTTTTTACATAGTATCTCGAGCGTTGAGTTTCAAACCCAATGTAGTAAAGTCAATCCCCAATGCTAGGAAGCCAATATCTGAGTCAATGCATCAGATAATATATAATACCCATATAGAAATATCTGTTAGAAACATCCATATTTCCCTATAGAGATTTCAAGATTTGATCCCTATTCCTGACCTCTTGACAATAGTTGTTGTGATTTTCATTAGAGCTTGATTCTGGGATCCTGAATCCTTGCAATTATTAAAAATACAACCTCATTTTTTGGTAAAACAAGCTCTCCTTATTCTCCTTTTATATACAAAATTAAGCTCTTCTTATTCTCCCTATTGAAAAGGCCACTTATTTATTTGGTGAACCAAGCTCTCCTTATTCTCCTTTTTCTTATTCTAACACCTAGTTATGGAACAAATAATAAATATAAAAAATGAACTAAATGTGATTCTAAATAACATGATAATTAACTATTGCTTCTAGTATTTTGGTCACCAGAACAGTCTTAAAGAAATGTGATTCTGATCTCACCACATGTAAAATTATTCCAAATAAGTACTACGCAATGTGCAAAATAGGACCAGTACTTCAGAAACTTTCTGAAGTATGTAAAAGAGTAAAGGTAAAAAAAATCATACAGAAACATGATTAAAATGGTTTTGGGTTTTATGGTACATAAGAATGACAGTCTACACCATAAGACCTTATTGGAATTTCTATAAGAAAGGGATGTCCTTCTATTAGAGGAGGTGGAGGTTTGATAATGATGTTGGTTGCGTTTCATCTTTTATTTGTAATGACTGTTTTTTTTCTTTCATTTGATTGTATATAGTTCTATGATTATTCATCAAACTCCATTTAAGAAATGGGTTGTAACACATCCTCAAGCTAAACATCGCTTAGCACTTATCCAAGAAATGGATTGTATGTTGTAACCCATCCTTAAGATAAACATCACTTATTCCATCACTGATTGAATTATGCAGCTACTTATGAACTTTCTATATGTAGCTTTTCATAATAACCGTTTCATATATGCATTGAATGAATAAACCATCAGAAGATGGTAATAATTGGAGATGTGTAGAAAGGTGTGAACAATAGTGAGTCCCTGAAAGTTACTATGATGCAAACATATGAATTACTTGGCTAACAAGGTGGAGCTGTCACACGATGGATATTTACTAGATTATATACATCAATATGGGTGGGAAGTTGCTTATGGATGATAAAACCATAAAAATGCAATCATAGTTACTTCATTCAGACAACCGTCATAATATTTATTTCCTGGGTAAGTCACTTTATCATGTCTTGTTCACTCCACACAAGGAATGAGATGAGTAAACAATGTGAAAATAAAGTGCCCGACTAGTTAAACTTCCCCTCCACAGATTTAACCCTATAATTGCCTAGAATTTTAAACCTTGGAAGAAACAGGATACACCCTGACTGTAAGTACTTGTAGAAGATCACCATCATTGGATAATGCATACAACTCACCACATTGTGTCCATATAAGTACTAAAATCTTTATCAGAGTGCAACAAATGTTGCATAAGAATGGTAAACCAAAAAATAAATCAAAATTTCAGTTGACTATCGCCGATGGCCACTGCCAAGGATCTTGAATTCTTACACCAAGATCACAACTTGAATCTACAAAAGAGATGGATTAGGAGAAGCAAAAATCAATAACTTAACAAACCAATGGACTGAAAGAAAAAGCAGAACCACTACTGTAGGACCCGCTTGAAGTTAATACACACAAAATCACACAAACTTGAATCACTGGCCCACAGAGAGAAACAAAAAAATCACTTGCGCAAGGAATATGTTATGAAATTACCATAATTCCAATGCATGTTGTGGCCTTGTTTGAATACAAAGGTGACTAGTGATAGATCCAGAAATATATTCACTTGACCAAGATGTAAATAAGAATAATAGCTTTATTTTTACTAATGTAATATAAATCTACTAACATACATATGTAAATTCACTATTTAACCTTATTTTTCCAAGGAGCATATTAGTAAATGTTAAATTCATCAGATTTTAATGTGTGAAATTGAAACACTTCTTGATTCTATTCACCCTGGTCCAAAATTATAATAGTTGATCATGTTCCTATGAAGTATTATGTTCTCTATGGTTGATGATTCCATGCCACCTAGTAAATAGCAAGTAAAAAGAAAAAGACACTTGTGACAACTAGATGTCATTTCTTGTTCCCACAAACAACTTAGAGGAAGCGGAAGATATCGGCCGTAGGGGAGATCATGAGGTCAGGCTCTAGGAAGCGGGGCAAAAAACACCACGACAGTGGGTAGGATGTTGAGGAAGAGGGCGGTCAGGTCCAGGGATCCATCCCAATAGTTTCCCAATGATCTGTGCAACTTGGAATGTTCAGGGGGTCTGCGCGACAGACACCCAAGACACAATCTAAGAATATAGCAGCAGATACACCATTGATATACTTGCTATCATTGAACCTCGTACAAGTGGTTATACAACGGATGGTAACATCCAAAACCTTGGATATGACGCGTCCCATAGAGTGGAGGGGCAAGGCTATTCTGGAGGAATCTGGGTCATGTGGAAGAAGAGAATTGGAGTTGTGGATATTTTAGCAGTTCATAGGAAATTTATACATTACATGATCAACAACAAAGCCTTTATCACCTTTGTGTATACGAGCACTAAGCAGGGCCTGAGAAGAAACCTTTGGAGGTGCCTTAATACTATAGCTACAGCCACAACCCTCCCATGGAGAATCTTACATTAGAACTATTGAATGAAAAATACATGGATAAAGCTAATCCTAGATGAGAATGATATATTTGGTATATAGATCAAAAATTAAATTGAATAATTTTAATTTCATATGTACTTGGAAATATGATTAGCAGATTAATATTCAAGTACCATATAAACAACTCAATCCATAAAAAATTGGTAGTGGGACATTTTAAACTAAAAAGTTTCAAACCATCCAAAAGTTTTACCTCCTGAAAACCCATATGAGAACCACATATCATACAAGGTAGCTGATCTAGGTTAGTTCATCAGGGTAAGCAGTCGGCCTGTGCATATTTTGAAGAGCAACTTCCACCTACTTAGTTTATTATTTAACTAAACCATGTCTTATGAATAAATAATCCATCATACAATAAAAATAAATCAAATGAAAGTATTATTCCCCTAAAGAAATGATAATAATGTCAATGTGATTGATTGCTTCACTGAAAGGAAATACATAGCACTAGAAATGAAAGTAAGTGGTGCCTCAGCATCAAAAGACATGTTTCAGAGTATAGGGAAACAATAGTCTAAGTATGTGTGACAAGTTTTAATGACAAGGTCTGAAAACATTTATGAAGTAGGCACTAGTCATTATAAAAGTAAAAAAAGACAACACACATTCAAGGATGTCTTAAAATGGAGGAAACTCACAGTTGAACTAAGTAGCATACATTATTAGGGAAAAGAAATCTACGTATTCAAGTACCAAAAGGCAGTCATAATTCACAAACTTAAAAACTGTTTTATCTTTTTTATTTATTTTCTAAAAGGTTCCTCTTATCACGATCGCTACTCAGTAATAACTTGCTATGTAGTTAATACTTTATGACATTAAGTCTAATTTTCCACTAGAGAGTCATTTCATGTGATGGTTTGTAAAGTGTTTATCGATCTAGTAGAGTATAACTATATGATCTTATACAATTACAGTCATTTCATGTATCCAACGAGAGTCTATAGGCATACAACCTAATACACCTACACTACCAGAAGGTAGCACCAACATCAGCTCATCTAACATCAAGTACCTAGGGTATTGAATGATATTCAAGGTCATAAATCAAAATTCATTTCAACTTTTCAATAGAGCATTCACTTCAAATAGAACCAACCACACAACATCTAAACGAGACCTAGAACAAGACACTATGGTTATGGTCAATATTGAACTTCTGAGTTGTTTTCCAATAACTCATAACTGGCTTACCACCAATCTACCAACTATGGACTCATCTCAATATTAATAACGTGCTACATAAGCACACTCATCTGAGGAGAAGGCATACAAAAATGCATCTGATAGAAGCATATAGTTAAACACCCTAATGTAACAAACACAGGGAGGACCAAATTCCCAACAATAGGGAAGACCTATCTCACGATGGAGAGACTTGTCTTATTGGAAAAAAAATTACTGACAAAGAGGGAGAAGTTGAGAACAATGCCTAGGGGAGAGGGGTAGCACTAAACTGCCAAAGAAAACTCAGCTGAGCCTAATAGCAGTAACTCCCTATGGTTACCCCTACTTTGATGATCAAAGGATAGTTAGATTATTAAATGTTCAAAAAAGTTTTCAAGGATACATGACGCATTATTGATTAGACTTATGAACCTTATAGGTACATCATATCTGAAGAATGAATCTAAAATAGAATTTTGTTCATATATAGATATTAGATAGTACTCCTTTCTATAAAGTTATTGCTCCTCATAAATGTACTTTACATAAGTCAATGAGAGGCAACCATTGATTCTTATTTGAATCAGCCCTTACATATGTATCTATTATTATCGAGATTTATATTGTTCAACATAACATAGTGGTAATGTTGCATATCTGATGAAGGAATCTTGGCTTGAGAAGAACTCTGTGAACATCATTCATCTGGTTTCCATGAGAAGAGATTAGGTGTGCTAAGGTTCCTTGAAAACAACACCAAAGAAATACAAATGCTATCAAAATTCTTGAGTTACTATAAGTGAATTTTTGTACCTCTTCTCGTGAACTGTAAATGAGATTGAGATCTTGCAAATATTGAATACATGGACATGTAAACTTCTATGTAGAGGATGACACTTGATTCTTTCCAAGTTAATTCACTACTTGTTGATCAGAGTCAATCTATAGGTAGTAAAATGTCTTGGCATTTACGCATGGTAGAAATTTAAAAAGATATTCTCCAGGTAAAGATATGAAGAACCTACTGATGGATGAAGGAAAGCTCATATACACTTGGTGACCAGACAAATGAGACAACATCTTAGATACTTAACTCAGAGAACCATGTCTTGATTAATTGTTGTCAATGTGACAATGTGATTGGTGCAGCTAGAACCTTATAGAGGTTTCATGATAGCCTGAGCCTTTTCATGCAAACAAAGATAATTATGTGGTTTACCTTATAGCTGAGCCTAAAAATGGTGTAAAAGAGGTGGAGAATGAAATTGCCCCTGGTTATGTAGACAACAAAGATGATATGAAATATCTGCCTCCATTACCTGAAAGACTTTAGTATAAGGGATTATTTTTTTCCAATTGACTAGTTATTAGTGTAACTTGGTGAGGCTTATAGACATAATGCATTTTATACATTTGTCCTCAAACAAACATGATTGGCTTTTATTAAGGCTTGAATAAGTTCAAGAAGTTCTACAGTAGGGAAATGTCCAAAAAGATATAAGCAAACATAAAAATAGTGCCAACAAAGTCAGTAAAAATGGTAAAATAAAGAAGGTGGATGGAAATTTAAGAAATACCCTACAAGAGCACCGGTTAAGAATAAATATATCAACAATATATTTCGTAATCAGCTTTTGGTTACTCAACATATTCCTTCCTTGAGAAGCCAAACATTTCATTATTTTGAAAATGACTGGTACTTGAATCACTTAATAAGAAATGACCTCCCTCACAACAATAATGTTTGAGATCTAAAGAACACCCAACATGTAGAAGGTATCTTTTGAACATGTGTGCTATCAAGAATACCTTCCAACTAACCAGAAAAATATATCAAATTATCATCAAAAGAAGTCTCACAATGAAGATTAGGACCTTAGGACCTTTAGTTCAACATTGTTTCTTAATCCCAAAGGCTGATACAAATCACTAGGATAGGAATCCATCTATTGGACCGCAAAGATGAGGAGAAATTGCTTAAAGAACCTACAATAGGAAGAAAGTGTATTTCAAATAAAGGCTAAGGTTAATTAACTGATATGAATCTATGTAATGTACTAAGAATGCAACATGAACAAAGTAGTGGTCAATCTTGGAGAAATAGCAGGATCCATTCAATAGATCAAACATGTCGTCAAGGCGTGGAATAAGAAATCGATATTTGACAGTGATCTTATTGATGGGTCGACAATCTAAGCACATACACCAACTACCATCCTTATTGGGAGCAAGTAGTGTTGAAACCGCATAAGGGCTCTTGATCTCACGAATGAATCCTTTGAGAAGGAGGGCATCAACCTGATGTTTCAATTCAGCATGCTCGATCGGGTTCACACGGTAATGAGGTCAGTTAGGGAGTGAAGACCTGGGAATCAAATCAATCTCATGCTGAATATCACGCATAGGAGGGAGCTCATCTGGAAGGTCGGTGGGTGTCATGTCCTTGAACTCGTCGAGAAGGGAGGCAAGTTCTGGTGGGGGCTGACAATCGGACATGGGAGTAGATTCTTTGATGTATAACACATACATGCATCCAGATTCTTGACTGGCTTCCTCAAGCTCTCGTCGAGTGACAAGGTGTAGAGAGTGTTGAGATTTGGAGGATTGGGGATCGGGTGGTGGACTATTTTTGATAGAGGAACTGAAACAAATAGGTGCTAATTGGATGTGTTTGCCTTTGTTCTTAAAAGAATAAATGTTGGAGCATCCCTCATTGTGAGCATCTAAGTCATATATCCAAGGACATCCCAAAATGACATGGCCAACATCCATGGGCAACACGTAGCACCAAATGTGGTCCGAATAAGCACCTAGAGTGATGGGTACAAGACAATGATGGGTGATGGGCAAGTTAATCTGATTCACCCAATGGACTTTTTGTGGTTGTGGATGTGGTTCAGGGCGCAACTCCATGCACTTCAATCCATGGTGTGAAATGATATTTTGAGAACTACCCCCATCAATGAGGAGTTTAAAACTTTTACCAGTGTGTTTGAAAAAGGTTTGGAAGGGGTGGCACATTTCCATTCATCCCCTTCTAAAGGAGCAACCAGACTTAATTGTCCTTAGCTTGGCCTTAGCTAGACTTAATTGTCCTAATTGAAAGTTATCTAAATTTGACCTAGTTAGACCTTAATCAACCAACCTTGCCTTAATTTGGCCTAAATGAGACCTAATTTGGCATGACATGACCTTATCGGTCCTAACTTCCCTTATCTGCCTTAATTGAACCTAAATCAACAGTTGAAGAGATAGATAGAATGAGTATCCGAATAAAAAAAGGCTAATAAATCAACACTCTAAACATTGAAGGTGAAGTGACCTTGCATTAATCACCCTTCAATGAGGTTGACAGTGAAGTTTGGAGCTGTAGGGCTAACAGTGAGAGCAACAACATGCACGAGCATCCAAGTAGTATTTGGGATGAGCCATGTCATATCGTCTCTACCAATCAGAAACTCAAAAGGTTGTTGTTCTTATTGAGCATGGCTCAGAAAGTATTATTTGCCAAGTGTATGAAACAAATTGATGGTAAATCTTAGATGACTAACTGGGATAATCTGGAGTGCCCCTCCTCCCTGATGGAAGTTATTAAGGGAAATGTGTGATTCTTGACACTGTAGTATCTTGATATCATTATGATGAATAGTATTAAGAATATTAAGGAATAAAATTCCACTTTCTATATATTACCGAGTAGGAAGCCATATTTGACTAACATGGAAGGTCTTATGTGTGCCTTTCTACCCAATGGAGGTCTCAGTAACATTTAAACTACAAATTATTACATTTTTAATGGTGGGTACTCTACTACTCTTATAGTTAAATTATTGGATCCAACTTTTTGATGAGTGATGGTGTTTAGATAACTTAATTGGCTTTCCGCTTTCCCTCCCAGCTCACCTACTGAACTGACTGAGTTATTTGTGCATCACAAATTTGGTAATGAGTTGAATGTTCAATGTTAAAATGTAGGCCTACCAACTATTATGAGAGGAAATAAGGTAATTTCAGCTACTACCGACCAATATCATTGAAAAAGCAAAAGACAAAATATAGATTTATGTGAGTTAACTTGTTCCAAAGTTAACTTTGCTTACAAAAATGCTATAAATATATACAGGAAATAGAAGAATAATACCTGACTAAAGATGATGCTATCATTTCATCACGCTTTTCCAAAATGGAAGTAAAAATCCACTATAGTTAACCATGTTGAGGTTAGAACTGTAACAACAAAAAATTTCTAGTTAAGGAAATACTATCTAAAAGGTGCTAAAAAACATCATTGGTATAGAATTCGTTTTGCTATTTCAACTCTATGATCAAGAAGGTATTGTTCATAAGCATCACATGTAGGTGAATCTTTACACATTGTTAACAAGATATTTAATGATTTAAAGACTCACAACTTCCCTCTTCTCTTCCGAAAGGCAAATAACAAATTAGAAATTTAATCGCAAGTTAAATGTGTTCATTTAAGAAATAATTCTACCAAAGTATTAGAGTAGATGACTGTCTCCTACTAATAACCAACAGTGAAAACAAAAGCAATCAATAAATAGTTAAACAACTAGCTTACCCATAGTTGTATATAACACTAGGAATTAGGTTGACTTGACTATGTTGGTCAATTATATGTAAAAACACTCATCTAGAACAGCAACAACAATAGGAATATTAGAGTTATATTCTACCTTTTGAACTACCCCTAAAGAAGGTGAAGGAGCATTGAGATGAAAACACTAAACAAAAGTTAAAAAAAAACCAGTCTCCATTTCATTTTTTACCCTAAGAAGCTTATGTTGTTTCTCAAAAAGTTGCAAGTTAACCCTCCAAACACTACCTATAGAAACAAGTTTGTAGGATTGGAGAATGAGGTGGAAGAGGAAATGTGTGAGACAGAAAGGGCCACAGTCTTTGATGCAGAAACTCAGGAACATCATACACAACCTGCTAAGGTATGGAAGAAAAAGAAGAGTGCTGAAAATAGGAAAGGGTGTGAGACCCCAAGGAAAGAGTCACATACAGTCATCTATCTAGATGTTGATGAGGTGATCGAATTCTCAAAAGAAACTATATATATGGATATGATTATACCATGAATATGTTAACCAGAGGAAAGGGCTAATACAACTAGCGCCATTAAACATCCAGGAGGAGGCTGGGTAACAGACCCCCATGAGGTTTTTATAATTGTCTCTAAATACTTTGTGGACCTTTTTACATCGCCTAGGAGGGTGGAGGCACACCAAATCGATAGAATCCCCGCGAGGTTCGTTCCCATACCACAGGAGGCTAAGCGGCTGTTAACTAAAGCTGTGGAGATGACAGAAGTAGAAAGTGTACTGAAGTCTATGAGCCCTTTCAAGGCTGCTAGACTAGATGGCATCACAACACACTTCATCAATTCAAATTGGAAGATTCTGGGCAGCTCTGTAGTGAAGTCTGTAAATGAAGCCATATTCTTGTTAGAGTTCGGCGACCGGATGTGCGACTCGATGATTGTCCTAATCCGAAAAACACCAAGACCTGAAATGTGTAGTCAATTCAGACCAATCTCGCTTAACAACACTATCTTAAAGATCTTCTCTAAAGTGGCGGTGGAACAACTAAAGGAGTGGCTGCCCAAGTGGATAAGCCTGGCTCAAAGTGTGTTCATGCCCGAAAGACGTATTACTGATAACATAGTCGTGGCTCAGGAGCTTATTCACTCTATGCAGAGAAAGACGTCTACCAAAGCCATGGCAATCAAAATAGATCTCACTAAGGCCTACGATATGATGGATTGGAACTTTATAGATGACAATCTAAAGAAAAATAGTTTTCCTGATAGCATTCGTCTATACATGATGAAGTCGATCATGGAAGGATGATCAACCATTGCGTGGAACGGACAGACATCCTCTGGTTTTAAGACTGTCAAGGGTCTAAGGCAAGGAGATCTGCTCAGTCTGTATGTCTTTTTGCTATGTATTGAAAGGTTAAGCCAGATGATCGAAGATGCAGTTCAAGAGAAGAGATGGAACCCTCTGAAGATGAGTAGAACAGGACCACATATAGCACATCTGTGCTTCGCGGATGATATCATCCTGTTTTCCAAAGCTAATGAAAATAATATCAATGCTATCATGAAGTTCTTCAAATGCTTTGAGCGTGCGTCTGGACAGGCTATCTCCATAGACAAGACAAGAATTTTCTTCTCCAAAAGGGTCACCAAGGTCGAGGCTGACAAAATCTGTGGCATTAGTGGCCTGAAAAGAACCCAAGAGCTCGAGAAATATTTAGTAGTTCTTACACACCAAAGTGAGCAAGAGTACCTATAATGAGGTGTTGGAGAAGGTGACGAGTAAAATGAATTCCTGGGCGGCCCGTAGCCTGTCTATGGCCGAGAAGGGTGTGTCTAGCTAAAAGTACTCTCACAGCAGTGCCGACATACATTATGCAAACTGCGAAACTTACTCTTTAATTGTGTGATCAGATTGATAGGGCCATCAAAAGTTTCATATGGAGTGGAGGTCGCAGCCAGCGGAGTACCCACCTGGTATCATGGGAGAAGGTTACGAGTAGCAAAGCTCATGGTGGACTCAGTTTGAAGGATATGAGAGATTGGAATGAGTCATTACTCATGAAACATAGTTGGGATATTTATAGCAGAAGATAAACCTTATGGTGCAAGGCTGTAGCTGACAAAGTGATGGGAAGAAGGAGATCTGTGAACTCCTCCTTATCTGGTCTTGCGAGAACTGTTGTACACAATAAAGATTTTATTGTCTCCAATTCGTACATGAATCTGATAAGGGGTGATTCTATAAATGTGTGGAATGATGTTTGGCTCCTCAACGACGTCTTACTGAGAGACAGTGCTAAGCATATGATACCTACTAACATAGAGGACCTACAGGTCAGAAGTCTAATCAACCTAAGGGGGCAATGGGACCTGGACTTTCTCGAGCATTGGTTTCCATCGGAGGTGGTTACTGAGATAAAAACAAGTCCTATACCTAAAGGTGACGACGAGGATATGAGAGTATGGAAGTTGGACACCACAAGAAACTTCTCTGTTAAAACCGCCTATAGAGCCATCAGAGTTACTAAAGAGGTCAAACAGGATGGGCACTGGAACATTATATGGCACTCAAGGCTTTCCTCTCGGGTGAAATACTTTTTCTGGCTCGTGGAGAATGATGCCCTTCTCACAAAAAAGAATAGGAAGAGAAGGCATATTTCGGCTGAGGCTACTTGCAGTAGGTGTAATAGTGGTAAATCTTAGATGACTAACTGGGATAATCAGGAGTGCCCCTCCTCCCTGATGGAAATTATTAAGGGAAATGTGTGATTCTTGACACTGTAGTATCTTGATATCATTATGATGATTAGTATTAAGAATATTAAAGAATAAAATTCCTCTTTCGATATATTACCGAGTAGGAAGCCATATTTGACTAACATGGAAGGTCTTATGTGTGCCTTTTTACCCAATGTAGGTCTCAGTAACATTTAAACTGCAAATTATTACATTTTTAATGGTGGGTACTCTACTACTCTTATAGTTAAATTATTGGATCCAACGTTTTGATGAGTGATGGTGTTTAGATAACTTAATTGGCTTTCCGCTTTCCCTCCCAACTCACCTACTGAACTGACTGAGTTATTTTTGCATCACAACTTTGGTAATGAGTTGAATGTTCAATGTTAAAATGTAGGCCTACCAACTGTTATGAGAGGAAATAAGGTAATTTCAGCTACTACCAGCCAATATCAATAAAAATGCATAAGATAAAATATAGATTTATGTGTGTTAACTTGTTCCAAAGTTAACTTTGCTTAAACAAATGCTATAAATATATACAGGAAATAGAAGAATAATACCTGACTAAAGATGATGCTATCATTTCATCACGCTTTTCCATAATGGAAGTAAAAATCCACTACAGTTAACAGTGTAGAGGTTAGAACTGTAACAACAAAAAATTCTAGTTAAGGAAATACTATCTAAAAGGTGCTAAAAAACATCATTAGTATAGAATTCGTTTTGCTTTTTCAACTCTACAATCAAGAAGGTATTGTTCATAAGCATCACAGGTAGGTGAATATTTACACATTGTTAACAAGATATTTAATGATCTAAAGACTCACAACTTCCCTCTTCTCTTCCGAAAGGCAAATAACAAATTAGAAAATTTAATCACAAGTTAAATGTGTTCATTTAAGAAATAATTCTACCAAAATATCAGAGTAGATGACTGTCTCCTACTAATAACCAACAATGAAAACAAAAGCAATCAATAAATAGTTAAACAACTAGCTTACCCATAGTTGTATATAACACTAGGAATTAGGTTGACTTGACTATGTTGGTCAATTATATGTAAAAACACTCATCTAGAACAGTAGCAACAATAGGAATCTTAGAGTTATATTCTACCTTTTCAACCACCCCTAAAGAAGGCAAAGGAGCATTGAGATGAAAACACTAAACAAAAGTTCAAAAAAAAACCAGTCTCCAGTTCATTTTTTACCCTAAGAAGCTTATGTTGTTTCTCAAAAAGTTGCAAGTTAACCCTTCAAACACTACCTACAGCAACAAGTTTGTAGGATTGGAGAATGAGGCGGAAGAGGAATTGTGTGACACAGAAAGGGCCACAGTCTTTGATGCAGAAACTCAGGAACATCATACACAACCTGCTAAGGTATGGAAGAAAAAGAATAGTTCTAAAAATAGGAAAGGGTGTGAGAACACAAGGAAAGAGTCACATACAGTCGTCTATCTAGATGTTGACGAGGCGTCACCCCGCCGGGGGCCCTATTCTTCTGCCATTTTCCAGATACTCCTCTCCGGCGATCTGTGAGGCCAAGTATTAAAGGATGGGAGCAATGGGGCATGTCGCGAGAGTGTGTTTGTGATCCAGTGTTGTGAGGCGACAAGAAGAGGGTGAGAGGGACAGGACATGATCGTGAGGGTGGCGGTGGCTATCAGGGTTGACGGGCGGAGGAAATGAGGTACTCAATGTCAGGATGATCGGGGGTTGGAGAGGAAGTAATAGCTGACGCATGTGATTGCGAAAAACATTGAGTATCGGGTGCCAATACGATAGAAAATAGATCTAGTGCGCAAAAATTGAAATTTTTTGAAGATGTGGTTATTTGAGAGGAGTGGAAGACATAGGGGCACTAGTTTTATAATAGATTACCATTTGTAGGCAATTTGTAGCTATTGTATTCAACTACATTTGTTTTATTTACACATTTAAATTTTATAAAGAATCTGTGTCTTTAACTACGAATACAATATATGTAGTTATAAAAATTGTAGTTAAATCATGTTTTTTTTGTAGTGCCATGACAAGAGTTAAGAGGAGGGGGTGACTGGAAACCTTTTCTTAGACCTCTTAAGTTGCTGAAGGGTCCTCCTGGGAACCCATTGATGAGAACCAAGAATGAACATGTATCCGTGCACTGTTACATCCACTCAATCCATGTCCCAGGGAAATTGAACCTCTGCATCACCTCCCATAAGCATGACCAATTGACATGATTTTAGGCCTTGGATATGTCCATCTTCAATAGGATTTGGGGGGGGGTAACTCTCTTCACGTCAAACACAAATAGGAACTCTCCTGCCAGTACCAAGAAATCCACAATGCTATGCTTCACTATGAATTCTCCCTGGTTCTTGGGCACCAACAAGTCAAGGAATCTTTAAGTCATTTTAACATAAGCTTGGAGAAGATCTTATACACCAATTCACAACACAAGATTGGTCTGAAGTCATAGAGAGAAGAAGCCCCTTCCATCTTGGGGTTGAGGATGAGGAAGGAATAATTGTCTTACCTAACCATGTTTCCCCCCATCCATGAGCCATCTAATAGCCTAATAGATCTCCTTCTTGATGGTGTTCTACTAGTGACAAAAGAACATGGCATTGAAGCCTTCTGATCCCAACAAATTATCCACCCAAATCACCGAGAGAACTTTCCTGATTTCCTCATCGTTGCACGACCGACATAGCTCCTCACCTTGCTCCATAGAAAGGCACCTTGCATGGTGGAGACACACCGACACCACATATTTATCTTATTGGGTGTAGAGGTGGATGAAGAATCTCACAAGTTATCCCTCCAACTCTTCCTTGCTTCCCACATTGTGGACTTTATTGTCGATAAGGAAATGAATCACATCTGGATCTTCCTGCTCATGATTGCTACCTAGTAGAAATTCATGTTGCTTTTTCCTTCATCCAAACACTTGACCCTACGACGTTGATAATTCTCCTCAACCTTATCATGTTATGCGATCCTTAGGCATGGGGAGTTATCTTCCTAGATCAATGTGCTATTTGTTGGATCCACCTGGAGTGCCTTGTGCACCCCCTTGTTTCTTCTCACAACCTTTGGCTTGAGATTCTTGAGATTGATCTTCACCTTAGTCCATTTCTTAATTTCCACTTTGTTTGCCTCCATCTTTTTCATCACCACAATGAGTGGGTTACCAGAGACCTGTTCAACCAAGCATTCCAAACAACATCATCAAAGCCTTCCCATTCTAGCCAATACTTCAGGCTTCAGAATGGGGCCTTCTGCTGAATGGACTTTCCAAACAAAGAGATACCAAGTGAAACATGATCACTGAGGTTGGAAAAATAGATATTTGAGAAAGGATATAGTAAGAGAGTCACCCATTCCACATTGGTAAGAGCACGGTCTAAGCAGCAAGCCACTGGTTTGTGCCGCCTACCAATTGTTCTACAAAAGTTGACCACCCAAGAATTGGATCTCTATTAGCCCCAGTTTGAGTAGGGTGTTGTTGAACTCTAGTATGACTTTGCGAGAGATTTCCCCACCTCCCAACTTCTCATATTCTCTTCTTATGGTATTAAAGTCCCTATCTACCAGTCAGGGCCTTCTCATCCCTTTAGCTTCTACAATTATATCCTCCCCAAGTGCTTACCTCATGTCAGGGTTGGAGTACCCATACACCACTAAGACTACAGTCTCCAAGCCTCATGTTTTAGCATAAGTCACCATAAACATCTGTGGGGAATGACTATGGACAAAGACTGACCACACCCTAGGGTCCCATCCCCAATAGATCCTTGTACTCCTACATAATACTAGGTTGGTCTCGCATCTACACCCCATGGGAAAGAGCCCCAAGATGGTGAAGACAAAATCCCATTCTTCTTTATCTCTATGAAAAGGCCCATCAAAGTGCCCTAAATCTTGAGGAACTTAGTGATCACCCTCCTTTTCTACATCACACACCCGCCCCTGTTATTCCATGCAATAATCAACATAGAAAAAATTATGGTTGTGCAGATCCTCCCACCTACACATCCCTCCTAGGAAAATGAGTCCTTCTAGTAGTCATCATCTCCTCCTCCCCCATGGCCTGTTCACAACTAGTTGAGGCATACCTAGTGTATGCATCCTCATCACCCTACATAACTTCCTCTCCCTCATCCTCCTCCATCACAACATCAGGTCAGGAGGTGGTAGTAGCAGAATCCTATCGGGTGGAAGTGTGGGGGTGTCGTGGTGGTCTCTTGGTACCTTGATCTATGAGCCATCGATATATTTTAGGGCTCAAAGATCTTTGTTTGGGTGATGAGGTGAAAGCAATGGATTCTGCATACAATCTGATCTTTTTTCTCTCATTTAAACTAGGGTCATGTCTATCCACTTGGTTGGAAGACGTGGGGTCATAGGAGGGCCCGTGGTGGGGAGTGAACCACTACCCAATCTATGTGATCACCCAAATCTAGATATGATGCTTGCAAAAGGCATCGATGGTGATGCATTGGGGTTCCCTCCTCCCTTACCCTAAGAGTTAGGGTTTCCTTCTTATTGCATGTTCCCCTCACCACGTGCATTGATTAGTCAAGCCATGTGTTCTCCTCACTTATGAGACAATGTGGACCACTTGAGCCAAAAAATCAAAGCGTCTTCTAAGACTTAGATCCAATGGTTGTGGATGCATACTAGCCGCAATACAATGGCTCACCCCTCCCCTGTAGTTAGGGTTAGCGTTCACCGCCTACTTCCACTCTTACCTCAGGATTGTTACATGTTTCTACTATCTTCACCACTTGATGTGGGCCATATCTCAAAGTGTTTGTTGAAGTGTGTGCCTCCCGGTGTTTGTATGATGAGACTAGAGTCACTATATAGGGATTGAGCACTACTATCTCCATGTTTTGAACATGCTAGGAAGGTGGCTAGTTGTGGGATAGACAAGCCTTATCATCATGAGAAGAACCAAATTTGCACTATCGATGGGGGGATGACATGATTGATATTTCTTTGCAGCTCAGTTGTTGTGCTGGCTCTAGTCTCATCGGAGACAAAAGGGCAACAAGTGAGTATGCAACCAAAGGCCACATAGGAGTTACATCTGGTTGGTATGTAATCATGGATGACTGGGATTGGCTGCAACTCAGCATCAAGAAAGTGGACTGATACCTCCTTTGGGTTCTTACAACTTGTAAGAAGATCTACAAGTGCCCTCAATTGTGTACATCATACTCCATTGATCAGAACATCCCTTCTTGCATTGGTTTTCCCACATATCTCACCACCCTATTGATAATTACAACTAAGCATAGGTTTGTGAGGGTGGGAAAAGAGACTCAATATGGGGTAGTATAGAGCAAGTCACACTCAAAGTTGAGGCTCAACAATCATTGTCGAAGAAGAACCAACCTATCGTCAAAGAACCACACCCCAATGAGGGTGGCCTGGTTGAGGTCCTCTTTCAAGGAGAAGGGGACAGTGAAGAAGCCATTTTCATCCTCCATAAGTCAAAGTGGACCTTGGGTCACCACATCCTTGGATATGCCATAACTCTTATATCATACAAACATTTATTCTAAAATTTATAGTGATAACTTGTTTTTGACTTGTTAAACTTCCTGTAAAATTTTGGATGATAATTATGTTCCTACAAGATGTTTTTACTATTTTGACTAAATGACATTTTGGGATATTATGTGCCCTAGTTTGATGCTTTGGCCTCTAATGGACAAGAGTGATTGAATATACCATAATGTAATGACATGGGACATGTTTTATACATTTTATATTTTTTATATGATGATTTTAATGGCATATCTTGTAAATGATATGACTAATAATAAAGGCCATCTTCATCTATATGTTTGGTTCAATTATGAGATAATTATACAATACTATAGATGTCTAAAGAATGGTTTAACTCAATGATGTACATATTTAGGTCAACCTAAATAGTAAGATCATACGAATGATAAGAGCACATGCATTCGTGTTATCTCCCTAGACGGTTGTTATTGTGGAAGCTAATAGACATCAATAACACATAAGATAGGAGTGTTTATTGGTTAATGACATAATCTCATTAGTCATGAAATGTGATATCAAACCAAACACATAGGTACTTGTTAGAGAATAGTGTATCAGACAGACCTATCTTGAGAGTTATGCATGGAAACCATTAAATGGTAGTTAGTATTACCTCTCATAGTGATGGAGGTGATTGTGTTTCTCAGACCTAAAATCACTACACACATCACATGTCGTTCAATGTACTTTGACATCATCCAACGTGACCTTGAATAAGGGTTACCATAAAGGTGATGTTCAGATACATTGTGACATATGGAGAATGATTGTGAGTGATGTAGATGGGATTTTTCCCTCCTACTGGAGTTCATATCCTAGCCACATGATAAGAAATACTAAGAAATGTATGGACATACTCATGTGAATAAATATATAATATGTGAGCTCACATGCATCTTAGACACTCTGCTCTAGTTTAAGGAACATGGATTGAATGATGAAGAGGATGACAATTTCATGCCTTGAGTTCAACCTGGATATTAGAGAGAAAGGAACCATAAGATCTTTTTAACACTAATCACAAATTATAGGTGGAAGTTGTTCTCCAATTTTCTAATACTTGGTTAGCAATGATGTGTTTTTAGATACCATTCATTGTTTGTGACATCATAAATTAGTTATGAACATTCACGCCAACATAAGTTTGGACCTATAAGGTTACACACATAGGATACACCTGGAAAAGGACTTTACTCATGTATATGCTTTAACTTGATTACTAAAGTGTTTATGTATTCAATTTAGGCAAGATTGGCTGAAAATGGACTAAACAAGAAAATGGATTGATCAGTTCAGAACATGAACCTACCGAGACAAATTTTGGATTGACCGATTCAGGTTACAAATTGCCCTATTTAATTATCAATGGCATTGCATCAAGGGTTAATGTTGACGTCATGTTGTCCATTAATAGTCAAATTAAAGCCAATAAGATTACAAATAGGATACATAGTGAATTGAATGATTTAAATGTTGAACCGGTCATTTCACATGTAAACTGACCAATTCAATGGTAAACTGACTTGTTTGTGGTTTGCAGATTCTAGAAAATTCATGCAATTCCATCTATCAGTCTCCCAGTTGATGTAGAAACTCTAACCCTAGCCCTCCTATAAATAGAGGGGTATTTAAGGCTTTCAAAAGAGATAAAAATAAGATCTAACAAGTTTTGTCCTCTCACAATTGTGGTAACATGGGAACCCGAGCAAGTCTTATCCATAAAAGGGAAAGGTGCAAGGGAGAGTAGTCAATGCTAGCACATTGACATTGAAGAGACAACTCCTTTCTATTTGTTCTAAAGGAACACATGATTTCTCGGTAGTCCATGTGGACTACATAGAGGCGTGGAGGTCTTTAACATGAGTCTATCGCCACTGACAAGAGTTTGGGTGCTTCTTGAGAAAAAATGACATTGCTTCAAGGATAGTCATTGGACTTGCTCCAGGATCAGGTAAATGCCTTGCAATGTTCCTTCCCAATCTATAGTTGTTGACGCAATCTATAGTTCAAGGGGAATATGGACATAAATTTTTGTTCCCGTTGCCATCCATGTCGTCATAGTTCCCTACAAATGTGATGACATGGGACATTTTTTATACATTTTATGTCTTTTGAAATTGTATTCTACAATTTATTTTGGATGATACTATAGGATCTTGTTTATAACTTAAGTGATGCAGTCAAAATAATTAGACAATATAATTAATCAAGTGTAACCCTAATGATGTAGTTCCCTATCATTGTAGAAATGTATCAGTGTCAGAATTTGTTGGATAGTGAAATAAGTAATCCCAATAGCTCAGAGCCGTATACTATTGAGTATATGTGAGTGCAGGGAGGGTATATCTCTTTCATCTAGATCCCAAGGTTCTAGAGAATGTTCAAGGTTGTGCCTTAGAGTCTCTATGTATAGAGAATATAGTCGTAACTCAAATTTTGAGGGTCTACACCCTAGTTTCTAGTGTTGTGTCCTATGTACTCAGGATGAACTAGGTTGTTTGACTAGTTGAGTCAATGTTCCACTATGGCTGTTACTTGTACTGCATGAGGGGAAGAGATCTTAGTACTCTAGGCATTCTTTATCTTATATGGGGATTATTGTACTTTGTAATGGTTAGCCAGTAGCTTGAGTGGTACACCTCAAACTACAACAACTTAATAAAATATGTAAACCAGATGTGTAGCATATCGGTTATGGTTACTTGGTGGCTAACATTGGATGATGATCCTTGCTTTGTTTCCTTTAGTTTGTAGATGATTTATAATGTGGTAAGAGAAATCAATTGTGCTTATGATTCTATCCATGCATGTTCTTGTGTGTAAGTTATATATTGTTTCAACTCTGTAATATTATCTTTTTTAATTGTTTAAGTTACATAGTCCTTTAGTAAGCAAAAGATGTTGTTAGAAGTTATATCTCTTGTTGGGTTGTAGTTCTCACCTCGTGGATCACCACATATTTTTAGGCGATCGTCAAGAGCGCTGACAAATCCGTGGTAGTTAGGAGGAGTAGTTTGGAGTTCATAGATGAAGAAGGTTAGTGAGTTTTTTAGTGAGTCCTAGTATTTTCCATGTACTCTCAGGTCTGGTTAGGGAACTTTCATAGATGATGTGCAACATCTCAAGATTTTTTTAGTGTGATTTTTCTTTTTACATGTACATATGTGGACAAGATATGTTTGTATAACATGACATGCCTGAGACCACAAAATCGATGTAAAGATACTTGGTTTGGTTGTATAAATATGCAAGAAATTGGACCTTTGTGTAAATGTTCTCTGACATGTTTAGAAAGTTTATTTAGGTTTTAGTTATGAACTTTTATGGTACTATGATTGATTAGTAATTGAACGATGTTTTGGTTTTGAGTAATCTCATTTAGCATGGTGGGCTGCCACACTCTTCCTCTGAGACAAAATTGTAGTCTTTTGACCCTTCGTAGCTTTTAGCTTTTTTATTGATAAACAATGACTTCCAATTGGTTACTGGATTCATTTGTCTAATCATCTTCTTGGGTATTCTATGGAGTGATTGTTGGCATCATAGATGTCTCTTGCTATTGACACTCAGATGTAACATTCTTGTGCAAGTATACCCTTGGTGGGAGTCTTACAATATGGTGTACTTGTTCACCATATAACCTGTATGGTGACGGTGGTTGTGTGTGACCTACAAAGGAGAATACATGTTTCTTTGGCATTGGATGACCCATTTTCTTTTGGTTGTCTACTTGATACCAAACTCGAGTGTCTCTATGACTTTTGGTTTATCAACCCATCGTCACTGCTGAATGGATCTTGTGTAGACCTAAATCTTCAGTTCATCTTGAGAGTCTTCAACCAATCTTAATCACCTCACTAGTGTTGGATTGTTCATTGGTGCTTGTCTTCTCAAGAAGATATTTTCAAAACTATCGATAAGCATTTGATGCCTGAGACTTTTTTGATGTCCTCCTCTATGTTGAAGGTGGAGAAATTGGTTGTTAGGATCGAGAGGCCAACATGGAACCTTCCCCTTGTGTAGCAAGTAGTTTATAAGGGAAGAAACACGGTCGTCAAGAAACTGTCCCCTGTGTTAGGCTACATGATTCAACGTATGGCATTCATGTTATTTGTATCCCCAACATTCTTAGTAGGATGGAACTAAAACTTACCCTAGCATGGAAAAGGGTTCCAAACAAAAATTATAGACAAGGTAACATGTCCCTTGCATGGAGAATAAGACATAGATGATATCAAAATATGGGAGTTCACCCTTTACATAGAAAGGGGTTTTTCATGTATCAACACATATTGTTAGATCCAATGGTATGAAGAGAGGAATATGCAACTAGATTGAGTGATATGGAAGGATACCTCCATTCTTGTCATGAGATATGTCTAGTACCATTGTGACAAGGCATGAGGATGGTGGGTGTAGATTGTAGAGGGTAAGTTTGGATGGTGCCTTGGTACAAGGTGACCAACTTGAGGCCAAAGATTGTGGCTAGAAATTGATGTGTGAAGTTTCTCTCTCCTCAGGGGTGATGAGAGAAATTTTAATAAGGAAAATGGGTATCCAGGAATAAGGTGACCATTTCTGGGCTAGAGACTGTGGTTGCATATGAGTGTGTGAGATTTCTCTCTCCTCAAGGAAGATCTTATGAGAAAAATACTCACAAGACAAATGGAATATTCAGGGACAACGTGAGCCATCATGGCTAGAGACTGTGGCTGGATACAGGTGTGTGAGATTTCTCTCATTTCAGGGGAGATCTTATGAGAGAAATAATTAGAAAGAAAAGGGGTATGTTGGTCCTGTTTTGGGTCATGATCCAAGACCGTCAAAACATATGAAGGTGAATGAGTCATGATGGCCCATAATAAGGTTGTGGTCTAGGACCGTATAGATATGAATGTGAAAGCTAGGGTGATGGCCCAATTTTTGGTCATATTCCTGGACCATATAGATTTGAAAGTGGAGGTCAACTGATGGTCTAGTTTTAGGTCATGGTCTGAGACCGTGGTATAGGGTACGTAAAGATGGACACACAATGTGCTCCTACATGACATCTTAGACAAGCTATAAAATCCTTTGAATCAAATGGGTTTGGTATGCAAGGGGAATGAATCGATACTTTAGTCAAGATTTGGTAGTTATATCTAAGATTTGAGGATTCAGTAGCCTTACAGTGGATGTCAAAGGTTTTACACATCAGTGGTGGTTCATCAGAAGAGACCCCATCGGGAAACCATTGAGTATGAATCAAGTTAGAAGATTTTTGAAAAGGTTTTTCAAGATTGAAAAGACTTTTCCTTTATTTTGTTAGAGTCTTGGTAACATTTTTCAATTTTTAAAATAGATGGTTCAACTTTGTCGAGTTTTGAAAGATAGTTCATGTTTTTTTTCTTTTTAAGATGATTAATCATCTTTTTTACATGATTGTTCTTTTGTGAAAAGACATGTTCTTTTTGAAAAAATATTTTTTTTCATGAAAAGATTGTTCTTTTTGTTATGAAAGATGTTTCTTTCTTTTATTTGTTTTGAAATTTTTTCTCTTTTATAAAGATTTATCTTTTGAAGATTTTTTTTGCATTGTGAAATAACTTTTCCTATTTTTGTGTTTGATTTTTTTTTCTTTTTGTATTTGAAAATACATTTCTTTGGCAAAGAACTTTTTTTTTGTTTTATTAAAAGAGTTTTCTTTCTTAAAAAAAATATTAATTTTTTGTTTTGGAAGGATTGTTGATTTTTTTTCTGATGTTATTCATTTATTTGAAAGCAAAAACCTCTTACTTTTGGAAAGAAGGATGTTCCACAAGATGCATATGTAGAAGATAAAGTCCCACTTTAGCCCAAACTTTAGATATAAAGTTACATCCTCACTCGATTATTATCTATCTCAGAGGGGTTCATCCTTATCTTTTCTATGGCGTGATGACGCTCACTGTGAGAGTAACCTTGGCTCTTCATATATGGGTACTTCTCCTGATATAGTTTGTGACCGCGAAGACCATAATTAGTCGTGAGTGCAAGGAGAGGGGGTGTCTTCAATGCCTTTGGGCTTCCAATTTAACGTTGAGCTGGTACTTTTATTGGCACCCCACACCAATTTCAAGGATTCAACATGAGGGTTGGAACCTATACTATGACACATTGATTTGTAAGTGTGTACTATTTTTGTGTAAGATTTCATCTTATAATCGAATCCCACAATAATAAAGCATGAAAAAAAATAATAGACACATAAGAAAATATTCATGCAATTATTAACAAAGAGAAAATCTTGCTTATCCTAAAGACCTCTCCCATCATTTTCTCTCATTCCTAATTATAAAATTTTTAAACTAAAAAATAGTAAAGAAAATGCAAAAGAAAAAGAAAAAAGGGAGGGAACCAAAGCTAACCCTAAAAGGTAAGAAGTGGCCAAGCGCGGGGGGGGGGGGAACAGATGCTAATCCCATAAATGGTGATTGATAGAAAATGTGACAGTTAACGTGCTACCAAAAATTGAAGTGATAAAAAACTAAAGAGATTTTTTCCAATGGGAATAGATGCTTCCTTTGGATTTGTTGAGATCCAGATAAAAAGAAGGTATTTATAAAAAAATTCCTTTTGTTGAATGAAATAAAATGTTCCACCAATTTTTCTGTAAGGAGAAAAAAATTCTTTTAATCTTTTTTTTTTCTTTTTTTGTCAACAAATTGCTTTGATCCAAAGTAAAAAGCTCTCAAGATTTCATTGAAAGAGAAAGAACGAAAGAAAAATAAACAAGAAATAGAAACCTCAACCGATCGGTAAAACATGGTATGATAAAAAGTAAAATGCAACTGATATCATCTGACAACTCCTAGGCAGAGTTGCCAATCTGTTGTAATCGACCCAAAAAATCCAATGGATCCTACGATTGTGGGAACAACAAGAAATAAAGAGAAAATTATAAATCAATAAAGCTCAGAGTCACCATCCATTTTATACATAAAATAAGAAAAAAACAAAGTTGGCATTTAAATCAATGGGAAAACACATAAAAACCCAATCTTGACTCCACCCAAATGCGGATAAGAAAGGTATGCATGATTTTAAAGATTGAATTTGATAATCTTATTATCAGTAGGGAAGGTGTTAGCACCATGTCTCACCTGAAGAATGGTATTGCAATCTTTTTACTCATCTCAGATAAAAATAGTAATGATCAAGGTTGTTCTTAAAGAAAAAAGGGTAAAAATGATGAAAAAGTGATTTTTGTTGTTAACAGACCTTTTAGGGCTGGAGACAGACATGGCTTTCCTATCATAAATCAATGATCCTATTTTTTAAGTGTTTTGTGGTCCCAATCACCTCAGGACTTCCCACGGTGAAAATCCATCACTGGCAGTTGGGACCTATGTGTAGGAAGAGAGAGGCGAGCGTGATAGATTCAGTAGAGTTGTAAGGAAACATGCATCCAAATAAATAGTGGAAATAAAAATTTTACTGACATATTTCCCATTAAAGAAGCAGATTGTGTCAACAACTATATAATGACAAATATGGTTTTGAGGATATACCTGGTCTTGGAGCAAGTCCAATGACATCTCCTTGTTGTTGTAGTCGTGCAGTTGTCTTCTAGTTGCACTGGGACTCATCTGTTATGCCTCCTGGTCTTAACCACGGGCAATAGGTTGACGTTGTCCTCCTAGAAGAAGAAAACGGCCTCCATGCCTCTGTGAAAGTCCACACGGGCCACCTAAACTCCTTTCATCCTTTTAGAATGGACATGAAGGAATTATCCTTCCCGTTAGTGTACTAGTCACCAACTTACTCTCCCACAATTGTTCTCCCTTTCTGTCCTCCCTTTATCAGGTATGACTTGCTTGGGTCCTCTCGGTTACCACAACTAGAGAAGATAAAACAATTGCCAGAGGTAATTGATGTGTCTGAGAAGCCCCTAGTACCCCTCTATTTATAGGAGGGGTTAAGGTCATGGTTCCCAATCTGTGTGGGAGTTGAAGGGACCAAAATCTTGAAAATTTGCAACCTACGAATGGAAAACCAGTTGGTTTGCCAAGAGAACCGGTCGGTTGGCATGTGAAATAGTCATTTCACATGTTTCCCAATCTCATATGAACTGGTAATTCTATTCCTATTAATGCACGACATGATGTCAGCACTAATCCTTGATGCAATCAAATTGCACCACAAACTGGGCATCTCACAGAGCAAGCCAATCATCTCATGACCCCCAGCCAATTTGTTCACTAGGTGAACCAGTCAGTTGGTTCCCCAGTTCATGCAAAAGTCAGCCAATACAATATCCAATCAACTTGACACTCCAATCGGTCATTTCGTCACATGAGACGATGGGTTGGGAATCTAGTTAGTGGAAATGTTTCTTGAATTGAATACCTAAATACTTTAGTAATCAATCCAATTATACTTCATGATCAAAAATCCTCTTCATGGTGAGTTCCTATGTGTGTGACCCTATAGATCCCATATTACGTTGGCAGTGAATGTCCATTATCGGTTATGACATCACAAGCAATGATCAATGCCTAGTCACACAACATTGCTACCTAAGTAAGCCAGAAGTTGGAGAACAACTTCAACCTACAATTTGTGTTTGGTGTTATAGTGTTTATATAGTTCATTTGTCACTAATATCTACATTGAACTCGAGGCATGGGGTAGTTGTCCTCTTCAACATTCAATCATTGTTCCTTGCTATTGAAGACTATCTAAGATATATGTAAGCTCAATATCACATATTGACTCACATGTGCATGGACAAACATTTCTCAATCTCACTAATAAAATGGCCATGATATGATACTCTCATCAGAGGGACAAATCCCATCTATATCACTCACAATCATCCCAATGTGTCATAGTGCATTCGATCATCACCTTTATGGTAATCATTATTCAAGATCATGTTGGATGATGTCAAAGTACACCAAAAGATATTTGATGAGTGTAGTGACTTCATGTCTAAGAACCAAAACCACCACCAACACTATAAGAGTTGATTCTGAATACCAATTATGGTTTTCATGTATCACTCTTATGGTGGGTCTATTTGATACATTGTTCTCTAACAAGTAACTATGTATTTGGTTTGATATAACATATCATGACTGCTGAGATTCTGTCATCAACCAACACACACTCTAGTTTTATGTATTAGTGTTGTCTACATTGCTTTCATAGTAATAACCAACTAGGGACATTACAAGAATGTATACTCTTAATATTTGTATGATCTCATTGTTTAGGTCCTTAACCTAAAGACATACATCATTGAGCAATATCGTTCTTTAGACATTTATCATGTTACTTCATTATATCATAACTAAAAAGAACAAAATAAATTGGAAGTTTTCCTTTATTATTAATCAAACCATTTACAAATTATGCCATTACAATCATCACACGATTGGATATCCATTACAATAGAATCCCACTTTCACTTAGATCCAATCACCCAAGAATCTTATCCCAAGTGATCTAAGATGACCAATATCCATCTGTTGTGAAAGTGCTTTTGTTAAGGGGTCAACAATATTGTTTTCAGTTGGTACTCTGCAAACCTTCACATCTCTTTGTTGTACAAACTCTGGTATGAGATGGAAACACCATTGTATATGCTTGGAACATTGATGTGATATGGGTTCCTTAGCTTGTTTAATAACCCCACTGCTGTCACAATATAGCTCAATTGCATCATTGATGCTTGGAACCACCCCAAGTTCTATAATGAACTTCTTGATCTAGATAGTTTCTTTTGCTACATTCGATGCACAATATACTCAACCTCTATTGTAGAATTATCAATTGTCTCTTTCTTGGAACTCTTCCAACTTATATCTCAATTTTGAGGCAAAACACAAATCCTTATTGCGATCTATAATCATCTTTGTCAGTCTGGAAGCTTGCATCAGTGTAACCCTTTACCACCAACTCTTCCTCTCCTCCATTGACAAAGAACTGATACTTAGTTCTTCTCAAGTACTTTAGGATGTTCTTGACGGACGTCTAGTGAGCATCACCTAGATCTGACTGATATCTTCTCGTCATGCTCAAGGCATATGAAATTCATTGTCGAGTACATATCATTAGATGTATGATAGATCCAATTGCGGATGCATATAGAATCTTACTCATGTACTCCCTTTCTTCATAAGAATTGGGGCATTGAGCTCTAGATATACTGACACCGTGACACATGGGTAGGTTTCCTCTCTTTGACTTTTTCATGCTAAACCTCTTCACCAATGTGTCAATATATGTGCTCTGACTTAGTCCAAGAAGTCTTCTAGATCTATCTCTATAGATCTTGATCCCCAAAATGTAGGATGCTTCTCCCAAGTCTTTCATAGATTTATACTTTCTAACCAGTTCTTTACCATTTGTAAAGAAGGAATGTTATTCCCCATCAATAATATGTCATCTACATACAATATGAGAATTGTGACTATTCTCCCACTAACCTTCTTGTACACATAAGGTTCATCTTAATAATGATTAAAGACAAACTCTTTGAGTGTCTCATCAAAATGAAGATTCCAACTCTGAGATGCCTACTTCAATACATAGATTGTCCTTTGTAGCTTACAAACTTTATTTCCATCCTTTGAATTTATAAGACCCTTAGGTTGTGTCGTATGCAAATCCTCAAGAAGATTCTCATTAAGGAATGAAGTTTTAACATCCATCTTCCAAATCCCATAGTCATTATAAGATATAATAGCGAGCACGATCCCAATGGACTTAACCATGACCATTATATAAAAGTTTTTGATGTAGTCAACACCATTAATTTGACTGAAACCCTTTGCAACCAGTCTTCCCTTATAGGTTTGTACTTTACCAACCATGTTATTCTTCTTCTTAAAGACCCATTTTCACCCTATGGGTTTTACCCCTTCATGTGGATCCACTAAGGTCTATACCTTGTTGGTATACATTTTTCCATCTAAGATCTCATCATCTCAAGCCATTTCTTAGACTTTGATCCCTCAGTAGATTCTAGATAGGTTGTTGGTTCATCATCTATGATCAACTCACTACCTTCTAGAGTCACATGATTACCAAATCAATCAGGCTCAAGCCAGTTCCTACTAGATCTACGAGGTTCCTATGTTACTTGAGGAATTTAAGATTCCAGAATGACTTGTGAATTTCCTCTTATACATCTATTGGTTCAAAGTTTTCCTTTTCGTCTTGAACATCTTTGAGTTCTACTTTCATCCCACTATTTCCTTTGGAAATAAATCCCTTTTCAAGGAATACACCTATCCTGGCAACAAACACTTGTTTCCATATGGAGAATAAAAGTAATATCCCCTTATTTCCTTGGGATATCCAACAAAATAACATTTATCATATTTGGGTCCAAGCTTATCAGGAAACATTTTCTTGACATAAGATTCACATCCCCAAATCTTCATAAAAGACGCATCGCGATGTTTCCATGCCATATATCATATGGTGTCTTTTGAACCGATTTAGATGGTACACAGTTAAGTGTAAACGTTGCGGTTTGTAGAGCATGTCCCCAGAAGGAAGTCGGAAGATTAGCAAAACTCATCATTGACCGCACCATATTAAGAAATGTGTGATTCCTTCTTTCTAATACACCATTATGATGTGGTGTTCTAGGTGGAGTCCATTGTGATACGATACCTCAGGCTTGTAGAAGGTCCTCAAACTCTTGGCTTAAGTATTATCCACCTCAATCATAATGAAGAGCCTTAATACTTTTTCCAAGTTGGTTATGTACTTCATTTAAAAACTCCTTGCACATGTTAAGAGTTTCTAATTTATGTTTCATCAAGTAAACATAATCATACCTACTGAAAATATTATTGAAGGTAATGAAGTACTGATACCCACCTCTAGCAATTGTTCTAAAAGTTCCACATACATAAGTTTTATGGGTCCTAATATATCACTATCCCTCTCATTGTTACTAGTGAAAGGGGTCTTAGTAATCTTTCCATACAAAAAAGATTCACATGTCTCTATTGATTCAAAATCAAAAGAGTCTAGATAACCATCTTTATGGAGTCTGGAGATGTGTTTCCCATTTATGTGCACTAGACAACAATGCCAAAGGCGTGATTGGTTTGAGTCATTGAGTTTTTATCTTTGGTATGTACATTATATTTTCTAGTCCCTAGATCTATCAAGTATAGACCATAAGGCTTTGGGGCACTGCCATAAAAGATCCCATCTATACTAATAGAACATTGACCATTCTTTATAAGAGATTTGAATCCATTCTTTTCCAAACAAGATACAAATATGATGTTCCTATTAATGGCCGGTATATAATAGTAGTTCTCCAACACTATTACAAGCCCACTAGGTAGAGAGATCTCATAGGTTGTGACTACGCTAGCAGCAACTCTTGCTCCATTAGCAACCCACTGTTCAACCTCGCCTTTTTCTAAAGGTCTACTTCTTTTTAGATCCTTCACATTTGAGCAAATGTGTGATCCACATCCCATATCTAGTACCCAAGATGAAGAAGTACTGAAGTTAATCTCAATTTTATATAAACATAAAGTAAATATCTTTATCCCTTTCTTCATCTTCCTAGATTTCCTTATCCCTCTCCTTATTTTCAATGTAGAAGACTTGGACTTTATCTTAGCCTCAGAACACTTATTGGCCTTGGCATTGTCCTTGGACTCTATTACACTGATCTCTATCATGTATTTGTCCTTCTTCTGACATATACCAACATGTCAAGCAACTCAGACAACGGTCTATCCATGTTACCCAATTTGTAACACTTGATAAAATAGCTATATAATTTAGGAAATGATTGCAGAATCATATTAGTAGCCAACTCTTGACCTAAAGGAAATCCCAGTCTCTCTAGATTCTCCACAAGCCCAATCATATTGAACACATGGGGCTCTACTGGATCTCCCTCTGTCAGTTTGCACTCAAATAATGTCTTAGAGACATTATATCTTTCTTACTTATCATATTATTTATGCAACCTATAGTTCATACAACCCAACACAATGTTCTTGATGTCTACAACATCATTGGCATGCCTCAAATAAGCATCCATTTCAGTCTCAAGTGTATATGAAGTGGATTTCACTAGCACTAGTGTTTCAGTAACATAGAGAACACTTCTCAAAATCCTAAACCAGTTATGGAAATACATCTCATCTAGTTTGTGCTTCTCAAGGACCGATCACAATGATGATTTGATTTCCATTTGATTCTACAAGAGAAAACTTTTGCATTAGTAAAAACCCCTTTTTATTTGATTTAATAAGAAAATATTTGATGATATTTAATTATACCTTTAATTAATTATTGCTCCTAATATTTTATTCAAATTGATAGCCCTCACTATCAAATCAAAATATTACAATGTACAATCTTCTAGTGTGCAAAGATCCAAAACAATTAAGTCAATACCCAACCAACGCTGGTGCTCATGACCAATTATTAAGGTAGGAAACATTTTTAAATTGCATCTCATGAAATTCTTGGATATATGGTATGCCCAACTCCTTGCCATGGCCCATCTTCATGCTTCTAGGCACTTAATCCTATTAAGGTCACCTAGTTAATCCTAACCCATAAGCCAACATGATAGACTATGCACCCTACTAGGGAAGACCCACATATCTACCATCACAGTTCCATGAGATAGATGGTGCATCACTCTTGGTCGATCATGTTGTTCAGGTGTGTTTCTTATGGAAAGCATCTTATACTTAATATTACATTAAAGGATTTGTATCTACAAATACATATGCTTTATCCAATCACAACATATATAATATGTATCATATACGTCCTATATCCGACAACAAAAATATGTAATAAAAAAAGCGATAGTTGTAGTCGCTCTAATGTAATTCCTTGGAGCCACAACAAATTACCAAAACCTAGGATCTAATTTACATTCAAAAACTTGTTGTTGATGAAGATTCATGCTTGCTAATTTGGGTTGATCGGTTCAACCCTTGAACCGATCAAATCTGGTCAGTTAGTTGTTCGTCTCACTGATCGTCTGGTCTATTTTCCACCATCTTCTGGGTCTTCCAGTTGATCGCTCGAGTCCACCAGTCGATTAGTTCGACTCATCCTCCTTGGTCCTCCTCAATCCTTCAGTCGATCGACTCGCTTTCGAGCTTGTCGGTTGGCCTAGTCTGAACATTTTTCGTATTTGTTGTAATAAGAATGTAAACTATCCTACTATTACATGATTATAGAGAAACCTTGATTTATATTCAAGGGGAGAAAAGGTAGGAGAGAATAATACTTTTATAAGTGGAAGATAAGGTAGAGGCTTGGTATGTAAATCGAGACAAAATAGGAATAACCAACTACTAGACCATGCCCAGATAATAGGGTTATTGGTCATAGCCACGCTATACAAGCACCATCAAAACACTCTTTCGGGGCAATGCGTGTATATATATATATATATATATACATATATATATATATATATATATACATACATTACATATATATATATCACACACACATACATATATATACATATATATATATATATATATATATATATATATATATATATATATATATATATTAGTTTGGGATTATGTGTGGTATTTGATCGGAAAAAATTATTCACATCGCATGTAATAAATAAATGATAAAACCAAAAATCTGATCATATATTATCCCAACATATCGTATATTGACGTGGCTCTGATACCACTGTAGAGAAATATGTAATCAGAATAGGCAGTGGAAATAAAAAATTTACAGCCATACTCCCCATTAAACCACCAGATCGCGTCAAAAATTATATATTAGAAAAGATGGTTTCAAGGATATACCTAGTCCTAGAGTAAGTCCAACAATGTCTCCTCATCATTGTAGTGATTCACCTGTCTTCTCATTGCACTGGGACTTGTTTGTTGCACCTACTAGTCTTTACCACATACAGTAGGCTGACATTGTCCTCCTAGTGGTAGACAACATCCTCTACACCTCAATGGAAGTGCACACGAAGTGCCTAGAACTTCGGTTGTCCTACTAGAATGGACAAGGAGTTGTCCCTCATGTTGGTGTACTAGTCAAGAACTTTCTCTCCCATAATTATTCTCCTTTGATACCCCTCCCTTTTTCAAGTAGGACTTGCTTGGGTTCCCTTAGTTACCATAACTAGAGAAGACAAAATAATTTTCAAAGACAATTGATGTGTTTGAAAAGCCCCCAATATCCCTCTATTTATAGGACGGGTTAGGGTTAGGTTTCCCAATCTACTTTGGATTGGAAGGGACCAGTATCTTGAAAATTTGCAACCTACGAACCAGTCAGTAGGCATGTGAGCCGACTAGTTCGCCCAACAAATCAGTCATTTCACATGTTTCCCAATCTCATATGAATTGGCAATTTTATTCCAATTATTGCACGACATGTCGTCAACACTAATTCTTGATGCCATCAAATTAAACCACAAACGGGCATCATGTGGAGCAAGCTAGTCATCTTACAACCCCCAGCCAATCAGTTCACTAGATGAACCTGTCGGTTGGTGCCCCAGTTGATGTAGAATTTGACCAATACAATATTAAATGAACCTAACACTCCAACCGGTCGTATCATCACATGATCCGATTGGTTGGGAGTTTAGTCACTTGATTTTTTGCTTGAATCGAATACCTAAACACTTAGAAATCAATCTAATTATAAGTCATGATGAAAACTCCTCTTCTAGGTCAATACCTATGTGTGTGATCCTATAGGTCCCATAATATGTTGGCAATGAATGTCCATAATCAGTTATGACATCACAAGCAAAGAGCAGTGCCTAGTTATCACATAATTGCTACTTAAGTAAATGTGATGTTGGGAACAACTTCAACCTACAATCTCTATTTGGTGTTATAGTGTTTGTATAGTTCCTTTGTCACTGATATCCATATTGAACTTGAGGAGTCGATTAGCCATCCCCGTTCAACATTTAAACTCTATTCCTTGATATAACAGATTGTCTGAGATATATGTAAGCTAATATCAAATATTAACTCACATGTGTATGGCCCTGCATTTCTCAGTCTCACTAATCAAGCAGCCAAGATATAAGTCTCCCATAGGAGGGACAGATCCCATCTACATCACTCACAGTCATCCCCATGTGTCACAGTGCACCCAATTATCACATTTATGGCAATCCTTATCCTGGATCACGTTGTATGATGTCAAAGTACACCGAACGATATGTGATGAGTGTAGGGACTTCAAGTCTAAGAACCACAATCACCACCATTACTATAAGAGTTGATTCCGACTACCAATGATGGTTTCCATGTATCACTCTTATGGTGGATTTGTCTGGTACACTATTCTCTAACAAGTACCTATGTGTTTGATTTGATATCACATATCATGAATGATGAGATTTTCTCATCAACCAACACACATTCTAGTCTTATGTATTACTATTGTCTACATAGAATCAACAGTAGTAACCGACTAGGGACATTAAAAGAATGTATACTCTTGACATCCATATGATCTCATTGTTTAGATCCTTAATCTGAAGACATACATCATTGAGTAATATCATTCATTAGACATTTATTATGTGTTTAGTTTGATATCAAATATCATGACTGATGAGATTTTATCATCAACCAACACACATTCTAGTCGTATGTATTACTATTGTCTACATTGCATCAACAGTAATAACCGACTAGGGACATTAAAAGAATGTATACTCTTGACATCTATATGATCTCATTGTTCAGTTCCTTAACCTAAAGACATATGTCATTGAGTAATATCATTCTTCAAAAATTTATTATGTTATTTCATTATCTCAGAACTGAATAAATCAGAAGTTTGCCTCTATTATTAATCAAATCATTTAAACATTATGTCATTGCAATCATCACATGATTGACTCTCTAAGCATACATACCAAAAAGAGTAAGATCAAATTTTTAAGAAAGAGTGTGAAAATATTAATAGTTATGAGCATATCATAGAAAGCAATAGTTATTGATATAGATATAACAAAGAAATCAGTAGTTTTTTTACACAACCTACCCGCATTAACAAGAGGAGTTGGTGTCAGAGGAAGGATCCTATAATCACATGCAAAAATTAAAAGTGAGAGGTAGTCATTCCTCTGACTTTAGGGGAGATACGAGAGTCTTTGAATGCATTGGGTATGTGAGTTTAATTATAGATAGGTTGTAGGGTTCTATTTATATTACTTAAAAGTGTATAGAAGTTCTTTTGTATTTATATTACTTAAAAGTGTATAGAAGTTCTTTTGACATAATAATTCACCACTCCTCTGGTGTCTTTCAACTGGTTTCCATATGGTCAAGCTTATTATAAAATCAATGACCTATATGACGTTGAGTTAGTCATATTGAAGATTATATTCTAGTTTCCTAGACTATAACATATGTATGGTCATTGACAGTTTCTAGACAAATAATGGTAGAATCTATTCATCCTGTTTGCGTCGGGTTTTGGAAGAGACTTTGCTCTTACAAATCAATCTCTTAACAGCTTGGTGCCACTACTTTGGCACTCTTTTTTATGAATCCAAAGTGATTATTATCCCTGTAAATGGATCTAATTCAAAGAGAATAATGTGGTATCTAAAATCCCTTGAAATTTGATTCGATAATTATGAAGGATAACATATTTAACATCAAAATTTAATATGGTATGATACTATTCAAATTTAGATAAGTATCTTATTTGAACAATTTCTTTTTTATATACAGAACAAAATATTAATATTTTCATGCATACATAAATAAATATTAAAATTATGTATATAATTTTCTAATTCATGTTTTGTTAAACAAGATACAACACAATATGGTATCGCAATAAGATCCAAAGTCTTCATGTTTGAAATTTCGTACTGTCTGCCTGATTTGAAATATATCACTATTTGGAATCTTTGTTGTGAATCTATACTAAATATGTGAATCCATCATTTTATTACATGTCTATGAGAAATGAATGACCCTTATGAGACCTCTCAATGGCATAATCGAATTGGTGATTTCTACTCTATTGGGAGAAGTAGTTGACCTTTGGATGTCCATGTATCCACCTTAGTTTTGATGCTAGTTTCCACTAATCAAATATTAGTGTTCTAAGAATAATGAAATTCAAGTCTTGGTATTTAACTTCCTCATATTCATTAGATGCTCCTTGTTACCTCTTGCATGCACTATATTATTACTAATAATATTGCATGCCTCAATAGGAATGATTGTTTACACCTCTACTTAGTGTAAACCTTTCATCTTGATTTGTCTTTATTTGTATGACAATTGATCCCAAGTGCTACATAAGGTTGTTAGGATTTTGTCTCTTATCCTAACTATATAAAAAATAATATCTAACAATATTAGGAAAGTGAAAATTAATGTTATACTTGGAGTCCAATACATTATTTCCTTATCCTTTTGTATTATCGTTTCCTAATGCCTATACAATAGTTGTATCCTCTGATACCGTCTAACTGGGAGTCTCTATCTATATAAATAGGGGTAGACACTGTTGAGTACTGTGCGTCAATGTGTGGGTTCCAATGTGTGGTAATTTCAGGTGTACCAACGTAGGACAACATTCTGCGCCAAAATAGGAAGCCATAAAGGATAGCCACAGAGGGAAGAGAACGAGAGTGGGTTATGAGATTTTATTGTGGGCATGAGATTGTGAGGGAAAGACAATACTTGTAATCTTCTTGAGGTTTCTTAATAGAATTTTACGGTCTTCTTTTCTAATCATGTTCTGTGCTTGGTTATTTTTTTAGTGGTTATTGTCTTTGTCGACGTGTGCGGTCATAGCTTTTGTTCTGCATACTTGGGTTGTATCTCGTGTGGAATTTTTCTTGGGTTTGAAGCTTCTGCAAATCTTTTCAAGTGGTATGAGAGTAGGGTTCATGTGAGACGATTAGAAAGTATCAGGGGCACAGATAAGCATGACGACGTCGACAACTACTATTTGGGGCCATCCAGTAGAAAATCTTGATGGCAAAATTGTCATGAAATCAGGAGGGCGCAAATCCACTGGTTGTGAAATATCAACATGAGGTAGAGTCATGGTATTTATTTGCAAGGGACAAGTGACCATGAAAGCTACTGGTTCTATCTACTGGTTGGATTTTATCTAACCAAAAGAGGAGTGACTAACGAGAGGTCTACCATCATAGGAGGTGTAGATGAATTAGTATCATGGGTGGCGGGCATCATGAACCAGAAGATTTCCACATGTATTCAACTCTCAAGGACAACCTGGTGTGAGATTGCAAACTCGACTACAAATATCAACAACTACAGTTGCAAAGTTGTCAACCGTTGGAATGAGGTAGTCATGGTTGGACCGGCCACACGGTGTTTTGTAGTATGCGTGGCTAAAATAAGGTACAACCCTATGGTATGAGGGCTAAAGGTACGAAGGATGCAGTTCTTCCTGCCACAAGTAGACGTGATACTATTTCTCAAACTATACAATACAAGGAGCCCTCACATGAAGGGTCCAAGAAGCCATGTCTGGACACACTCCATACAGATATGTATGATGATACACTTCTGGAAACAGAAGCAGCTTTCGAGGGCTGAAGTATGGAAGAAGAACGGGAGCAAACTTCTTGGAGGAGAAACTTCAACGAATAACATACAAGGTGGAGATTGTTAGGAATTTGTCTCTTATCCTAACTGGATAAGAACTAGTATCTAACAATATTAGAAAATTGTAAATTAATGTTAGACTTGGAGTCCAAAATATTATTTCCTTATCCTTTTGTATTGTCATTTTCTAATCTCTATAGAATATCTATATCCTCTCATTTTGTCTAACCGGTAGTCTCTATTTATATAAATATGGGTAGACGCCATTGGAATACGGTGCGTCGATGTGTGGGTTTCAACATATGGTAACTTTGGGTGTGCCAATGTAGGACAACATCCTGCGCCAAAATGGGAAGCCACAAAGGATAGCCAGAGAGGGAAGAGAATGAGAGATTGGATTTTATTGTAGACATGAGATTGTGAGGGAGAGACAATCCTTGTAATCTTCTTGATGTTACTTAATAGAATTTTGCGGTCTTCTTCACCAATTATGTTCTTTGCTTGATTATTTATTTGGTAGTTATTAGCTTTATCGACGTGGGCGGTTGTAGCTTTTATTGTGCATGCTTAGGTTGTATCTTGTGTGACATTTTTCTTGAGCTTGAAGTTTCTACAAATCTCTTCAAAAGCTATGTACCTACTATACATTGGCCCTTCTTGCACCTTTTTGAATGCACAAGGCTATCATTTTGGTGATAGTTTCGTGTTTGAACTTAATGCTTAGGCTTAATGGAACCTATCCTGATTTTAAGTTAGAAGCTATGTGATTTTCTTGAATCACAGTTATAATTATATGTGTTGTAGGTTATACTATCTTTAATTGTGTACTCATGGGCTAAACATTACCCTTACTACAATGAACGTGTGGTTATGCTTTACCAATTGTTAAGCTTTCGTTTTCTCTCAAAATGTCTTTGATTTTGCTTAAACCAGTGCTTAATATCTTAGATTTATCTCTTGTACACTTGTACTTGAATTTATGCATATTTTTCAATTACTTGATCTTGCAAGTAAGTTTAAATAATCTAGTGGCAAGGAAACTAATATGTAAATGATCTTATAGTATACTGAAAAACAACATCGTATGGTTTCACAAAAGTGCCTAGAGAGATCAACATGCAATTACATTCTTTTCACGGGTGAATACGAGGTCCCTCTTGGGGGGATCGAGTTGCTACAAAACACGAGTTGTCCCCACATCACCTCCTAACGTTTTGCATCTATAACATCACTTTGGTGCTAGCGTAAATGTGATTGTGTGACAGGTTTTCATCTTCTATACAAAATATTGTCTGTTTAATTTCTTGGATTTGTCGTTTGACTTTTTAATGTCAAACTCGGATGACACTATTGGTTCTCTTGACTTGAATTGCATACCTTGAATTTTCTCAACGAACAACATTTGTGTGGTTGAGTGGGGGTGGGTGGTGATGACTAGTTGGGTTCCCAATTTTCACAATGCATCCTTCTATGATAGGACTGCTGACACACCAATATTTCTCTTGTTATGTGTGATCAACGAATTTGGTCTGTGACCATGATTCATAAGAAGGTTTTCTTAACACTGCAAAAGGAGCCGATGGACAGTCCATATAACCGATCACTTTTCGGCACCAAGGGACATTATTGGTGGCAATCGGATATACGAGGCTCGAGGCAGACCACGTAAAATGCATGTTATGTTGTTGTGGTGGTTTATGGGATTCTGCCCCACCTATTAACTGGTCTACAACATCTTTACCATGCTTGCTTCGCGTGGCTACTCTCCTGAAAGATACTTCAGCTCTAACTACATTTCATTGGTCGGCGTCCAACTTCCTGCTGAGTGCTGACACCTTATGATGGTTTCCTTTTTAGTTTCATCCTTACGTTTATTTTTCTTGTGTAGTTTGCACTGCTGGTGCTTCTGGTGTGGCACGATCACTTTTGGATAAATAAGTGCTATGTAGCGCGTTTATCGCTAACTTTGAGTAGAAAACGCTACTTGTAATGGACTTTTGATCATGCACACTCCGTCGGTTTAAGTAAAGAAATGAAATATGAATAAAAATGATTAAATAACAAACAAACAAAAAAACTGATTGGCGTTTTCACCTTAATCGTAAGATGAAAATGCCAACTACTTTGACGCTTTTGCTGTTTTTTTTTTTTTCGTTTCTCTATACGAGAGATAGAGCGGTGCTTACTTTAAAAAAGTCATTCGAGTGGTGTTTTTGGATGAAAGTGGGCAATTTTGAGAACAATTTTCTAAAAGTGTTTAGATAGATTTTTTTCGATTAAATTGTGCTAATTTAGGTTTGCTTTTCTTTTTATAAGATGTTTATCCAAAACACTGCACTGTCCAAAATAGAATATTTTATTGTCACTACTGGCCGATTCATGTACACTGTACTACTCATTGACAACTTTCATTTTAGTTTCTTGTTTATGATAACGAATAGATAATCCGAGTGGTTTGACCTGAACGCCTCTTTACGTTTCTTTGGAACTACTTCTTGAAATAACCGGTTCCAAGGAATTGAGCGCAGTTAGTATAACGTTACGATTAATGTAAACTGTACAGATCAAGAAGCATATCATCGTCAAATAGATTTCCGGCTGGCTTCTCTTGTCGGCAATAGCGTGGATGAGCAGTTAAATGGAAAGAAGTCCTCAAGTCCTGGAGAATAGCGTGGATGAGCAGTTAAATGAAAAGAAGTCCTCAAGTCCATGAAGTCCTTGATACCACGAAACGGGCTGAGTAGGTTACGTGCACTATTTAGTCGGTAGGATTCGTGTATTATTCAATGCATGCGAACTGAAAAGACTGAGATTTTGTGGTAGGAAGAACGGTTGCTGGCGGGTCGCCCATCTGACATTTTGCTAGGTCGGGCGCCAACTGCCTTAAACAATTGAACAAAAGTTAGACACCAGCTCCAGATATGACGTTGCATGAGCAGGAGCAGATCTACAAAGAAAATTCCAAGATAATGAACAGTAATATATGTTATATTCCTCAAAGAAAATCGACCAATTATGTCGGTTTTCCATCATGGTTTGCAAGAACCGACATCAAGATACGATTTTCAACCATGGTATTCATGGTGATCAACAAATCTAATATTTGACAAAGTTTATGGATGCGCTATCTTGGCGGCGACAAAGTTTATGGATGCGCTATCTCGGCGGCGCAAGGCCTGGAGTCGCAGTGCTTGTAAACCAACATGCAGCGCTCATGCACGGGCAGGGCACTAACATTCCGCCAATATTTTCCTTTTATTATCTAACATATTATAAACAGGAACGTAATGATGGCATCATCTACAATTTTAAATTTTATCTTTATATTATTAGAGTTAGTCTTTCAAAAAGGGTTGATAGCTTTCCTTCTGCGAAGGCATTTCCATAGAACTTTGTATACAGTTTTTAGCTTATTTATTTATAAATGTAGATTGATAGGGAGGTACCATAGTTTTGGGTAGAGAGAGAGCTCCAACTTCTCTCTAGAAACTCCACCCTGGCAACGGCTACTCTCTACTACTATGGCAACACTCCTGATTTCACTACAATAGTTTACTTCTTTGAACACGACATAGAATACACAACACCTGGAATGAAACAACATCCACCATAAAAAGTCAGAGATCTAAGGTGCGATTCTCAGTATACAACACCACACATGATATACTGCCAATAACAACAACACTGCAGAGAGATACAAGGACAACCGCCGCAGATGGATTCACTTCCCCATAATTGAAACAACAGTTTGTTGAAGGAATTACACTTGTATTCAATACGACATTCAACTGCCTAGCATGTACTTCACAACCACCCACACCATCTACAATTGATACAATAAATACGAAACACCAACTATAATAGACTCATTTGGAACCAACAACACCACCGACCGAGAAACATCCTGAGCACTATACATTGCTCAAATATCCCCCACCGCACACCACCAACCTTCCCAAAGATGGTCTACCTGGATGTATACCTGACAATAGAACGATCAGGTGCATCTTCCTCCCCAGATCATGGAGATACCTCAATGTAGACATCAACGACGACATCATATATTTCTATGTAGGATCCACTGCTTTCCCCATCAACTTCTACCTCACCCACAGGGGCCTCCTCTAGTCTACCTGAGGCTGGAGAGACAAGCTCATCACCCTCAATCTATAAATAGGTTGGTATTGCATTCTTCGCCCACGGGGAGACATGAGCATCAACTTGTGTCTTACATACATCAGCAATCACATTCCTAGGAACATTTGACATATTCGCCACATCAAACCATATCAACAATCTTCCTTTACTATTGACCCCATACCTCGATCTCACAAACGCTATGGACTCCTCCACCCTAGAATGCTCCATCGATATACCCGCTCAAAGTATGCACATCCTCAAAGCCCTCATGACTCGTACCATCCAGGTCGATATCATTCAATCCCAACCCCAGTGGACATTGAAACTATTAAGATCACTAAATCTATTACTCTTCTCATATCTTCTTGTGCCATCCTGAAGACCAAAATTCTTTCCCCCACCAGACTCATTTACACATTACCTGAAAACACCATCTTCGAGCATGCTCTAGGAAAGATGTTCATGTTTTCTTGTAGTAATAGGTTTTTCCAAGCATGTATCTCACGATGGACCATTGAACAAAGTGCAACACCTACAACCACGAGCGCATCAGGATCGATCTCCATCACTGATCTCCTATCCCATCTATGGAACGAGGAGGTATTTTGTATGATCGCACACTCCGTCGGGGCTACCCTCTAGTTTATCATCCAGGACACTCTTTATCCATCTAATTACACACGAGCCTTTTGTGTGTTCTCAATGATGACGGACACCACTATCCCTAGAGACAGCAATATCAGGTGCGGAAACATGATCTACAACATCAATATGTGTATTGAGAGCCTATCCACATACACTTGCTCCTTCAAAGACCACAAACAACACCGTGCAACATGGTATGAGCCAAATTATCTTGCAAACATCCACAAACATCTAACACTTGTACAAACTTCCATGTCACAAACCCACCGGAATCTCTCCCATGCCAATGACACTCTACGACCCATGAAACGCTTCAAGAAGTCTCGCATGCACCACAACTTGCCTCATATGCCTCCTCTGACCACCCCAGATTCATATTCACCTAACATCAATATGAGCATGACACAATCTTTATGCAACGAGATGGATGAACAGACCTTCCAGAAACTAAAGACGACCATCATTGATGATCTTCGAGTAAAATTGAGCCCGATTGTCATTAGATTAAGTCCAAAAAACAAGGATCATGAAGCAGTACAATCCTATGTAGCTCTACTTTGCACACCTGAATCACAAAAAAGGAAGAACTTCTTTGCTATCGACGATACATGTATGACATTTCATCAACCCACTTCCACTGCTGATGATACATCTCTAGATGATAGACATACACACGATCATATATCTCTTGATTCTTCTTTCCTTATGTCTCATACTATTCCGTCGACAGATAATGTTAACCTCCAAGCATCATGGGATAACACTGGTGATTTTATTTCTTTCTGTCATAACATCAGCATTGACTTCCCCTCCATGCGGAGGGGGAGAAATTCCTCACAGACCTTATCACACAAAACCACTAGACTAACACCCAGATTGACTACTGACATCCATATTGAACTATCCTATACACATTTTGAACACATATCTCTATGACACCAACATGAACTTTTTAACTTGGAACATCTATGGGGAAGTTGTGCCCAGTAGAAGAAGAACTACTAGAAACACCATTTACCAACATCACATCAACCTCATCACCATACAAGAAACTAAAACTACCCTCAATGATTTCCAACTGAAAAACTGTGTGGTCGACGCATTAACAAATGATCCAACACCCTCCCACAGGTTTCAATAGAGGCATACTCATAGGATGGAATGACCGCACATACCACGCAACCCAATCCACCATTTTAACTACAACATCATGGTACAATTGCTTCTTATTGGTGCCAATACAACATGGCTATATGGGGGTGTATATGGACCTCCCGGTCCAAATAAAGCACATTTCATAGAATAACTGAAATCTTTGGCTGCACTACACATGGACACTTCATGGATCATTGATGGTAATTTCAACATGGTCACTGGCCCAGAGGAAAGATCTCATACACAATAACATGGTTTTACAAAGACACCTCGTCACACCACTCTTTTCAATACCTACATCACCGCAGATAATCTTTGTGACCTTCACTCGAGTAACGGTTGTCATACGTGGCATAGAGGAATATTAAGAGCTATACTTGACCAATTTTAATGCAATAATCTATGGACATAATTACACCCCAATACACACACATCTCTCATTACATCAAGCCTATCTGATCACCTTCCCATTCTTCTATATACTCAACCCACGCGATGGGGATATAAGCCTTTTCTCTTCGAATGTTTTTGGACTTATCACCAAGATTTCACCCCTATGATCAACAATGTTTGACATGCACAATCTTCCACTGACAACTTAGGTTTCGACATACACCACAAACTCAAGTTACTCCAACCTATCGACAAGAGATGGAACCACACACAATTCAGATCCATCTCTGAGATCATCAAGAGAAAGGAAGAAAAATTCATCACCATTTTACAATAACCAAAGGATGAACACATTCCTCTTATCCTACAGATCAACACTCTCAAAGCCCCTTAAGAAATTATATGGAAACAACAAGACAAACTGACATGGCTGAAAGAAGGTGACAGGAACACAAATTTTTTTCACTCTACCTGCAATACCAAGAGCAACTTCCTACTCATCACCAACATCGATGGTATTGATGCCTCCACTAAACCCATACACACCCTCACCAACCACATTACCAACTTCTTTAACTTTTTATACAGCAACAAACATTCACTACATCAATGAATATCTTTTGACTGGGACAGACTTTTCACGCACAAGATCCCACCCAAAAACAATCTCCTTGATCAATTACGATGGAGCACTTTGGAGATGACAAATCACTTGGACTGGACGGATATGACAGTCCTTCTATCGAGCATCCTGGTCGATCATCAAGGAGTATTTCACCAAGCTTCTTGTGAAGATTCACTAATGACATTACATCAAACATATCCTCACACCCATTAACCACGCCCATATACCCATGATCCTAATAACCGATCACTAAAACTCCATATGAGATTACAGACCCATTAGCCTCATCAATTTCACATACATGATCATTTCCAAGAACCTCAGTAGTTTCATGAAACCACCACCTCAAAAAGATCATCAACATTCAGCACTATGCTTTCTTTCCACATAGGAACATCCAAGATGCATTCATCATGGTACATGAAACCCTTCACATCTATCAAAGACTTTGAGAGCCAACAATCATCTTTAAATTGGACTTCTAAAAGGCATTTGACAACGTTAATTGGGAATTCCTTATCAAATGTATGCATGGACTCAAATTCCCTACCAAATGGTGTTCTTGGATAGAATCTTGCATCAACACTAGTACTTTTACAATCATCATAAATGGTTCCCCACACATCTACTTTAAGAACACTAATGGGATTCGACAAGGTGACCCACTATCACCCTACTTATTCATCATCATCACTACTGTCATAAACTCATTCATATGAAATTCCACAGATGTTGGGTACATCAACAAGCCTAGGGGATGCACACACAATGTGATACAATACACATATGATACCATCATCATCATCAAACCAAATGACTCAAGTGTCATTAACCTAGTTAGTATTCTAGCGATAATCACCAAATAGTGTGGACTCAAAATCCATTTTGCTAAAACCAAAATTATCTACAACCATCTGGAATCCACAAAAAGGGATAGATACACACGTATGTTGGGATGTTGACATGAAACTTTCACATTCACATACCTCAGACTCCCACTCACACCCACTCACCTTCTGTGCTCTGCATGGAACCCGGTCATCAACAAACTAAACAGATGAGTCTGTGCATGGGAAAATAACTACCTATTTGTAGCAGGTCGCATATATCTACTCAATGCATCGCTCACACCCATCATCATCTACTATCTATCATGCATCCCACTCCCACCCACGGTCATCAATAACATTGATAGAATTCGTAGGAAGTTCCTATGGGAACACAAAGGCAAGAAACTATACCTGACCAAATGGGAAACCATATGCAGTCCTAAAAAGGAGGGCAGATGGGGCATCATCAACATCAGAGTCCATAGTCTTTGTCTAATACACAAGATCATATCATCAATTAGTATCAAAGACAACAAACTATGGTGAGAAATCATCACTTACAAATACCTATTACAGCAAACACCATGGTCCTTAACAACAAACAAGACAAGATCACCCTATGGAAATACATAGACAATACACTCCACATAATTTCGAGCAACATACCGATACCACCACACTTATTGAACAACACCAAATTCTGGCATGATCCATGGTGGCATGGACAAAAGCTTATCAACCTACAACTCCCAACCAGACACATCCCAAATTCACTTAGTAATTACAACAACTGCCTAGAACTAACCAAGTTGGGATCCATTAGACACAATAGCCTAAAATATTGTCTCAGAGAATGGATGGACCCAGATACATATTTAGAAATTCTGAACCAACTGGAAAATAACACCACCCGACACATCAAATGGATTTGGGGCCCTATATACATAGCTAAACTGGCATACAATTTCTTTACATATAGAGGCAAAATGAGGCCATACAATAAGATCTAGCAAATTAAATGCCCACCCAAACTACGCATTCTGATCTGGCTCATTTGTCATGATAAGTTGCCCACTGACATGACTATGAGACACAGGGGGTTTTGGGGGCCATCTAGATGCCCTCTTTGTAAAAACAATGAGGAATCAACTATATATCTTTTCTATGGATGTCACACATCTAGAAGGATATGGTCATACTACACCACATCTACCACCATTTTAGCTGATACCTACCTGAACACCATTCACAAAATACAATACACTAGAAGTAGAACCAATAACTATCCAAAACATGACATTTTCATGGCGGCCATTATATGGGTTATATGGACTATACTAGAAACAAAATTATTTTTGATAATCTCACTTTATCCATACAACATATCGTTCAATAGGTTGATCAACATATCATGATTTTTTGCATATAAGGTTATAACAACAAGAACGGGGAAAGAGTCCACAAGGACCCATACAATGAGATGAATGACCATAGCATCACAAGAACATAGATGCTTGGCCACGCAGAGGGAGCAGGAGAAAACTAAAGAAACCTACATGAAAGATAAAGAATGGAGCAGCCTACACATGGGTGATAAATATTTTGGAGGATGATATTATTATGAGGAAGATATGTATATATAAATCTCAAAACTCTATCTCTTAGGGACACACCACTGGTGAATGAATCCCCCTTTTCTTATTGATGTGTACATCTTAGGAACTCTTATTATTCACTAGATGTTTCACTTTTATCTCGTGACTTCTTGCGGTTTACATAAGTCATTATCATTACAATGAACTTCTATCTAAACAAAAAGGATCATTTTGATCCAAACTCTTCAATGCTCTCTTTTCTACATTCTATGCGGCAAAGAATGGTTGTTTAATATTGGTTTTTCTATCGCAACAAATTAATATAGAGGGATATTGTTGATCTATTAAGAAAGGGACAAGTTTGTGTTATCATGTAGCATAGTTGAAGATCATAGAGTATATTGTGTCATGATTCTTCCCATGTACTTGCTTGGAATGATTTCTCTCTCTCTCTCTCTCTCTCTCTCTTTCTCTCTCTCTATCTCTCTATCTATCTATCTCTCTCTCTCTCTTTCTCTCTCTCTATCTCTCTATCTATCTATCTCTCTCTCTCTCTCTCTCTCTCTCTTAGAGGAATGATTCCAAAATGGATGCGTCCATCAACTTTTCTACAATCCATGTTCTATGCCCCAGAGCCCATGGTTGCAACTACAAGTTTCCAACCATATAAGAAACATACTAAATTACAAGATATTCATCCATATCTAGGAACAGAAAAGGCTTCTAATTCCATAGTAAATCTAATTCCAACTAGTAATACTAATTTTTTATAGTAGGAGGATCCATTGGTGGTCATATTCTTGTTGTTCCCAAAAGTCGCACCCTTTGGTCCATGTTAAAGAAAGACTTCATTGTTAATAGTTCCATTCACCTTTTCCATAATGTGTGGTCCTTTCCTAGTTCTAATTATCTTTCAAGTATTTTTTTTATAAAGGAGAGCATTTCATTAATCAACAATTGTCCTGGTCCAACAATACTTAAACATGGGCATTGAAAGGACCGTAGCATATGGGGGTAACCAAATCCAAGTAAGTCTCTTATGTAGTCAAATGAGCTAGTTGGTTCCCAATCCTCTTTACATGTAGATATGAAATGCTCATTAAGCTTTCCCAGAACTCACATAAATCATGAGCAAAAAAACCATATAGAGCTTGGTCATCACACTAATTGGTCATGCTATTAATCAGTTGTCGAGAGTTTGATGCCACAACTAGATTTTGGATACTAGTGACCCCTAGGATATAGACATCCCAATAGGAAACTTCAGCCACATCAATCAGGGGGTCCCTTATGAAATGGATCCTCCTTTTTCCTATCACTAGAAGATGACTCATGACGTCCCTGACCATGAATCCTAGCCCGATTGGAAAACCACTCTTCCATGCAACATTGGCATTCCATGTTGTTCATTGAGGGAAGAGCTCGATCAACAATCACTGTTGTTCCAGTGGATAAAAACAAGAGTAATGTAAACATGAAACTTTTACCAAATCGCTGAGGCGTGCAAACTACTGACTTGAAACTGCATACATAGTTTGTCCCATGACTTCCAATTTATATTCTACTCAAAATCCTTTGACCCCACTAAAAGTTAGTGATACATCTGTGCATATCATCAATGAGTCCTTCTAGAATTTCAAACACACTCATTATGTATGTCAATATTGCTTGCACCACTGCCTTGCTAAGAACTTCCTTTCTAGGTCAAGATAAGAGATTTTCCTTCCATCCTTGAAGTTTCTACCAAATTCTTTCCTTGATGTGAGAAAAGATAGGTTTATTTGATGTTCTCATCCATGTTGGTAGACCTAGATATGTTTCATGACTATCTACCTCCTTCATTTGTAGTCGCCCTCATATCTCCTACTTTCTTTGCTCTTTCACATTTCTACTAAAGGAAACCTCAAATTTGGATGCATTGATCTTTTGTCCTGACACATTCTTATACATGCTTGTAATATCAACTAAACATGAGCATTCTTTTAGGGTTTCTCTAGCAAAAATGATGATGTCATCTACAAAGCAAAGATGTTAAAACCACAACCCTCCCTGACTTGTTTTGCTCCCATGAATTTCCCCCTCTTTAGCTTCTTTGTCAATTGACATAGAAAACACTTCAACACAAAAAAGAAAGAGATAGGGAGATACAAGGTCTCCTTGGCATAGTCACCATCTTGGATTTAGGTTTCTGTTATTTCTACCATTGATAGATATAGAGTGGCATACACTAGACACACAATCAGCAATTTTCCTACACATTTTTTCCTCAAAACCCATCCCTCTCATCACATTTCCCAAGGTCTTCCACTCAATTCGATCATAGGTCTTTCTCATGTAAAGTTTCATAGCCAATAACCCCTTCCTACCTTTCATCCCCATCTTCATAGTGTGGAACAATTCATAATACACTACAGATCTACATGTGATCAATCAGTTAGGTACAAAGGAACGTTGGTTCTCTGAATAATCTTGTTCAACTTATGTTTCGACCTGTTTTCCATAACTGTATAGAGAATTTTATATAGCATGTTACAAAAACTAATAGGTATGGATTCAGTAGTCCTCCTTAGTTGGTGGCACTTTGGGATAATCACAATGGTTGTGTTTCTTACCTCTTCCAATTCCTATTCTCCCCTCCACCAATATAATATAAAATTAATCACATCTCCCTTAACCATTGGCCAAAATATTTGAAAAAAAATTGCCTTCATACCATCTGGAGTGGCTAGTTTTTTAGGGTGCATTTGGCTTAAAGAAGCCAAATATCATCTTGATTGGCTTATTCTTCCATTTCCACAACCTCCTTCTTAGCTAGTATTTTTTCAATGCCCCAATATTTCCCTCTTTCAGCGTGCTTGTGATCTGAAGTGAACAAACTTTCAAATTAGCCTTGAATAATGTCTCTAATACTCTCCTTATCTATCTTCCAGCTCCCCTATTCATCCATGAGGCCCTTAATGAAGTTTCTTCTTTTTCTTTGGTGCACTTTGTGGTGGAAGTATTTTGTGTTCTTATCACCATCACACATCATGTTTTCCCTTGATCAAACAAATCACCAACTATCCTACATTTTCTTTAGATTCAAGACCTTTCTGTGAAGATCTTCACATTTTTTAACATATCACCAGATTGGGGCCTCTCTTGTACTTCTGACAACTATCTCTTTGTAGATTAGATTTGTTTCCTTAAACAACCAAATTTTTACTTCACCTAATATGCTAGCTTGTCCCCACAACATCTCACCTTTGCAATAGTGTCATCTTTATGATGGTCGCTCTAAGGCTCATAATAACATATTGGCATTCTGGGTCAGTCAAACACCAACTGTCAAACTGTGACTTCCTATATTTTGGGTGATGTGTCATTCCCCCTTCCCCAATCATCCAAATATATTCATGGTTAGACTTTGTAAATGGGGAATGAGAGATATCCGACCTAGCATGGACTTGTAACAAGGTGATAAAAGAAAGAAAGAAATTATCAAATCTTTCTTTGATCCTTATCCTTTGATATATTCCTTGGTACCATGTCATTTTCCTCCTTTTATGACTCAGACCCCGTATCTAGAAGTTATCCACAACATATCTAAAATCAGCCATAGCATATGCGGATCCTGATGAACAGCCATCCTTCTAAGGATTGGAGATAATCTTGTTGAAATCGCCATATTTCAATGTTGGTAGGTTAGATCTATAATGTATGTTCCTCATTAAGTTCCCCATTAGTTGGTGAGGCCAACTGTATACACCAATAGCTCACCAACGATCATGTCTCCTATCATCATTGATCATGCATTCCATGTGGTGTTGGGGATAAGAGACTACATTAATATCAACATCTATCCACCAAAGAGCAATTCCCAATTGTGCGTAGAACACTTAAACCAATGTTTATAATAAATCCATGCCTTCTTTTAATATCTTTTACCTCCCTTTCCACCACCATTATTCCCATAAAAAACACAATTAGGGGACCCTCTCTCTAGTACCATTTCCAAAGAGTTTGGATGGTGTCAGGTGTTCCATTCCATGATAATTCTAGGATAAGTGTTTCATTATTGTTCACAGAGCGGGTTCACCCCCTGCTCCACTACATGATCGGCAACCTCAAAACTAACATTAGTCCTAACCTTCTTTCCTCCCTCACTTACACAAATTGTAGCATTGATACTGATAAGGTCATCTTCCACCCAGTCTGTTCTGTTTCTTTCTCAATTTCCATCACGACCACAATTGTTTTCCTTCCCTAGAATCAACAAGACACTTATCTGAATTCTCCCGACTTCTATGGACGTGGTAAATATATAAATTTTTCTCAGTTCCCCTTGTGGTGTTGGTCTTCTTCATATCTCCATAACCAAGGTGAAATTTTGACACCAGGTTAACACATTCCTTGGTTTAAAAATTTGTCTGTTCAACTCCTATATGCATTGACTCATGTCGTGTTGCAATCCCCTACATCTTTGTCGTTACGTGGTCACCCTATCAAAGGTGGTGTTCCCGTCATTTTTTTCCCTTCCCTCTACCCCCGTTATAATTTACTAAATTCACCACCTCGTGCCTTGCCTCCCACTTGGTCAAAAGAAGCATCATCCCCTTAATCCCCACCTCTAGATTCTCCAACTTCCATGTTGATACACTCTGTGATGCCTTGATTTTCCAAATTACCTTCCTCTTGTCTTTCTTTGTAATTTTTTTTTTCTTCCATACTCCTCTGCCCTCCCTTACACCTCATCATTCTTTTTCTATCCCTTTTTAATATGACATGTTCCCCTCCATGAACTAGATGAGCGTTCTTCATAGTATGAGTTTTGACTCCTCCCTTTAATCCACAATCTCACTTCAAATTGTATCCTTTTCTTGCAGGACCCCTTACCCTACCATTCTTCTTTAGTATTCATTCTATTTCTTCTTGATGATCTCCCATGTATCCATGTCCCCACTTCCTTTCTTGGTTATCTTCTTTTTCATCTCCCTCTGGGCAATCTCAATCTATGTGGCCAATGAGGTGGCATATATAACATCGGTTTGGCAAGCTCTCATATTTTAATTCCACCTCCATAACTTTCTAATTTATTTCTTGAAAACAAAACCGCTGCTTGATAAGTTTGGTGACATTTAGAACAACCCTTGCCGAGAAATATCTATCCAAGCCACAATTACTGTCTTGAATTTATAGAATGTTTTCCACTCTTTTTTCTACCATTGCTATGGTGTCCTATCATATATATCACATCAATAGATCATATATCCACAACGAGATAGAGATCGTGTTGATAACAATATCTGACGACTGTTCTTCCTCTAGGATCTCATGAAAGAGAAGGAGATATGCCTTTGAAGAGCCAATGTGCCTATTCAATGACTTGCTGCCTATATTTCCAATGTGTAAATAGGATCAGGAATAGATTTCTCTCAATTTTCTAAAAAAACTACCTACTTGTGTAAGCTCCGTACCGTCATCACTATTCTTATAAAGACATTAAAATAGAAGGATTTTTCCGTCACCAATCTGCCATTGCCACCTCAAGATGTTCTTCTAATTGTTAACCCTATCTTTTGTGAAGTTGATTACTTCATACTCGTTCGTGTTGATCGTGAGTAGCACAACCTTTCAAAATTTCTTCATCCTTGGTGAAACATGTAGAAAATCCTATGAGACCAGTGTCTGCTAGCACCAGATGCCCGAGACATAGAGTTTGATGCACTGATTGGGAATGCTATGCAGACACACACTCTCCTAGTCTACCCTCTCCTTGTGTCTCAGCAATCACCAAAGACAAATAGGGTTTGTAGGGAGACAATCACTTAAATAATGACTAGCCAATCCTCCTTCAAGTATATTAATTATAATCTTTCTATCGCCAACCTGCCATTGTCACATCAAGATATTTGTTAACCCCATTCTCCATTAAGTTGATTACTTCCTCCTCATTCGTTTTGATCATGAGTAGTAGAATCTTTCAAAATTTCTTCATCCTTGGTGAAACCTATAGAAAATCCTATTCAACTAGTGGCTGCTAGCACCAGATGCCCGACAAAAAGAGTTGGATGCACTGATTGGGAAAGATATGCAAACACACACTCTCCTAGTCTGACCTCCCATTGTGGCTTCAAAATCACCAAGGACAACTAGGTTTTTTAGGGAGAAAACATCTCTTCAATAATGACTAGCCAATCCTCCTTCGAGTATATTAATTATTGTGTATCCATACTTCATAAAGCTTTATTTTTCTCCCCTTTTGCATAAAAACATGATGTACAAAGCCTAGTGCCACCTTAACCCAACAAGGATTCCCCTAATATAACCTTATAATGACAACTCTAGATACAATAGCTCCACTTTAGACATGGAAAACCACTTTAGATATCATATGCAAATACATTAAATCATCATAGAGATTGGGAAGTATCTTTTTTTCCACACTTCTATTAGCAAATAGCCCTTCATAACAGATACATTGTCCTAGATATGTCTCCATAGTAATGTATTCATGTCATTAGTAGACATGTTAATAAATTTTCACCCATAAATCATTGTTAGCAAAGTGAAAAGGGCTCTAAAGGTTTTACAAACTTCTCAGTGTCATATTTGAAAATAAATAGGTCTCAGGTTCAAATGTAGTAATTATAGTTTTAGGTTGAATTATTGTAAAGTCTGGGCCCACTATCTAAGGATCTAGTAGTGTTTTAGGAATGGTGACTGGCCCAATCTACCACTTTGTCCTCAATCACACACAAGCTAGGATAAACTTCTCGACCGGTCACGCATCCTAGTATGACTTTGGGATGAGCACGCTTAACCATAAAGTTCTTTAGTGATGAGATCCCTAAAAAGGAGGTGCAAGTTGGTGATATGGGTAGTCCAATCATTACTTTTAAGATCATTTCATCTGAGGCCTTAAATCTTGGGACGTTACAATCCCCCACTTAGACTCCTAATGTCCTCGTCAAGACTCAACTACATGACCTCATAATCTTTTGCCATTTCAGTGCAGACTTGAGATGGCCATGTACACCGAACTCTGGATCATGGTTACCAGTACAAGGGTGGCTCCATCACAACAGATTGTGCTTTCCAGCATTCCTAGACCACACGACTCAAAGATTATATATCGGAGGGGTTTGCCTCTGATACTATTTGTAACGTCTGGGTCCACTACCCAAGGCTCTAGTAGAGTTTTAGGAATGACGATTGGCCCCACAGACTACCACTAGACTTAACTGGTCACCCACTCTAGACTGAGCATGCTTAACCATATAGTTCTTTAGTGATGATATCCCTGAAAAGGAGATGTACCTTGGTGATATGGGTAGTCTAATCATTCCTTTTAATATCATTTTATTTGAGGCCTCAAATCCTGGAATGTTACAATTACAAAGTGAATGGAATTGATAAAATTCTAATAATTCAAAGTTAAAGTGAAAAATAATCCAAATACTCCATTTGAGGACGATCCTTGAACATTCTTCCTTTATCATATAAATTTGCTTTTTATACGTGGATTAGAGTTTAAATTTACCTATTCTAGTACAAGAACCTAGCAAATTGGTGACACAATTTAATGATGATTGTATACCTAAAATATAGTGAAGTGTGCTGATATTTGGTCTCTATAATACCTTTTATTCCAACCTTACTTCATATGATCATGTGGCCTATCTCTTTTTCCAATATTTTATATCTTAGTTGTACTATATACATCCATATAGCTTATTATGGTCTCCATCTTTCAATCTATTGCATGAGAATCTTGTCTTGCCTGTGCCTAATTGTTAGTGTGGATTCAATTTATGAAATACTATTTATTAATGATGAGACACTATAGAAGAGGGAATTCAATCCAAAAAGAAGTAAACACACATGATTTTAACATGGTAAAAAATTTCAGAATGAAATAATGAAGAAACAAATGACACTCCCAAAATAAGCACAATTGATGAAAACTTTACAATTAAGGTGAATCCAACTTATATTCATGTAATTTGGCCAAATGCAAGCACGAATATAATATTAATTAGAAGAAGAAAAATGTGCATACATCCATGCCATCTTTTAGAAATATTGTAATATCTTCTCAATGGCTTCGCTTTAAATCATTGTTTCCTTGACTATATAATACATTGTGATTTTATACCATCATTAACATTTTGGATATATGTGACAATTACTTAAGTATCACCACATACCCTCTAACTACTACTTTTTTATATATTTTTTTAGGGATAAAAATATGTCAAAAAAACTAAAACAATCTGAAAAGACTTTTCAACATGATTTGCATGAAGAGATTAAACCTATTTGATATTGTTTGCAAAATTAAGGTAAGATAATATATCATGAATAATGATCTACTCACATTCATCACAAATTTTACAATTTTTAGATCTTATTTTGAGTGATTGGATGTGCATTTGCATAGGTCAAAAGTAAATTTGGAAATATAATGACCTAGGTAAAGGCATTCTTTTTTAAGTTTCACTAATGAAGACACATTAATATTAAATTCATCTAGTATGTGTTGTAGAAAGCGTTCTTGATTGTTTCCATTAGAGAGTAATATTCTATAAATTTATAGGGAGGAACTATAAGCTGATGTACAACATTGATTGTGTGATATATATAATTCCATGGGTGTAGGTCTTGCTCAAAGCGTCAATGTGGTGGTTGATGTTAAATGTGTTAGGGTGAAAAGCATATCCTAAGTATCCATGTGGTATGTTTAATACCAAACACATATTGTAGGAGGTGAAGGGACTTTGGAGTGATGGTCCACTCCAAAGGCTCTCATTGCTTTATTTTCTAGTGTTTCAAAAACACGTGCAAAAAATCCAAATAGATTTATCTATTCCTTCCATGATGGTTTGCCCTATATTAATAGTCACATATGAATCCTCAAGAATACCAAAACCCTAGAATATTGTGCTACAACAACATAGTATATTTTTAAAGTTCTCCATTAGGCATTCCCGTAGACTTATAAATATGGTAGTAGGTCCTCCTAGTTGAATTTGCATGTATGTTCTCTAGGTTCTCCTAAAACTCATGGGTCCCATGTCTATGGTACTACTAGATAATACATGCTTTCTCATATTTTTATTGTCACTTAACAAAAGATCCAAATTAGTTTGGGAGTAAGATCCATAGTACATATTGTAGAGATAAAAGAAACTAGTAGTATAAAAAAGTATACTTTCTTCCCACATAATATGATTAGTGATCAGGTTTAAATAATAGGTGACTATATTCTCTAATAACATGAATCTAAGATATCAAGGTTGAAGTTGAGGCAAAAATCATTCATATATTTTAATGTTCAACTAGAGTTCTTTGATACTTCAATAGACTTGCAATGATGTATGACCAAAATATCATTATAGACTCACATGAACATGGACATTGCATTGTTGGTGCACCTTAAAAACCAAATTTTGGATAGTTTGGAAAAAATGTTTATGCCATGTTTATGAAGAAAAGTGAGTAAAACAATAGAGTTTTTTCAAGTCATTAGATAAGGCATGAGAGGTCAACCAAAGATTATGGTAAGGCATTAAGTTACATCTAGACCTACATGTCTTGAACTTGATATTGACAATCTAGTAAAGGTAAAAATGAGATTAACGAAACAAAAATAAAGTGAGAAGACATGATAATAGCACAAGAAAAGTAAAAGAATAATATAGGAAAGATCATTAGTCCTATGAGATCATTTCATCACACTACTTTAGATTACATAGAGGGTGGTGTGGAAATAGATTTAAATTGTGGCTAGATCCAATATACCTTGCTTGGACATTGTAGGAAGTAAAAAGAAAGATTGATTTCCATCCCTATTTCCTAAAATAAATGGATTATGATCCCTAAAATTGTTCATTTCTAGGGTTTCATAGGTTGAAGATGCTAGGAGGCTAAGTATATGCCAACCTCATCATGTAGTTCCTAGTCTCTCTTTGTAGTGCATTATTTCTTCTTCTAAGTCCTAGCCTCTATAAATGATGACCATGGGATTTATTTGTAGGGGTTGGGATCTCCTTAGGGTGAGGGTTTTCCTAAACCATCTATTAAGCCAAAAAGAGACATAGGACGAGGCAGGGAGCATTTCTTGGGGGTGACATGTCTTCTACAAACATTTAAGATATTTGAGCGGTGATTCATTGAAAATTTCAAAGGAGGTAGATGGGTGCATGTGTGTCATACACCTCCATTTTTTGGGTCTTTCGAGAGTGTTTTGATGATAATTTATTAAAAGTTTCAAAGAGGGGGAGGTGGGATGCATGCCTGGTTGACACCCCACTACTTGGGTATTGTGGGACTGTTCCCTTGGTGATTTCTTGACAATTTGGATGGGACTAGAGGGGGGTGTGTGACTGGGGTACATCCCACTTCTTGGGTATTTTGGAGCACTTTAATGGTCACATGTTGATTATTTCATGGTGATGCTTGACCATACAAAGTAGGTGTGTGCTTCCTGGGTTCCCCAGATAACCTCAATATTTCTGAAATCCCAGTAAGGAAGAGGTGGCAAATGAGACTGGATGTGATCATCTTATTCAAAAAAAGGTTGCACGTTTGTGTACACTTAAAAGGTTGTAGGTGGAAGTTCTTTGAGTTGGGTGTCTTATTTGGATGATTCAGAGTTGGGTTATGGAACTATCTTAGGTTAGGGTCCGGGTAACATCATCCAAGCAAAGTAGTCATGGCATACCATCTACGAGTTAGATGTTCATCTTGGTTGGAAGCCTTTCAAGGGTGAGAATCTATTGTTTATATTGTACTATTATAAACTACCAATAATGAGAGATTAGAATTGTTTTATGTGATTCAACCAATGAGTGTCAACCATAGTGATTTTCAGTTTCTGTCTTTATAATTGATTAAATATTTTATTATAAATCGCATGGTGTAATGGATGTGTTGGGAATTGCATTGAATCATCTCTATATTACATTATGTTCCTTGTGATGTTACTTGTGAATCTAAGATATTTGTATTGATTTTTCTCACTCAAATGTGGTGTTTATTGCCTTAAGAAATGTATTGGATAACTATGATTACACCGACAATGCAACATGATATATTTTATGATTTCAAATTTTTATTCATGTATCTTTATTTGATCTATTAACCACTTTAATTGACATTTATGACAAGTTCAAATGTATTCTAAAATAAATTCAAGATTACCAAAAATGGGGTGTGAATAGATACTCTCACTCATAAGAGACCTATGTTATCGCTATCTTTGTGTAGATGGGACAAATTGCATCGACATCACTAACAATGATCTTTAAGAGCCATCAATACATTAAGTCTGAAAATTACTCCAAAGATTGGAATGTGGTGTATGGGTTGAGAGGTTTCCACATATATCATAAGAATGATACTTAATCTTCTAAATAAATAATATTAAATAGTCGTGATGTCATATATTAATAATATAGAAAATATCTATGTACACAAACAACTGTTGGCATGCAAACTTGTATACATTTAAAGGAAAACCATTGTGAATATTGTAAAAGTGATCTAGGGAGCATGAAAGAACTTTCCTAGCTTGGGTGAAGATGAGTAGAGGTTGTTGTGGTTCTCCCTTAATCCCTAGAGAATAATACCACCTACCTCTGCCTTATGTCCTCTCCACCTTTGTCTGACCCATTTTAGCTAGTGAGGAAGCCTTTGATCACCCTTGTGTTCAGAGGCTTCTAAAAAGGTATGTGTAGCAATGGGAGGTCTACCATGGATAAATTCTTGTGGCGGTCATCTGCCTCTCCCCTATGGTTTCGGTTCTTCTAGACTCCTATAAATTTAGCAAAGCATGGATGGGTGATGGTAATTATAGGGGAGAGGCTATCTTTCACCCTTAATGTTCATTTTGTTTTCATGTTCTAATTTGACACAGTCGTTAGTGTTGCTATACATCTTTGTAGTGTTCATTTTTCTAGATTTTTAGTCCCATTGTATAAGGATGTGTCCTTCCATTTTAATCTTCCTCTATGGAGGTCCATAAGTTTTGGGTCTTCCTCTTCTTTGTTCTCAACGTAGAGGTTTTCCCACTACTATTTTTTGTTAATTCTTGTATGTCTCTTAGTGATATTATGTAATAAGGAAAAGGTTTATGGAATATATATGGGAGATTGTTTTAATGAAATAGTCTTTGATGATTGAGGTCCTATCTAGTCAATCAATGATCAAGATTGAGGATGGAAACTGTTAAAACTCTTCTTGTGATGTGCATATTACAAGAACTCGAGGAAGAAATGTTCAATATACTTCTAGTCTCACCTCTACATTGAATTTGTGTTCTTCAACTATCGAGTTGTTATTGGTTACCTTTGTAAATGTTGTAATGATTTCTTTTCTATTTCGGAGTGTGAAAAAGTATAATCATTATATATTGATAAGTACACCCATGTCCTATATATATAGGAGAGGAGGCAATTACAAGGAACCACATGGAAGCAGACAAAACCTTAATGGGCCATGGGCAATAGGCCCATGTTCATTATAGACTAATTAACCTATTAAATAAATAGGCTAATATTCTAACACCGCCCTCAATATGGAGAATGCGTGAACGCATGTGAAATCTTAGAGTTACAACACTCAATTGAACAATAGAAATAAATGATAAATGAAAGATAGTGGCATTCCCCGTACAAAATTGTTATTACCCCTTAAGCAATACTTCCTAACTGAAAAGATATGACGACGACACCTCTTTGAGATGTTTTCTACATATTGGAGGTGCTCGAGCTTTGAAGAAGGTCTTTCTCTTGAAGAGCATATGGAATGAAGAATATTTTAAGCAGACAATCATAAATACTATGACTACGCAATCTTCACAAAAGAGGAACGTGGAGTGGAATAAGCACACTCAACACATATGCATACATAACACGACACAAACATGGAGTAATGTCAATGTAGCAATAGAGGTGTCTGACCGCCCTAAATCACAAGACAAAAATGGAGTGGATCTAGAGTACTCAGACTCTTAAATTTGTAACCCAACTTCTTAGGCCCCCACAACTATTATACGGGATCCGTTGTAGTTATTGATGTCGATCTACAGGGACAAGGGTGGTAAGTGCTAAGAATGTAGAATCTTATCTCATTTACACCAACTAAGAAGGGTAGATTTAAAAGGTGTTCCTGACAGAATGGTATTACTTCAAACAAACAAAACAAGTGAAGAAAGAAAGATAAAAAATAAAATAATAGAACAAAGCAAACAAGAATAGGGTAACAAGGTAAGGATGGGAACTTGGATTGGGTTTCACCTACTAAGATCTCTCGCCAACATGCAATACTTACACTCTTTGTATACCCTTAGCAAGATTACAAGCAATTATCATATATGTCAATTCCCTCCTCTCTTGAGCTTAGGATAGATCTAGATTATAAGGTTGACCCTCTCTTGAAATGGCAAACAAACAATAGAAAACATAACCATATGATCATTATCTTTAACATTCCAAAATTCTCATGCATTCATGTAACTCCAAAACACTTATATAAGGTTGGTGTTACTCTTTTGAGGCACAAACAATTAAACATCACAAGATGGTAGCTATTCATACTAGTGAAGCATTAAGACCAGGAGAATGGAGATAATATTTTCTAAGAGCATATATATTCAAATGGATGTAAGTATATACATGTTGGGAGAGCATTAGTGGCTACTCCCAACCCAATCTATGTGTTTATCCACTCATTCTCATGAGTAGCATTACAAGATTACAAGGGTGAAGATACATAAAGATAGATAAAGGGATGGATGAATAGTGTAGAAGAAAATGATAGATCTAAAGAAAGAATAAGGTGATACACCAACAATACTCCATCAAATATAGATCTAGAATTGGCGTAGAGGATGAATGGAATCTCATCCTTTCGAAGAAGAGGATGGTGGATCTTCTCTCATCCAACATTCATCTTTGAAGATCCAAGATTGATGGAGAGGTTGATGGATGAGTGTGGAGTGTGGTAGCACTTTGTCCTCCCTTTATGATCTCCCCTTGTATGGGTGAAGTCAGGGCCTATTTATAGGCATTCATAACTTAATTAAGAGGTCCAAACAATCACAAAATGTTATTCAACAATAGGAGTATCATAAGTACTTCATTGTAGAGGCAACATGTTCATCGATTGTAGAGAAATAATGGCATCATCAGTCTTACGGGGTACTAGGGTGTAGTGACCATACAGAGATATCACATCAAGTGATCGTAGGGGAGGTCTAGGCAAGCGACCATTGGGGATTCTCCTCCTTCGACTACAGAGAGGGTGGATGGCCAATGACCACAGAGGCAATTCACATGATTCGGTTGCAAAGGAATTGTTGTTTGTTGTTCACTAGGGATGGCACTTCTTCACCTGTAAAGAAAGTTTATGACTCAACGGCCATTGTATAGTTTCAATCATCGGTCACTGAAGCTTTATGGTCTATTTAAAATATGGTGAGAGAAGGGAGTCTAGGGTCAGCAATGGCAAGAATTATCTATATAAAGTATGGTAAATATGACAAAGGGGAGAAAAATATGCAAACTAATGACCACATAAATGGAAGTTATTAACTCCCCCAAACTTGGGATCTAGCATGTCCTTAGACTAATAAATAGAATCAAAGAATCAAGTGATGAGCTATCATTGTTTTCTCTTTAACAAGCACACCACTATAAAATTATTCTATCCTTAAAAAACATTTGTGACATGCTTGGTCCACTTACTGAGATCCAATTCCCTCCCCTTGTTTAGAAAGTCACTCAGCTTTTATTCACCTTCAACTGCCTTTTCTAGTAAATGACTCTTCCTTACACTATCCTCCCCGCCTTGGTTTCTAGCCATACTTGTAAATGGTTCCCGCAAGAGGTAGCTTTCACACCCAACCTTTATTTTGGTCGTGCCTAAGCTATTGTGCCGGGGTAGGTTAGGCTTAAGTATTTTCATGCATTTCTTAGTTTGCTTCAACCATAATGTTGTCGTAAGGACAATGTCACCCATTGGGGCCCTAATGTAGTGTCAGGTGGTTGTGTGAGGTACACTTTGAAATGAAGGGTGTTGAAATTGGCTTATAGATTTCACAACTGGGCACGGCATATCTACATTCTCGAGTGCAGCAATACACTGGCCAGGTGAAATCCTTTCAACATCTTTCCAGGCACAACTCTAATGATTTTATCTCATTTGGATTTTTATTTTGCTCACTGGCTTGGAAAAGAGGATGGGTAAGAATTTTCTCGACGGCCAAGCCTCTTTTGATCGTAAAGTGGGGATATTTAGAATTGGATGGGGTAGTAGTTTCCATCTTGCTGGAGGTGTATACTTTCTAACTAGTACTACAAAGCTAGGGTGATTGGTTGGGGGTGTGACTGTTTAAGTCCTCCTTATTTCTAGTGATTTCATAGGTTCAGGAGTGTTCTTTCACTTTACACAATATTTAGTTGTAAGAATGGAATAAGATTGTACTGTTGTGTCATTTTCTTTTATGTAAATTGGAATCTCATTTGCACCACTCTTGAGAGGATTATGCTATAATATAGCAGAAGGACAATCAAGTCTAAAAGTGGGAGAAGAATATAAATTCATAAAAGGTAGATCTTGAAAATGTGAATCAAAGTAAATGATTCATTTCATGAAAGGAAGTTCAAAGTTCAAAATTTTTGAATTTTTTTTACAATGTAGGGAAAAGTAAGAGTTTGTAAAAAACATTTAAAATAGGAATAAAAGGCAAAATGTACCTCTCATGCCCATTTACAACTCTCCCTAAAATTTTCATACACTCCATCCCAGAGTGTCAAAGATGAAGGTTAGGAATCAACATGCTAGATTTATTTCCAATGTTGTTAAAAAACTTCCCATTTAGATTATAGTAGCATGTCATCATACCCTCCTTGGAGTATGTGGTAACGTTCATGTTGTAGTATTTCGACTTTTATCCATCTCAGTGCCAAGGTTGTCATCCATGTCAGACAATAGAAACCGTAGTCATTAGATAAAGGCTTATGCTAGGGACTTTTGTGGTAGAATTTCATCTTTTTGAAGTCCTTGCTCTTTGCATTTTGGTATCCCTTTCCGTGTTTGTGGATCATTTCTATAATATCCTCTGTGCATGCTGCTGCATTTTCCTGAGTAGGTGTCTTCATTATGGTCATGTTGGTATATTTGTTTAGTGTGAAGGCTGAATCTGAGTTGTTATATAGAATGACAGTCTTGTCTTCAATGTTGATTACCAAGAGGGTCTAGTAATTATCATGTAGTTTCATGAGAAAATGAAATTAGGTAGGGAGTCCATCATACACAGTCATAGGTGCTCTTTTTCACCAGACTTCTTGTCTTTAAGTACTTCATCAATAAGCAAGAAGTAGGACATGTGTACATTGTAGGGAAATATGGCTACAGAACAGGCACCAGAAATAAAAAATTTATCGACCATATTTCCCATGTCCAATGGATCACGTCAATTACTATAATATGGAAAAGATGTTTTAAGGATAAACCTGGTGTTATAGTAAGTTCAGTGAAAATCCTTGTCATTGTAGATGTGCAACTATGAATCCTAGTTGCACTTGGACTCGTCTGACTGATACACCTTCTGGTCTACACCACAAACTACAGTCACAGAACTCATCTTCTTCAGTAGCTCCTCTTGTCATAAACTGCTAGTTGGCTTTGTCCGTCTAGCGGTAGACAACAACCTCCTTCCTTCAGAGAAGTCCACATGGACTGCCTAGAACTCCTATTGTCCTGCTAGAATAGATAGGAAGGAGATGTCCCTCCTGTTGGTGTACTAGTCACCAATTTTCTCTCTGACAACAATGATATGAATTGCTCTCTCCCTTGTTGTTTCTCCCTAGTCAGGTAGAACTTGCTTGGGTTCTCATGGTTACCCACAACCAGAGAGCACTATATTTGTCACAGAAACTAATTCTCAATTGTCTATGTTGTACTCTAGAAAGCCTATGGTATCCCTCTATTTATAGAAGGTGTTTTGGTCTAGGTTCCCAGTTGATGCTGGAGTGGAAGGGACTAGAAAATCTCAAATGTTTGTAACAATTCTGGAACTTTCACAACCTACGACACCCAAAACACCCATTTGGAATACTAGATTGTCATTTGGCATGCAAGAAGGTCATCTGGCTCAGTCCAAACGGTCATCTAGGACTTTCCTAGTTGCACACAAAATTGGCAATTCATTTCCAATTAATATTCCATATTAATTCCTTGTACAACAAGTAATGTGCAACTAAAATGAACTTGGAAATATCTAGAACCTTCCGTCGACTGAACTGAACCATCTCTCCCATGCTAGATGGCTGATTCGCTCACCTAGATGATCATCTGGTGAGACGAGTCGGGTCGGTCGGTTCATCCAAAGACAATTTCAACTTGAATCATGCCTGACTCCCCAAACGTCCATCTCAACACTTGAGACTGCCATTTGGCTCTCTAGATGACCATCTTAATAGTTGAGATGGGCATTTGGCAGTGCAGTCAGCCTAAATGTTGTGTGAATAAAATATCTAAACACTTTAGTACTTAATTCAATTGTCATTCATGATTAAAATCCTCTTCTACCTTGAGACCTATGTGTGTGACCCTATAGGACCCATATTTTGTTGGCAGTGAATGTCCATAACACCTTATGACATCACAAGAAATGAGTGGCACCTAGCCGCATTTCAATTCTACCCAACTAAGTGGAAAGTTGGGGAACAACTTCAACCTACAATGTATGTATGGTGTTGCAGTGCTTGCATGGTTTCTTTGTTACTGATGTCCATATTGAACTCCAGGCATGGAGCAATCATCCTCTTAATCATTCAATCTTATTCCTTCAACCAAGAGCAGACTATTTGAGATATATGTAAGCTCAATATCACATATTGACTCACATGTGCATGGCCATGCATTTATCAATCTCACGAATCAAGAGGCCTAGAACATCAAACTCTTGTAGGAGGGACAAATCCCATTTCTATCATTCATAGTCTATCTCGATGGGTCAAAGTCACCCAATCATCACCGTTATAACAACCCATGTTTCGAGACTTCTTTGATGATGTCAAAGTGCACCCAACGACATGTCATGGGTGCAATGATTTTAGGTCTAAGAACCACAACCACCACCATCACTGTGAGAACTGACTATGACTTCCATGTGTCAGTCTCATGGTGGGTATGTCTAATACATTATTATTTAACATGTATCTGTGTGATTGGTTTGCTTTTTCCATATCATGACTAATGAGATTTTTTCATCAACCAACTCACACTTTGATCTTACGTGTTATTGTTGTCTATCTACCTTCCACAATAACAACCAATTAGGGACATTAAGAGAATATTCATATGTACTCTTAACATCCGTATGATCTCATTCTTCCAAGTCACGTACTTGAAGACATAAATCATTGAGTAATATTATTTTCTACTCATTTATAATGTTACATCATTATCTCATAATTGAACTAAATAGAATAAATTGAAAGCTTGCCTTTTATTAATAATCAAATCATTTACAATTTATGCCATTACAACCTCACATGATTGGCTCTCTGGGCATACATACCAATAGACTCCCACTTGCACCTAGAGCCAATCACCTACGAGTCATATTCCAAGTGATCTAACATGACCGTCATGCTTCTTATGTGAAAGTGCCTTTGTCAAAGGGTCAACAACATTATTCTCAGTTGGCACTTTGCAAATCTTTACATATCCTCGATGTATGATCTCTTGTATGAGATGGAACCGCCTTTGTATATTCTTTGAGCGCTGATGCGATATGGGCTCCTTGGCTTGTACAATAGCTCCATTGTTGTCACAATATAGGTCTATTGTGTCGTTGATTCTAGGAATGACCCCAAGTTCTATGATGAACTTCTTGATCCATACAACCTCCTTTGATGCACTCCATGCACCAATATACTCGTCCTCTATTGTAGAATCAACAACTATCTCTAGATTAGAACTCTTCCAACTTACAACTCTGTTATTGAGGTAGAACACAAATCTTGAATGCGAATTATAATCCTCTGGAGTAGTCTGGAAGCTTGTATCCTTGTAACCATTTTCCACTAACTGTTCCTCTCCACCGTAGACCAAGAACTGATCCTTAGTCCTTCTCAAGTTCTTAAGGATATTGTACATGGCTATCTAATCTATATATATATATATATATATATATATATATATATATATATATATATATATACATCACCTACATCTGACTGATATTTGCTCATCATGTCTAAGGCATACAAGACATCTTGACGGGTACACAACATTGCAAACATGATTGATCCAATTGCGGAGGCATATGGAATCAAACTCATGTGTTCCCTTTCTTCACAAGAACTAGGACATTGAGCTCTAGAGATGGGGACACCATGACACTCAGGCGGGTTTCCTCTCTTTGAGTTCTCCATGCTGGACCTCTTCAACACTTTGTCAATGTATGTGCTCTGAGTTAGTCCAAGAAGCCTTCTGAATATATCTCTATAGATCTTTATCCTCAAGATGTAGGATGCTTCTCCAAGTCTTTCATAGAGAATGCATTTCCAAGTCATTTATATACCTTTTGTAAAGTAGGGATATCATTCCCATCAATAGTATCTCATCTACATACAATATGAGGAATGTCACTATGATCCCAGTAACCTTCTTGTACACACAAGGTTTATATTCATTTTGAATAAATTCAAACCCTTTAACTATCTCATCAAAATGAAGATTCCAACTTTGAGATGCTTGCTTCAATCCATAAATTGACCTTTGTAGCTTACAAACTTTATTTGCGTCCTTTGGATTTATAAAACCCTCAAGTTGTATCATATACACATCCTCAAGAAGCTTCACATTAAGGAATAGAGTTTTAACATCCATCTACCAAATCTCATAGTAATGATAAGCTGCAATGGCAAGCATGATCCTGATGGACTTAACCATGGCCACTGGTGAAAATGTTTTATCACAGTCAACACCTTGAACTTATCTGAAACCCTTTGTAACCAATCTTACCTTATAGGTTTGTACTTTACCATCCATGTCAGTCTTCTTCTTGAAGATCCACATGCACCCTAGGGGTTTTACCCCTTCAGGTGGATCCACCAAAGTCCATACATTATTGGTGTACATGGATTCCATCTCAGATCTCATGCCTCAAGCCATTTCTCATACTCTGGTCCCTTAATAGCATCTTTATTGGATATTGTCTCATCATCTATGTCCAATTCACTGACTTAATGAGTTACATGATATCCAAATCTTTTAGGCTCAAGGCATGTCCTACTAGATCTACGAGGTTCCTGTGTTACTTGAGGAATTTGAGATTCAACAACTCTTTGAGATTCTCTCGATTCCTCTTGTACATCTATTGGTACAATGTTTTCTTGTTGGTCTCGAACCTCTTCTTGTTCTACTTTTCTCCCACTGATTCCTTTGGAAATAAATTCCTTTTCTAGGAATACAACATCTTTATCAACAAATACTTTGATGTCAGATATGGAATAAAAGAAATATCCTTTAGTTTCCTTAGGATATCCAACAAATTAACATTTATTAGATTAAGGACCAAGCTTTTCCGGAAGCATCTTGCTAACATAAGCTTCAAATCCCCAAATCCTCATAAATGGCATATTGGGACGCTTCCCAGTCCATATCTCATATGGTGTCGTTTTCAATGATTTAGATGGTACTCGGTTTAGTGTAAATATGGAAGTTTCTAGAGCATACCCCCAGAAGGTAGTTGGAAGCTCAGCTAAATTCATCTTCAATCAAATAATATCTAGTAATATGTGATTCCTTCTTTTAAATACACCATTATGTTGGGGTGTTCCAGGTGGAGTCCACTAGGATACAATCCCATGGGCTCTAAGAAGGTTCTCAAACTCCTATTTCAAGTATTATCCACCTTGATCAAAATGAAGTGCCTTAATACTTTTACAAAGTTGGTTCTATACTTTATTCATAAACTCCTTGAACTTTTCAAGAGATTCTGACTTATGTTGCATTAAATAAACATAGGCATACCTACTGAAGTCATCACTGAAGGTAATGAAGTACTAATACCCACCTCTAGTGGTTGTTCTAGAAGGTCCACACACATTAGTATGTATGAGTCATAATAGATCACTATCTCTCTCATTGTTACCAGTAAAAGGGTTCTTATCCATCTTGGCCAACAAACAAGATTCACGTCTCTAATGATTCAAAATCAAAAGAGTAAAGATAACCATTTTTATGGAGTCTAGATATGTGATTCTCATTTATGTGCCCTAGATGACAATGACAAAGGTAAGTTTTGTTTGAGTTGTTGATTTTTAGTCTTTTGGTATTAATGTTATTTACATCTGTCCTTAGATCTAACAAGTAAAGACCATAATACATTGGGACACTATCATAAAAGATCCCATCTTTTGAAATAGAACATTGACCATTTTTAATATGGAATTCAAATGCATTCTTGTCAATACAAGATATTGAAATGATGTTTCTATTAACAGTAGACCCATAATAGTAGTTCTTTAACTCTATTACAATCCCTATGGGCAGAGATATAATAGGTTCCAACTACACTGACCGCATCTCTTGCGCCATTAGCAACTCCCAACTCCACCTCACCATTTCCCAAAGGCCTACTTCCTTTCAGATCCTACATATGAGAACATATGTGAGATCCACATCTGGTATCTAGTACCCATGATTATGAAGTAGATAGATTTATCTCAATAACCTATATACCTAAAGTGGAGATCACCATCCCCATCTTCTTCTTCCTGAATACCTTCAAGTACAAAGGATGAGATCCTCTTGCACTTTTCTTTCTCCTTATCTTGAGTGTTGAAGATGTGGATTTAGGCTTGACATTAGAACTCTTCTTGGTCTTCCTTTGATCCTTAGACTCAGCCCCACTGATCACCATCACGGGCTTGTCCTTCTTCAATTTTTCTTCAACATGAATCAATAGGGCAAGCAAGTCTGACATAAGTCCAACCATATTATTCACATGATAACATGCAAAAAAGTAGCTATATGATTCTAGCATAGTCTTTAGAATCATATCAGTGGCTAACTCTTGGCTCAGGGTGAATCATAGTTCTTCAAGGTGATACACATGTCCAATCATATTGGGCACATGTTCTTCTACTGAGGTTCCCTCTGTCAGCTTTGACTCAAGCAACACCTTCAGCATGTCGTCCCTTTCTTTATTTGTAAGACCATGTGTCACTTTCTTAAGATGTGTTACCATCTCAAGAACACTCATGTCTTCACATTTCTCATAAAACTAATAGTTCATGCAACTAACCATAAGGTACTTGATCTCTAAGGCATCATTGGCATGCTTCCAGTAAGCATCCACTTGTGCCCTAGGCGCATCAGGAGAAGGTATTTCTGGCACTGGTCTGTCAAGTACATAGAGCTTGCACTCTTCATTGTGAACCCTTCTCAAAGTCTAAAACCAATCATGGAAATTTCTCCTGTCAAGTTTGTCCTTCTTCAGGTCCAATTGCAATTTTGATTTGTTCATCATTTGATTCTACAAGAGGAAATTTGCATTTGTCAAAAGCTCTTTTTGATTTAATTTGAATTTTTTTTACTATTTAACTATTATCACTCCTACTATTTTTTCTAATTTATAGCCCTCAATATCAATCTAGAATATTGCAATGTACAATATTCTAGTGGGCCAATATCAATATTTCATCAAATCACGAGTCAGCTTTGGTTGATTGCCCACAACTTGACTATTTAGGTAGGTCATCATGCCAATTGCATCATATATAACTCTTGAATAAATGATATGTGCAACTCCTTGCCATAATCATTTGCATTCTTCTGGGCTTACACGCTCTAAGAATCACCAGTTAAGCCTGACCCAAAAACTGACACACTAACAATGTACCCCACTTTGGAAACACCTACATATTTAGCATCACATTTCCATGAGATGGACAGTGTACCACACTTTGGCATCACCTATGCTTAGTCAATCAAGCTTTTCATGTGAGCTATTTTTGAAAAGCATCTAAGACTTAATATTTTAATTGAAGGAGTTTGTATAAATACATATACTTTATCCAATCACCACATATATAGTGTGTATCATATACATGTTATATCCAATAATGAAAACATCCAATAAATGAAAGCGATGGTTATGGCTAACCTAATGTAATCCCTTGGATCCACAAGGAATTGCGTCATCTAGGTCTACATCATATGTAGAAACATGTTGTTGATGAATATTCGTGCTTTCTAATCCGAGTTGATCGGTTCAACCTTTGAATCAATTGGCTCACATCTAGGTTGGTTGTTAGGTCATCTCACCAGTTGTATGGTTTCATTGGTCTACAATCTATTGGCTCCTTCACTAGATCAGTCAGTTCCAACAGGCAATCAATTTGTCCACCATGTCCTCCATAGTTCTTCAGTCTGTTGTCTCATCTTCAGGACATCTTCATCTTCGTCATAATAGGAATATATATATATATATATATATATATATATATATATATATATATATATATATATATATATATATATATATATATATATATATATATATACATATATATATATAGAGTCAGGCTAGAATACACTCGAGTGTATTCGGAGCAGAATACACTCAAGTAGTTTTTCATGATGCAATATTTTTTTCAAAAATCTAATCCATTGATCTTCTTAAATATCTTGTGAATAAATCATATACAAAATTATAACACATTTGGACATTTATAGGCCATGTTATAAAGACTGCAAAAATTATGCATTTCAAATTAGTTTCACACGTCAATTTTGTCACCCTCGGATGAGTGACATACACTCATCCAACTGAGCTCAAAATTTGTATGCAAGCTAGTTATAGTATGATAGTGAAGATCAATGGTTTACAGTTTGTAAAAAAATAGTCTTGATATGCAAACACACTTGAGTGTATTCGAGCGATCTATACACTCGAGTGTATTCTAGCCTGACTCTATATAGATATATATATATATATATATACATATATATATATAGATATATATGTATTCATATATATATATATATATATATATATATATATATATATATATATATATATATATATATAGGGCGTTCATTCATTGCCCGCGCGGGTAGCCTAGAATTTCACTACCCGGCAGCCAAAAAAGTAACTCTTCTGGCCACAAAAGTAACTCTATTGTCAAAAAAGTAACTATGGTGATAAGAAAGTAACAACACGACTAAAAGAGTAAATCTGTACAAAATATACAACAAATATATATAAGGACGGGTTTTTTTATTTTGGTGGGGCAAATGATATTATTTTTGGATGAAATTTTTTGGGGAGCTAGACAAAATGGTCCTCTGCAATTGTGAAATTTTTTTTTCAAAAAAAGTGGTCGGAAGGGTGGGCGGGTAGCTACCCGCGTGGGCAATAAAAATGGGCCCATATATATATACATTATATATATACATTATATATATATACATTATATATATATATATATTAGTTTGCGATTATCATGGTATTGGATTTGACAAGATATTATTCACGTCGCGTGCAATAATAGAGTGAAAAAAACAAAATCTGAACTTATTGATTATCCTATAATATAGTAAAGTGACATTGGCTCTATTACCACTATATAGAAATATGGCTACAGAACATAAAGCAGAAACAAAAAAATTATCTATCATATTCCCCATGACCAATGGACACTTCAATTACTATGAGATGGAAAGGAGGGTTTTGAAGATATACCTGATCCTGGAGCAAGTCCATCAACAATCCTCATCATTGTAGATGTGCTACTCTAAATCCTAGTTGCACTAGGACTTGTCTGACTGCTACACCTCTTGGTTTGCATATCGAATGCAACCACGAACCTCATCTTCTTCAACAGCTCCTCTTGTCATGGACTACAGGTTGATGTTATCCTCCTAGAAATAGACAATGACCTCCCTCCTCTAGAGAATTCCACACATACCTCCTAGAACTCATGTTGTCCTGTTAGAATGGACATGAAGGAGTTGTCCCCCCCGTTGGCGTACTAGTCACCAACTTGCTATCCCACAATAATGATCACAATTGCTCTCTCCTTTGTTGTTCCTCCGTAGTCGAGTAGAACTTGCTTGGGCTCTCATGGTTACCACAACTAGATAGGAGAACATTTGTTAGAGCAATTGATTCTCAATAGTCATTGTTGTAATCTGAGAAGCCCCTAGTACCCCTCTATTTATAGGTGGGTTTGGGTCTAGGTTTCCAGTCGACGTGGGAGTGGAAGGGACCGGAAAATCTCAAATTTGGCAACAATTCTAGAACTTTTACAACCTGTGACAGCCAAAAAGACCATTTGGCACACCATACGATCATCTGGCTCAGTCCAGATGATCGTTTCGGACTTTCCCAGTCACATACTAAATTGGCAATTAGTTTCCAATTAATATTACATATTAATTCCTTGAAAGGGGGAAAGGCGACAGGCGTGGCGACGGTGGAGGAGAACCAGGTCGGCCGATGGCGACAGTCTTCCGGTCAACTCCCAGTGGCTTCACACACCATCCCTGCATCAGAAGGTTCAGGCGGAGGAGGGAAATCATCAAATGAGGTAATGGAAAAGGTGTCTCAGGATATACGATGAGACAATTCATCGGTCAAATCCCTAAGAGGTCCCCACCCTAATCCTTTTCCGACGGCTTCGCGGTCAATTTCTGCTCCGGTCATACCTCGTGCAAAGGCTGAGACGGAAAATGTCGGGGTAGCAAATGCTACGAAGACTTGGAAGGACCTTTTCACGAATCAAGCACAGAAGGAATACACTACGCTTCAATTTATTCATCCTGAGATTGTTGATGGCGAACTGAGGTATAAAAGGGAGAAAGCTGTCGAGATTGTGAAGAAATGGAACAACACGACTGCTGGTTAAGTCGTAGGCTTGAAGCCGCATTGGCCTACTCTTGTCTGGCATTTTGAAATGGTATGGAAACCTAAGAGCTCTTTTGAAGTTATTCCTAGGAAAAAGTGCTTCTTCATTGTCAAATTCAAAGAGGCTGATGATCTGAAAACAGCGGTGGAGGGGGGTCCTTGGTATGTCGGAGGCAAGCCTCTGCTTCTGAAAAAATGGGAGATAGGTGAGCCTCTTGAGAAACTTAAACTGAAAGAAATTCCAATTTGGATTCATTTTCCTAATCTTCTGCTAGAGTTTTGGGATCAAGATATGCTGAGTTTGTTGGGGAGTTGCATTGGGAAACCGCTTTGTGTTGATTTTGCTACTAAGTCAATGACGAGACTAGACTTTGCTCGCATCCAAATTCTGATTTCTTCGGAATGCAAGTTTCCAAGTGAAGTTGTTCTGAGAAGTGATGAAGGTCATAAGGATTTTATTCAAGTTTCCTATGAATGGGTGCCAGATCTTTGTACTAAATGCAACTTCTTCGGGCATGATCCTGGTAGCTGTGTTCCAGCCGATGCTAAAAAGATCTGGATACCAATCGACAATACTAATAAGGTGAATAGAGAGAAGGAAATCTCTGGTAGGCATAGTGAAAATGTTCTGGTTGCTGCAACTAACAGTAATCCTGGTGGAATTATGATTGAGAAAGGGATATATAAACCTAGCTACAAACAAATACAGAATATGCCCAAAGATCTACCTATTCAAGCTCAGGTGGAACAAGGGGGTGTCCAGGTTATGGAAGCTATTGACAGGGAGATCTCGGATCATGGAAATTTACAGAAAGATAGCCAGAGAATGAAGAAGGGGGAACAAAATAATGATCTATGTCAGGCCTCTTCGTCTACTTCTATGAATAATATGGTAGATCAGGTCGATGGATTTACCACACCTCAGTATGAAGTGCCAAATAGGATGAAGAATGTGATTGATAGTAAGCTCCATTTGAAGAAGCATATGATGGATAGTGAAGGGTTCTGTTCTGTTACTGGAAAGAATTGTGCTCCTTGTAGGAAGGATAATAAAAGCCTGACTACTACCAAGAAAATAGTTTATGAAGTATCTACTAACATGTTTGAAATCCTTGATGACTTGTCAGAGGATAATTTTGAAGCTACTGAAGTTGGCAGGGCTCCAACCAAAGATCATTCTAATGGGTGAAAAGTTGGGAGTGTTCTCCTAGAATGTCCGAGGTCTAAATAGATATGGGCACCAGGAGAAAATTAGAGAGGCTATTTGTAAATATGATATGCTTGTAAATATTCTCTTAGAAACCAAAATAAGACATAAAAAGATTAACAAAATTCTGTATAGAATTTGGGGTGAAAAGGAATGGTGTTCTAATCATAATTCTCATCCTCTTGGAAGGGTTATCATTCTTTGGGATGATAAGGTGGTGAAGATTAGTAAAATTCTGGAGACGGATCAATTGATTCATTACAAAGTGGATTACAAAGATACTACTTTCTTCCTGACTGCTATCTATGGACAAAATGATGAAAAAAGAAGAGGTGAACTCTGGGATTCTATTCTTAAGATCCATTCGAGGTTGATGGGTCCTTGGCTGCTGGTTGGTGATTTTAATGCTATACATTTTTATCATGAAAGGAAAGGTAGGGGGTTCTATTCTCTAAAAGCTATGGAAGATTTCAATAATATCTTTGCCAATTATGATCTTGTTGAGTTAAAGATTAAAGGTTCTTTTTATACCTGGGATAACATGTGTGGAGGTGACCAATTCATCATGTCGAAGATTGACAGGGCTCTATATAATCTTGAGTTTATGGATGAGTTTAAAGATTATTGGGGAGATATAAACAACACTATTCACAGTGATCATCGTCAGCTTATTATCATGATGAATAAAACTGCTAAGAAGAAGAAAGGTTACTTCAAGTTTATCAATGCTTGGACAAGTCACCCTGATTTTTGAAGGTTGTGAAAGAAGCTTGGGAGGTAGAGGTGACTGGTAACCCTATGTTTAGAGTTACAAAAAAACTTAAGTATGTGAAGGATAAGCTCGTTAAGTGGAATAAGGAGACCTTTGGTTATATTAAAGATTCAGCCAAAATCCTGGAGTTTGAAGCTGTGGAAGCTATAGATGCTACAGATAAAATTCCTGAGGATAAGAATCTAAGAGACATAGCTATCAATAAAAGCAAGGTTGCTAGGGAAGCTGTTGAATGAGAGGAATCCTTTGCTAAACAAATGTCTCGGGTGAATTGGTTGAAACTTGGTGATAAAAACACTTCTTTCTTCTATAACTCTATCAAGACTAGATCAACTAGAAATCATATGAGATGTCTCAACATTGGAGGTTGTAAAACTTATGATGAAATGAAGATTACTGGTCATATTCACAATTATTATAATGATATTTTCAACAAGTTCACTAATGATTCTAGTGAGGTTTGGGATTCGGATTGGGACTTGCCTAAAATTTCTGTTGAGCATTTTGATATGATTAGAGCTGAAGTTACTAAAGATGAAGTGGAGAAAGTCATCAAGGAAGCTGATGGGGACAGGGTTCCTGGCCTAGATGGGTTTAATGGACATTTCTTCAAATCTACATGGGATATCATTGGCAAGGATGTCACTAAGGCAATGAGTGGTGCCTAATCGCACATCAATGCTACCCAAGTAAATGGAATGTTGGGGAACACCTTCAACCTACAATCTATGTATGGTGTGGCAGTGCTTGTATAGTTCCTTTGTTACTAATATCAAGATTCAACTCAAGGCATGAAGTAGTCATCCTGTTCATTATTCAATCTTATTCCTTGAACCTAGAGTAGACCGTCTGAGATATGTGCACAATCAATATCACATATTAACTCACATGTGCATGTCCATGAATTTCTTAGTCTCTCTAATCAAGAGGCCTAGAACATCAAACTCCCACAGGAGAGACAAGTCCCATTTCTACCATTCACAGTCTATCCCCATGTGTTAAAGCCACCCAATCATCATTGTTATAACAACCCATGTTTTACGACTGCGTTGCATGATTACAAAGTGTACCCAATGACATTTATTGAGTGCAATGATTTTAGGTGTAAGAACCACAACCACGACCGTCACTGTGAGAACTAACTATGGCTTCCATGATGATGGATTCCATGTGTCAAACTCATGGTGGATCTATCAGATACACTATTCTCTAACATGTATCTGTGTGACTGGTTTGATATTTCCATATCATAACTAATGAGATTTTGTCATCAACCAACTCACACTCTAATCTTTTGTGTTATTTTTGTCTATCTACCTTCCATAATAACAACTGATCAAGGACATAATGAGAATATGCATACGTACTCTTAACAACTGTACGATCACATTCTTCCAAGTCACGTACTTGAAGACATACTTCATTGAGTAATATAATTCTATAGACATGTATAATGTTACATCATTATCTCATAACTGAATTAAAGAGCATAAATTGGAAGCTTTCCTTTTATTAATAATCAAATCTTTTACAATTTATGCCATTCCAATCATCACATGATTGGCTCTCTGGGCATACATACCAACATATGTGGGGCATATTATCTCCCAACAAGGATTGATATGTAGATGGTATCCTCCCATTTTCAAGGTATCACAGAGGTCATCGTTGTGTATACATATACCATCGCGTTTGAAAATAACTTTCCCTACAATGTCACCCTCCTACAACCTATTTGTTATCTGCGTCAGTGAATCCCAAGACAAATCTTCAGAGGCCCATATGTAAAAGTCATGGAAAGTTGGTTCAATTGTCCCTACCGACCCATCTGGTCGGATTTCTAGCAAATCATCTTCATTAATTTCTCCATCTTCTAGTTTCTCAATAGGTCCCTCTTGTTCGTTTTCTTCTACGGGTTTAGTTATTGGTTCTTCAACAACATGTGGGCCTTGTTGCTTACTCTGTGTGGCTTTTTTTTGTTGGTTGTCAGGTGTCCACCCTGCCTTCCAAGCAAATGCGCAAGCTGGTTTAGTAGGGTCAACCCACAAAGTTTTTAACTTCTCTGTCCAAGACTTCTTTTTTGGTAAGGGAACTCCAGTATAAAGTATATGGGGCAAAACAACTGTAGGAATTGTTGAGTCTTTGAAAAAGCCTCTATAATAGACAACTTGCATGGTGTATTTACCACGTAGCCCGTGCAGGTCTTCGAGAAAAAGGTCTTTGTAACATCCCTGATCTGGGTTATGCTTTAACCCTAGATGTTTTGTTTAATAAAGATAATTATATGCTTACTTTTATCTTTTGAAAAGTAATTAAGTCTCAAGAGGAACTTATGTTTCAATTTTAGTTCTTTTTGAATAATGGTGAAAACAATGTTTTACTTGTTTTGGACCAAAGTGCAAATTACCCAAGTTGAGGGGTTAACTTGCAAATGTTATACAATAAAATGTTCCTCAAGTGTTATAGCATCATAAGAATGATATTGATGCAGAGGTATGTCTTGTGAAAGCATGAACACCCAGAAAGAGCTTTTTAAGCAATGTTTGTACATTAAAACCTAGTTTTGGTGTAATGTGCAATTTACCCAAAACCTAGGGTTCAATATGAAAAATACCACTTCTTGAGAGTCCCTAATGTTTCTTGGTATCAATTAGATACAAGAAAATTAGAGGGGCGTCTCATTTGAATCTCCTTGGGGTAGAGAGAATCTTGATATTAAAATAATCAAGATTTAAGCATAATTGAAACCCTAATTCAAATTAATCCAAAAATAAATATATTAATGGAGTTGCCCTTCAACCAAAAGTGTGATGGTTGAATTTGTATAAGTGTGTACATCCTTGTGCCTTGCAATGGCACCTAAATATCTAAAGTGAGTGGAGAGCCCACTCACATTAGTTAAAGAAAAAGTAATATCCACTAATTTTGGATATTATTATTATATTGATTAAGGTGCTTAATTTGTTTTCTTTTAATTCATAGATAAAGAAGAGGATTTTGAAGGAGAGGATTATGGCTTCGTATGCAAGGGAATGAGAGGGATAAGTGGCACCAATTTTGTAAATTAAAGGATTTTTATAACACTTTTTCTCTCTTGAATTTCTCTTATATACACATCATTCTTCACCCAAATGAAAGGCTTTTTTGACTCTTCTTTCTTTCCTTTCTTTGGCCGAGCATAAGGGAGCTTAGGAGAAAGAGGAGAACGTGCCCCAACCTATAGGTAAGCTCCATAGTCATCTTCAACTTTGATTTCATGGTGGAAATCGAAATTCAATGCTTATTTTCTTCTTTTCTCCATTCAATCTTCAACTTTAGCCATTCTTTTCACCCAAAGACTTGACGACGGACCTTGGACAGTTGATAAAGCTTCATTCACCATTGAGGATGTGAATATTGAAGCTTGGATTCAACTTTGAAGGCAGGTTATATAACTTGAACCCTTAAATATCATTATTGATTTCATTTCTTCATCATGTGTTGATTCCTTTTTCATTTCCGATTTTCCCTTTGATTAATTGTTGAAATCACCACAAAGATCATAGAAAATTTCAAAGGTTTGTATCTTGAAGATGATGATGTCATCTTAGCACACACATCAACAAATATCATGAGCAATCGGTTTGTAATGTTGATGACCAAACGGTCTCAAGATTGTTTAGTGATCAAACGATCTCAAGACCGTTTGAGGGAAAACGGTCTCAAGACCGATTGAGGTCAAACGGTCTCAAGACCGTTTGGGGTCGATTGCTGATGTGGTTGAATAAAGATCCAATGGTTTAAATTGATCTGATTATAATGGATTCAAGAATGGATGATCCATTGATTACAAACCCTAAATCAGATTGATTGGTTGAAAACCTAAATTGATTAAGTCAATTCCTATGTTGAATGGCTCAAACGGTATCAAGACCGTTTGAGGGAAAATGATCTCAAGACCGTTTGAGGTCAAACAGTATCAATACCATTTGAGGTCAAGAGGAGTCATGGATGGATGGAGATCCAAGTGTTACAAGTTGATCTACTTTCAATGGTCTTAATGTTGGATGGTTGAATGAGTGAAAACCCTAAATCGATTGATTAAGAAACCCTAATTGATCCATTTAGTTTCAAGGTGGTTTGGACCAAAAGGTCTTCAGACCGTTTGGAGGGCAAACAGTCTCAAACCATTTGATGTTCATTCGGTTTCAATGATGGGTTGTTCATTCGGTTTCAATGATAATTTGATCAAACGGTCTCAAAGGTTGAAACCACCCAACGGTTTCAAAACCGTTTAAGAGCAAACGGTCTCAACCCTAGATGCCAAAATGGTATCAAGACCGTTTAGAGGGCAAATGGTCTCAAAACTATTTGAAGGTCAAGGAGGTCAAAACTGTTTGAAGGTTCAAAAGTATCAAAACCGTTTGGAGACCTAATAGTCTCAAAGTTATGGAAGATCAATTAACCCCATGATTGTTAATGATGTTTATCAAAGACAATTACAATGATTGTACCTTTAAGGTACTATGGTGATTAGTACCCTTAGAAGGGTTAATCTTTGATACTTATGAAAGCAATATCTCAATACATTATGCTAACCCTAAATGTATGTACTTGAATGAAGGGTGGACCTAATCTGATTAAGCTTGAAGTAATCAACATCCTAGGGAGGATGAGAGAGAGAGGAATTCATACATGTATAATAATCATGTAGTGGTTAAACCTCAACACTCTCAACATGAATAGAATATGTACTTAGGGTATGATCCTTGATAAAGAGATCATGAAACCCTAATCGAGAATTTTGATGTGCCCTAACCCTAATTTAGGGCAATGATAGGTGAAACCCTAATCTAGGGTAATGGTGTAACCCTAATCTAGGTTGATGATATGAGAAATTCCAATTCAGGGTAATATAATGAAAAACCCTAATTTAAGAGGATGCTTCATGAAACCCTAATTTGGGGAAAAGTTATAAGAAACCTTAATTCAAGATAATGATGTGTGAAACCATAATCTAGGGTGATGCCATGTGAAATCCTAAGGCAATGATGCGATGTTGAAACCCTAATCTAGGGTGATGCTACGTGAAACCCTAATTTTGGGTTATAGTGCATGACACCCTAATGTTGGGAAATATGATGATAAACCATAACCCTAATTTTGGGTAATGGGATGAGTATCCCTAATTGACATGAATTTGATAAACCCTAATCCTAATGAGGGAATAATGATGCTACCCTTACATTGCATAGTGCTGATATGTAATTGATATAACTGCTATCATGTGTACTGACTATGCAGGTATCATGAGATGTTGGGCATAGCCAGATATGAACTATGATGTTTTATTATTGAAATGGTTTTATGGGCCTTGTGAGCAATAATATGTTGTGTTGCCTAGTAAGAGGTAACAACAGATTAAATGGGCTTTGAGAGCCATGTGAAATGTTTGTGCAGCAAGTATCATGTTTACCTTGGTCAGATGGGTATTAGTTACCTGATAAGTGGTAACAAGTGTTCTTTGATGAACTGAGGGTTTGAATACCCAGATCCAGTAAACATGATGATGACATTGTTAAGGAATGTGGAATCCCAGTATTGAGGTCAGTAATTGACATCCCAATGTTTTATAAAGCTTCAAAAAGTACTTGATAAAAGCATTACTCATTCCGTGTAGCATTTGTTATAATAATTCATGTTTGGAATCTTGATTGATGTTAAAAGAATAGGGTAATGTACTTAACTAATCAAGTGAAATATTATCATGTAAAGCCATGTCCATAGATCCATCATCGTCAGTAATTGGTGATGGTGAAACAGGTTTTCCTATGAGAACTCCTAGAATGCATATTTTTGAATATGTGGGGGTAATGGGCGAATATATCCTATGCACAGGAATGATTATGGACCATATCCTAATGAGAGTATGGCTATGGGCCATAACTGCACAATACTAGGCATTGGCTAAGGGCCATATCCTAAAAAGAGTATATGCTACGGGCTATAACTCTATAGAGAAGTTACCAGTATACCCTAGCAACCTATTTAGTAGAGACACAAGATGTCCTGCATATAGTCTCGTACTGACCGAGACAGATGAGGTGATGGAGTTCATCTCTTCCATTGACCCATGTATGGAACCGATGATTTACATAATCATGGTCAGGGCTTAAGTATGATTGTAAATTATAATCAGCCGTGTAGCGTATTTGCTTAAGGTTGAAATATGAGAATCACTGGTTGACGTTACCTTGCTTATCATATCTTAGACGGATAAATGTTATACATGTCTTCAATTCCTTACTAGATAATTGACATGTTGCTTTATCAAGTTATAGATGAAATACTTGAATAAGAACATTGCTCTAATCTGTTTAGACATTGATTTATCTGCTGTTGAATATATATGATTCCCTGCTCATTTTATTCTATTAAATTGCAATAATAATATTTTTGGTAGAGAGTTATATCTCTCACTGGGACAATTTTCAATTGTCTCACCCCCATGAGATCCAACCTTTTTAGGTGGACGAGGACGAGGAGGTAGAAACCATACAGCAGGAGAAGGACAACAACAACAGGGACAGTAGTGATATTCCAGGTGGAGGCACTGGCTGTCATTTTTTGTATAGAGAGGCCTATGTGTCGTCTCTGTACTCTCAGGTCCTCGGAGTTAGTAGTTAGTACTTTTAATGAATCGATCTGAGATTTTGGCTTGATGCCTCGAGGTTCTTATGTTTCATGTGTATAGTTTTAACGTGGCAGTTGATGCTTGTAATCCTCGAGAAGGGATGGTACAAGATATGTATTTATGAACCAGGATGTAAATAAAATACATTGGTTCTTGATAAAATAGTTTTCCTATGTTTGGATCTCTTTGTAAATGGTTTTAATTTTTAGTGATTTTCAAAAATTCCACTGCTTATGTTTAATTTCGCAATTAATTACAATGTGATGACCTGATTTGGTGTTGGGTCGTCTCAGTCTTCTAGTGGGGCGTCTTTGTTTATAGCCTCTATCATTCTTATTGCTATAAAATCACAATTCCCTATTCGTCGTTGTTCTTGAGGACCTTTGGTGGTGATCAAGAAATTCTTCCATTTAGACTTATGACAATTGCCTGCCCCTTGTATAGCTCGTTGGAGACGGTTTGACACTTTCAAGACATCTCATACTCCCTTGTTTTTGAAAATTAGTGATGTGTTGGGCAGCTCCTCAGTACAATAGTTATGGACTATGGTGTGGTAGTCATATAGATTTACAAAAAATTAGTACCTAGTGCTTGATGGTCTTGACAAGCAGTGTAACATAACGAGTTTCGACCCTCTCCATAGCATCTTTCAGCTCATTGACAACCTCTGAATCATTTTTCTCTTAGTAAAGCATTCTTTCCAGATGTGTTGTATCATTGAATATTGGTTGTATCTTATCAAGATGGAGGAATGCTTCAAGAAGTGTTGTACAGAGTACCTTGAGCATCCGTTTACGCACCCATGCTGGTTTCATGAATATTCCTTTGAAATGGTCCCTATTTATAGACCTCCCTTTTTTTGTTGTAAAGGTTGTCTATGCTTGGAAGGTTTTCATCAAGGACATTGTCTGGGACATGGACATCTCTATAGGTTATTCTGAAGACTCACGACATATCCATTCCAGCCAACATGTATGGAAATGGAGGTGCTGCAGCTATTTGGTCATGCTCTTTAGGTTGTTGTTGTTCTCTTTCCGGTGAGCTGACAAAGAATAAGGTTAGAAAACCTTCGTCATCATCTGACTTCCCTTCTCCAGTCAGTTGTGCATTTAAGGCTGGGGTAACAAAAGTAGGGGTAGAGGCAGGAGTAATCTTATTTAGTTCTTCTACCTTGGCTTCAATTGTGTCTGTATTGACAACTACTTATACATGTTTATTTGCAGTGGACAATGTTTCGAGCGCAACTTCATTGATTTCCACTATTGTGGCAGCCATCTTGACATCATATACAACATCATTGTGTTCATTGTGGAAGGGATCTTGGAGGTAAATGTCAACAAGGTCCATGTTGATGTTCATCTCGTCTAGGTATTTATTTATTGTTGTGACGTCACAAGATGATGATATTTTAGTAGTTTCTTCCTCCTCATTAACGGTACCTCCTATAGTTTTTTCTATTAGATTCTCTTCATCCTGTGTGGGTTGAGAGTTTAAGTCAAACTCTTGTATGATGTTGTTTGTGCCCTTAGCAGCCTCTGGATCCACAAGACGTGGTTGCTCCTTTTGCTTGGTATCCTCTTCAGATTAATCTTGATGTACATTCACACTTTCTTCTCAGTGTGATGGTGGTGTGCTTGTTGCTTTTTCCCCCTTTTGTTCCTCATCATTTAAGGGACTAGAAGATGCTCAAGATGGTGAGGGGCTGATTTTACATTTTCATGCGTGCCTAGCTCACCATTCCTCCATATGTTTGTGTTCCTCTTGCACTTCTCTCATTGCTTCTTCATAACCCTTGTGCATCATCTCTTTCTCAGTGCGTGTTATTTCCCTTTCTTTCCCGAGGTCTGTCATCTCTTCTGATATTGTCTTAATGACTTGTAGAACCTCACATTGGTGGAAGAGCACGTTAGTCATGAATTTTGGGAGGTCAGCAGTCCTCTCATCGATCTTTGATACATGAATTGTTATTGCATGCAGGCTAGTTGAGAAGAAATGTGTCTGCGAAGAAGAGTTGTGGACTTGTTGGACAAGAGCGTTGAAGCGACGTCCCAATTCTCTGCCAAATGTTGGGATTCGTTGTTGTCATTCTTGTTCAGGTCTTCTTGCTATTGTTGTTGTTGGATGAGTTGATTATGTAGTTGGTTGTTCTAGTCGAGAGGAGGCATGTCAGTCCTACCTTGTTGGCTGCACATATTTTTTTTTGTGCCTTTGCACTCTGTATTCATTTCTTGTTCAACACTCGATGCTTTAGGTTGATCTGGTGTCATGGGTACTATGTCAGTTATTGGGGTGATTGTGGTTGACTGCTTGGAATTCTTAGGATTGTGGCCTAGGTCTTTTTTAGCTTCTATAACATGCTATCAAGCATCTATAGGGGCACTCAACTTGTCTCCCATCTCTATGATTGGTCCTAGTATTCCTCTTGCAATTGGAGGGGAAGCTGGTGCATTATGAAACCCTTCATTATTAAATCTCTTCTCTGGCCTTTGTTATTTCCACCTCTTCTGGATGATGCTCTACATTGTGGTTTATAGTAGGTGATTTTGGGTCTACAAACCTCCTGATAGCACGAGAATTCATTTTTTCCACTTCATCGATGATGGGTCATAGTTTATTGGCATTGTAATATGCCATTTCTGGGAGACAAAGTAGCACTTTGGAATTGTTTTGCTTATAGAATAACTTGTCACCTCTTTGGGGAGTATCCTTGTAGTTATCAGATACTTAATGTCAAGTTTCATGTATCCTTTGGTTGTCTCATACCTTCCTAGATCATTGACTTCCATGAAGAAGGCTGGTATCATTGTGATTTTCCCACCCATGCAATGGTCCTTCATCTTTTATGGTATGTCTTGATCATCTGCCGGTGCTAGTTTGTCAATTAGAAGTTGCCCAATGTTAACTGATCTTTTCTTTATCATCGACCAGATTAGGAAAAGCTCTCCATTTGATACACTCCCCATTTATGATTGAGTGTATACAGAGTTGGCAAGGACTTTTCGCATTACTCTAATAAAGCAAGAGGTTATTTGAGTCGCCTTTGACTTCCAGGGTTGTGTTTGTCTTCCCCAGTCAACTTCTCCCACATCCTTTGGCTACTAAACCCAACGGTGTCCTCATCACCTTTCTATGCTGGGAAGGCTCTGGCTTCCTCAACAAATTTGGTGAATAGTTGATTTACGAATCTTTCAATAATATATTGGTCCTTCCCTCCTATTCTTACTTGCAATTTGTACTCTCCCCCTAATTCATTCCTTTCTTATCCTGGGATAGGAACCTTTATGAGTGAGTAAATGAACTCTATTGTCATGTCTGTGTCGGATTCATGGGATTCCAGACATAGGATAGTCAATTTTCTCCCTATAGGAATTTTGCAACTCGTTTATGGAGTCCCAGCTTCTTGAAGTCATCCTGGTCTATGTACCGTGTTGGTATGAATTTGTTCATTTTTTTGAACAAGTTGTACATAGCCTGGTGTTTCTCATCTCTGGGTTTGGATGTCACCCCTTGGTTCTTAGATGTTATTTCTTTATCAAATATCACCACTGTGTTTGTTGGTTTGCTTAAAACCTCTGACTTCTGAGCTTTGGACCTTGTTGTAACTGTTGGCTTCTTCTTCTTCGATGGTGCTTCCCCCATGTCTAATAGTTTCCACTTCTTTGTCCACTTCACTTCATCCACCAATGATTGGTATTTTGAAGTATTTGTTGCATGAATGCTTTGTGACTCTTCTTCAAGTTCAAGATCTTTGTTTCACAACAATATTTCATAGTGTTCCTTGTGCGGTAACAATTGTATCATCTTTGACTCTGGTATTCTTGGATGTTCATTCAATTACATACTAATTTCTTCGATTGCTTCATGCACTCCTTTGAGTGAGGTTATCTTCCTATGCCAAGAATCTAAAGTTGCTGACAACATTCTGCAATTTGCAAAAAAATCAATTCATCAGTGGGATATTGGTGCTCCCCAACCCTTGAACTTGTCTAAATGGGGGGTTGTATGTGAAAACTAGAACTTGCATTATATTAACATTGTTTAAAAATATGATAGGTACACCCCACCAATTACTGGAAACACATCCTAGAATCATATTAATCAGTCACTTGGACATGAGGTAGAGAGGTGGTAGTCACAAAAGTGCCAGCGATCGAAGATTGGGAAGCAGAATCAACAACGACATGGATATGTCCAATCGTTGAGAATTTGGTTATCAATAGTTGTTGAGGTGAAGAAAGAAGGGAAGAGTTCAAAATGTCTACAACCATAGGGATCTCAGTGATCAAAGAAGGTTAGTTGTGTCAAGGGTCGCTGAAATTTTGGTGGTCACTGATGATAAGGTGGTGATATCACTGACCAAAGGGGTGATGTCTACCGTCGAGGTTCGGTGATCAACAGTGGGTAGTTCAGCGATCACTGAGGTTGTAGATTGTGATTATGGTGGATGGTGGGGGTGTTTTCGATGTGTTCATTGAGGGTGGGATGCTTTGGTGATCGATGATGGGTTGGGATGGTGGGTGTAGAATGGTGGGTTTTGGCCACCTTGATAGCAACAAAACTAGTATGTCATCACAATTGCGGTAGAAAAAGAGGATACACATCCCAAATGATGAAGAAAAAGGAAGGAAATTGAAGAATAGTGGCGACATATGGGAAATCGAGAAAAGAGGGTGAGCTGGGTGAACCTTCTGTCTGAGAGAAAAGGGGAATGAGACAAGCACGTAATCATTGTTGATCTCTCTTGGAGGGCACATCAGTTTCAACAACAACTCTTCTTCTCTAGTTGTTCGACAGCTTCTTCCACTGGTTTTCTTATAGCGGAGGCATTTCCAGTCATTCTGTAAAGTATTGGGGTTTTTCCCCAGTCAGTTAGGGTGCTGGTAGGTCAATGTAAAGAGGCGAGATCACCCCTTTACTAAAACTTTGAAGAATTGACATACATTCCAAACACACTCAAAGGTATGATGGAATGGGCATAAATTTTTCCAAATTTATCAAACATTGGTATACAAAAGACCATTGGAAAGCATTGGAATAAAAAAATTTCTAACTATATTCAATTTCATAAAAGATTGTACAAGATACATCAAAAATCGCCCTTTTAGGGTTACATCATCATATACAACTAGGATCTAGATAGAGGGAAGTCTAAACTACTCCACTCTTGTCTCCAAGCAACATATCCATTAGCTACGTCCATGCCAACACTAAGATCTTCATGCCTTATCCATCACCTTGTTCCACATCTGGGTGGTTCGGAAAGCACCCAACAAGAGGAAAAGGAAGAAAACGTATGTGTCAAAAAACTATACTAAAGGTGACAAGATAAATATAATAAGTAAATCAGGCTAGGGATTCATTAAAAGATGAGACATTAAGAGTATCAGGCTTTAAACAAAGAAACTTGCCAATAACAAATATAAATAAAGGATTTGCATGTAAATTAATATGTGTAACTAACTAAGTAGGGTTGAGGAACCTATTGGATCTCTAACCTATAGGTGAGAGGAGAATAACACATTCCTAGTCACCTACATAATAATATGGGGATAATACAAACATTCCCCTAGGGCGATTATATACATGCCCTCTGTGGGTGGTTGTACATAAGTACCACTACTTTAAAATTAAATAGAAAATATAACTACATTCTAGCAAAAGATGTATGGAAAGATTAATCATTTAATTTAAATAACATAGCAGTGGAGTATAAGACCCAAATGAGATAATACTACAACTAATTTTTGAGGCATAAACAAAATAGCTTTCAAGAATAATGGATTAGGTCAAATTAAGCCTCATTAGGGAACATAGGTAAAGGCATAATAAAATTTCCCAACTGAAAGTGTAGATGCACATACCTCATTCCTTCATACCCTAGAATTCACTTTCAGATCCCTAATCAAGATCAAAGTCCACTTTCCCCTATTACATAATCACATACATGTATTAATGCTAAGTTCATTCATTAAAGACTCAAAACCCTAATGTTACAACCCTTTTTCCACAAACCTTCAAATTAGACTCTGAAACCCTAATCACTGACTTAGTTAGGTTCTCCTGATCAAAATAACATATAGGTTTGTATGTTTTCAAGATATTGACTTTTAGGCTATTTTTCTTGATTTTTAAGTAATTTAAATCACTCTAAAAACACTTTATCACAAACATCAGAATCAAACTTTACAAATATTTTTAATGGATAGATATCATCTCCTGATTTCAAAAAACCCCTTATTTCTAATTTTTGACCACCGGGTGATTTTATATGAATTATTTGATGACAACCAATCACATCTTGCCATGTAGACAAAGCGCACACATAGAGAGTGAGTGAGAGAGAACGAGGTGGAGCCTGACCCTTGTCAAACTGGGTCAACCTACAGAAAATAGAATCTAAGGACGAACGTGTCCCCCACATGGGACAGAGAGGGAAAGAAGGAACCGGCAGGGGTAAAAATGTAAAAGAACGCAAGGCTTTCTTCCCGAACGCAGCTCCATGGCTGGCGAGCCGCAAGTTGTTGCTTGCAAACTTTTGGGAAAAAATGTGATTCTCAAAGGAACTCATAGTTTAAGTACTCAAAAGAAAGAGGAAGAATAGACGAATCTATAGGTACCTTGTATTTTTTCGGAGACAGAGAGCAGAGAGGGGCACCGCAAGCTGGGTGTCTCTGGCGGCGGGTCGAGGGTCCAAACGGCAATGAAACATGAAATCAATAGCAGGGTTGAGTTGTAAAGATGATGACTGATCTAGGGGTATTGATATTTATAGACAATGGGCCTAGGTTAGGGTTTAGCTAGGTGGGGTGAGAGAGAGCCGATAGCAAAAAGGGGGATTTCTCAAAACATCGTTAAAGGATTATTAGGAGTGTAATCTTGCGAGGAATCTGCATAACCAAAAATTGTTGAATTTCATTGAGAAATGAGGGAGATATGACCATCCAAAAAATAGCAAAAAACATTCATGCGTCCAAGGTAGGAGATAGACATCCGATCATTTATTACAACCTCTAAACTTTGATCTTTTGGTACATTTAATGTATAAACTTTCCATAATTTTTTAAGGGTACAAACAAATTCCAATTTAACTCAAATTTGGTAATTTTACTGATGTTGGGGTGAGGAATCCGAATATAAAATTAGATTTGACTTTTGAGAAAGGTAGATTAGTTAATTAAGCCAATTACAATGTTCTCTTTCCTCTCTCATTAATTACTATTACATTCTAAAAAAATAATATAACTTCACCCATAAGTCTTATTAAGTATGTTGGATATGAATTTGCTATTAATTCCATTTTTTGGTATTGTTTATTATTTAAAATAATGATTTTAATATTTTACATACTTTCTCTCTCCTAAATTCACCTTCTTATCAAATATATTCCAAATTGAGTCAAAATTCATCTAATGGTCTATTTTAACATGTGTAACATGAATTTGGTATTATTTTATTTTTTTGAAGACTTTTATTATTTTATTTAATTCATTTAAATTTTATCACTTGTTTATCCTTTTAATTTGTTAGAGGCATCTAGAAACTTTCTAAAAATATAAAACTTGGTATACAAGCAATACTAAACGTGAGAAACATGATTTTGACATTAAATAATTTTTTTACATATATTTAATATTTTTGTTCTTTAAGTCATTTTCTCTCTCCTGAATAAAATAAAAATATTTAACATTTACCAAATTAAATAAAAATTCACACATAGACTAATTTGGATATGTAGATTACGAATTTGGAGTTAGTTTTCCAATTTGAGGATGCTAGATATTTTATTTCAGCTTATTGGCTTATCTCCTATTTTCTTTTAATAAAGACTTTAATATATACATTTATCTTCCAAAATTAGGTGATTCTTGGTCCTTAAGTTTCTTTTAGAGCAAGAAAATGAGATTGAGTGCCAAATTATCTTCGTGGGTTTCCATTTATGATTTGTGGAACAATATGTTCCTCATTATCTTCTTTCATCCAAAATATCCCATATTATCCCCAATTATTGCATTTATCATCTCCTTTATGTATATTTCGGGATTTCTTTTCTTTGTTGTATTCTAAAAGATACTAGAAAGTTCTAGCACAAATTTATTTATTCTTTTTATCACTTAATAAGTGGATATTTTACATATTACACCCATTGCTAAGCTTTCACTGAGGTATTTGTGCATAAACCCAAATATTGGAATAAAAGGTGAACAAATGTTCATTAAACCATCATATTATCCAAAAATTAAATATAAAGGCCAAAGAGGATATAGATGAAAGGAAAAGATGGGAAAGAGAGCTGAAAGACAAAATGTCCAGGATTCGGTATGATACAGTCAAGGTATAAAAGAACCGAGTTCTTATACTTTCTATGTTCAACCTAAATTGACACTTGGAATTTCTCACCGTTCGTAGTGAGTATGAGCCCTCTGCGGTCACTGAGAGTTGAGGTTGTAGATCAAAATTCCTTTGATCGATGAGTGATTATAAGTTCAGTGGTTACATGGGATGAGGAAACTGAAGCGGTTGTTGAGACTTGAGAACTTATGTGGTCGCTGATGATCATTAACCCCCAGTGATCACATAAAAATTGATGATCCTCTGTGATTGATTAGGTTTTTCTTGTTTTCTATGACTGTAGAGGTTTTAAATTATACTTACTAGGGTATTCAATTTATTTAAGGTAAAAGCCTAAAATTGAACTCTTAGATTTTAAAGATGTAGCTATGAAATGTAAAATAGAATTAAGGTAAAATCTAAGTATGAAAAATAGCAGGATTGTCTAGAATCAGAAGTACAAAATAACAAAAAATTAAAGTAGGATCCAAGGCACTTGTGTTGACTCTCAAAAAGTGCTAATTTATAGTATTTAGCTTGACTCTCTATTATAGTTTCTCACGACTCCTCTGTTGGTGTTGGTTGAGGCTCTTCTAAATTGAGTTCTGACCTCCTAACTAAGGCTTCATGTTCATAATTCTTTTTACTTTGTGTCCACTCACCTTGAAGGTACCAGTCTTTTCACTAGCAATCTCCATCATTCCAAATGGATATATTTTCACAACAGAGAAAGGGCCAGACCATCTGGACCTGAGCTTCCCTGGGAACAATCTGATGCTGGAATTGAATTAAAGAAACTTGTCCCCTTAAGAAACATCTTTACTTTTTCGGTGATCTCATGCCACACCTTGGTTCTCTATTTGTAAATTCTTGAATTCTCATAAGCATGTAACCTGACTTCCTCTAGCTCTTGCCATTACAAAAATCTTTTCTTACCTTCCCTATCAAGTTCCATATTTAGGAATTTAATAGCCCGAAGGGCCTTATGTTTCAACTCCGTAGGAAGATGGAAAGACTTTCCGTAGATAAGAATATAGGTAGTGGTCCATGTTGGAATCTTGTATGTAGTATGGTAGGGCCATAGTGCATTGTCGAGTTTCATCAACCAGTTCTTCCTTGTTCAGCTAACTATTTTCTCTAAGATTTGATTTATTTGTCTATTTGATACCTCCACTTTTCTAGAAGTTTGTGGGTGATAAGTAGTTGCAACTTTGTGCTTGACTCCATACTTCGTCAACTAAGTTTCAAACTATCATTCCCCAAAATGGGATCCCCCATCACTTTTAATGGTGCGTGGGACTCTAAATCATGGAAAGATAGTTTTCTCAAAATGTTTAATCACTAGCTTTGTGTAACAAGTTTGGGAGGCAAGAACCACTATAGATTTTGAAACATAGTCCACAAAAACTTGGATATATTGATTTCCTCTAGATGAAGGGAATAGTCTCATGTAATATATCCCCCATACATAAAATATTTCTACTTCAATCTAGTCCAACATCAACATCTCATTTAATCTTGAAATATTTCACATTCTTTGGCATTCATTTCATGCTTTTACAAAAGCATGGGCATCCTTGAATAAGGTAGGCTAGTTGAATCCAGACTGTAGGACTTTTGTTGTCATCCTCTCTCCTTCTAGGTGCCCTCCATAAGGTGCAGAATGACATTCATGCAAGATTGGTGGTAGTTCTTCATCTAGAGTACATCTTCAGTATAGGTTATCAACACACTTTTTGAACAAGAGTGGGTCATCCCAATAGTAATTCTTTAGGCCATAAAATAACTATTTCTTCTAATTATAGGTAATGTCAGGTAGTAGTTGATGGCATGCCAGGTAGTTGCAATTATCAGCAAACCATGGTAAGTTTGGATCAACATACCTTGCCATCATTAGGGCTTCATCAGCATAATTGTCATTAACATGTAACAAATTTTCCTTTGTGACCAGTATTCTTGAGAGATGGTTGGAAACCATATTCTCTATTCCTTTCTTATTGATAATCACATGATTAAATTCTTGTACCAGTAAGACTCACCTCAACAACCTTGGCTTGGTATCCTTCTTCTGCATTAGATATCTTATATCTCTATAATCAGTATATACCTTCACTTTTGATCATGTCAAGTAAGATCTGAATTTGTCATAGGCAAACACAAACGCCAGCATTTCCTTTTCTGTAGTAGTGTAATTGACTTGAGCTTCATCACGAGTTTGACTTGCATAATAGATGGCATGATGTTTCTTATCCTTCCTTTATCCAAGAACAACTCCAATAGCATAATCAATGGCATTGCACATGATTTCAAAAGGAATCTTCCAATTAGGAGCCTGTAGGTGGCCTTCTCCTGATCAATAGCGTGGATAGGCACTTGGTAAACCCCTAACAATTATCTGAAAAATAGAAGTAAGAATGATGTGCCAACCTTTCCAACACTTGGTCAATAAAGGGCAAAGGGAAGTGATCTTTCCTTGTAGCTGCATTCAATTTCTGGTAGTCTATGCACATACACCAACCTGTCACGGTTCACATTGCCACTTCATCTCCCTTTACCCCCTTTATAATAGTCATCTCCCCTTTATTGGGTACAACATGAATTGTGCTGACAGATTTGCTATCGCTTATAGGATATATGATCCTAGTGTCTCACAACTTGATTACCTCCTTCTTTACAACCTCTTTGAGCATCTGACTCATCTTTCTCAATGGTTGAGATAAAGGGTTGGTGGTGGCTTCCAAATTTATGTGGTGCACGAAAAGGGTCGGGCTCAGACCCTTGATATCCTCTATTGAATATCCTATCGCTTTCTTGTGTTACTTGAGTTTGTCTAACAACTTATCTTCTTGATTATCTATCAGAGTGGAGATTATAATAATGAAATTCCTCCCGTCTTCATCCAAAAACTTGTATTTCGGTCCTTCAAGTAATTTCTTTAACTCAGGCTTTGGTTTTGGTGCAAATTTCTCTTCTGCCATTTGTTTCGACGAAGAATACTTTACCATTTCCATAGTACCTTCTTCATCATTGAAATCTTCTTCTAGTTGGTCTAGATAGCTCAAGATTTCCACTACTTTAGGATCTTCCAAATTGAGGTTGGGGTTGTTCAAAACTTGCATGTAGATCAACTATGGCATTGTCCTCTCGTACCTCTTCACAATACTGGGTATAACTATCCATGAAATAGACCGAATCGAATAGAGAAGGTCATGTCACAACATCCTGAATATGAAAATTGATATGGTCGTTTCCAACTCTAAGAGTAATGATTCCTTCTGCCACATCGATCAAGGCTCTACCTATGGCAAGGAAGGATCTTCCAAAAATCATCAGACACTTTGGGTCCTCTTTGTTTTCAATCACTACTATGTCGCAAGGTATAAAGAATCACCTAACGTGAATTGGAACATCTTATATTATTCTTATTGTTTTAGTAAAAGTTTGATTAGCCAACTCGATCCTCATCCCAGTTTTTACCATGTTTGTTAGTCCAAGACTTTAGGGTAATGAGAGAGGCATTAAACTTATACTTGCTACTAGATCAGCGAGCCCTTTTCTTTCTATGTTATCTCCAACATTGAAAGGGATAGTAAACGCACCCCAAGATATTTCTTCTTTGTAGGCAATCAAGCTTGCACGAAAGCACTTGACATCTTGGCTAACTGCACGATCTATATATGATCTCCTCTTTTCTTTTTGGTGATAAGATCCATGAAGAACTTTGCATATGTGGGCATCTCCTCAATAGCATCTAGAAAAGGGATATCTAGGTGTAGCTTTTTCACGACCTCCATGAAATTCTCGTACCTTTTCTTAAGATTTTCCTTAATAAATTTATAGGGGAAGGGAACTCTTGGGGCAGAGCGATTTCTTTTTGTAAATACTTCTTTAGCATGATTTGGCTTCTTAGTCTTTGCATTCTTATTTTCCTGGTCTTTTCCTTTACTCTTGTCCTCCTTTGTGGACTCTTCCTTCTCGGTCCTCGTCTACTATAGTGGGTTCATGCTGTGGCTTGGTGGAAGTCTCTTTTTGTTGATGGATTTCTTCTTGTTGCCTTTCCATGACTTATCCTGAGCAAAGAGTAACCATCTTGGTATTCTTCGTGTTGGAGAGGATCTTTTCTTGAGAATTCTTTATTAGTTCAGAAAGTTGTGCGAGTTGTTGATCGATCTATTTTTTATGTGTTTGCATGTCGGCCATTTGAGTTTGCATCATGGTTAAGATTCCTGAGTTAGTGATGGCACTTTAATTATCTGATCATTCACTGAGACTTGTCTCTTATCAAAATAAAATAGTTGAGCCATCTTGTCTAGCTGGTTACTGCTCATGGTTTGACTTTGATCTTGGGTCTACCAGATTGTGTTCTTGTTCTGATATTGGCCTTCAACTTGGTTATTGTTTCTATTTTGCTAGTAAGTTGTGGTTTTGGTATATTGGGCTTGTCCACCTCTTTTTTCAAATCATGGGGGTGGCTTAGATTAATCGCCCTGTTGATGAGAATTCTCAGTAGCATATTTGTTTCCATAGTTAAAACTAGGGTGATCTAGTCTTTTAAAATTTATACACGTGTCGTTCTTGATTTCTTCCTCATCTTCATTTTTGTCATCAGCCTCTGGTTCAGTGTAGATGTAGTTATCTATGTCATGCCCTCCCTCACTATAGGTGACACATTTCATAACTTTCTCAGTCTTGGCCTTGCCTTTTCCTCTGGTATACTTCAATTGCATGACATCTAATGCTATCTTTTGAATTTGTAAAGTTATGTTCTCTAGAGTCTTAGACTTAGTAGAGGGCCCTTCAGAGTTAGACTTCTTCATTGAGCCCCTATCACTTCTTTCATATTCCATACCTACTTGTAGTGTATCCATGTTATCAATAATCAACATGGTCTTTTTTGGCTTCTTTCCAAGGAAATCACTTCCTGCGGCGGTATTCAGCAATGTCCGTTCTGTGGGAGTTAACCCATTGTAAAATGCGGTCACAAGAAAACCCTTGTCGTAATTATGATGAGGTCAATCCATATGATATTCTTAGAATCATTCCTATGCTTCATGAAGGATCTCTCTAGGTTTGTGCACAAATCCAATAATCTTGTGCCTATTTCTGATGGTCTTCACGATTGGATAGAACTTTGTGACAAAGGAATCAACTAGATGTCTCTTTGAGGCAAGCTAAGATACCAGAATAGAGCCTTGTCCTCTAAGGAGAAGATGAATCCCTTGCAGTATATAACTTCTTGTGGAACTCTCCTCATCTTAATGGTGTTACACATGTTCATAATGGCATCTATTTGATGATAAGGATTCTCATTCTTTGAGTTACCTGTGAAAGGTTTGTTTTGGATCATGGAGATGATTGTTGATTTCAGCTCACAATCTGCTGTAACAAATCAGGGAATGATGACGAGGCATCTGGATTCATTAGCTCTGGTTACAGCCATTTTTCCAAGAGAACAACCTTCTTCTTCATCCTCCTCACTATCTTCTTTGTCACGGTCATTGTCCTATTGCTAACGATGGTTCCTTCTGTGTCTTCTTTCTCAGTGATTTCGGTGGTCATCACGACGCCTTTCATCATGCTCTTCATCTTTGCGACATTCTTCACACTCATCTTCGCTATTGCGGTTTCTTTCATAGCACCCTTATCTGATTCCACAAGAGTGTATGTCATCACATTCAGACTCGATTACCGATGGAGCTAAAAAATCCTCCACCTGAGGGTTTCGACCTTCTTTAGCATGTTCTCTACCATGTCCATCAGGAGGAAGTCCTCCTCTATAGGGTGGCATGATGATGTGAAAAGATAGTAAGACGTCATCTAAACCTACTTCTCTAAAATCTACCAAAACAATTTACACAGTCGAGTCATAAAATTGGACATATTAAATGAAGTATTTAAAGTAGTAAGAGGTAGAAGATTTAGAATTTGTATAGTCAAGTCTATTGTTAGACTTGGGGCACGGGTGTATGGTGAGTAGACTCATGTTATTAATAGTACCATTTTTCCTTGTCCCCAACAATGGACCCAAAAAGTTGACCGGCCTAAATCACATATCCAAAACAGAGCAGATCTAGAGTAGTCAGACTCTTAAATTTGTAACTCCACTTCGTAGGCCCCCACAACTATTATATGGGGTCCGATGTAGTAATCGAGGTTGATCCATAGGGACAAGGTTGGTAAGTGCTATGAACATAAAATCTTATCTCAGTTACACCAACCAAGAAGGGTAGGTTTAAAAGGTGTTCCTAACGAAACGATATTAGTTCAAACAAACAAAACAAGCAAAGAGAGAAAGATAAAGAAATAAAACAAGAGAACAAAGAATACAAGCATAGGGTAACAAGGTAAGGATGTGAACTTGGATTTGGTTTCACCTACTAAGATCTCTCACCAACATACATTACTCACCCGCTTTGTATACCCTTATCAAGATTGCAAGAAATTAACATATATGTCTTTTCCCTCCTCTCTCAAGCTTAGGATAGATCTAGATTATAAGATTGCCCCTCTCTTGAGATAGAAAACAAACAATAAAAAAGATAACCACATGATCATTAACATTCCAACATTCTCATGCATTCCTGTAACTCCAAAACACTTAGATAAGGCTAGTGTTACTCTTTCAAGGAACTAACAATCAAACATCACAAGATGGTAGTTCATCATATGAGTGATGCATTAAGACCATGTGAAGGGAGATAATCTTTGCTAAGAGAATATATATTCAAATGGATGTAAGTATATACATGTTGGGAGAGCCTTAGTGGCTACTCGTAACCCATGCTACATGTTTAGCTACTCATTCTCGTTAGTAGCATTATGAGATTACAAGGGTGAAGATACATCAAGATAGACGAAGGGGTGGATGAAGAGTGTAGAAGGAAATGACAGATCTAAAGAAAGAAGAAGGTGATACACCAAAAATACTCCTTCCCATCTAAATTTGGTGTTGGCATAGAGGATGGATGGAAACTCCTCCTTTTGAAGAAGATGATGGTAGATCTTCTCTCTCCTCCAACTTTCATCTACAAATATCTAAGATTAATGGGGAGTTCGATGGATGAGTGTGGAGTGCGACAACACTTCATCTTTCCTTGATGATATTCCCTTATATGGGTGAAGTCGGGGCCTATTTATAGGAGTGCATAACCGACTTAAGAGGTACAAATGATTGCAGGATGTTATTCAACCACATGGGTATCATAAGTACTTCAGTCACAAAGGTAGCATGTTCAACAATCATAGCGATATCATGGCGTCATCGGTCGCAGAGGGTACTAGGGTTTAGTGACCATAGAGAGATATCATGTCAAGCAATCATGGGGGTGGTCTAGGCAAGAGACTGATGGGGATCTACTCCTTCAACCACAAAGAGGGTGGATGACCAGTGGCTGCATCGGCAATTCACATGCTTTGGTCACAGTGGAATTGTTGTATGTTGGTCGTTGGGGATGGTGGTTCTTCACATGTAAAGGAAGTTGATGACACAATGACCGTTGTAGTGGCTCGATCATCGATCGCTGAAGCTTTATGGTCTATTTAGAATATGGTGAGAGTAGGGAGTCCACGGTCAACAATGACAAGAATTATATATATAAAGTATGGTAAATATGACAAAAAGGGAGAAAAATATGCAACCTAATGACACCAAAATCGAACTTATCAGTGTCTTTGAATTTTTAAGAGTGTAGTAACTGGAATTATCATATAAGACCACCAACGTGCATAATGTGGCACGGACAGATGGACGATATGTTGAGGTGTCGACTCAACACGTACAATAGCAGATGCAACTCAGAGAAGATGTGGCAAAGTAACTTGATGAAGAACACTCTGGATGAATCCTTGCAGATACAAATTTTTACAGGATTGAAGATGATGAGTTTCAGAGATAAAGAAGCAACCATGTGGAACACCACTAACATTAAGGGAACAAACATCAAAATTAGCACAATAGCTCTTGTCTTATATCATGAGAAAAACAACATGGATGTTCAATTGGAACTTCATCAACACCAAATGGGCAAGAAGCTACAACTAGAAGCAACAACTCTTGTCCTAGCATACATACCGAGGCACAAATGTGAAATTCATGGTATCAATGATGCAACTGTGAGATCCTCTAATATTTTCTAAAATGTAATGTGATGATAAGTGGGAATAACATGCCGCAAAAACATTAGGAAACCAGGTGCACTGAACAATACAAAGATCCATGAAGATAACCTAGAATATATTATCATCTCATCTCATGTCTCTCTCCTCACATTCTCTTTCTCGTGTTCTCTTCATACCCTCCTTTCTATCTCTCTCTCCTCTATAGTCAACATTCTTCATGGTCACTATCACATTATTGACAAGATCCATTTTTATACATTTTCTACACATTTTACCCTCATTACACTCTTTATTTAAGCATGCAGACTAATTTAAAAAATGATTTTGATTGCATTTCTCTATGATCTAGGTAATTGAAAACATAATAGGGTAAAATTTTCATGTTTTTAGCCCTCCTTCACCATTTGAGGCATGACAACAAGCCATATTCACTAGCAAAATAACACTCATGATTTTTGTGGCCGAACCATTGCCAAACACCCTAGAATCAGAAAGCTTCTATCATGATTCTCAATATCTTTGACCAAATCAAGTGACAGTGTGATCTATCTTCAAGCGATAATGATCTAAGTAGTGATAGGTCCCTTCAACCATCCACCTTGAATTGTCCAAACACCAAAATCCACCACTTCAAACACCAATTGGGGGTCAAAGGAACTTTTTTGGCAACTAATCGGGAGTCAAAGGCACCACTTTTACTGCCAACCAAGGATCAACCCACTTCGAGCAATGTCTCTAAAGAGAAAGGTATATAGTTGGATCTTAGTAGTTTGTTTATGGGAAACTATCTTCTAAACTTACATCTATCATGGCATCTAAAGAGGGAGGGAACATACACTATGGTACTACTTGTAATGTTAGAATGTTTGACGAGTGTTGTTTGTAGGTGATACCCCAATCTTGTTTTCTATTATAATTGTTATCAATATGTGTGATTTCCACCTTTCTTATTTTAGATAACTTAGATTTTGTTTTTATTTCTTTGTTATCATTCATGAAATAGACCATAATATTTGTATAAAATCTCTTAAGATACACTAAGAACAATGGTCCCAATGTCCTATCAACCTTGTCCTAATAAAAAATCATATAGCTATAGTAGAACTTGTATAGTTCTTGAAGTCCCTTAATGTCAGATATAAGGTTTAAGAATCGATTTTATTGTACACTATGCTATCTAAATTTATGATGATTACATCGACATTGGTGGTCTAAATATATCAAATTTTACATTTTGATCTTAATTTGTGATGATTACATCAAATAATTGTGGTCTCAATATATTTAGAAAACTAAGTGTAACATCACTTTGGTTACTAAAATCAAATGGAAACCAAAGTCCTAACCTAAAAATTAATGATAATGTTCATATGAGTGTACTCATGTTCTTCATACTTATCAGCTTGAACTTAAGTTGAAACCCAATATAATATTTTTGAATTGATAATTAAAAGTAAAAAAATTATTTTATCACTTCTACCCCACCTTGTCTATATTTTATTTCAACAAACTTCAAATTATATTATTTGTGATGTGGATGAAAGACTGCACTGGTATCATATGTGATATACCCAACATGTTATATAGCCCTAGAATCAGTACTTGAATGACTTGTGATACATTGACATTTCAGTTCAAGTGGAACATAATACCTCATTTATATTGAGGGTAATGCATTTATCGAGTCATGAGGATATCTTATATCCATCATTCCTCCAAAATAAAAGGTACCTCACAAACTATTTAGGATGAAATTTGTAAGTTCTAATGAAACAAGGTGGAGTATACCCTAGTCAAAATATTTATTTCCTTTTACAATAAGATTTCACATGAATAAATACACCATTATTTCATATGAGGTCATTCCAAATGCTAAGTTTGATCCATTTTGAGCTCATCCCTAACCTATATTCTAAGGTTGTGTTATATCCAATCTCTATTTATACATTGAAGTCTTCCTAAGAACATATAGGTTTCATATCATCTTGAGTACCATACCTCTAAGGATGGATCATCTCACCGATCAAATAGTATCTTAGTTGAGGACTATATATTAGAAAAATGGTATGTCAAACCAAATTGTATCTTTCATTGAGGCCTCCTTTTCTAGGACTTAACTAGAGAAAAATTAATTTTTTCCAAAACTAGATTTCATTCTTCATAAGAATATGATTCTTATTCTAGTCCTTGCAAAATACCACAAGAATTTTCTCACTTATATATTCCATAATAACATATGAGTAAGTACACATGTAGTGTATGGCATAGTCAAACTACTACCAAGGCTATCTCTGCAATGTAATAACACACATGATTTATGTACATACCAAGTCTTGAACCCTCCAAGGGGTTGAACAAGTATTGTATTAGGTGTATACACCCCACCTTAAGAAGGAAATATGTATACTCATTAACCTTCAATTAGGTGGTCACATATCAGAAATTGAGGTTCATACCAAAGTTACTCTAGATATGAATACAGACCATTGCTCATTTCCTTTTTCTACCAAATGGATGAATGATGCAACTTAGGCACACTGCATACTTTTGATAATTATAAATCCCAACAATACAATCTCAATGAAACGATCCGCAAGAACAATAGCCCAATATGTAGTATAGGAAGTATGGCAAGTTGGGGTTAGCTCATAGAGAGGGGATGTGTAACTCCCATCCAAGTACATACACGACGGTAGAAGAAAACCCAATGTTGTCCATATCATGCATCACTTGGCTTGGAGGAACATTACAAAACATGATAAGCATAGCAATAAGATCAATGAAACACCTTGAATTTATTGGAAATCTTGATTGATACATTGTTATTGGCATAAAGGAAACTACATCACATGAATCTATAAGATCTAGTCTAATTGGTATCATAACTAAACATACTAAAAATATTTTGAAATCCTAGATTGACTTGGTAAATGGCACCTCACCAGGCTAAGTTTGAAGGTCTACGAGTCCTTGATTGTCCTTATCGTTCACTTGCTTGAAGTCCTGTGGACATCACGTCCCCACCCATGCAGAACAAAAAACACATCAGTAAGTGGTATTTAGCACCTTATATGACAGAAAATAGTAATTTGACAGGAAATAATTGGCATAACATTAAACATGGATTCTCTTAAGCATTCATTGGATAACTTCAAACATGATGAACTGGAAAAATAGATATATGCCACCTATATTAATGCCCCATAGGAGCCCATGATTGCTAGGAAATCCCATAATGCTATGAAATCCCATATCGACCTTTTCATGTCCACAAATGTGGAACATATAAAAACTTAGACAATGCCTTAATTTTCATTGTTAATTTAGGTCTTAACTTAATCATTAAATTTTCTTAGTCTTAAGCTTGATCATGATTGGATTTCTCCTTCTTAATGCCATGATGTGATTTCTCCCTCTTAAACTATAATAGGGTTCCCATTCTTGAACATGATTCATTAATCTTAATCATAACCTTAATTTGTGTCTACCATAGACCATAAATAAAAAACCAACCAAATAGTGATAAATATACATGATGTACTCTTGAAAAGACATTCATAATTCATGAAATCAAGTAATGTGCATAATCATAAATAAACATCCAATCAACCAAAACTACTTGTGCCAAATATACATGGCCCGCTTACCTATAGTAAATCGTCTTAATGTCAAGTCTCCTGACTTGATTGATTTTTTATCCACCAGTAACATATACATAAGTTCATATCCCTTAAACCCAATTTTGTTCATCAAAACTATTGAGGAAATTTAATGTAGAATACAGAGTTAGAAAACAACACCAGTCGATACAAAATCTAGAGAGCTTTCAAAAACATATTTGTTTATATTTTTCTGAGGTTGTATGCAAAAGATATGAAATTTACAATTTTTACCAATCAAAGGTTAGGAAACTATAGTGTGACACTCAATTAAAATCGATTAAGGCCAATGTAAAAATAATATCAAATTACTAGAAAACCATATGTGTGTGTGACACATTAGTTGAACACACGTGGGAAAATTTGTCTTTAACTTATTACATTTGTCGTGGTAGGAAAACAAATCCAAAGTCAAAAAGCCTATAATGCCCTTGGTTGATTAATTGAACGATCAATATCATGGGGCTATCAAGTCAATACACAATATGGCTTCTTGCCTCTGGTCCATTGCACAAGATCACAGTCGAACACCTTCTTGGAGGTGGAAGTCGTCGATGAGAACCCTAGAAGCAAGAGAATTTGTGAGGAGGTTAGACCCTTACTGAGTCTGCCATGTTCGGACAAAGCCAACGAGCCATCCTATAGGTCCCAACGCATGCTGAAGGATGAGGAGATGCACTAGAAACTAGGGAAAAGGGGGGCTGCGAGATCAAAATCCAAAAGAAAAGATCAGAAACACATATGTTCGAGGTTGAAAAATGCTCGTGGAGGTCACACAAAGTGTTGGGTGATGCTCCCTTAGATGGAGGGGCCCTGAGTTGCCATGGAGACTAACATTGACAAACTCCTCAAAATTGGACTATAGGCCATGGCGACTGAGGCCATCTTAGGTGAAACAGCAAAAGGAAAAATGACTAATGAGATCCAATGATGCTTACAACACGTTCAATTGTAAAGAAGTTGATGCCTTCGGTAGTGGAGCGACCAAGGTCGCTGGAGAACCATACTGAGTAGGACTCAAGGATAGTGAGCACTGGGGTGCAATTGAATGAGGTGGATGAAAAGATGGGCCCTAACAGTGCTTTTAGGTGCCTAAAAATTGACGGAAAGCCTTAGGGGTGGCGGATGCAAAGGTAGTGTGAGAGGGAGTCAAGCCGTAAATTGGGCACTTTTTATATGGAGAGAGAGGCAGTGAGTGATACCTCATTAGAACTGGGAGGAAGATACGAAGATGGTGGCAAAAGAATCGTGTGTATATGACAAGGAATGGAGAGAGAAGGATAGAGGAAGGAAATCAGTTGGTCATGTTTATACCTACGATTTAATCGTGACGTAGGTGATGACTCTAATATTGTCAGATCCCGATCCAATGGTTGATAAAGCATGCACGCAGAAAGGGAAGTAAAAATAGGGTGTGATAGTGAGAAATAATCAGACTATAGTTCAATTGATGCATTTAATGCATATTCAAGTAAAATGATATAAATTAAATTCCTTTTATTTTCCTTTTAAATTGGATGATCAAATTAATTCCAAATAAAACCTAAATTGTTAGGTAGACTAATAAGAACCTAAAGAATCTATTTTTGAAATTAATTTTTCCTTTTGGGAAATTTTAATACTCAAAACACATAATTTGAAGGAAAAACTATTTCTTTCATATTAATGCATTCCTTTATTATATGTTAACCAAATTTTGGTTGTAACTCTCTCTTCACTAAACTTATCCATAGGAAAAGTATAAAACAATGGTTTTGAACTCAAATGCCTCAAATTGATAATCTTGCACAAGTTGTGTCTCTAGTTTCCAAACAAGTCACTTAACTTGAATGTAATGTGTTAATAATTTAGGTAATTGGGAAACTACTTTTACTTGGTGACCCCATGAGTCAAAATTTGATTTAATTATTTATTACCCAATCAAAATTTCTTTCAACTACCTTTTATGCCTTTATGAGCAACTTCTTTAGAGGAGAGAGAAAAGGGTAATTATACTTTCTTATAAAATTGAAACTTCTTGCCTAAGTTAAAATAATCCTTATTTTCAAACTCCTTTTATCTTTCTCCTTTATTTCCTTTAAAAAATTCAAGAATGGGAGAGACAAAAAGGAAAGGAACGCTAATGTTACATTAATTGAATTAATTGCAACACATAATGCATAGATGAAAGAGAAATTGTATTTTGAGCCTTATTTTAGTTTTCTTACTTCATTATCCTTTAAGAAATTTCGTTTCATTGTCTTTTTGCATTAAGGCCATCAAATATTTTTATTTAGAGGAAACCACATTCTAAGGTTAATTTTACTTTTGAAATTTGGGATGTTACAGGATGAGGCATTGAAATAGATTACTTCTTTATCTTTGTATTGTAGAGTGTTATCATTTCAATCATCTGAATTTGATTTATTTTTAATTCACTAAGAGTTGTGATTATAATAGGGACAATATTGAAATTTATATTACTTCCAGGAATTTGGTCTCATGAAATAGCTAAGAGAGATATTGAAACTATACTAAGAAAGAGAAAGGAATTACAATGAACTAGAAGGATCAATCCTAATTATCAACTAAACATGTCTATTGGTAGGGTTTCAAGCATTTGGATTTGATATACTTTTATTACACTAAGGGTCAAGATAATAACAAGGACAATATTGAAATTTATATTAATTCTAGGAATTTGTTCTCAAAAAAATAGCTAAGAGAGATATTGACACCACACTAAGAAAGAGAACGAAATTACACTAAACTAGTATGATCAACCCTATTTGTTAGGTAAACACATCTATTGGCTACAATTTTGGGTTAGGAGAATGATTAACAAACCAACATTACTAAATAAAATTAAGACCAAGTTGCCAAAAAAGGAAAATTCACAAAGAACTAAGAGATTAACACTAAATAAATAAGAATGTGAGTTAAGATAACTAGACATAAGCAATTAGGTCTTGAATAAATTGATTAAGGGAGTGGGCCCTATGGGTGTGTGATACTACTATCCAATTCAGGGAACATCTTCGCAACAAACATGCTAGCAAAGAAAAAAAAAAGGGTGATGAAGATTGAGGACCATATCCTACTTGTTGGCCATGGATGGTAGAGGGTTTGAGCACAAAACTAGTCCTTGTCACCTGATGTCCATCCTTATGAGGCTCAAATGATTGTAGGATTTATAGTCCTAAATTAAGGTCACTTGTATACATTTAGAATCATGTATATCTCTACCCACTTGGTTGTAACGGGTGTTATAAGGGATAGGGAGAGGATGTTTTGCCCCTTTTATCCCCTATACAACCTATGGGTATTCTATTTGACAAGTCATAGTTCATATTTACACTTAGATATGTATATCTCCGACCTAGGGTTAACAAAATAGATGTATCGAAGGGAATAGAGGAAAACTAGCTAAGGATCCTCAAGTGGACTTAGCAGAGAAGGGAATAGGGGAAAACTAGCTAAGGATACTCAAGTGGACTTAGGAGAGAAGGAAATAGGGGAAAACTAGCTAAGGATCCTCAAGTGGACTCAACAATTTTCCATTTCTAGCCTCCAAATGCCTCTTTTCCCTATAACTTAGATGGTATCATACTCCAATCACCAAATAATGTGATACGAAGAGAGAATACTCATAACATAGCATATATCAATGAAATTAAAGTGTTATGCATATATATATATATATATATATACATATATATACATATATATACATATATATACATATATACATACATATATATACATACATATATATCTATACATACATATATATACATATATACATATATATACATATATATCTATATATATATACATATATATACATATATACATACATATATATACATATATACATATATATATATATATATATAAATATATATATATATATATCCCTAACATGTTGTTTTAGTAATACCATATCCTTCAAATAATCCACCAAAGTGGTTTACCTACACATGATTGTAGAAAATACAAAAAGTGATGGAGAAGAAGAGAAGTGAGCCATGAACATGGATGAATATGATCCCTTATTTAGTTTAGCAACAACATGCTCCAGATCCACCCCCAAGAAGGTGTAATGGCATGGAAAAATGGAAGTAGTATGGGTAAAACCTTAGAAAACTTAGGTTTTTGGTGGTAAGTGACAGAATGGTATGGGGAAGTAGGTGGGATAAAAATAGGTGGCAGCCAATAGGAGTAAATGAGCTCAATGAATGCTAACCTTCACTCCCTATCTTCTACTAAGTCTTATATAAGGGGCTAGTGTGGCTAGGGTTAAGTGGGGGAAGTTAAGGTAATGTAGTTAGGAAAAATTATGAAAAATGGAATAATGGTCATTCTATCTTTACCTTGGCTATTCTAGCCATAGGTTTGGGTGTGATTGCATCGAGTAGAGTGATCATTCTAAATTATAATGGTCATGGTAGTTAAATGTGGCAGTAACGTGGTGAAAAAATAAAAATATCATGATTGATGTAAGATTGAAATTTTCATTCAATAAAGAAATTGGAATGATTGTTCCTGTTAGAACGATCATTGATCCATGGAAAGGGGATAATGCTAGTGAATTGTTGATTCAGGCCAATTTTGGAAAGCCCGTTCTTGAGATAGAATGGTCATTCTATGATGAGTAGTAGTTAAATGGTTTTGTGGTTGATTTTAGAGGGTTTTATCGATAATTGAAGATTTTGGTCATGCTAGTATGGCCTTTATCCATTTGGCATATCCATTCTAAGGGTTTTGAATTTCATATTCAGTCTAATCTTTGATAAATCAATGGATACATTTTCTTCAGTAATCCTTTTATCCTTGGGTTAGGTTGGACATTGATTTGGTCACTCATTTGGCTTCTCCATGAATGGAGAAGTCTTTTGAATCAACTCTGTATATTCCTTTGTTCAAGTAGCATCCAGAGTACCTGCGAAATATGTGAAAAGAGTCTTTAAGAGAATTTGACAATAAACGTGATTGGGAAATGAATGTATCATAAAGATCTCAAAGTAAATAAAGAGAAAAGTGGAACACAAGGATTCATCACAACCAAAGACTTAAAACATATGTATCATCAAGTATGCTCCAACTAAATCTCATTTCAATTCAATCAAGTAGGATTTGAGAAATGCACTCAAGATGGTGATTATTGACTAAATATGCTTAAACATGAACTCATACATGAAATTCACTTCTCTCTTCTCCTCTCTTGTATCACAAGACAAATGTTATTAAAGCATAGAGTGCATGAAATTTCCATATAGGGCACAAAACACATGTAATTAGTGTAGAATACTGAATGTAATTAGTTTTGCTTGGTGTCCTTGGGTTGAGCAAGGTGGTTCCCCAGATACAAAACTTATGAGGAGGATGGTTGGTATGAGTGTGATTTTGTTAAATAAACCCCCATTTAACCCCTTAGGTCATTGTGGGCCCTGGATAGAATGGTCATTCAAGAGGGTAGAACGATCTTTCTAGAGGTACAATGTCCATTCTACTCAGGCTAAAAGTCCTATTTTACTATCACCCAATTGTTCCAAAACCGTTCTAAACTAAAATAGCCACTTAAACTTTGGGTCTATATGATAATTCTGAAGGCATATCATTAATTCTAGATTGATTGTTTTATCTTGTCCATTTGTTTTTAATTCACACTTTCCTCATTAAATGACAAGAAGCACAATCATTGTCCAGAAGGAAGGACAATCACTGGATGGGTATTTGTAGCACATCCAGCTCATTTTTTGTAGCATTAAAATTCCAACTTTGAATCTCAACTCATCTGGCCACTTGGGTGAATTCTTCTCTTCTCCTCTTCATCTTCTTGAGCAAAATGAGTACCAAGAAAAACTGTCAAATCTAAAAGTGTGTATTTTTTCTTTGAAAAGTATAGAAATAAGAGTATGATAATATTTGCAAACTATTACGTGTTGCGGAAACCAACGTCGGTTGCCTCCCACTAGAAATTGGTTTTCCTCTGTTACCTGGGTGTGTTGTTACTTTTATCACGGTCCTCTGAGAAATCTTACAGTCTCTTTCTTATAATAGATAACATTTTCATTTTCATTCTTGGTTTGTGCTTCCTCATCAAAAGCAATCAACTCAATTTTCATAACAATATCAAATCTTCGATTGGCCTTCTCGGGCCTAACTTCTGTAATATTATTTGATATTTGACTATTCACTACAAACTCCTTGGATCCTTAATTTTATTAGCAGATGGGGGCATTGGATGGATACATGATCCTCACTTGGAATGGCACTTCCCACTTTAATCTCATCTTGCCTGGGAAGAATTCCATGTGATAATTGTACATTCAAACCCATTGGCCTTGCTCAAATGACTTACTTTGTATATACTTGTAATAGAAAACCTTCTTATTTCATTGAGTTGTTTAGACATAACTTATGATTTGTTCCTTAGTTCTTCAAACTCATGCAACTATATTTTTTTCAGAATTCATGTTGTGTCCATTTTTACCTCAACAAAACTCAATTCCCTCAGAGACTTGTTTCACATTTCAATAGCCAAATGACAACTATATCCACATGATAAGAATAATATTAGTAGGGGCCTTATATGCAGTTCTCTATGCCCATAAATAATCACTGGTGCAAAGTGACAAATATTTGTGGCTCCGTCACATTTTCTTATCAATTATAAGCTTATCTCCCTATTGGTAAGCTCAAATTGCCTACTTATTTGAGGATGATATCAAGTAGATGCCTGGTGATTCACACCATGTCTTTTCAAAAGGATTTTGAAGAATATGTATATTAAATGGATTCTTCCATCACTTATCATAGAATATGATACCTAGTAACGGTTGAACATATTTTACTTCATGAATTCATGTATGACCTTTTGGTCATTTGTCTGTGTAAGTACATATTCAACCCACTTAGAAACAAAATAAATGGCCACTAGAATGTATACAAAATGAAAGGAGGAAGGGAATGGACCCATGATGTATATACCCCAATCATCAAATATGTATGCCACTAAAATAGGTGATATGGTTGTCATGTCCCTCTTTCATAGGATATCACCTTTTGGGACTTCAATTGAGCTTTGCAATATTCACGAGTGTATTTGAAGTGAGTGGGATAAAATAATCCACATTGTAATATCTTGGTTGTAGTCCATTTTCCTCCAAAGTTCCCTCCACATGCACTGGATGGCACATGTTGAGAATCTCAAATTGTTCATTGTTAGGTACACACCTCCCTAGGTATTAGTCTAGTCCATAATGAAAAAGATGTGGGTCCTCATGCATGTAATTATTCATGACTATATGAAGTATTCTCCTCTCCTCACATGGGCATGCATTTGGTAGTCTCATGCTACTCAGAAGTTGTCTATGCACTTATACCATGGGGGGTTGAACTAATTAGCAAGACTTGTTTGTGAGGTAAAGTATCCATGACTCTTTTCATCTCATCATATGGGCTTCAATACAAGAAAGGTGGTTGAAGTTATAATTTTAGATCCCTTTTTGGCAAAAATCTCAATGTCAAACTCTAAATGAAAAAGAATCCACCAAATTATCCTTGGAGTATAACTCTTATTGGAAAAAATGTACTTTAGGGGAGTGTGATCCATGTATACAATGACATTGTATAGGATCACATAAGATCATAGACTATGGCAAGAAACTCTTTTCTATAGTAGTATAACTTCTTTGGACATCCTCTAAAGTCTTTCTAGCATAATAAATGGCATGAGGAAAATGACCAATTCTTTGGCAAATAATAGATCCCAAATAACTATCTTATGCATCATCCATAATCTCAAATGACATAGAAAAAATTGGGAGTGTATGATAGGAGAAAAAATCAACCTTGATTTCAAATCATTGAAAGATTTTATAAATTTGGCCTCATATTGAAACTCAACGTCTTTTTATAGAAGGTAAAAGAAAGGAAAAAATAAGAATCACTAAATCATTAATAAAATGGAGATAGAATCATGCATGCCCCAAGAAGGAATGGATATAGCTATTAGTGGAACGAATTTTCAATGTAGCAATTTGACCATGTTTGGCTTCGTGAATTCAATATCGGCCTTGGACACTCGATGTACCAAAATTGTTTCTTCTATTTCCATGAAATGAAATTTCTCTGTAGAAAGTACCCATCATAATTTGACACATCTTTCTAATACAACCGTGATATGATGTAAGAAATAATCAGAGGATTTCACAAAAAAATCACCCATGAAGGTCTCTAAAAATGAATCTAGCATTTCAGAGAGTTTGTATATGACACATCTTTGAAAATTTGAAGGTGCATTGCAAAGAACCAACGTCATTCTTTTTTTTTTGAAATTCTAGGTAAATATATCCTACCCCATAAAGGAGGCTAAAGAAATAAGCTACACCCATACATGTAACTTAATATGTAGTAGTTGAGGATAGAAAACCTCAATCAAACTAATGAAATGCCATACTTATATATTAAAATGTCCTTGAAGGACACGTAAAAGTGGTCTTCTCTTCAACAGTAGGGCTATCTATCACATGGAAATACCTAGAATACCCAGAAAGAACAATAGAAGTTTTTCCTACCAATCTCTCAAGAATATGATCAATGAATGAAAGTGGAATGTGGTCCTTTTGGTATTTGTATTCAGTTTTCTATAGTCCACATGTTCTCCATTTGTCTATTCTCCCACCAGAATTTTATTTCCATCTTCATTGTAGGAAAGGGTGATTGCACCTCTCCTTCGTACAACTTGAGTTCAACCCACCCATAGAATATTAGATATAGGGTACACGATACCTGCATCTCGTGACTTCACAATTCACATGTGACAACTTGTTTCCACTTAAGATTTAGTTTTCTTTGCATATCATGCCTCAAGAGAGCATATTCCTCCAAGTATATTCTATGCACACATATGCACGGTTCAATTCCCCTAAAATAAGAGAAAGACCACCAAATGGTCTCAATGTTCTTATTTACACTTAGATAAGAGCATTTTCTTGTTCAAGAGATAGAATATAGGAAACAATCACTAAAAAGGTATCATTGGGGCCAAGGAATCCATATTTTAAACCTTTACAAATAGTTGAGGACCACCCAATGGCCTCAATGTTCTTATTTAAACTTAAATAAGAGAATTTTCTTGTTCCATACATAGAATATAGGAAACAATCACCAAAAGGATATCATTGGGGCCAAGAAACACATATTTTAAACCTTCAAGAAGTGCCTTCTAATCATGAAAAGGAGGGTCCTCAATAGATGTTTTCAAACATGTGACAACAATAAAAGAAGGTTTTGCACTAGCATTGAAAATGTTGGCCTCATTTATTTCTTGAGACAACTCTTTAGGGAAGCTTCATTGTGGGCTCAATGCCTCTACCATTGGTGGTTGTTCCAATCCGTGTAGGTATGAATTCCTCAATAGTTTTATCTAAACAATCAAGAAAGTAAGAATCCTCTACATTAGCACCAATCACCGCTGCCTTTGTTGTTGCTTTGAAAATGTTATGACTAGATTTTCTTGTATATAAATATATCATACAAAGTACCCATTCTCACACAAATCACTATATCAGTTGTGGCAAGAAATGACCTTCCCTAGATGATGGGAACTTTCTTCTATCTTTTCCCATATCAAGAAAAATAGATTGAAAAGGAAGAAATCAGATATCTTATCATCAAGATTGGCCAATACATCATTCACTCAACCTTGAGGAACCTTGATGAATCAATTAGCTAATTGAAGAGTGAGTTGGCTAGCTATAGGTGGACTAGGTCCAAAATTACATGCAAAAATACAACATCAAATTGATGTTTGATCCCAAGTCAAGAAGGGCTTGGTCAATGTGGTATCCACAAATGTAACAACAGGAAATAGGTGTACCAGGGTCTTTTCTCTTTGTTGAAGGTGCATCTTATAGAATAGACATAAATTTGTTATGTAAGCTTGACCATTTATGGCATCTACCCAACTAACTTCCTCTTAAAAGTTCACATGTCTTTAAGTAACATGGCATTTGAAGGGATTTGACATATACCATCTAACAATGGATATTGATTTGGACTTGGTTTAACGTTTCAAATATATCCTCTATGTGCTTCTTCTATCTCTTGGATGGATAACGATCATCCAAATCCTTAGGAGAATGGGTGTTCTTGTTCTCCCTCCTAAATGGAAATAAAAAGATCAGTTAATTCAATTACAATAAGAAAAACATGAGGAACAACAGGGTTTCTAGGAATCACAATATCAATAGAAACTCTATTTTGCATCACAGTATCAACATGACTATCAACCATGAGATCGTTGCTCATTCTTATCATTGGCTTCTCAAGAGTTTTTTCACTCCATTGAATTATAAAAGCTTTTACTTTCTCATGTGAAGAAGAGAACTTGTTGTTGATGAAGGGGTCGTGGTGACCTTTGATGTTGTTGTTTTTGAGGTGTGTAATAGAGGATATATGGTTGTTGTACATGTGTATGACCATGTGGATATGGAGGCACTAGTTCATTTTTTATCTATGGTTTGACTTTTATTGACATTGGTTTTGAAGAGAAACTGACACCAAACATCCATCATGTCAATTACATAAACAAAAATTGTTATAACCCAAGTTTCACTTGTATTTTATTTAATTTGAATGCAATTATTTTAGTAGAAGAAACATGTTGTAAATGTGTATGCTTTGTTTTTAAAGTGTGGTTTTCTTTGCAAATTTCCCTTAAATGAATTATTTCATGATTGCTACTATTTTATTAAACCAATAATGGATAAAAGGGAAAAGGGAGAAAAGAAAATCCCATAATAAGCAAAAAGTAAAAGGAAATGGATGATAATTATGTGTAATTGAGAGAATGGTGTAGAATTATCTAGAAAGTGACATGGATGACCACTATTAATGAGTTTTTATATACACACAGTTTCTAGTAGAAAGAATAGCCAAAATAAAGAACATAGAAAAGAAAGAAAGGGAAAAGTATTAGTTTTGATGCTTTAAATGCATGATTTTAGAGAAAGATTTGCATATGAATAAAACTCCCTTTTCTTTTTGAATTTTGGTTTGAATCTTTTCAAACATCTATATAGAATCATTTAACACTTTCCCTAAAAGTTTTAGATTAAAAAGTTGGATCGTTTGAGAGATTTGGATTTTACAAAATTCCTAAAATGTATGCAATAAAATTAAATGTCACAATTTATATTCCTTTTAGAATTCCTAATTTCAGCATTTTCAATTGGCGTATGTCTTGTGGATTGTTGGATCTGCAACCCAATGGTGGTGATGTCAGCACCTACCTCAACCAAGAAAGGAAACATGGACTCTGACACACTGGCTTTTTAAGTCAGTTTCTCAGTGATTTGATGCATGAGCATGTTGGGATAAACATCATTGAATTTGGGAGCAAGAAACACACATATTTACCCTAGGTTTTATTTAGTTTGGGGATCTCTAGGAGATTCACCCAAATCCGAGGGAAGCTTTGGCCAATCTCGAACTATAAAAGGGGCATCAATCCCCACTGTAAACATCCCAAACAATTGCAAGACCGCCCTTGACTCCCCGATCATCTATCTACCCTCCATTGCTCACTCCATTATATTCCTTTCCCATGTCAACATGTGATGCCTCATCAAAGAAGTACTTTGTTGTCTTATCATCTCTGACCGATGTTTGGGCAATTGAAGCCCTTGACGTGTTTGTCAAAATGAGGCAAAGGTGGAGGCGCTCTCGGTTGCCGATGAGGAAGCCTAGGCTCTCAAATCAACTAGTGAGTTGACCATGTGTAGCAGCATTGTCCACATGAGGGAGGTTGAAGAAGGAAAGAAAGGGAATTACTTTTCTTCCCACACATGAGCATTATAGAGGTGAGGGTAATCCAGTCTTTTACTACCCTTTTTCTCACTTAGACATCTAGATTTCCATGCGAGCGGGTCACCAACTTGGCAAGAGCCAATAGGTTGGCCTGCCCGAGTTGGCAGGGCGGGGCTCGGGGCACTCTCCCTAGGTGGCGGCATGGGATTGACCTAAAATTTATTGTTTTGTGAAAATTCCAGTAATTAGTAGTATAATTGGATAAAGGCATGTAATATATGATTTGTTGTTCAAAAAATGTAAGGAATCCAATAAAAATATGTGCACTTCCTAAATATGCTTATAGTTCGAAAAGTGCCCAATGTTAGCACTTTTAATATAGTTAATGAATTAGAACCCTAAGTTTTAGGTATTGATGATTGGAATGAGTCCAATTGATGTTGATATAAAAGATTGTCTTTTATGGATGACAAGTGAAACTTGAAAAATATGTGAATTTAGCAACCCATGATTTGGATAATTAGGGTTTCCTTGATATTAAAGGGACAATTAATGATGAGATTAGGGTTTGTCAATCCAAAAGTCATGAAAAGTGGTAAATAGGGTTTAGGAAGACAAAACCCTAATGAATCCCTAACTTGAGACCCAAGTCAATTTTAATGATGATTTGGACAAAATAATGATACATGAGTGTATTGCTTTAACTTTTAGGATAATTACTTGGTTGCTTGTTTGGTTATTCTTGGTTGCTCTTTGTTGGACATCAAGTTACTTTTAAAATAGGTATGTGGTTACTCCTATGATTACTCACTTTAGTTTTCTGACTTTTTCCTGAGGTTTACCAGATTGATTACAAAATAAAATTTTGTTATTTATTTAATTCTTCCAATCTTTAAAGTGATTACAATTATAACAATATATATATATATATATATATATATATATATATATATATATATATATATATATATATATATATATATATATATAACTTGGTCATAACCTAGATGGAAGATGAACATAGCCTGAATGGGAAGCTTACTAAAGTAAAACCAAGCCCGAATGGGATGGATATATGACATGTCTAGCCTGGGTGGGAATACTAATGGAAAACCAATCCTAAATGGGATGGTCATATGAAAGGTCTATCATAGATGGGAAGACCAGGGAAATATCAAGCCCAGATGGATGATATGTAAGTCCATTGTAGGGGAACGATCCTAGTGAGGGTGATAGTGATGAGAATAAACAATGATGGGATGAAAAGTTATAAAACCAAAATGCTTTCTGATTAGCTTATTAATAGTTTTCATAAGGATGCTTATGTTGTTACATATACATGTGCTTGTTTTGTTTCCCCCACATTACAATATAACTTGTTATACTAACTGTTCTTTTCTTTCATGCCATTTAAGGATAATTTGCTCAGTTATCTAAGAAAAGAAGGCACTCAAATAAAAAGACAGTAATGTAATCATTATATGATTTTGTTATTGCAAAATGTAGAAAACAATATTATGTAATTCCTTCTTAGAAGGTTAATCTTGTACAATCTCATTCCTATATAGTGAAAATTTATTAATTATTTCTGGTTATATTCCAAATATGTGACCATGTATTTTTGGTAATGGCCCTCACCCTCTCGGTCTACCTGAATAGTGGATAACATGAGGAAGGGGTTGTTACATTTGGTACCAGAGCTGGTTTACCATTTAACCTCTAATAATTATTAAATTTTAAGAATTTTGTAGAGACCAAATGGAAATTATAATGCTTTCCAAAGGAAATGGTGTCTACAAAGGACCAAGATCTGGGAACTGGCAATATTTTCCTCCACACCGCTAGTCAGCTTACGAGGACTCTTGGACCTGTTCTTCTAGCATGGCCAAAGTCATAAGACTTTATTCAAAATAAGATACCTCTAGGATTTCTCATCTTTTTCATCATCTCTTTACCCCATTCACTCACAAAACCCTATGTACCTATAACTTCTCTTCATACCCCTCATTGAGTACTAGGGTTATGAGAAATAGGGGTTAAGGCATCCTCGCCAAACAATAAAAAAATGTAATGAAGATGTCATGGTCATAATTTATGATGATGCTCTAAAACTTTAGACTAAGTTTAATTATCTGCTTATGTGATTTAGCTTGGCCCGTTACAAGACTATCACCATTCCCATTAAAACTCCTAGGGATCATTCAAAGAGTAGGCCCTCCCATAGGAAGAGGAGGTCTTTAGAGAAGAAGAGAAGGGTTATGGAGGAAGAGTCCTCTAGGAAGAAGAAAATACCTAAAGGAGCCACTAAGGAAGGCCACGATCGTAAACATATTCCCTTTGACAACCTGATCCTAGAGAATGATCAGAAAGGTGAACTAATGTCAAAAGTTGAGGTCAATCCCAAAGAGAACCCTGGTGATGGCCCAAGACCCACAATCAGGAAAGTAGTGGTCCACACTCATGATCCTCTATTGATGGAATAATAGAAGAAATTAAATGAGGCTATTAGTGCCTTAGCCCTCAAGGACATAGCCAAAGATGAAAATGGTGAGCCACCACCCATTTGCCCTTGCCTTGGAGAAACCATTATGGATTTTGTCAAACTGACATTGTGAATTTCTGGGGAGAAGATAAAACGGAAGTAGTAGACAAAGTTGAGGCATGGCTTCTGGCAGTAGAGAATGGCTTCTGTATGCTAGAAGTGAAGCCCAACAAGAAAGTCTTTTTTGCCTCTCACCTTTTGGAAGGAGCAACCAAGAATTGGTGGGAGAAACACATCATGGTACAAGATCTAAAAGAATACCTGATGGCTGGATTGACTTCAAAACCATCTTTTCTTCTAGATTTGTACCTATCTCAGCTAAGAAAGAGAAAGAGGGTGAGTTTACCTACCTAGTTCAAGGAAATCTATCTATGGCTAAATTCGCCCGCAAATTTCACCTTCTGGATCAATTTGGTTATATGATGAATGAGGAAAGGTGGATGGATCACTTTGTAGAAAATTTGCACCCTGCAATCCAACCCCATGTGATGGTGAGAAGACTGAAAAACTTCAGTGACACGTACAACATTAGCCTGGACATGGAGAAGACGGTGATTCCTGCACTGAACCCACCAAAGGGGTACCTAGGTTTCACTGAAGGTACTTCTGGCCCAATGAATGATCATATAAAAGACATGATTGTAACCATGCTAAAGGAATACATGGAGGAAAAGGGAAAACCTGACAAGAAGGTCGAAACCATGGGTGTATTACCTATGGAAAGATGCATCCTGGAAAGTGGTGCTTTGAGAAGCATCAGTGTTACCACTATCAACAAGAGGGCCATCTTGTAGCCAACTGCCCCCTTCCTCCTCATCCTCAAAGACAAGGCCCAGTCATGACCCAGCTAGTATCAGCAGCACTACGAGTACAGCCCACCTAAAGGAGATCGAAGGCAAGCCTGAGTTTTTGCCATTGACAATGAAGTGGCAAAAGCCAATGCAAATTGTTTGATAGAGGGTAATAACCCTTAAAGTTCTCTTTCCTATTTTTATCTAGCAATGCAACAGTTTGACTCTTATGAAAACAATTTAGGCATGCTTGAGATCATGAGACAAATTATGAAAGCTCCATTTGACTCTGGTTCTACTAATAATTTTATTTCAAGAAATCTTACAACTATGCTTTGTTTGGAAGTCAAGGATTTAGGATATGTTTTGGATGTCACTACCCTGAGTTGTCGAATCTTTACGTCTCTTTTGAAAACCCCGGTTATACCTATTAAATATCTGAATAATGAACTCCCTATCGATTTTATCTTCCTTGACATGAATGACTTTGATGTAATAATTGGAATGGATTGGCTCTGTACCTATAGGGAAAAGATAGACTATAGGGAAAAGAAAATAAGAATAAAGAGACCAAGTCATCCACCATTCACCATTAGAATTAGGAAGGATGCTACCACTAGCATGTATGTGTCAGCCTTGAAGGCAAAGTAGATAATAGCCAAAGGTTTTTAGGCATTCCTAGCAGTAGTTACCAAGTCGGAGCCTATGGTACAACCCTTATAGGAGATAGAGGTAGGCAGGGACTATGCAGATGTGTTCCAAGATGATTTGCCTAGGATACCTCCTAAGTGAGAGGTGGACTTTTCAATAGACTTAGCTCCCAGGACAAACCATATTTCTAGGGGACCTTACAGGATGAACCCCACTGAATTGATTTAGCTGAAAAAGCAACTGCAGGAATTGTTAGACATAAGCTTCATCTGACCTAGCACTTCTCCATGGTGAGCACCAATCCTCTTTGTGAATAATAAGGATGGATCACTTCAAATGTGCATAGACTATAGAATGATCAATCAGGCTACCATCAAGAACAAGTATCATTTACCCCATATAGATGTCATGTTTGACCAGCTCAAGTTGGCCCATATCTTTTCAAATATTGACCTAAGATCCATGTATTATTAATTGCAAGTTAAGAGTGAGGATATCCCAAAAACTTCTTTCCAAACTCATTATCACTATTATGAGTTTGTAGTCATGTCATTGGGGTTGTCCAATTCCTGAGTGTGTTTATAAATCTCAACAATAGTGTGTTCCAACCTTTCCTAGTCTCTTTTGTCATTGTGTTCATATGACATTCTGGTTTACTCTGATGACTTATAGAAATATCATGACCACTTGGTTAGAGTACATGATATCCTGAGAATGCAAAAGTTCTATGGAAAATTTTCAGAGTGTGAGTTTTGGATAGAATTTGACATGTTTCTTAGACACATTATATTTGAAGGGACAATCTCAATGGATCATGTTAAAGTGTCGGCCATATGTGGAAGCATGTGCAAGAAGAACTAGACACTAGACTGAAGTTTAGTACAACCTATCACCCCCAGATTGATGGATAGTCAGAAAGAACGGTCCAAACTTTATAATACATGTTGAGAGCATGTGTCCTCAATTGGTGTGGATCTTGGGAGAAGTACTTTCTCTTAGTTGAGTTTGCTTATAATAATAGTTACCAAGCCAGTATCGGGATGCCTCCGTACAAAGCTCTTTATAGGAGGTCATGTCAATCAATGCTTCACTAGGATGATGTTAGTGAGAGGATCTTATTGAGGTCAGATGAAATATAGTTGTATACTAATAAAGTCTCTTTGATCAAGAAAAGGCTAAAGAGAGTCCAGGATCGATAGAAGTTGTATGTTGATGCAAAACAAAATGATGTGCACTTCACTCTGGGTGAACATGTGTTTCTAAAAATCCTACCTCTCTAAGCTATAGTGAAAATAGAGGAAAACTGAGTCCCCAATGTGTGGGTCTGTTTGAGATTCTAGAATGGATTGGTAAAGCTACTTATCATTCAGCTTTACCCTCTAATTATAGTATGATGCATGATGTGTTCCACATGTTCAATCTAAAGTCTTATGTGAAGGATCCAAGCAATGTTATAAGCATTGAACATATTTAACTCCTAGGGAGGTTGACATACCCTGACTCACCTATGAGGATATTGGATACCAAGGTGAAATAGCTCGGGAGTAAAAAGATAGAGATGGTATATGTAATGACCCCACCTTCCAATAACCCCCATTAAAGGGAGACCGAAAGGTCGGTGCCGTTATCCGATTTTCCGGATCAAGGTTCAGCAATTAATTGGTAACAATTATTAAATTCTACTAGACTATACTGAAAACCTGTAATAAATAAACTTTTGCATACCTTTGAAAATTTTTGATTTCTAAACTTCTATCCAGGATTGGGACTAACTAACTAATCCTCCTTGGACTTTAATTCGTGTATTTCACAATATGACGATTTACTGTTTGTCCTTTTTGTTTTGTACCTAAAACGTCGACAAACAAAACATCGGTCAGCCAAAGCTGGTATGTGGGGGATTCACTAATCATGCAATTATCCATAACAATGTATTGCATTCAATTATCATTTAACAAATGATTTTATGTTTTAAGTATAACTACGCGATCCATGTGCACCCTATCCCCTGCGCTGTCCCTACAGTGGACCTGGATACTACCTCCCTTATGGTAGATTCCCATTATACCCCTCATGACTTCACCTAATAGGTGAATCAATTTCTAGGTCTAAGTCACATGGCACTACCCATAGGTAGTCCACTCCTTAACTCATGGTATGCTAAGAGTCTCATGGCACTACACATGTGTAGCCTAGTTTCTAACTCATGATACCCTAAACCTTGCTCTAGGTTATCCTTAGCCTTTGCATAGCCACCGGGGTAGGCTCGTATCTAGCCAGTTATACATGTATACTCATAGTGATAGTCATAGTCACTCCATAGTTGCATGAATTAAAACATCCAACAGTTATCTCAAGCCATGAGGGAAGCATCGATAAAATCCTCAAAAAACTAATCGGGATAATCATAAGCATAACCACATACTTGTATGGCAGATTCAGATACATAATTAACTTTGTAGAGAGAGAAAATCCAAACAATCAAGCAATTGCACAGAAACCCTGAAATAAACATTCCAACTTCATTTTATCAAAATTTATCCAATTCCATCCTATTCCTTAGGTTTCTATTCCAATTTTAGGGTTTCTTGGAGACTAGGGTTTTGCCTTCATTCTTAGTTATCATGAACCCTAATTCCCCAAAAACACTTAAAATCTTTAAATTCTCTCCTTTTAATATTCCTAATAGTCTTAGGATCATTATTTAGTAATTTATCAAAATAACAAGGTTTTCTTCTTCTTTTACCCTAAATTAGGGTTTTCATGTACATTATCTTTCATTTATAGACATAAACCCTAAATCAACCATCTTTGTACTCAAAACGGATGAAAACTCCATGTTATCAATTAATAGGTTGATAATCCTCAATTTAACCTATTAAGTTACAAAGAATCATCCTTTATGTACAATTAGGGTTTCTAATTAACTTGTAATGCATTTTTCTAACAAATCAAGGCATTTTTACAAAACGAACTAGAACCAGGTTCTCAAATCATTTTTATCAGGTTCCTTGCATTTTCTACCCAACTTTCATATATAAAGTTTCTTCATATGGGGTTCCTAGCTATTACTATGATTTTAGCAAGGAAAAGCAATTTTCTGCAATTTTGATCAGAGAGGTATTTACCGAAATTCCTAGAGCGTTGGATCGGTGCGCCAATGGACCTCCTGGTCAATCTGACGCTCCTAACTGGATGGCTCCACTAACTAAATGGTGCGCCCCACTACTTGCTGTCAGTCGTGGGATGATCCTTGGTCCATAGAGGACCCTCGATCAGACGCTTCGCGATCTCCGACTCCACTACTCAGATGCACGCCCTCTCCTTTTAGCCGATCCGTTGGATCGTGCTTGGGCTCACAGTGTTCCAGGGATCTACGGCTGCTACTTATCTCTTCCTCCTTTCTTTGTTCTTTAGAATGTGGTGGCACCATGACGACGACCTCGCCTGAGCGCGATCAATCGAGAGAGGGAGAGGGTTTTAGAGCTTAGGAATCTACCGCCAAAGATTGTGAGGGTGAGAGAAACCACCCGAGGGCCTATTTATAGGCCATGGGGGTCTCTACCTAGGGTTTCTTAACCCCACCGTCAACTGCATCTTATCCCATTTGGGCGTTTTTCCTATTCACGATGGGAACCCACCAAAGTAGGGTCGAGAAGCTTCGCCCCACACTCCCGAACCCAAAGAACAGGTTTCCATGCTTGCACGAGCATTGAATCAATCAGAATCAAAGGGGAAAGTTCCCCTGTGGGTGTGTTATAGTCCATGTCCCATAGGACTCTAGACAAAGAGCCGAATCTATTGCATCAAGATCCAACGGCCATAAACATCTGCGCTCAAACAAAAGGGAACGATTTCCTAAATTCCAAGGAAAATCCTATTTTGAAGATAATCTTGAAAAATCGATAACTCTCAACTATTAATTCCTTTTTGCCTCACATTTTAAGGGAAACTCTTTTATGTTTTTATCTTTCATCCTGCAAAAATTGGGATCATTATCTTAATTAAACGGTCCCTTTTCTTTGGTTGCAAGAAAACACCCTTTTATTCGTATTTTCCTTATATTCTTTATTTCCTTTGTTATTATATAATTATCCTGAGTTCCTTGAACCCCAAGGAACCTTTATAACTCAAAATGCTATTTTGGGAAAATATCTTTTAGCCTTTTAATCATCCTTTATTCATTTTCTTATATATTCCATTATGCCATTGAATTCCTTTTTCATTTCTTTTTCTTTTTCTTTCAATTGGTATTCCTTTTAATATTTGAAACATCATGGATATGAAAATTACTAAGAAAACTCATTTATGCCTCTTTCCACTCATTTTCCACATTTTATCATTATTTTCAATTTCTTTCTTAATAAAGAAATACTTATTTGATCCTTTCTTTTTGTATTGCACTCTTTATGCAACTTTGGTCTCCTTGGAACCCAAGGAACCCAAGAAGCACGAAATCCCTCTTTGTATTTGCCTTCTAGAGGTTTCTACATTTTTCTTTTCTCAATTATTCAATTATTCATTCACTAATTGAATTTTCTTATTATTTGGGCACAATAGCCAATAAAGCCCACAACACAAACATCAAGGCTATTGTAAATAAAATCCATTTATTCGAACCGAATTATATCATTATTTGTTCAAATATCCTTAATATGAGAAATTACATTTCTCGACAAATGAACCCAGAAATTGGGGTTGTAACATCCTTCCCCTCTTATAGGAATTTTGTCCTCAAAATTCTATCAAGCAAACAAACAATTCAGGATAAGACTTTTCCATGTCCATCATTGGCCCCTATGTGGCTTTACCATACTCATGGAGTCTCCAAGGAACCTTTATCATCACATATTCTGTTCTCTGAGTTCTTTCATCCTGGCATCTATAAACCGCACAGGTGGACTCAGGCCATTTCAGCCTCCCTTGGGGCTCACTAGGTTCATTGCTCAGCACATGGTCGGGTACCTCACATAGTACTCTAAATTAGATACATGGAACTCATCACACATTACTTTATCCTAAGGGTTAAGGTCAAACTTAACCTTCTCCACCAATCCATCTCAATGGACCCTTGTATCGGGGACTCATCTTTCTTAGCTATTGCTCAGAGGGGTCAGATTTTCATGTCACATATTTCCCACAGTGAACTGCATGTCAGTCTACTTTGCATCTGCTCACGACTCACGTCGTCTCTAGGCTCCTTTTAGCCTTTGCATCATCAAAGCGACTTCATCTACACACACTATGGTCCTTTTCTAACCATCATGTGGTTCTTTCACCAACATCACCTTACTGAAGTGGTGACCGACACAACCTCTCTTACAGAGCTTCTTTAAATCCCGATACTGGCTATGGTGGTTTTCTTCACATCTTTCATAGGACAAGAACTGTCTCTAGCTATCACCCTGAACGAGCACATATGCTCTCATCAAACCCTTTAGTCCGGATCATACTAACCATTAGTTATGGGTGATGAACTATACTTACATCGAGTCCTTCATGTACCTACTTCCCCCTTATGGAAGTGAACCTTTAGGATATACTCAAGGACTTTTGAACTCGATTCATGGCGTAGTTGAACCATCTCTCTCATGAGTAGTTCAACCAGCTCTGTCTCTTGACAGAACTCTCTTCTTTCTCATGTCATCTAGGTAAGGCGATCTACCATAACCCATATTGCATCTTGACCTTCCTTGGTCTAGGGGAGACTTATCACAACATCCATAATGATGAACTCCCATTCCCTCTCAGGGACTCTTTTGTCATCTATATCGATACACAAGATTATTGTGGTTCGTCCTTCACCTCCTGGCTTGCATGGCAATATACCCCATGCAACTTTATCCAAATTCCTACTGTCACTTATTATCTTGGTGGTACGGTGTATGGTGATCTTAAAATCATGATCTCCTATATGTCGTGATTCCTCAAGATCGATTCCTTAGAAACCCTAAGCCACTCTAGTCGGGATTTCATCACCTTCTTTTCCAAAGAAGTGCATCTGAGGTTCTACCACCATCCTTTCATTGCATCAAGGACTAGACTGGCTAACCAAACAACCATTAACTTGTTCAACAGATCTCATTACATTGGAATATTAGCCAAACATATCTCCTTTCCAAACTTAGGTTTAGCCTAACAACCTCTTCTAGCTTCTAGCCAAACTATTCAGATACATCTCAACTAGAACATCCATTACCACTTCACATCCTTAGGTATTGAAGACATACACTTCCATGTATTTCACTTATCATCTCAAACTTGAATTCTAAGTCTATCTTTATTGAGAACACTTTGAGCTCATCTTCTTGGTGATCAAACTCAATCTTGTATGACTCATATCTCATGATAAAAAACATCCTCATAAGGTGATTACCTTAGTACTCTTACTATTTGTAAACCATTCATGTATTATTCATTCTACAAGGATATGTTATCATCTCTGTCCTCTTACCTCATAGCAATGTTCCAACTCTTATCCATCTTTTATCCTTGGTGTATGGCATGCGCATTGTCCTATCTCTCACTCCCATAACAAAAGGAAATAAGCATTTGGCGGTCGTCCAAATACATATTTCTTCCTGTTCCAAGAGTAGAGATGGTACATCCCACCTTGCCAGTACACCTTCAAATCTAAGCTGAAACATGTTGTTTTAGCCTGTATATTACAATCATCTTGCTATCAAAGTTACCTCCATGGAAAACTAGTCTTGAACCTACTGAGGTTTATATCCTTGGTCATCTCCTCTAGGTCTATAGGGTGCCAGCTCTTTTGGGGTCATCCCTCTTCCCCCATGCATCAAGAGAGTGCCATACTCATCTGCCCTTTGGGTCCCATGAGTTCATGATGGTGATCAATCTCCTAACCCATGGCCCTCAGACAATGATAATTGTTACTTCCCGACCCTATGGTCATGTGCAACTGGGGAATTAGGCAACTCCTACTTCCATCGGTCTTATCCCTACCTAACCCTAGGATAGACTTAGGATTCTCCATTTATAGTACATGTCCAACTTAGAACCTTACCCAAACCTTCATCATCTCTATTTGTATACATGGGATGGCATCCATCCTTTCATAGGGGTCATGGTGACCTGCCTACCTTGGTCAGGCCCCTTACCGGTTACCTCCATGGTAACACATCCACATGCACTTAGATATGGATATCGATGGGTCTACAGGTTCATCTCACACCATGTAATTTTCACTTAGCTTCTCAAGATCCTATGAGACCTCTTTAGGTTAACTTAAACCAACAAAACTGGTAAACACTCTACCAAAGGGTCCCCCTCCCAGGGAGGAAAACTTCACCTCGATAACAAAGGTCACAAACGTCCTTATGTCTCACGTTTACATCCTCATGAGCATGCTTTACCCTAGCAAGCTACTAAGGCACAAGCAGATCACCTACTAAACCATGCCAGGCCATACTTGTCCTGTTTCCCCCATGCTGGATCAAGATCATACCTTCCTTTATCATCAACCTAGTTGTGAGGGGTTCATCAAACATACCTTAAACTTAAGGGGTTTCCCTTTTCCTCTATACATGAGGAGTACCATGATTGAAACTATATCAACTTAATTCACGTCATGAGCATTAGGTATACCACTTCCCCTCTTAGGCCTAGGAACCCTAGGTTCACTTTTAGGTGTCCAACTGCATGCTCTATCTCTTAACCATGAATCAAGCTTGGAAAAGGCATGAAATGCACTTCCTGTCATCCTTCAACTCGAGAAACACTTAGAGTTGGATCCTCCTCAAGGACAAACAATAAGGTACAAGGCCACATGTCCTATTACAAATCCTCGTTAGGTTATACAGAACATCTTCTTCCTTTCTCAGAAGGTAAACACTTATACCATAGGCACACAGGTGCCAGAAGCCTCATCCTCTCTCTAGGGTTTGGTCCCTCTCATGGAAACCAAGACATCATCAACCTCTAGGGATCAAGCATGTGGTGACCACTATCATCCACTAAGGTCGCATCATCCTCAACTCCTGACTTCTCCTCATATCTCAGAGTCTAGGATTCCAACATTCTTGTTGGGTTTCCTGCTCTCTCTCTAGAGCTAACCCTACAACCCTCCTCACCATTAGAGGTCCTCTCTTCATGAAGGATCAAACTCAAAAGCATGCCCCTACCTGGATGAAGCCTATGTTCCACTTATGTTTGCTCAAGGTTATCCATATCTCTTATGCTTGTCACATAAGCTATCCATCAAACTCATCCTGGCCAGGGTTTCAACCTATTTCTCGCACCACTGATGCCTACTAGGTGCCTATTATTCCATGCTCATATCATCTCATGGGGTTTCCATGGGTTCTTCTCTATCCTTATCAAGGAAGGAGCTATCCTTCGTCCTAACCTACATGACCCCTTTCCAGGGTTGGGTCACCAACGGTACTCGGTCATCCAACTTGTCATGGCTCATATGGCATCCTAGGCATGTCCATCCAAAAACCTGGTATACCAAGACATCTAGCTCTTCGTGTCATCTCCCTCTCTAACCTTCACTTAGGGTTAGGGTTAACATCATCCTTAGAGGATGTGCGAGGTCTCTACTTTTAATGGAGATCTCTATCTCCAAGACTAACTCTCTTTACTTTTCCTCCTGACAAGGAGGTCTTATTCTCAGGTCTCTCCTAAGGGCATGACAACTTATGTCATACGACCTAAGCATGTATCTATTCTTTAGTTTGCGCTTAATCTATTAAGCTTATGTCCATGACATCTTATTTACATGCTTTTCATTAATTTGACAGAGGATTCCTTAGACCTTATCAACCTTACTCATACCTCAAGAGGGTGAGGAGAAGAGAGAAAACCCTAATCCTTAAGGTCCTTAATAGAATTTGAGTTGAGAAGGGATGAATAAGATGAGAAAGTCCTAAAGGTATCTTATTTCGATTCATACCCTAAGACTTTGGCCAGGCAGTCACACGGATCTGGGAGTCCTCGTATTCCGACAAGCAGTGCAGAGGAAAATATTTCCAGCCCCCAGTCGTGATCCTTTTCTAGATACCTCTGTCTTTCGGATAATCCTCTAATAACTCCCTTGGGTTCTATGGAGTTTGTAAAATTTAATAATTATTAACAATTAAGTGGAGAACCTTGGATCTGATACCAAATGTAATGACCCCACCTTCTGATAACCCCCATTTAAGGGAGACCGAAAGGTCGGTGCCGTTATCTGATTTTCTGGATCAAGGTTCAAAAATTAATTGGTAACAATTATTAAATTCTACTAGACTATACTGAAAAGTTGTAATAAATAAACTTTTGCATACCTTTGAAATTTTTTGATTTCTAAACTTCTATCCAGGAATGGGACTAACTAACTAATCCTCCTTGGACTTTAATTCGTGTATTTCACAATATGACGATTTACTGTTTGTCCTTTTTGTTTTATACCTAAAACACCGACAAACAAAACGTCGGTCAGCCAATGTTGGTATGTGGGGGATTCATTAATCATGCAATTATCCATAACAATATATTGCATTCAATTATCATTTAACAAATGATTTTATGTTTTAAGTATAACTACGCGATCCATGTGTACCCTATCCCCTACGTTGTCCCTGCAGTGGACCTGGATACTACCTCCCTTATGGTAGATGTAACATCGCTGACCTAGGTTATGAACTAACCCTAGGTGTTTTTCTTATATATGCGATTAAATGTTTGTGGTTATCTTTTGATATGTAATTAAAGCTTCCGAGGAACATATATTTCCATTTCAACCCTTTTTAAACAATGTTGCAATATTGTTTTGTTAAATATGGACTAAAGTGCAAATTACCCAATTAAAGGGGTTAACTTGCAATTTGCACATGTTGAGATGTTCCTATGATGTTGATACATCATAAGAATGTATATGATATGGTGGAATAGATTCCACAAGCTTGAGCACCAAGATATAGCTTGTAGAGTAATCCTTGTGCTTTAAAACCTAGTTTTGGTGTAAAGTGCAATTTACCCAAAACTTAGGGTGCAACATGTAAAATATACCCTCTATAGTATCTGTCATGTTTCTTGGCATCATGTAGAGCAAAGAAAATGAGAAGGGCGCTTCATTTGAATGATCAAGTAAGAAAGATAACCTTAATATTTAAATAACTAAGATTTATGCAAAATGGCCCTTTTATATATATGCAACTTAGTAAGATGTTTGGTTTCCATTCCTTTTAACCTTGGATAAGGGAGAGGTTTTGCATGAGAAAATGAGTAAGGAACGTGGCCAAGGGTGGAGCAAGCAAGAGTGGATGGGCTTAAGAAACAAAAAGAAATGATTATCTTTTTCTTGCCTTGAAAATACCCCTAAAATATATAAGAAACCTTTTTCCCCCAAGCAAGGGATCGTTTCCCTTCATTCCATCTCCTCATTCTCTTGCTTTGGCCGACCAAGGAGAAGCTCAGGAGCAGAGGAGGACGACCAATCTAGTTTGGTAAGTATGGATCATCATCCATCTCGAATTCATGGTGGGAACCCTGATACAAGGTTGGTTTGTTAGTTTTTCTTACATAACTCTTCTTTCTAGCCATCTTCTCCATCCAAATCTTGAAGAACGGACCTTGGGCAACCTCTGGAGCTTCATACACCATTAAAGCTACGAATCTTGGAGCTCTAGATCAGATTTAAAGGCGGGTTTTATAACTCTAACCCTTAAGTCTAGTTAATGCATCTTTTTCTCCTAGAATCGTTGCTTGTTCTTCTTCTTTAAGATACTTCCAAGTGTGCTTGCAAACAATTCCTTGGAGAACCGCCCCTATTCTTGAGGTAGAAGATGATGGCATTAATATCTATGTTTATCATAAAATCTTGCTTTAGCAAACAGTCTATCAACGTTTCCAAACGGTTTCCCAAACCGTTTGGGAGCAAACGGTTTCAAACCGTTTGAGTGTAAATGGTTTCACAAGACCACATGCAAGAAAATGGTTTAAAGACCATTTGAATGTGTTGACCAGGCATTGACTGTTTGGAGGTATGTTTTAAATAATGTGGAATAATCACCCACCAAAAATCATCATCTAATTCCAAGTAAATCATCAATTTAAGGCACATTAATCCTCTAAATCCTAATCGGGTTATTTGTTGTTTTCAATAAGTTAATCATGTTGAAGTTTGGGTTGAGTGGCCCAAACGGTTTCAAAACCTTTTGGGGATCACCCAAACGGTCTCAAGGCCGTTTTTTGATCACCCAAGACCGTTTGGAGGTCTAGGATTAAGTGGGGTTGATCAATTGAGGGTCCAATGATAACAAGTTGATAAATAATTAAGTGTTGATTTGGTGACCAAACCTAGGGTTCAACCCTTAAGTGAATGACTTGGTTTTTGATGAAATAATGGGAAAACGGTCTAAAGACCGTTTGTAGGATGTCCAAATGATCCCAAGACCGTTTGGGGGTCACCCAAGACCGTTTGGAGGTCTAGGGTTGACCATGGTTAAATGGTTGAAGATTGAAAGGCAATAAGTTAAAGTATAACCGATTAGTGACCTAATGATCAAATCGATGAATCAAACCTTAATAGGTTGAGTTATTTTTTCATGTGGACTTGAGACAACGGTCTCAAGAACGTTTGGAGGTCATCCAAACGATCCCAAGACCGTTTGGGGTCAAATTATGACCAAATAGAATGATGGTTTAATCGTTTCAAATCAATTAGACTCATGTTGATACATGTTGAAGGGTGATCGATTCTAAACCCTAATTCAATTGATCCAAGCCCTAATTGTTGATCAATTGAGGGTCAATTGAGTGTCAAATCAGTAGAGGATTGACCTAATTGACTCATTTGATAAGTGGCTAACAAGTGCATGAACGATTGAGGGGTTCAACATTGGAAACCCTAATTCAATTGGAATGGTTGAGATACTTTTTGGTCCATGCGGTTTTGAGGTGGTTTGGACCAAACGGTCTCTAGACTATTTGAGTCCAAACGGTCTCAAGACCGTTTGGGACCAAACGGTCACAAGACTGTTTGGGACCAAAGAATCTCAAACCGTTGGGTGCCCATGCGGTTTCAAGATCAATTTTGCCCATGCGGTTTCAAAGTCAAAGTTGGCCAAACGGTCAACAAGACCAAACCGTCTTCACTCCACCTTGGGCAAATGGCTTTGAGTGTACATTTCATTAAATGGTTTCAAAGTCAAACCAGACCAAATGGTCAACACCTCCAAACGGTTTCAAGGTACTTCCAAGACCGTTTGGGGGGTTGGTGTCCAAGACCATTTGAGGTCTAAATAGGTCAAGAGCATTTGATGCCTTAGTAGTCAAGATGGTTTAGTAATTGATTAATCTAAACCCTAGATATACCTAAGGTGTTTAAGTGACCAAGCAATTAGTGGTTTGATGCATATTATGATCAATGGTGAACATTACAAAAGTAACCCTGATGGGATAGTGTGACTAATAATCCTTGATCAAGTAAACCCTAATGATCATAATGGTGATGGCATAACTTATGTTGTCAAGGTTGATTTGACTTAGTCTAATTAAGAGTGATGTAAACATCACCTAGTAGTAAGAGGAGAGAGAAGACTCCTAATATGTATGAGAATCAAGTAATAAACTTCCTACATGTATGAATGCATCTAATTAGGGTATGATTCTTCATGATGAGATCATGGAAACCCTGATTATGATGGATAAATGAATCTTAACCTAATTTGAAGGCATTAATGTAAGTAATTCTCATATGTTGTCATGATCTTAATTCTTTGTAATGTGAAAAGTAAACCCTAATTTATGGTAATGTGATATAATGTGTATAGTAAACCCTAATCTAGGGAAATGTGATGGTTTGAACAATAAACCCTAATTTTAGATTATGCTTTTAAGCATGACACTCTATAATTGATTATGGAATGAATAATCATTATGCTTTTATAAGTTAAAGGGGTTGAATAACCCTATTTGAATTAAAAAGGAAACCTAACCCTAGAAACCAGCCGTTGTGATGTGACATGGTCGTGGTATTTTTTCTGTAACACGACCGTGCTAGGTAGCACGACTGTGGTGGCTTATTCTTGCACGACCGTGCAAGATAGCACGGTCGTGGTGTTCTATATGAAATTGGAAAGGAACTTATATTGTGCTGGTATAGATACAATGTGCAAGTTATCAATTATGTTAGTTATGCATGTGTTTATAAAGAAGTGATCATAACCAGGTAAGGGTTATGATGCCATATTCATTGATAGCATCTTATAAGCTTTCAAAGTAATGATATGATATGTTTCCTAGTGAAAAGTAACATATGGAATTGATATACTGTATGTGTTGGGTTTTAGAGGAGGCAGAGAAGCAGCGGAAACAAAAATTTTCTCCCCAAACCCGAAACAAAAGGAATCACGTCAACATCTATATAATAGGAAAGATGGTTTGTGAATCATACCTTGTCCCGAGGCTTGCTCGGAGACAATACCACGTGCCTTGCGCGGTCTTCACCTCCGATCTTGGATGGTGTCTGTGCAGCTCCTGGTCACACCGGGACTAAAGAATCCTCCTCCTACCGGACTGTCGGATGACAGTTGTCCTCCTAAGCGGCAGTGACCTCCCGCCTCTGAAGTAGTCCACACGGACCACCCGGAACTCCACTCTCCTTGTCCCACAAGGAAGTGGAAGGAGTCGCACCCTCCTGTTGACGTACTAGTTGCCAACACACTCTCCTGCTGTCAATTGCAACTGCAGTTGTCCTTCCCTTGCTGCACCTCCCTTTGCGGGAAGCACTTGCTCGGGCTCTCTCTCGGTTACCAAAACCAGAGAGAATGACAACTTTGCAGAGCAATCAACTTGCACTGAGTTGTACTTTGAGAAGCCCCCAATACCCCTATATATATAGGTGGGTCATGGGATAGGGTTCTCTGTGCCCGACAATACGGGACTAAAGCAGGAGTAGAAGGGTTCAAGAATTTTCCACAAAAAGCAACCGGTTCGCAACTTGAAATGATCGGTTCACAACTGAACCGATCGGTTCGGCCATTGAGCCGATCGGTTGGACCTGAGCCGATCGTTTGGGGCACTCCAACCGATCGGTTGGTTCCCTGAACCGATCGGTTCATAGTCCTAATCCGGCTCAAAAAGACTTTCCTTGTTTCGTTCCCAATTGGTATCGAATACCAATGTTATTCCCAATCAAATTGGGCAATTTGAAACCAAAGGAAAATTCTTGCCGACATGACTTTTTCCAACTGGTCGGTTGCACCAGTTGAGCCGATCAGTTCAACCCTTGAACCGGTCGTTTCAACCTGGGCATGAGCCGATCGGCCTGGACACTCCAGCCGACCGGTTCAGCAACCTCAGCCGACCGGTTCATCACATGAACCGATCGGTTGGGAGCACAGGTTGGGCAAAATCAGTCAATTGCGATTTCAATCAATCCGATACTCCAATCAATGCGTCCAACACCTTGAACCATACGATATTGAGCCATCGACTGATTGAGTGTTTAATTGAACTAATAAACTCCTTTAGTAATCAATCTAAACATTGCTTTGTGGACAAAACTCCTCTTCCAGGTTAAATCCTATGTGTGTGACCCTGCAGGTCCATTTCACGTTGGCAGTGAAAGTCCATAACACTTATGACTTCACAAGCAAAGAGCGGTGCATAGTCACACATCATTGCTACCCAAGTGAAAGTAGAAAGTTGGAGAACAACTTTCATCCTACAATCCGTGAATGGTGTTACAGTGAATGTATAATTCCTTTGTCACTGATATCCAGAATGAACTCGAGGCATGGAACAGTCATCCTGTCAATGTTCATTCATTTCCTTGATCTCAGAGTAGACCGAGTGAGATGTGTATGACATCAATATCACATATTGATTCACACGTGCATGCGCATGCCTTTCTCAATCCTACTCATCAAGTGGCCAAGGATATCAAACTCCCTTAGGAGGGACAAATCCCATATCTATCACTCACCCCTCAAAAGCCCCATGTGTCAAAGCCACCCAATCATCACCTTTATAACAACCCATGTTTCAGGACTGCGTTTGATGATGTCAAAGTGTACCCAACGACATGTGTTGAGTGTAGCGATTTCAGGTCTAATAATCACACTCACCACCATCACTATGAGAGCTGACTGTGACTACCAAGTCATGATTCCATGTGTCACTCTCACAGTGGGTCTGTCCGGTACCTTGTTCTCTAACAAGTACCTATGTGCTTGGTTTGATATCACCATATCATGACTAATGAGATTCTATCATCAACCAACACACAATCTAGCCTTTAGTGTTATTGATGTCTATGGTTATTTCCACAATAACAACCGACTAGGGACTAAACAAGAAAGAATACTCTTAGCATCTGTATGATCTCATCGTTTAGGTCCTCAACCCAAAAGCATACGTCATTGAGTAAAACAATATTTAGACATCTATCATGTTACACCATTATCTCAGAAACAGTTTAAACATATAGATTGGAAATTTCCTTTATTATTATTCAAATCATTTACAAAGTATCCCATTACAATCATCATATGACTTGCTCTATGGGCATACATACCAACAGTATGAGCCATGGGAAATATCTGCATTACTACAATCAAAGTCATATTGTTAAATGACTTGATGTCAATATGTTACTTGGTAACAAGAGACTTAATAATCTGAGGGTTTGAATACCCATGTTCCTGAACCATAATGATGAGATGGTTAGGGATTGATATCCCAGTGTTAACAATAGGTGACATAGACTTTATATGATTAGTACTCTTTCTTTATAGCAATTGTTTTAATGTTTTATGTTTGGAAACATGTCTGATGCTACAAGAATACTATAATGTACTTAAATAATCAAGTATAATGATATCATGTAGAGCCCTGACCATAGATCCATCATTGTCAGAAGTTTAATGATGGTGAAATAGGTTTTCCTAAGGGAACTCCTGGAGAGAATACTTTTGAGTATGTGGGGGTTATGGATGTGAATATCCTTACATCCTAATGTAGGATTTGATGTGAGATGTACATGTAATCTCCCAATCCCTCATTATATGTTTATGCCGGGATGATGTATCATTAATCTCTCGATGATGTTGTTAATGCCACATCGATGTGAGATAAACAAGAAATCCCTCGATGGCGAAGAGAGTACAGAACGCCACTGTAACTCTAATAGAAAAGTTGCCAGGATACCCTGGAAAGCTATTATAGCAGAGACATAAGATGTCCTGCATGTTGTTCCTCATACTGACTAAGGGGGATGAGGTCATAGGAATCCGGCTCTTCTAATGACCTATGTATGGTACCGATTGTGATTTCGTAATGGTCGGTTGGAGAATGAGAGGTGTAACTCATCTCCTCAGGGCATAAATATGTTTGAAAAACTTAATCAGCTGTGTAGCATAACTGCTTAGGTTGAACTACGAGAAACAATGATTGAAGTTACATTGTTTATAGTGTTCTAGTTAAATAACTAGTATACATGTTCTTCATATTCCTTATTGATATATGTCTTGTCATTCAATTAAGTTATAATTGAAATGATTGCTTAAAAGAATGTTGCTTCCCTTAGTTTATACAATGTTAAATCTGCTGTTGAATGTTTATAATTCTACTGCTTAATGTTACTCCTTTATTGCAATAACAAAACTTCTGGCGGAGAGTTATAACTCTCGCTGGGACAATTATTCAAATTGTCTCACCCCCGTGGGTTTTGACTTTTTAGGTAGACGCCGAGGACGCAGGAACCCATCAGTGGGTGAGCAGCAACAGCAACATCAGGGACAACAGTGATTCTCAGGTGGAGACACTCTCTGTCAAGTCTTGTAGATAGTATGTCCTATGTGTCGTCTATGTACTCTCAGGTCCTAAGAGTCAGTAGATGTTTAAAGATAGATCTGAGATTTTTAGCTTAATGCCTCGAGATTTTTGTATCTTGCCTTGTATAGCTCACAAGGTAGTTGATGTTTGTAATACTCGAGATGTGACATTACACAGATGTAATGATGGATCAGTCTATAAATAACTTATCATACTTCTTTATGAAAGAGTTTTATCAGTTATAGATCTCTTTACGAAAAGTTTTATTTTTTTGTGATTTTTAATACTTCTGCTGCTAACGAAACGCTTCTGCATTAGTTTAAAATTAGTTAATCTCATGTTTTATAAGTTGGATCCCACAATTAGTGGTATCAGAGCTCTAGGTTCGCTGAGTCTACAGAGACATAGGACTTAGGATGTTGGGTCTGTTCTAGTGTCTTCCAGTATTTCTGATAGTATCTTTTGCTCATTTAGGAGGAGACGATAAGATTAAGGATGTATGGGCCACACAAAGAATGCAAGGAACACGTTGCAGAAAGTAGTGTTGCTGCACCCAGAGAAGGTGCAAGAAACCGAGAAAGGGAGGAACTTGTGCCTGAACCACCCCAGTTCAATCCAACTGACATGGGGAACCCAGCCGTCCAAGCCATGTTTGGGCAATTTATGACTGCCATGACACACATGACTGATAGGATGCCTATACCTGCACCTAGGGCACCTACCCATCCTGAAGGACAAGGAATCGGCAAGACATTTGAATGACTTCGCCGAGTTGGAGCCACAGAGTATGCTGGAACAGCTGACCCAACAGATGCTGACTTATGGTTAACTGAACTAGAGAAGGCCTTTAGAATCCTGAACATCCCAGAAGCTGAGAAGGTTAGACATGCTGTATATCTTCTCAAGGAGAGTGCTGGTCATTGGTGGACCATGGAGGAACAGAAGAGGCCAGGTGTAGAGGTTTTATGGGAAGTCTTCCGATGGGAATTTATCAATAAATATTTCCCTATGACGTTCTTGGACGAGAAAATCTCTCAGTTTGAGAGGTTAAGACAAGGTCCAATGAACATTAACGAGTACGAGGCTAAGTTCATGGAGCTTTTACGGTTCTGTCCGCACATGGTAGCTATAGATGAAGAAAGGATTAGGCATTTTGAGAAAGGGTTAAACGCTAAGTTGACCACCCATGTGTCTGCTCTGGAGAACAGAGAAAGGTTTGCTACCTTTGTTGAGTACGTCAGAAGGGTAGAAAGGTCTGTGGTAGAGAAGGGACAGACCCAGAACAAGAGGATGTATCCCCAATTCCAAGGATCATCATATAAAGGTTTTAAGAAACCTAGGTTTTCTGCACCTACACCACCACCTAGATTTAGTACCCAGATGCAGTGGACATCGAATAGGGGTAGAGGATGAAGCCTACCACTAGAAGGAGCTCGCAGTTCAGCATCTATGTCGGTCACATGACCACCCAGACCACAACAACTGAAAAGAAGTTGTTATATATGTGGAAAGATGGGGCATCTGATGAAGGATTGCAGAGCCAGAGAAGTGAGTGTAACTCAACCCCAGAGGCAAAGTCAGCACATATCTCAAAGGAGAAAATTTCCAGGAGGAGCTAGAGGATGTGGACAAGCATCCCAAGCTGGATCATTGACACCCAGTCAACGAGCACCGAATCAACCACAGACAACATCGGGATTTTATGTGATGAATCCACCTGATGCAGTGATCAACCCTCGGGTAGTGGCAGGTCAGATGGAACTGTTATATTCTCATATGTCTACATCTTGTGTTGTATCTATTTTAATTGATCCGGGTGCTACGCACTACTTTATCACTCGAAGAGTGATTCTTGACAGCAACTTGACTATAAGTCATAGAGAAGATAGTTTGTTGCTAGAAACTCCATTGAGGGGATCTGCTGTGCTGCATGAGGTATGTTCTCCCTACATCCTCTTCTTTTCTGAACATCGCATTCAAGTGGATCTTATACCACTTGAGATGCATGGATTTGACATAATCCTGGGGATGGATACCTTAGAAAGGTATAAGGTTGTCTTGGATTGTGAGTCCAAGCAAGCTGTGTTTACTGATAATAGTGACACATGGATCTTTTAAGGAGAGAGAAAGATTCTACCCACCTATCTTGTGTCAGCTATGGTTGCTGAAAACCTGATGAGGCAAGGATGTTACACATTCTTGGCCCATGTGGTAGATACTACCATAGAGAGTCCCAACCCTGCGGAAGTTCCAGTAGTCAGGGAATTTGAAGATGTATTTCCTGAAGAACTTCCAGGTGTGCCACCGCCTCAGGAAATTGATTTGGAAATCAATCTAATTCCAGATACAAAACCTATAGCACAAACACCATATAGGATGGTGCATGCTGAAATGGCAGAACTCAAGAAACAGCTGCAAGAGTTGCTTGAGAAGGGTTTTATCTGACCGAGTACTTCACCTTGGGGTGCTCCGGTCCTCTTTGTTAAAAATAAAGACGGTTCAATGTGGTTGTGCATTGATTATAGACAGTTAAATAAAGTAATAATAAAGAATAAGTATCCTCTGCCAAGGATTGATGATCTCTTTGACCAGTTGTGTGGTGCAACTATCTTTTCAAAGATAGATTTGAGGTCGGGATATCACCATAAGGATGGTGACATATCTAAATCTGCCATTAGGACAAGGTATGGTCACTATGAGTTCAAAGTTATGTCGTTTGGACTAACAAATGCACCAGTTGCATTTATGGAACTCATGAATAGAATCTTCCGACATTTTCTCGATCAGTGTGTTGTCGTCTTTATAAATGACATCCTGATCTATAGTAGAGATGCTCAGTAGCATGAACAACATCTTCGTCAGGCTCTAACTTTGCTAAGGAAGCATAAGTTATATGCTAAGTTTAGCAAGTGTGAGTTATGGTTTCCAGAAGTATCTTTCCTTGGACACGTAATATCTGCCTCGGGTATTCGTGTTGACCCTATAAAGGTAGAATGTGTTCTACTATGGGAACAGCCGAAGACACCGATTGAAATCCGTAGTTTCTTAGGGTTGGCTGGCTATTATCGGAGTTTCATTAAGAACTTTAGTTCTATAGCCTTACCCTTGACTAAGTTGACCAGGAAGGATGTTCCTTTTGTTTGGAGTGATAATTGTCATAAATCTTTTCAGATGTTGAAGGAGAGGTTGACAAGTGCACTTGTACTTGTGTTACCTGAGCAAGGGAAAGGATATATAATTTTCTGTGATGCCTCCAAGAATGGACTTGGATGTGTGTTGATGCAGGATAAACAAGTGATTTCTTTTGCTTCCCGACAGCTTAAGAAACATGAGGAAAATTATCTGACACACGATCTAGAGCTAGCTGCTGTGGTTCATGCCTTGAAAATCTGGAGACATTATCTTTATGGAGAGACATTCCAGATTTTCACAGATCATAAGAACCTTAAGTATATCTTTTCTCAGCATGAGCTTAATATGAGGCAACGCCGCTTGATGGAGTTAATCAAGGACTATGATTGTATAATTGATTACCATCTAGGGAAGGCCAATGTAGTTGTTGATTCTTTGAGTAGGAAATCAGCAACACCAACCCTAGATAGAGCACAACTGAATTCCTTAGTGTGCTCAAGGAGAAATATGCTTATCTCCTTAAGGAAAAACAATGTACAGTTAAAAGTATCATTGTTAGCCAGGTTGTTAGCTGAGATGCATATAAAACCTACGCTGAGACAGCAGATCAAGGAAGCATAGCAAGTTGATGTTGTAGTTCAACTGATTAGATCGGAATATGGCAGCAAGAAACGAGATGGTTTCCAGGATTCAGATGATCAAGTAGCCTGTTATCATGGTAGGATGATAGTACCAGATGTAGATAACTTAAGAAATTTAGTCCTGGAAGAAGCTCATTCTTGAATGTATGCTATGCATCCAGGAAGCACCAAGAAGTATCGCAACTTGAAAGATATGTATTGGTGGCCTGGTTTGAAGAATGACGTTGCTGAGTTTGTTATGCGGTGTCCTGTGTGTCAGCAAGTTAAAGCTAAACACCAGAAGCCTGCAGGAACAATGCAACCCTTTCCCATACCACAGTGGAAGTGGGATCACGTGACCATGGACTTTGTTGTTGGCCTACCCAAGACAGCCAAAGGACATGATTCCATCTGGGTAATAGTTGATAGGTTGACAAAGATAGCTCATTTCTTGCTTGTCAAAACAACCTATTCTGCTGAGAAGTTAGCATAGTTATATGTTGATGAGATTGTGCGACTGCACAGAGTCCCAATTACTATTGTTTCTGATAGAGGTCATAGTTTACGAGTCATTTTTGGGAGCGACTTCATAAAGCTTTAGGCACACAGTTAAAGTTTAGTAAAGCCTTTCATCCTCAGACTGATGGACAATCAGAAAGAACTATATAGACTTTAGAAGACTTTCTTAGAGCATGTGTTCTTCAGATTACAGGGAGTTGGGATCTACACCTAATCTTAATAGAGTTTGCCTACAATAATAGCTATCAACATAGCATTGACATGGCACCTTATGAAGCTTTGTATGGAAGACGTTGTAGATCACCCCTATGTTGGTATGAAACCGGTGAACACCAACTTTTAGGTCCTGATCTTGTGCATCAGACTACCGAGAAGATTAAAATAATACAACAACAGTTGAAGACTACACAAGATAGGCATAAATCTTATGCTGATAAGCGTCATAGACCTTTAGAGTTCCAAGTTGGAGACAGAGTGTACCTCAATGTCTCACCTTGGAAAGGAGTTCTGATATTTGGAAGGAAAGGAAAATTAACTCCTAGGTTTATGGGGCCTTATCCAATCATTAAACGGATTGGAAGAGTAGCTTATAAGCTAGAGTTACCACCAGAGTTACAGAAGTTACACCCTGTGTTCCACATTTCCATTCTTAGGAAATGTCACCCCTATACAGAATCAGTTCTGCAACCTATGGAAGTAGAGTTGAATGATGATGTATCTTATGAGGAAGGACTTGTGTCAATCCCTGATAAAAGAATTAAAAAGCTAAAAAAGAAAGACATAAGTCTTGTGAAAGTCCTCTGGAATCATCGTGGTGTTGAGGAAGCCACGTGGGAACTAGAGAAAGAAATGAGAAGGAAATACCCTTCTCTTTTCTCTTAATATGTTTTGTTGATTTCGGGGACGAAATCTTTGTAAGGGGTGGATAATTTGTAACATCCCTGACCTGGGTTATGAACTAACCCTAGCTATTTTGCTTATATATGTGATTAAATGTTTGTGGTTATCATTTTATATGTAATTAAAGCTTCTGAGGAACATATATTTCCATTTCAACCCTATTTAAACAATGTTGCAATATTGTTTTGTTAAATATGGACTAAAGTGCAAATTACCCAATTAAAGGGGTTAACTTGCAATTTGCACATGTTGAGATGTTCCTATGATGTTGAGACATCATAAGAATGCATATGATATGGTGGAATAGATTCCACAAGCTTGAGCACCAAGATATAGCTTGTAGAGTAATCCTTGTGCTTTAAAACCTAGTTTTGGTGTAAAGTGCAATTTACCCAAAACTTAGTGTGCAACATGTAAAATATACCCTCTAGAGTATCTCTCATGTTTCTTGGCATCATGTAGAGCAAATAAAATGAGAAGGGCGCTTCATTTGAATGATCAAGTAAGAAAGATAACCTTAATATTTAAATAACTAAGATTTATGCAAAATGGCCCTTTTATATATATGCAACTTAGTAAGGTGTTTGGTTTCCGTTCCTTTTAACCTTGGATTAGGGAGAGGTTTTTCATGAGAAAAGGAGGAAGGAACGTGGCCAAGGGTGGAGCAATAAAGAGTGGATGGGCTTAAGAAATAAAAAGAAATGATTATCTTTTTCTTGCCTTGAAAATACCCCTAAAACATATAAGCAACCTTTTTCCCCCAAGCAAGGGATCGTTTCCCTTCATTCCATCGCCTCATTTTCTTGCTTTGGCCATCTAAGGAGAATCTTAGGAGCAGAGGAGGATGAACAAGCTAGTTGGGTAAGTATGGATCATCATCCATCTCGAATTCATGGTGGGAACCCTGATACAAGGTTGGTTTGTTAGTTTTTCTTACATAACTCTTCTTTCTAGCCATCTTCTCCATCCAAATCTTGAAGAACGGACCTTGGGAAACCTCTGGAGCTTCATCCACCATTAAAACTATGAATCTTGGAGCTCTAGATCAGATTTAAAGGTGGGTTTTATAACTCTAACCCATAAGTCTTGTTAATGCATCTTTTTCTCCTAGAATCATTGCTTGTTCTTCTTCTTTAAGATACTTCTAAGTGTTCTTGCAAACAATTCCTTGAAGAACCGCCCTTGTTCTTGAGGTAGAATATGATGTCTTTAATATCTATGTTTATCCTAAAATCTTGCTTTAGCAAACGGTCTCCCACCTTTTCCAAACGGTTTCCCAAACCATTTGGGAGCAAACGGTTTCAAACCGTTTGAGTGTAAATGGTTTCACAAGACCGCATGCAAGAAAATGGTTTAAAGACCATTTGAATGTGTTGACTAGGCATTGACTATTTGGAGGTCTGTTGTAAATAATGTGGACAAATCACCCACCAAAAATCATCATCTAATTCCAAGTAAATCATCAATTGAAGGCACATTAATCCTCTAAACCCTAATCGGGTTAATTGTTGTTTTCAATAAGATAATCATGTTGAAGTTTGGGTTGAGTGGCCCAAACGGTTTCAAAACCTTTTGGGGATCACCCAAACGGTCTCAAGACCATTTGGTGATCACCCAAGACCATTTTTAGGTCTAGGATTAAGTGGGTTTGATCAATTGAGGGTCCAATGATAACAAGTTGATAAATAATTAAGTGCTGATTTGGTGACCAAAGCTAGGGTTCAACCCTTAAGTGAATGACTTGGTAATGGTTGAAGATTGAAAGGCAATAAGTTAAAGTATAAACGATTAGTGACCTAATGATCAAATCAATGAATCAAACCTTAATAGGTTGAGTTAGTTTTTGATGTGGACTTGAGAAAACGGTCTCAAGACCGTTTTGAGGTCATCCAAACGATCCCAAGACCGTTTGGGGTCAAATCATGACCAAATTGAATGATGGTTCAATCGTTTCAAATCAATTAGACTCATGTTGATACATGTTGAAGGGTGATCGATTCTAAACCCTAATTCAATTGATCCAAGCCCTAATTGGTGATCAATTGAGGGTCAATTAAGTTTCAAATCAGTAGAGGATTGACCTAATTGACTCATTTGATAAGTGTCTAACAAGTGCATGAACGATTGAGGGGTTCAACATTGGAAACCCTAATTCAATTAGAATGGTTGAGATACTTTTTGGTCCATGTGTTTTTGAGGTGGTTTGGACCAAATGGTCTCAAGACCATTTGAGTCCAAATGGTCTCAAGACTGTTTGGGAGAAAACGGTCTCAAGACCATTTGGGACCAAACAATCTCAAACCGTTTGGTGCCCATGCGGCTTCAAGATCAATTTTGCCCATGCGGTTTCAAAGTCAAAGTTGGCCAAACGGTCAACAAGACCAAACAGTCTTCACTCCACCTTGGGAAAATGGTTTTGAGTGTACATTTCACTAAACAGTTTCAAAGTCAAACCAGACCAAATGGTCAACACCACAAAACGGTTTCAAGGTACTTCCAAGACCGTTTGGGGGGTTGGTGTGAAAGACCGTTTGAGGTCTAAATAGGTCAAGATCATTTGATGCCTTAGTAGTGAAGATGGTTTAGTAATTGATTAATCTAAACCCTAGAGACACATAAGGTGTTTAAGTGACCAAGCAATTAGTGGTTTGATGCATATTATGATCAATGGTGAACATTACAAATGTAACCCTGATGGGATAGTGTGACTAATAATCCTTGATCGAGTAAACCCTAATTATCATAATGGTGATGGCATAACTTATGTTGTCAAGGTTGATTTGACTTAGTCTAATTAAGAGTGATGTAAACATCACCTAATAGTAAGAGGAGAGAGAAGACTCCTAATATGTATGAGAATCAAGTAATAAACTTCCTACATGTATGAATGCATCTAATTAGGGTATGATTCTTCATGATGAGATCATGGAAACCCTGATTATGATGGATAAATGAATTTTAACCTAATTTGAGGGCATTAATGTAAGTAATTATCATATGTTGGCATGATCTTAATTCTTTGTAATGTGAATAGTAAACCCTAATTTAGGGTAATGTGATATAATGTGTATAGTAAACCCTAATCTAGGGAAATGTGATGGTATGAACAATAAACCCTAATTTTGGATTATGCTTTTAAGCATGGCACTCTATAATTGATTATGGAATGAATAGTCATTATGCTTTTATAAGTTAAAGGGGTTGAATAACCCTATTTGAATTAAAAAGGAAACCTAACCCTAGAAACCAGCCGTGGTGATGTGACACAGCCGTAGTATTTTGTCTGTAACACGACCGTGCTAGGTAGCACGACCGTGGTGGCTTATTCTTGCATGACCATGCAAGATAGCACGGTCGTGGTGTTCTATATGTAATTGGAAAAGAACTTATATTGTGTCGGTATAGATACAATGTGCAAGTTATCAAATCTGTTAGTTATGCAGGTGTTTATACAGAAGTGATCATAGCCAGGTAAGGGTTATGATGCCATATTCATTCATAGCACCTTATAAGCTTTGAAAGTAATGATATGATATGTTGCCTAGTGAAAAGTAACATATGGAATTGATATACTGTATGAGCCATGAGAAATATCTAGATTACTACAATCAAAGTCATACTGTTAAATGACTTGATGTCAATATGTTACTTGGTAACAAGAGACTTAATAATACGAGGGTTTGAATACCCATGTTCCTGAACCATAATGATGAGATGGTTAGGGATTGACATCCCCGTGTTAACAATAGGTGACATAGACTTTATATGATTAGTACTCTTTCTTTATAGCAATTGTTTTAATGGTTTATGTTTGGAAACATGTCTGATGCTAAAAGAATACTATAATGTACTTAAATAATAAAGTATAATGATATCATGTAGAGCCCTGACCATAGATCCATCATTGTCAGAAGTTTAATGATGGTGAAACAGGTTTTCCAAAGGGAACTCCTTGAGAGCATACTTTTGAGTATGTGGGGGTTATGGACGCGAATATCCTTATGTCCTAATGTAGGATTTGATGTGAGATGTACCTGTAATCTCCCAATCCCTCATTATATGTTTATGTCGGGATGATGTATCATTAATCTCTCGATGATGTTGTTAATGTTGCATCGATGTGAGATAAATAAGAAATCCCTCGATGGCGAAGAGAGTACAGAACACCACTGTAACTCTAATAGTGAAGTTGCCAGGATACCCTGGAAAGATATTATAGAAGAGACACAAGATGTCCTGCATGTTGTTCCTTATACTGACTGAGGGGGATGAGGTCATAGGAATCCAGCTCTTCTAATGACCTATGTATGGTACATATTGTGATTTTGTAATGGTCGGTTGGAGTATGAGAGGTGTAACTCATCTCCTCAGGGCATAAATATGTTTGAAAAACTTAATCAGCCATGTAGCATAACTGCTTAGGTTGAACTATGAGAAACAATGATTGAAGTTACATTGTTTATAGTGTTCTAGTTAAATAACTAGTATACATGTTCTTCATATTCCTTATTGATATATGTCTTGTCATTCAATTAAATTATAATTGAAATGATTTCTTAAAAGAATCTTGCTTCCCTTACTTTATACAATGTTAAATCTGTTGTTGAATGTTTATAATTCTACTTCTTAATGTTACTCCTTTATTGCAATAACAAAACTTCTGGTGGAGAGCTATAACTCTCACTGGGACAATTATTCAAATTGTCTCACCCCCATGGGTTTCAACTTTTTAGGTAGACGCCGAGGACGCAGGAACCCATCAGTGGGTGAGCAGCAGCAGCAACATCAGGGACAACAGTGATTCTCAGGTGGAGACACTATCTGTCAAGTCTTGTAGATCGTATGTCCTATGTGTCGTCTCTGTACTCTCAGGTCCTAGGAGTTAGTAGATGTTTAAAGATAGATCTGAGATTTTTGGCTTAATGCCTCGAGATTTTTGTATCTTGCCTTGTATAGCTCACAAGGTAGTTGATGTTTGTAATACTCGAGATGTGACATTACACAGATGTAATGATGGATCAGTCTTTAAATAACTTATCATACTTCTTTATGAAAGAGTTTTATCAGTTATAGATCTCTTTATGAAAAGTTTTAATTTTTTTGTGATTTTTAATACTTCTGCTGCTAACGAAGCGCTTCTGCATTAGTTTAAAATTAGTTAATCTCGTGTTTTATAAGTTGGATCCCACAGTAGATTCTCATTATACCCCTCATGACTTCACCTAATAGGTGAATCAATTTCTAGGACTGAGTCACATGGCACTACCCATAGGTAGCCCACTCCTTAACTCATGGTATGCTAAGAGTCTCATGGCACTACACATGTGAAGCCCAGTTTCTAACTCATGATACCCTAGACCTTGGTCTAGGTTATCCTTAGCCTTTGCATAGCCACCGGGGTAGGCTCGGATCTAGCCAGTTATACATGTATACTCATTGTGATAGTCATAGTCACTCTATAGTTGCATGAATTAAAACATCCAACAGTTATCTAAAGCCATGAGGGAAATGTCGATAAAATCCTCGGAAAACTAATCAGGATAATCAGAAGCATAACCACATACCTGTATTACAGATTCAGATACATAATTAACTTTGTAAAGAGAGAAAATCCAAACAATCAAGCAATTGCACAAAAACCCTGAAATAAACATTCCAACTTCATTTTATCAAAATTTATCCAATTCCATCCTATTCCTTAGGGTTTCTATTCCAATTTTAGGGTTTCTTGGAGACTAGGGTTTTGCCTTCATTCTTAGTTATCATGAACGCTAATTCCCCAAAAACACTTAAAACCTTTAAATTCTCTCCTTTTAATATTCCTAACAGTCTTAGGATCATTATTTTGTAATTTATCAAAATAACAAGGTTTTCTTCTTATTTTACCCTAAATTAGGGTTTTCATGTACATTATCTTTCATTTATAGACATAAACCCTAAATCAACCATCTTTGTGCTCAAAACGGATGAAAACTCCATGTTATCAATTAACAGGTTGATAATCCTCAATTTAACCTATCAAGTTACAAAGAATCATCCTTTATATACAATTAGGGTTTCTAATTAACTTGTAATGCATTTTTCTAACAAATCAAAGAACTTTTGAAAAACGAACTATAACTAGGTTCTCAAATCATTTTTATCAGGTTCCTTGCATTTTTCTACCCAACTTTCATATATAAAGTTTCTTCATATGAGGTTCCTAGCTATTACTATGATTTTAGCAAGGAAAAGAAATTTTCTGCAATTTCGATCAGAGAGGTATTTACCGAAATTCCTGGAGCATTGGATCGGTGCACCTATGGCCCTCCTGGTCGATCTGACGCTCCTAACTGGCCAGCTCCACTAACTAAGTGGCGCGCCCCGCTGCTTGCCGTCAGTCGTGGGATGATCCTTGGTCCACGGTGGACCCTCGATCAGACGCTTCACGATCTCTGATTCCACTACTCAGATGCGCGCCCTCTCCTTTTAGTCGATCCGTTGGATCGTGCTTGGTCTCATAGTGGTCCAGGGATCTACGGCTGCTGCTTGTCTCTTCCTCCTTTCTTTGTTCTTCAGAACGTGGTGGTGCCGCGGTGGCAACCTCACCTGAGCGTGAGCAATCGAGAGAGGGAGAGGGTGTTAGAGCTTAGGAATCTACCACCAAAGATCGTGAGGGTGAGAGCAACCACCCGAGGGCCTATTTATAGGCCATGGGGGTCTCTACCTAGGGTTTCTTAACCCCACCGTCAACTGCATCTTAGCCCAGTTGGGAATTTTTCTTATTCACGATGGGAACCCACCAAAGTAGGGTCGAGAAGCTTCTCCCCACACTCCCGAACCCAAAGAACAGGTTTCCATGCTTGCACAAGCATTGAATCGATCGGAATCAAAGGGGAAAGTTCCCCTATGGGCGTGCTACAGTCTGCATCCCATAGGACTCTAGACAAAGAGCTAGATCTGTTGGATCAAGATCTAACGGACATAAACATCCGCGCTCAAACAAAAGCGAATGATTTCCTAAATTCCAAGGAAAATTCTATTTTGAAGATAATCTTGAAAAATCGATAACTCTCAACTCTTAATTCCTTTTTGCCTCAAATTTTAAGGGAAACTCTTTTCTATTTTTTCTTTCATTCTATAAAAATTGGGATCATTATCTTAATTAAACGGTCCCTTTTCTTTGGTTGCAAGAAAACACCCTTTTATTCATATTTTCCATATATTCTTTATTTCCTTTGCTATTATATAATTATCTTGAGTTCTTTGAACCCCAAGGAACCTTTATAACTCGAAATCCTATTTTGGGAAAATATCTTTTAGCCTTTTAATCATCATTTATTCATTTTCTTATATATTCCATTATCCCATTGAATTCCTTTTTCATTTCTTTTTCTTTTTCTTTCAATTGGTATTCCTTTTAATATTAGAAACCTCATGGATACGAAAATTCACCAAGAAAACTCATTTATGCATCTTTCCACTCATTTTCCACATTTTATCATTATTTTCAATTTCTTTCTTAATAAAGAAATACTTATTTGATCCTTTCTTTTCGTATTGCACACTCTATGCAACATTGGTCTCCTTCGAACCCAAGGAACCCAAGAAGCACGAAATCCCTCTTTGGATTTTCCTTATAGAGGTTTCTACATTTCTCTTTTCTCAATTATTCAATTATTCATTCACTAATTGAATTTTCTTGTTATTTGGGCCCAATAGCCAATAAAGCCCACAACACAAACATCAAGGCTATTGTAAACAAAATCCATTTATTCGAACCAAATTATATCATTATTTGTTCAAATATCCTTAATATGAGAAATTACATTTCTCGGCAAATGGACCCAGAAATTGGGGTGGTAACAGTAAAGGTTCTTTGGAAGCACCATGGAGAGGATGAAGCCACATGGGAGCTAAAGACAGACATGGAAAAGAGTTATCCTGAGTTGCTTGTGTGATTAGTCAAATTTCGAGGAAAAAATTCCTATAAGTGGGGAAGGATGTTCTAACCTCAGTTTCACTTGTATTTTATTTAATTGCAATGCAATTATTTTAGTAAAAGAAACATGTTGTAAATTTGTGTGATTTGTTTTTGAAGTGTGGTTTTCTTTGCAAATTTCCCTTGAATGAATTATTTCATTATTGCTACTCTTTTATTAAACCAATAATGGATCAAAGTGAAAAAGGAGAAAAGAAAATTGCATAATAAGAAAAAATTTTAAAAAAGTGGATGATAATTAAGTGTACTGGAGAGAATGGTGTAGAATTCTCTAGAAAGTTGCATGGATGGCCACCATTAATGTGTTTTTGTCTACAAATGGTTTTTAGCAGAAAGGATAACAAAATAAAGATAATAGAAAAGAAATAAAGAGAAAAGGACAAGTTTTGATGCCTTAAATGTATGATTTTAGAGGAAGACTTGCATATCAAGAAACGTCCCTTTTCTTTTTGAATTTTGGTTCCAAAATTTTCACACATCTAGATAAAGTCATTTAAGATTTTCCCTTAAAATTTGAGATTAAAAGGAAGAATGGTTTGGCGGATATGAATTCTACAAAAATCCCTCAAGTGTATGGAATGACATTAAGTGTGACGATTTTATATTCCTATTATGAATTCCTCATTTCATCATTTTTAGTTAGCATGCGTCCTATGGATCGTTGGATCTGTGATCCAACAGTAGTGACGTTGTCACCTACCTCAGCCAAGATAGGAAATAAGGACTCTGACTCACTAGTTTTTCAAGCTGATTTCTTAATGATTTGATGCACGAGCAAGTTGGGAAATCACGCCATTGAATTTGGGAGCAAGAAATGCACCTACCTACCCAAGGTTTTACCTAGTTTGGCAACACTAGGAGATTCATCCAAATCACAGGGCAACTTTGGCCAACCACAAACTATAAAAAATACATAGATCCCCACTACAAACATCCCAAACGGTTGCAAGGACCGCCCTTGACTCCTCAATCATCTCTTTACCCTCCATTGCTCACTCCATCCTATTTGTTTCCCATGTCTACCTGCACTACCTCACCGAGGATGTTCTTTTTCATCTGATCATCTCCGACTAGTGGTTGGGAAATTGAAATCCTTGATGTGCTTCTCAGAATGAGGAGAAGGTGGAGGCGCTCTTAGTTGCTGACAAGGAAGCCTAGGATCCCGAGTCAACTCACGAGTTGACCACATGTCACAGCGTTGTTCACATGTGGCAGGTTGAACAAGGAAAGCAAGGGAATTACTTTATTGCCCACACATGAGTGTTATCAAGGTGAGGGTAATCTAGTCCTTTACTACCATTTTTCTCACTTAGTCAACTAGATAGCCATGTGAGCGGGTTGCTGACTTGGAGAGAGCCAATAGGCCGACTCAATCGAGTTGGCAGGGAGGGGCCCAGGACTCTTTTCCTAGGTGGCAGCCTACGATTAGCTTAAAATGAATTATTTTGTAAAAATCCTAATAATTAGTTGGATAATTAGATATAGGCATGTAATATATCATTTTTTCTTAGAAAAATGTAAGCAATCCAATAAAAATATGTACATTGCCTAAATATGCTTCTAGTTCCAAAAGTAACTAAAGTTGGCATCTTTAACATAGTTATTGAAGTAGAACCCTAAGTTCTAGGTTTTGATGATCCTAGTGAGTCCAATTGATGTTCATAATAAAATATTGATCCTTTATGGAACAAAAGAGCTACTTGAAAACTTATGTGAACTTAACAACCCATGATTTGGATAATTAGGGTTTCCTTGAGTATAACTAATGATGCGATTAGGGTTTGTCAACCCAAAAGTCATGAAAACTGGTAAAATAGGGTTTAGGACGCCAAAACCCTAATGAAACCTAAATTTGAGAACCAAATCAGTCTTAATGATGAGTTAGATAAAATAATGATACATGAGTGTAATGTTTTCACTTTCAAGATAACTACTTGGTTGTTTGTTTGGTTATTCATGGTTTCTCTTGCTTGGACATAAAGTGTGACACCCTGCCATCACATAGACAACGAGATGACACGCGAAAACATGCAGAACCATATATTACCGAAAACACGGGTTAATTAAAACCGATTGCGGAAAGCATACATACAAAACTTTTACAACCAGGCCCTGCAAGAAGATCATGTCATATATATATATATATATATATATATATATATATATATATATATATATATATATTCAAGATCACATGCCATATGTATTCACAACTTAAAGCCACCCACTATCGCAAAAGTGCATATTAGTTCATCACATGTTTATACATACATAACAGGCCACATACGGCCAGCAGCAGGATATAAAAAAATTACAGTAGCTAAACATCGTGAAACATCGCCAAAATGCTTCCAAGGACCTGAGAGTATAGGGATGACTCTAGGACTCTACTACAAAACCACCAAAACAGCAACATGTCCATCTCTTGCCTTCTACTGCTCTTCTTACTACTCGGTCGCAACCTCACGACCACCACCACGTCTAGAGTGATCACCTAAAAAGGGCGTAAACCAGCGGGGTGAGACACACAGTCCCAGCGAGAAACATAACTCCCGCCGCAACTATAAACCTCAAAGGTTAAAGCAGGTAACAGCCAATAACTGTATAAGCGTATAACAAGAGCAGCATACTGAGCAAAGCTATTATTACCATCAAGATTACCAAGATATCTGGGAGGCATATTACCAAGTATTTCTTTATGGAACATGATTGACAAGATAAGATTTATAAGAAATTATCACCGGATATAAGGATCGTTCATGTATCTGCAAGGTGTAACTAGATCATTTATGCAAGCAAGGCCTCAATCAATGTTCTGTGTTTGGCCCTAAGCAAGATATACGATTTTGCTGGATTACGTTTTATTATGCCCTGAGGAAGTGAGCCTTCCCTGCTCAAATCCAACCATTGGCTGCGAAGCCCAATCTGGTGCTATACAAGGTCTAAGGAAATCCAGACTCCATGACCTCACCTTCCCGTGGTCAGTACATGAATCATCAAGCAAGACCGCAATCTTATGCTTATAGGCCTCAGCCACTGGGTTAGCTCCGCAAGCTACCCATCTCTAGCTCACCTCATCATAGGTGCTAGTATATACATCCGATCCATGAACACATCATGGTCATCATCATATATCCTGAGCCATGGGTCTGTTCACCAAGCTTCATACATCCCAAGTCTGCAACTACAGTTGCACTCAACCCTCCTATTTTAGGCTAGGGGAAACCTCACATATTCAACAATATGCGCTCTAGGTAATCCCACATGATAAACTTGTTCCACCATCACCAAATACTGACGGTAATGGATCTATGGCCAGGGCAAACTACATGATATGTTTATCTATCATTGATTAGTATATTTTAATCCAATTATTGAGGAAAAACAAGGTATAAACATAGCCTTATAGAATTACATCACTATTGCCATCAACATATTGTCCAGAGACCTCAATCCCTCATGATATCAACCATTGTCTCTCAAGGCATCACAATCATGCATCAACATCCTCGGAACGCATCCCTTATCTCATCATCAGAGGATAACACCTCCACTAGGAACTCAGCCTTATATCAGGTCCTCAAACCTATCAACTTGTTACTTTATTAACAAGGATTATCATCACATTGTGCTAGTCAAAACACATATATCTCATAGCTATTACCAGGCCATGAATCCACATGAAATACATGCATGGTTAGTATATACATCATTAAAGCCATCATGGATGAACAGAAAGATCATACTATCAAGTATTACACGAACTTTAACATTCATAGTATTATAATCAATCAGGGACATATGTTATGCCTTATACTTGTAACCATATGCATGTGTTATATTAACATGCGAAGCAACATCATAAGCTTCCAAGCTTCCTGGTTCACAACCTACCATTATATCCCATCATCATATTTGCAGGATGCATGGTGATTACATCATGTCACTTGTGTTATTATTATTAAAAGAGAACCATCTATTATATACATTCCGGGTTATCAGAACCCTCACCAAAACTCCTACAACCCTCACTATAGGTATGGCCCACATTACTTAAACGAGAATATAGGCTCACCTCTCAACTTAAACGAGAGAGGGGTATTGCCCACATTACTAGAGCTCAAACTCACTTCTCTAGACCAAAGAGAGAAAGGAGTGTTTCTACCAAAGGAAACCTCAACTATGGTTCGGTCAACTAGGTGTAAAGGCATATAACCCATCCATAACATGAGCAACATCATACTCCTAGAATCCATAATATCAACAACATGTTATAGAATAAGAAACATACATGCACGGCTGATTGTCAACATATATGAAGCATGCAACATAGGGAAAGTAGTATATCTAGGGTTAGAAGTTATGTAACCCGCCTTAAGCAAACTACTCAAGCTCCAAAGCTCCAAGCTTCAAGCTCCTAGCTCCAAACACACTACTTCGGCCACCTCAAGAAAAGGAACAAGAAGCATAACCACCATGGCCGAAGAGTAAACAAGATGGAGAAGAAGATGCTAAGGAGAGAGGGAATATGCTTACCAAAGAACAAGACCCACCTAGGGTTCGGCCACCAAGCTAAGGGAATAAGAAGAAGAACTCCTTCAAGGGAATCGGCCACCAAGCTAAGGGAAGAAGAAGAAGAACTCCTTCAAGGGAATCGGCCACCAAGGTTGCAAGGGAGAGGTGTATCGTGCACCAAGGAAGAGAGGAGCAATAAAGAGCTAAAGGGTTCCTAAGGAAGAGAAAGGCAAGGCATATATAGATGGGGGTCAAGGTTAGACCAAGGCAAGGTGTCACCTTACCAAGGGACACTTGTCCACACGTTCCACCACCTTGCAAAACACGTGCACATGCCATGCCACAACTCAACCAAGGATCGGCCACATGTCCAAGATAGGGTGACACAACCAAGGCAAGAAGGTCAACAAAGGTCAAAGGCCGACACACTACTCCTCCATGACCGATACACCCTCATGGGCGATACTCCATGGATGATACAAGGCACACTTGCCCAATACAGGGCTCAACCAAGCAAAGCAAGGCCCAAAAGAGCTCAACCAAGCCCAAGACAACCCAAGGCATGGGCCCAAACCTCCCTCTCAACCCTAGAGGAAGCAAAGAGAGAGAAAGACATCTCTTAAGGTGACAAACTTGCTCTTCAACCCTATCTTAGGTTATTTTGCAAGTAGCACCTCAACTCTCAACTGAGCACAAGAAAACCCTAATCACCACTAAAAGGTGATTAGCAAGAAACCAAGCATCAGGTTTAGGCAAAACAAACAGGGTAAGCCCAAAATGAAGGTTAGGGTCCTTACAAGCCATAAACCTCTACAAAGGGATTTCGTCCCCAAAATCCGAAGAGAGAAGAAAGGGATACTTCCTCCTCATCTCTTCCTCAAGCTCCCACGTGGCTTCCCCAATGCCATGACGATGCCATAGAACCTTCACAAGAGTTAGGTCCTTCCTATTCAGCTTCTTTACTCTTCTGTCAAGGATCGCCATCGGACCCTCCTCATAGGTTACGTCTTCATCAAGCTCAACCTCAACTGGTTGTATCACTGTCCATGTGTCTGGATGACGTTTCTTCAGCATACTGACATGGAACACTGGATGCAACCTGTATAGCTCTAGTGGCAGCTCTAACTTGTAAGCTACCTTGCCAACACATGCTATTACTGGGTATGGCCCCATATATCTGGGTTCCAGTTTTCCTTTATTGCCAAACCTTAGCACGCCTTTCCAAGGTGAGACTTTGAGATACACTTTGTCTCCCACTTGGAATTCTAGAGGTCGTCGACGATTGTCTGCATATGACTTATGTCTGTCCTGTGCTATTTTCAACTTTTGTTGTATCACTCTGATCTTTTCAGTTGTCTGTTGTACTAATTTAGGACCCAAAAGCTGATACTCACCAGACTCATACTAGCATAAAGGGGATATGCACTTCCTTTCATATAAAGCCTCATAAGGAGCCATATCAATGCTCCACTGATAACTATCATTATAAGTGAACTCTATCAGACTGAGATGCATGTCCCAACTGCCTAGGAACTACAAAACACAAGCTTGGAGAAGATCCTCCAAAGTCTGAATAGTCCTTTCAGACTGTCCATCCGTCTGGGGGTGGAAAGCGGTATTGAACCTCAACTACGTTCCCAAAGCTTTGTGCAACTATTCCCAGAAATGACTTGTGAACTGAGGACCTCTGTCAGAAACTATTGTTGCTGGTACACCGTGCAAATGCACTATCTCATCCACATATACCCGAGCAAGCTTTTCTATTGTATACATTGTTTTTACCGGTATAAAATGAGCAGATTTTGTCAATCTGTCCACTATTACCCAAATGGAATCATGATTCCTAGTTGTCTTTGGTAGACCAACTACGAAATTCATGGTTATGCGATTCCATTTCCATTTTGGTATCGGCATGGGTTGCAATGTACCTGCCAACTTCTGATGCTCAACTTTAACTTGCTGACATACTGCGCACTTAGCCACAAACTCAACTACATCCTTCTTCAATCCAGACCACCAATACAGGTCCATTAGGTTATGATACATCTTGGTGACTCCTAGATGCATAGCATACATTGACGTCTGTACTTCCTCGAGTACTAGCTTTCTTAGATTATCACCACCGGGAACCACCATCCTACCATGATAGCAAACTAGTCCATCCTCGGACTCATGGAACCCATCACACTTTTCACTGCCAAGCTCTAACCTAATTAACTGCACTGCACCATCTGCCTACTGTGCATCTTTGATCTGTTGTCTCAACGTAGGTTTGACTTGCATCTATGCCAATAGTTCTGCCAACAAGGAAACTTCCAACTGCACATTCATCTGCCGCAAGGAGACAAACATATCCCGCCTATGGCATACCAAGGAACTCAACTGTGCTTTCTTTGTGGGGAGAGAAGAAGATTTTCTACTAAGTGCATTATCTACTACATTTTCCTTACCAGGATGATACTCAATGGTGCAATCATAATCATTGATTAGCTCCATCCAATGAGGTTGTCGCATATTCAGATCACTCTGCGAAAAGATATACTTCAAGTTCTTATGATCTGTAAAGATCTGACACACTTCCCCATAAAGATAGTGTCTCCAAATCTTTAACGCATGAACCACCACTGCCAACTCCAAATCATGTGTCAGATAGTTCTCCTCATGTTTTTTAAGCTGTCGCGAAGCAAAAGAAACCACATGATCTTCCTGCATCAGCACGCAACCTAAACCTTTCTTGGAAGCATCGCAGAAAACAACTTAACCTTTCCCAGGCTCTGGCAGCACTAGCACTAGAGCACTAGTCAGCTTCTCCTTCAAACTTTGGAAAGCTTGCTGACAACGATCATCCCAAACAAAATGTACATCCTTCCTGGTCAGCTTTGTCATCGACAACGCGATTGCACTGAAGTCCTTGATAAACCTCTGGTAGTATCCAACCAAACCCATAAAACTATGAACTTCTGTCAGCGTCTTTGGTTGCTCCCAATCTGCAACTAACTCCACCTTGTTAGGGTCCACTCTGACTCCTTCTGCAGATATCATATGACCTAATAAGGTCACTTCCTTCAACCAGAACTCACATTTGCTGAACTTGGCATACAGTTGATGTTGATGAAGAAGAGTCAACGCTTGTTGAATATGTAGCTCATGCTCTTGTCTATCCCGACTATAGATCAAAATGTCATCTATAAAGACTACAACAAACTGATCTAGGAATGGACGGAACACTCGGTTCATCAAGTCCATGAAAGTAGTAGGTGCATTGGTTATCCCAAACGGCATAACCACAAACTCAAAGTTACCATACCTCATCCTAAACACTGAATTTGGTATGTCATCCGCCTAAATCCCCAATTGATGATATCCAGACCATAGATCGATCTTTGAGAACACTATCGCACCACGCAACTGATCGAACAAATCATCTATCCTCAGCAACGGGTACTTATTCTTAATCGTGACTTTGTTCAACTATCGGTAATCTATGCATAGCCGCATTGACCCGTCCTTCTTCTTAACGAACAACACTGGAGCACCCCAAGGCGACATTCTTGGTCAGATGAAACCTTTCTCCAACAACTCTTGTAACTACTTCTTGAACTCTGCCATCTCTGCTGGAGCCATCCTATACAGTGTCTGTGCAACTGGTTGTATTCCTGGTACCCGATTGATCTCAAAATTAATCTCTCAAGGTGGGGGAACACTGAGAAACTCTTCAGGAAACACATCTGTGAACTCTCGGACAACCGTTACCTCCTCGAGGCTAGGACCTTTTGCCTTAGTATCCACAACGTGAGCTAAGAAAGCCTTACAACCTTGCTGCAACAACTTTTCTGCCACCATCACTGACACTAGACATGTCGAAAGAATCTTCCTATCTCCTTGGAAGATCCACCTCTCTCCTTCTTCATCAAACACTGCCTACTTGGAACCACAGTCCAACACAACCTTATACTTCTCTAAGGTATCCATCCCAAGGATCGCATCGAATCCATGCATATCGAGTGGTATAAGATCCACTTGTATATGGTGTCCCGAAAAAGATAGAACACAAGATGGGCACTCTTCTCGAAGCATCAAGGAACCATCAAGAGGGGTTTCTAACAAAAGGCTATCTTTCTTACAACTAACAGGTAAAGGACAACGATCAAGCAGACTATGTGTGATAAAAGAGTGTGTAGCACCCAGGTCAACTAAAACAGATATAAAGTAAGAAGAAGACAAATCAGAATGAAATAACTCCATCTGACTTGTCACCACTCGCGGGTTGACTATCGCCTCTCGCTGATTCATAGCATAGAATCGAGCCGTTGCTTGTTGTCCACGTCCTCTACTTCCTTGAGTAGATGATCCCGCTTGCGACGCTTGAACGCGTCCTCGCCCTCTGCTAGCACTGGGCTGCTACTTGTCTGGTCCTTGTTGATTCTATCTCAGCTGTTGTGTTACCTCAACGTCTCTTCTTGGGGAATTTGACTTTAAATGCCCTGTCTATCCACAGTGATAACATGACATGCCTTCTATCTGCGGTCTAGATGGCTTTGTTACTTCCACTGAAGCTATACGATGCACCTTCGATGGTGAAGAAACATAACCTCTTCCCTTACTCGGGGACCCTTGTGACGGTGTACTAGAACCTCTCATCATGGAAGGTGCTGAAAACCTTGACTTCTTGAAGCCACTAGATCTGTGTCCCTGGAACTAAGCAAGCCTTTTCCTGGTCATGGACTCCCTTTTCTCCCTAACAGATCGTTCAATCCTGCAGACAAATTCCACGAACGTGGCAAACTGCTCCCGATTCTCTAAAGCAGCAGCATGCGTCGACAGTTCATCACTCAAACCTTTCTCAAACTGCCTGATCCACTCATCATCTGTCGCTGCCATGTGAGGAAAAAACCTCAGCAAGTCCATGAACTTGGCTGCATACTCAGTGATGCTCATAGATCCTTGGCATAGACGCTCAAACAGGTTGATCTTCTCGTCCAAATACATCTTCAGAAAGTATCTGTTGACAAACTCTTACTGGAAGATCTCCCAACCGATCTCCTCACTGGGTCGCTTCTCCTCCTCAATGGCCCACCAGTAGCCAGCACTGCCCTTCAGAAGGTAGACAGTGTGCTTGACTTTGTCTGTTTCAGGGATGTCGAGGTTCCAGAAGGCCTTCTCAAGACCTGTCTACCACAGATCTACATCCGTTGGATCAGCTGTCCCAGCATATTCCGAAGCTCCGACTCGGCGAAGCCGCTCAAAGGTCTTCCCAATACTCGATGTTTCACCATGGGGAGCATGTGCTCTTGGCTGAGGCACTGTCAACCTTTCCACCATGTGATTCATCGTAGCCATCATCTGCCCGATAAGCTATTGGTAGGCAGGGTTTTTGAGAATGGATTGGTCAAGTTGGGGGACCTCAGGCACCCGATCTCCATGTGCATGCCCTTCTGCTCCATCAACTGATGTAGCATCACTTCTCTCGGCAGCATGTTCTTCATGGTTTCCAGACATCTTTAAGTTTTATCTTCTGCTGAGAGCAGAAAGTTATTGTAAGAAAATCTAGAAAACTCACAAGAACAGACACAAACCTAGTCCTAGATCCCTGTAGACTCAACGAACCTAGAGCTATGATACCAAACCAACTATGACACCCCACCATCACATAGACAACGAGATGACACGCCAAAACGTGGGGAACCATATATTACCGAAAACACGGGTTAATTAAAACTGATTGCGGAAAGCATACATACATAACTTTTACAACCAGGCCATGCAAGAAGATCAGGTCATATATATATATATATATATATATATATATATATATATATATATATATATATATATATATATATATATATATATATATATATATATATATATATATATATATATATATATATATATATATATATATATATATATATATATATATATATATATATATATATATATATATATATATATATATATATATATATATATATATATATATATATATATATTCAAGATCACCTGCCATATGTATTCACAACTTAAAGCCACCCACTATCGCAACAACACATATTAGTTCATCACCTGTTTATACATACATAACATGCCACGTACGACCAGCAGCATGATATACGAAAATTACAGCAGCTAAACATCGTGAAACATCGCCAAAACACTTCCAAGGACCAGAGCGCATAGGGATGACTCTAGGACTCTACTACAAAATAGCAGCATGTCCATCTCTTGCCTTCTACTGCTCTTCTTGCTGCTCGGCCGCATCCTCACGACCACAACCACGTCTAGAGCGATCACCTAAAAAGGGTGTAAACCAGCGGGGTGAGAAACATAGTCCCAGCGAGAAACATAACTCCCACCACAACTATAAACCTCAAAGGTTAAAGCAGGTAACAGCCAATAACTGTATAAGCGTATAACAAGAGCAGCATACTGAGCAAAGCTATTATTACCATCAAGCTTACCAAGATATCCGGGAGGCATATTACCAAGTATTTCTTTATGGAACATGATTGACAAGATAAGCTTTATAAGAAATTATCACCAGATATAAGGATCGTTCACGTATCTGCAAGGTGTAACTAGATCATCTATGCAAGCAAGGCCTCAATCAATGTTCCGTGTTTTGCCCTAAGCAAGATATATGATTCGACTGAATTACGTTTCATTATGCCCTGAGGAAGTGAGTCTTCCCTGCTCAAATCTAACCATTGGCTGTGAAGCCCAATCTGGTGCCATACAAGGTCTAAGGAAATCCAGACTCCATGACCTCACCTTCCCGTAGTCAGTACACGAATCATCAAGAAAGACCGCAGTCTTATGCTTATTGGCCTCAACCTCTGGGTTAGCTCCGCAAGCTACCCATCTGTAGCTCACCTCATCATAGGTGCTAGTATATACATCTGAGCCATCAACGCATCATGGTCATCATCACATATCCTGAGCCATGGGTCTGTTCACCATGCTCCATACATCCCGAGTCTGCAAGAATAGTTGCACTCAACCCTCCTATTTTAGGCTAGGGGAAACCTCACATATTCAATAATATGTGCTCCAGGTAATCCCGCAGGATAAACCTGTTCCACCATCACCAAATACTGACAGTAATGGATCTATGGCCAAGGCAAACTACATGATATGTTTATCTATCATTGATTAGTATATTTTAAGCCAATTGTTGAGGCAAAACAAGGTATAAACATAGCTATATAGAATTACATCACTATTTCCATCAACATACTACCCTGAGACCTCAATCTATCATGATATCAACCATTTTCTCTCAAGGCATCACAATCATGCATCGGCATCCTGGGAACGCATCCCTTATCTCATCATCAGAGGATAACACCTCCACTAGGCACTCAACCTTATATCAGGTCCTCAGACCTATCAACTTGTTACTTTATTAACAAGGATTATCATCACATTGTGGTAGTCAAAACACATATATCTCATATCTCTTACCAGGCCATGAATCCACATGAAATACCAGCATGGTTAGTATATACATAATTAAAGCCATCATGGGTGAACAGAAAGATCATACTATCAAGTATTACACAAACTTTATCATTCATAGTATTATAATGAATCAGGGACATATGTTATGCCTTATACTTGTAAACATATGCATGTGTTATCTAAACATGTGAAGAAACATCATAAGCTTCCAAGCTTCCTGGTTCACAACCTACCATTATATCCCATCATCATATTTGTAGGATGCAAGGTGATTACATCATGTCACTTGTGTTATTATTATTAAAAGAGAACCATCAATTATATACATTTTGGGTTATCAGAACCCTCACCAAAACTCCTACAACCCTCACTATAGGTATGGCGAGCAGCGCCATGCCCTCACCAAAGGGTATACCGGCTAGGGTTCCAAACCCTAAAGCAACTCACCACCATATCAACCAAACACCACACTTCCTCTAACATGCACCCACGGTTCCACTAACACTCATCGTGTCGGGCAGCCATCCACAAGGTCATAACGTGCAGCACTACCATGGCTATCGACCAAGGGTCTAACGTGCACCAAGCTAGGGTTAGGGTTAGGTTCCACTGTCGAGCTAACCTTTTACATGAGCCATATCGGCCAAAGGGGTGTCTCCCAAGGCGCCCCTATCGTGCAACCTTCTAGCATCAACTAAGGCTTAACCCTATCAGACAAGGTAACCGTGACGCCCAAGGAAGGTGTCGAGCATGGCCAGCATCATAACGGTCAGCAACCTAGGGTTGGCATGTCGGGCATGAAACCATATCGTCCAAGCTTATCAAGGATAATGGACAAGGCCACCTAAAGACAAGTGAGTGCATCGAGCACCCTCTCAACATGGTGTGTCGTCCAAGACTTAACCCGAAGGAGGATATCGGGAAACATCTCATCAAGGGTGTATCTCCCACCCAACAACTCCACCAAGGGTATCATCTAAGGGACCATGACGGGCACCAACTAAGCTTCAACTAGGCATATCGGCCAGGGATACAAGGATCACCCAAGAAAGCTTATCTACCAAGGTTTACACCTCAAGGACATATCGTTCATAAAGGGTAGACAACTCATGTCGCCTAAAGTAGCACTAACGCCCAAACTTGGGTTGAAGCTTCATATCGACCAAGATGCCCATCCAGGGGTTTAGCAACCATGTTGCCAAAACCCTAACTCTAGGGTGAATAAGGGATATCAGGCACCAAGGTAAAACTATCTCAACAAGGTATATCGGGCAGGGCACTCAACAACCCATAACGCCCAAGCACACATGGGTATCGGTCAAAGGTACAACCCAAGATACGAAGGGTATCGGGCAGCACTATCCCAAAGCCATATCGTACAAGACACAACCCAACAAGGTCGTCTTCAACCTCAAGAACAAGGGCACCAAACCCTAATTGATCAAGAAGGTCGGCTCACCTCTCAACAACCCAGAGAGAGGGGTGTCGCACAACCTCTTTCACAAATCGGGAAACCACAAGGATCCAACCTCAACCTAGGTCATCAAAAGCTCACCTCTCAAATCCATGGTGAGAGGAGGGTATTTCCCAAGCAACTAAAATATAAGCTCACCTCTCAACTTAAATGACAGAGGGGTATTGCCCACATTACTAGAGCTCAAACTCACTTCTCTAGACCAAAGAGCGAAAGGAGTGTTGCTACCAAAGGAAACCTCAACTATGGTTCGGCCAACTAGGTGTAAAGGCATATAACCCATCCATAACATGAGCAACATCGTACTCCTAGAATCCATAAGATCAATAATATGTTATAGAACAAGAAACATACATCCATAGCCGATTGTCAACATATATGAAGTGTGAAACATAGGGAAACTAGTATAGCTAGGGTTAGAAGTTATGTAACTTGCCTCAAGCAAACTCCTCAAGCTCCAAAGCTCCAAGCTTCAAGCTCCTAGCTCCAAGCACACTACTTCGACCACCTCAAGAAAAGGAACAATAAGCATAACCACAATGGCCGAAGAGTAAACAAGATAGAGAAAAAGATGCTAAGGAGAGAGGGAAGATGCTTACCAAAGAACAAGACCCACCTAGGGTTCGGCCACCAAGCTAAGGGAAGAAGAACTCCTTCAAGGGGATCGGCCACCAAGGTTGCAAGGGAGAGGTGTATCGTGCACCAAGGAAGAGAGGATCAACAAAGAGCTAAAGGGTTCCTAAGGAAGAGAAAGGCAAGGCATATATAGATGGGGGTCAAGGTTAGACCAAGGCAAGGTGTCACCTTACCAAGGGACACTTGTCCACACGTTCCACCACCTTGCAAAACACATGCACATGCCATGCCACAACTCAACCAAGGATCGGCCACATGTCCAAGCTAGGGTGACACAACCAAGGCAAGTAGGTCAACAAAGGTCAAAGGCCGACACACTACTCCTCCATGGCCGATACCCTCATGGGTGATACCCCATGGCCAATACAAGGCACCCTTGCCTGATACAGGGCTCAACCAAGCAAAGCAAGGCCCAAACAAGGGAAAACAAGGCCTAAAAGAGCTCAACCAAGCCCAAGACAACCCATGGCACGGGCCCAAACCTCTCTCTCAACCCTAGAGGAAGCAAATAGAGAGAAAGACATCTATCAAGGTGACAAACTTACTCTTCAACCCTATCTTAGGTTATTTTGCAAGTAGCACCACAACTCTCAACAGAACACAAGAAAACCCTAATCACCACTAAAAGGTGATTAGCAAGCAACCAAGCATCAGGTTTAGGCAAAACAAATAGGGTAAGCCCAAAACGAAGGTCAGGGTCCTTACATAAAGTTACTTCGAAAATAAGCATGTGGTTACATCTAGCATTATTCGCTTTAGTTTGCTGACATTTTCTGGAGGTTTATCAGATTAATTGCAAAATTAAAGTTGGTTACGTATTTTCTTCTTACAATCTTTAAGGTGGTTATGATTATCACAATATATATATATATATATATATATATGTGTGTGTGTGTGTGTGTATAATAATAATAATAATAATAATAATAATAATAATAATAATAATAACTTGCTCATGCCTTGGATGGAAGTTGAACCTAGCCCAGATGGGAAGGTTATTAATGGAAAACTAAGCCTGGATGGGATGGTTATATGTGATGTATAGCTTCGATGGGAAGACTAATGGAAAACCAAGCTCAGATGGGATGGTCATATGAGAGGTCTAGTGCGGATGAGGGTACTAGGGAAATCTCAAGCATGGATGGGATGATATGTACATCCACTGTAGGGACAAGACCCTAGTGGGGGTGACAGTGATGAAAATAAACCATGATGGGATGAGAAGTTGTAAAACCAAAATACTTTCTGATTAGCTAATTAATAGTTGCAATATGGTTGCCTATGTTGTTCATATACATGCACTTACTTTGTTTCCCCCACATACCAGTACAACTTATTATATTGACTGTGATTTTGTTTCATGCCATTTTAGGATATTCTGCTATTCTACAAGTGAGATGAAAATGGATATCCAGGAAAAGAAGACACTCAAAGAAAAAGACAGTAATGTAATCTCTAGAGGATTTAGTTAGTTGTTATTTGATGTTGCAAAACTTAGAAAACCATATTATGTAATTCCTTCCTGGAAGGTTAATCTTGTACCATATTATTCCTATATAGTGAAAAATTATTAATTGTTTTGGTTAATTATTTGCTAAACATGTGATCCTGCATTATTGGTAATGGCCCTCACCCTCTCATTTCACTTGAATAGAGGGTAACAAGGTGATGGGGTCGTTGCACAAACATTGCAATTGGTCAAGTTTTGTTGTTGAAGAGAAAATATGGGTACTGTTTTTGTTTCCACATCGATTACTTGGGGACTAATAGACGTCACAAACAACCCAAAAAATTCATATTATCATTCAAAACTTTGTAAAAGGATGGTCGTGTCAGTTGACAAGGAACTAATGATGCAACCTTTTTGGCAAAATAAATTTTACCTCCAAAAAAGCAAATGTTGCCGATAACTTTTAAAAAAATTGAAGAGATAGGTCAATCTCTGTTTAAACTATGGTGTCAGATTCTCCAACCTAAACTGATGAGATAGGTGTACAACTTTTTCCCTCGAAGTGCCCTACAAAAAGTTTGTTCCCCCAACTTGGATTGTGACGTGGGTTTTGGTCTTGTAATTTATAAGATAGGTCTGTGTGAGGGTGACATTTTCTTAACAGGGGATACACACACATGTTGTCAGTTATACTAATCCATATTGTGTCAAAGTGCCACTAATATCACCCACAAAAATTCTTTCCCCATGTGATACCTAGGGCTCTCTACAACTCTTAGTTGATGCTCCCACTCTCTTCTACTCTCCACTATTTTCCTTGTTGCTACCTCTTCTTCCACTTCTCTTCATTTCTTTCCTCTAATCACCTCCCCCGCTATTGTTGTTTTGTCCTTTGTAGGCACCTTTACCCTTTGTCCACCACCTCTGCCTTTTTTTTGTTAATTCTTGAGCCACCATTGTTGTCGTTGGTGGTTCTCTGTTGTTGTTGTCACCCTCTCCTTTTAATTGGTCATCATTTTTTTGCGGATAAGGTGTTATTTTTTATCTCTGATTGATAATTTACTATGAAAATGCATGTATTATGGCTTATTAGAGTTTGTTATGTCAGTAAAATTCTTATTTTTTAAAATAATTATAATTGAAAATTATACCTAGGAAAACTCATATATAGTTTTTCTTGCTTGGTTTCTTTATAATTCTTCATATAAACCTTGAATATTATATTTGGTATCAGTATGCATATTTAGTATAAAATTTATTTCTAGCAATGTTCATTGAGACCAAACCCCCCTCTAATGATGATAAATTCCGATAAATGACCCATAGATGTGGTATAGAGATCGACCCTAATCTCTAAAACCTAATTTCTAAATCTGAAGTTCTAAACCCCAAACCATAATTGGTAAACCCTAATTTTTGAAGTCTAAAATTGTATTCTCTAAACCCTAATCTCTAAACCATAATTTGTAAACTCTAATTGATGAATGCATGTGTTGTCCTAGAAACCCATCCAAGATTTTTTTCTTGGGAGTAATTATTAGATATTACCCGATTTTGGAATATTCTTGAACACTTATTCTCACTTAGAATGTATGTGTATAATGTGTATTCAGTTTTTAAGAAGTTTTTTCAGCACTTCCCCATATATTTCTCTAAGTACATAGGTAGACAGGTATTGCCCATCTACATCACCATACTTGGAGAACTAGGGGAAATGTAGACAAAATATTCTTGAAATCAATTACACATTATAAAATACTAGTGAAATTAAGTGTTCAAGAATGGGATAGGTGGTACACATTCATCACTAAACCCTAAACCCTAAACCGTAAACCCTAAACCCTAAAAGGTAAAACCTAATCTTTATATGCTATTCCCTATATTCTATTTGCCTAGAAACCTGGCCAAAAATTGCACATTAGGAGTAATCTCAAATAGTCCCATGTTTAGGATTGTTCTTAAACACTTAATATCACTTATGATGTAAGTGCATAATGTTTATTTTACTTTCAAATGGTTTTTCTAGAACATCCCCTTTGTTCTCAAAGTACATGTGTAAGTGCTTATTAGCCCACCTACATCGGTGTACTTGGAGTACTATGGAGAAATATTGTTGAAATATTCTGGAAAACCAAATACACAATATACAGTTACTAAGGTTTAGTGTTCAAGAATGGGATAGGAGTGTACACATTCATCAATATGTAGCTAAGGCCTTGTTCGGTTTAGACATTTTATTCTAAAACTTACATAGATAACACCTAATTAAATACTCATTTTCCAGGTGATCATAGAATGGATTGATCGTGGATGTCCATTCCAAATCACTACATTGTATAGTGTATTATTGGTCTAGATTAGTTATAAGATTTGTGAAAAAACATAGGAAATGACCTAGAAATAGGTTCTATTGCCCATGTAGGAATTGTAGTAACAACTTGAAAGTCACCATTGTTGATTACTTCTCTACTACATTTGCATATTTTTGTACAATAGGAAAGGATGTACATTCCAAAGTTGTGTAAGTTTCTTATTCCTTTCTTATAATTTTAACTTATGAATTTCAACTATTTTGGAATTTGAGTTTTCTTTTATTTTCCTACTATTCATCAAAATAGGCATTTGGAGTTGTTCATGATTGTCCATGAGATATTGACTAAGTATTACCTTGATCTGTCTGGCAGTAGAATATCGACTTAGGGAGACACATTGAAAGTGTCAATCATAGCGTAACTAAAATTTTTATTTGTCAACATATATTAATCATTGCATCATTACATGACTATTTATTAATGCAATTTACATGTATTAACTTATTTTATAGTGGTATAAAAGAATTTAAACATGCCAGATAGAATATATATATAAAAAAGGAAACTAATATTTTGAAAGAATGTTAAGGTAGTTTTTTTTACTCCAATGCATATATATGCCAACTATGCTTTTTTTATTCATTAATATTTCACATAAATGTAAATTTATAGTGATCCTACACAAGATAATAATTGGGCAAGAGGATACTACATGGTGTGAGATGTGTACTTGATTTTCAAAAATGTATCACACGACATCCATTTTATACAAAAGGTAATATATAATGTTTTAAATCATAAGTAAACAGACACATTTTTCAATATAAAAAAATAAAGTCAAACTTGAATTATGTCATTCTCTTTGTAGGTGTTTGCCAATACAAAGCCCTATACACAAGAAAATATGGATGAGATACGAGAAGAGCGTGAAAAGTCCTTGATAATGAGGTCAATTTTTTATTTTATTGGATACATCTTGATGTTTTCTAAACATTGATGTCATGATTTCTATATACATGTGATATCATTAACTTTTTCCAACTTCAAATTTTCTACAAGTGAATTGTTGGTGCATAGGTGACTGATGTGTATATATGTGCATATGTGTGTGAATAAATGCAAAGATAAAGGAATACAATGATAATTGCATTTGTACTTGTGGAAGACTAAAACTATATTATTGTGAATAAATTGTGTAAGTGTATGCGTGTGTACGTTCATGTGATAATGGAATGAAGTGTGGATGTGGAGTCTTGTATGTCTTTGTTATTATAGGTTTTATAGGTGTCCTATTGTTGATATGAACACTTGCAAAGCATGCAGTTCACTCCAACCTATTGAACAGTTGGATAGTACGTCTTCCAACCGGCCATAAATAAATAAAATTTTGACAGAAGTATTCTTTAAAAAAATTATGTACATATGTTATGTTAGTTTATATATGAAGATGGATGCCACAACTATCCTTATCAATTAAATTTTAACTAATAAGGAATTAAAACATCGATTTCCATATAGCCACTGATGTCAAAGATAGTTCTTAATGGTTGGTTTGTAAATGTAAACTGATGATAAATATGTCCTTATTAGTTAAATGTTTTATTGATATTATATTACAAAGTCAATTTTTTAGCAGAAACCAACATGATACCTCTAGGTTGTCAGGTACACTGAGAAAAACTGATCACTATATCCCAACAATAATCTTATATATGTTGTTGATATCAGATTACGTCACCAGTTATTATGTTAAACCAACGACACATAGCTATTGTTACACTAGTTTCACCTTTAATAGATGTCACAACTGGGCATGTCTCATGGATACCCTCTTATCCCAAACATCAACACATAAAGGCTTCTGTTCTAGTGTCTCCCACTTAGTTGTTAGTTGGTAACTAACATTGTAGGCTTGAAATAATCGACATGACATGAGGTCTCTATACTAGTGAGGGAGTTGTCGGGTTAATGAGGTGGTTGTTGTGTAGTGGGGGTATTCAAATTTAATAATTCTTGTGGATGTGAAGGTTTGTAAGGATGAGGTGCGTATTTGATATTGTTTTATGGGTTTCACTTGCATTTGTGGTGGTAAATGTTGTTTCAAGGAAAATCCCTTTGACTACTAGTGTTGTTGGGATTCACCATGGATTGGGCAGGAAATCATCCCTCCTCAAGAAGTGAAAGTGTCAAGGTCTTCTGATCTAGCCTTTCATCAAGTCTACTGATGTTTTGACCTTGAGTTGACACATCCTTATTCACCTCATCAAGACTTCTGAATCAACTGGGTACCTCTCAATCAAAATTGGACCCATACTTTTTGCCTTGGTGTTTGTGTGGCTTCCCATGAGATTCATCCCCTTCTTGTCTCACAAAATGTTGGGATGATTACTCCAATGTGGGAGTAAGATACATACATGGGGGCATTGGAATATTTGTTTCGAAAGGATCAAATTTTTATCCTTCTTAATCAAGAGATTCAATTGAATGTAGATAATTACTAGAAGTGACTTCCCTTGATTCTTCATTAAGTTCATCACATCAGCTAGAATATTTATTAGGTGAGTATTTGAGTCATATGAGTAATGAAATAAAAGGCTCAACACCAATATTTCTATTATCATTTGTTGCAATGAATGTTTGATGTCTATAGTTTCTAACCAAACTCTCAAAAAGAGGCCAAAATGCTTTAGGAGGCTTTTCCATGAATGTCCACCATAAGAGGAGTTTGTCATAGTGTCAATACTTTTTTGAGATACCCGTGATTAAGATGATTCTACTATATTACATTGGGCAAACTTGTAGCATGGACATTCCCCCATGCATTTTTAAAATTTTCCAACTCTCATGGAGCTACTCATGGCCCAATTGACTAAATAAGGTAATGCCCTCCTCATTTGTTTAAGCTTGGCTGTAGGATATAATTTCTTGAGGAAAATGTTCTTCATACTATCTATGTCATAATCTAAGTCTTTGATGATTCATTTGTACACACTAATTCACTACATAAGATAATTCCTTAACCTTAACAATGGCAATCAACTTGCCCATAAGAGAACATACTAATTGTAGTACAAAAAAGGGTCAAACCCATTAGACAACATTATTAAAAATTATTTCAAACCTATTACTAAGAAAAATATTTAAATATGGGTGTTGGAGAAGGATTATAACTATAACTAGAATAAAGATTGCATACATAAAACAAATTAAAATAAAGATTTAGTCCAATTGATAAAGGACATTGGGGTTTCGAGGTTCACCACCATAGCCTACATAGTTGATTTCATATATTCAATTCCTTGAATTAGGTTGTTAGATTAGGACCAAGTAGATTACATCCTTATGGAACACAAATCTCACAAGGATCAAACTCACAAACACAAGATCTCATCATTTATTGTTATTTGTCCAATCGTCAAGTATAACTCTATTTGTGATCTTCTCTAGAGTTCTAGATGTTTCATCTGATGTTTTATTTCTAGGGTCTGAGATCTGAATGCCAAATATTATTGTAAATGATAAAAAATGATAGATCAATCATATAACTCCATCTAGGATCACATCCTTGAGTTCTATGTGTCCATTCACCATTCTAACCTTGGGATCAGTGATCTCTTCACCCAAGATTATAACAACAAGAATATAATTGCTCAAACCATAGAACAAGTGCATATATCAGAATAAATACATCTAACAACAAATTCATTATAATCAAGATGAATTACTTCAACGTATGGGCTATACGAATACACCCCAGGCCCTAGTAAAAAAAGGTTTACTTGCTCACAACCAGATCAAACACAAAAGTACAAACATGAAGGGAGAGTCTTATTTCTAGAGTCTAGCAGAAGTATGGTAGTCTTTTTGAGAAATATGAGGACTCGTTCTCTCATTTCCTTTATTTGGTCACACAAAGGAAGCTTTGGTATGATAGGGTATGGTACCCCGTGAAAGTGGTGGGCAGTTTCTATATATAGTGAAAGATGGGAAGCCTTAAATTTGTTCGCTACCAACTCTCAGAGATATTATGAGAGATTCATCACTTAATAATGCCAATCAACAATAGTCATTTAATTTTCATGGAGATTCAACCATAGAGAGAATATTTGAGAGTTAACTACAAATATAAATTGTGGAGAGATAAGGATCATTGTTGTTGATCTCAGTTATCACAATTCATGGTTGCAATTTGACTCATATGCTCATCTTTTGGGTCATGAGAGTATGGGGAACTAGAGGGTTAGACACCCTCTCATTTGTGGTTTCTCAATGGCTTTAATCGCATGTGTCCTCCATACAAAGTATCATGATCATGACTTGTTGCTTTTATTGATAAACTGATATCACTTTCCTTTTAATTATTTTCTCAAATTTTTAACCATACAGGAAACTCAATGGCTACTTGCCTTTGTGCCTGATCAAGGGAGAAATTTTTTAACATTCTAATTTTTTGAACCTATATACAATGGAGAAAACTATTACATTGTTTTTTCTTTAATTATTTTGACTGCTCAACTTCTTTGACTCTCCTTACTGGTGATTTTTGTTACAAGAGTTTCGAGCAACTTTTGGGCTAGTCTCAAGGATAGTATCTACATGCCTATGAGGATGTTCCTTCTCCATGATGTAAAATATAGGAAGCACATTTTCCAAAGCTAAACGAATAAAGAAGTCCTTCTTAGGAATTTCATATGCTCTTAGGCAATACTTACATCTAGTTTCTGGGTATGAACTAGTCATTGAGAGGTCTTGGAGGAGCTATAGGGTCATGAATAGCTTCAGGTCTCCCCAGAAGCTCACCATGAAGAGGTGGAGATCAATATATCAAATGTAAAATTTATACCAAGACAAAGAAGATAAGTTAGATATATCAAATGTAAAATGAATGAAAAGAATATAGAATAGAAATGGTTAGGGAAGTAGAAAAAATAAAAAAGAAATAACAAGATAGGTCTAAAACTCTACTCCCTAACAACAGTGTGAGAAATCTTGATGCGCCATAGGCACATCAGACACTTTTGGTATAAGATCTAATATAGGCACATTCAATAAAATAATATGCAATTGCATAGGCTCGAGATGTAGTATAGGAGTAGTGGTAAGTCGGCATCAGTCCACAAGGAGCAGATGAGGAATGAAATCTAGGTTTTTTCTTTGGGTTTTTGGAGTAGAGTGTTAGGGTTTCAATTGTTTAAAATCTATTTTTGTTGATTACACTATGGTTCAAGTGATTAAGAGTGAAAAGATTGAAATATAAATTACGCTTAGTGATTTTGTCTAAAGAGATATCTAAGAAAGAAATTGACACTACACAAAAAAGATCAACCAATTGCAATAAACTATGAGGAGGCAATACTAGTTACAAACTAAGCAATGCTTTTCACAAAAAGAAGTAGGACTGAACAACGAAACTAACCAAGCAACCAAGTATAGTAAATACAATTAATAGTAAGTTACCCTACCAAGAACGATTTCCATTCGCTTAGAAATTAACACTAAGAAAGAAAGTGAGCTAATCTAACTAGTACTAAGAAGTTAGGGCCTTTTCAGATGGATTAAGGGAGTGGGACATGTGGGGTTAATATATTTTTAACAAATTAAGGGGTCATATTCATGTAAAACAACCAAAATCATGCTACCAAACCAAACTACAAGGGGTGATGAATATTGGGAAACCTACCCTACAAGGTTTTCATGGATGTATTTTGGTGTGAATAGGGGATCTAGTCCCATCACCTCCTATTCAAACTTATCAGGCTCAATTTATTAAGGAATAGGTATTCTTAAATCAAGATTACCTTAGTCTAGGTTTCTAACCATTGATCTCATCATCCAGTTGGTGGAAAGGGGTGGTGTATAGGATATGAAGAGAATGTTTCACCCCTTTTTATCCACTATCCAACCTCTGTGTATTCTCTTTCCGAAGGGAGAGGGGAGATTCACACTTAGATACTTTTTTCTCCCATTAGGGTTAGTAGAATAGGGGTATAGAATACAAGAAAATAAAACTAGCTAAGGGTTCGTAAGTGGGCTTATGTGTTTTTAATTCCTAGCCTCCAAATGCCTCTTTCCCATATACCTTAGATGGTATCATACCAGTCACCAAAAAATGAGGTAGGAAGAGATACAAGAATAACATAATAATGAAATAAAAAATGCATTCCATCTTCCATATTAAAGTGAAGTACGAACTGGTTTTCTCTACTATCCAAGAATCAAGTGAATGATGGAACATTTGGATGAAAATTGCACTCAAATTTGTGCCTTATAGGTGACTATGATTTGGGTTATCTAGTATTCTAAGTAATCACCAATGTAGTATTCTTTAGAACTAGTTTTCTTGATTATCTAGGATTCACAAAACTTTTAAGAATGATTATATGATTTATTGAACAATGAATGGTGTCCATAGTAACTAGCATTCAAATTAAACGACCTTTGGATTAAACAACATTTAATGAGGGGTGAAGCCGCATATATATTAACATTGTACCATTATGTGTTGTGTACAGATACTAACCCAATACTAGAATTATTATTTAATGATGTGTCAGTGCAAATGAATAATAAATATATGTACTTGTTGTCTAGAAAAACCTAGTTTGAAGTATTAGTATATATAAAATCATACTACACTTATATTACTTTAAAATTTTCCATTTGAAATGACATTTCTTACCTATGTGAAATGTGTAATGCTAGAATTAACTGGAGTTCAACACATCAATAGAATCTCATAATTTCTATAATCTATACACTCATTCAAAAGGTTTCACCGCAAGGATATAATGGGAGAAGAAACTTATGAAAAGGGACAAGGTGCAATATATGATGTATTTTTGTAATAAAGGACTTTGCAAGTGTAGTTTACTAAATATTAATAAGTACACTACTAAAAACAAGATCATTAATACTAGAAATAATGGAACACCGTAGGAGGAAGGAGAGAATAGTATGCAAAACCAATATGATTTTAAACTTTTCAAAGATATTAACATTAGTAAGATTGGCAACTAGGTTGTGCAACATAAAACCTTACAAGTTTTCATTCATGGTGGGATCATATAAGAATTTAATGATTGTTCAAGGAAAAATTTCTGAAATAAATAAGGATGTTTGCATTTATATGAGATCCTCATATGGTGCCATGTCCATTGGTGCAAGAGGCAAGGAAAATTCTTGGCTCCCTTTGAGTAGAAATTTCAAGTCATTTGTTCAGAAGGTGTGAAAAGGCAAGGAAAGCAGGTGAAGACACGATATTGTAAGAATATTTTCATAATAAAACATAGAATAATCCTTCATTTTTTACGATTCAACATTGATGGAGAAGGGAGTATTGCAAATATATTTTGGACAAACAAAAAATGTAAGCTCTATCACCTCTTAGTTGGTGATTGTTTCACATTTGATATAACATTTAAAACCAATAACAACCATCCACTAGGTGTGTATCTCTTGTGCCTAATTAGAATACCTTGTGATGATATAGCAAAATTGAGTTTCTTTTGACCTAGTATTGGTTAGGTGCTATGTTTACATACTAGATTGTGAAATTATACAATTCTTCTTATACTCATGATTAAATGATGGTTCACTACTAAGTTAAGTTTGGTTTACCCATAAAGCTACTTTTCTATTTGCTTTGTAGTTATATTGTTTGGCTTCAACTACCATCTGCAATGTTGTGTACTAGGAGCTCCATTCTTATATGATAAATTATTATAGTCCTTTGAGTGGTTGTTTATAAATTTCTTGAGGTGTTACTTTGATACTTTGTTTTATAGTGTTATTTTTTGTCTTCAACCACCATTGGCAAGGTTGCACACTAAGAGTTGCATTTTTATATGATGAAAACTTATAGTCCTTTGAGTGGTTGTTTATAAATTTATAAGGTGCATGTATGATAAAGAACCATTGACCATCTTAAAAGACCAAGATGATTCCATGGCTACATTAATTAAGCAGGTTATTCTAGGTAGATCTCATGCATTATGTACCTGGCATATAATGAAAAATGCATAAAAAATCACCCCTATTGTTGACATTGTGGCTTTGTTCACGTATAATTTTGATGATGTCCAATTCAAAGATGAGTATGATTTCAATTTTGCATTGCATATTGTGACTCATGTATGGTTTTTAAATATCTGACAATAAATGGAAATGCGTTGTGAATATTGTACTTAGAGAACATTAGCCAGGGTTAGTAAATATTTTACTATTAGAATAAGATCAGCCCAGATAAGTGGAACAACGTAATTTTCATTTTCCTAAATCTGAACCACAACATTGTAGAATTTTTCAACCATTTCAATGAGATGGTTTAAAGTTAAAGGTTCAATGAGAAGGACCAAGAATTCTAGACGATCAATAAGATCATAAATAACAAGTTTTCATCTAGTCCAATTGCTAGAAATGTCACTGATCTTTACATTCCTAACTTGTTTTCATGATTTAAGAGGATTACGATAAAGATGATGGTGTAATTCATGTTTATTGATTCTCAAGATAAGGGTGTTTGTAAGATACAAGGAATGAAATGGTTGGACTTAAGAATGATTTATGTAATGGTAGATTAATCATTGTTGGAGTGAACATGATTGCCATATGAATTTATTGGTTTATTATGTCTACATATTTTGAGAGTGATGCAAGTTTTAAGCCATTCTATCAAGTGATCATGAGGAAAATAACCAATTTACATAAAGAACAAATGGACAAAGATGGAAAATATAGGAATAGATATCACTGAAAGAAATGGAGGTTCTAGAAAACTATCATAGCATGGTGAATGCTATTAGCATCTTTGTCGAAAGATGGTTTAGTTAGCAATTACAGTTCTTATAGACAAAGATGTATACAATATGATGTATATTGGGACAAATTAGACATAAACGAGAGAAGAAAACATATTGGGAAGAATAATTGCCCCAATTAGATGACACGCTTAAACACATATTGATCACCCAAAGGCAAGTCTATAATGACTAAATATAACCCTATGTGATCAAGAAAGAGGCTAGAAATTTTCAATGAGGAGGTTTTGAAAAGGTATAAGGCTGGGCTGTTGAAATGGCATATGATATAATTTTGTGGTCCAACAACTATGATTCTTCAAATCCACATTCTTCTTTTACTTCTTCAATGATGACAAACTTGTATGTATAGCATACATGTGCACATGTAATGTTTGACGACCCATTGATGCATGGCACTCAGACTCAAATATAAAACCAAACAATGTTCATACATATATTTCCAATATTAAATCAATCAAACAACATTTTTTCTATATTTATAGGTGGTTGTTGTCTCATATTGAATCAAACTTGTCCCTCTATGATTATCTCATTTTATTATGTGTTTCATCATTGACTTCATACAATATGCATTGCCTATTATATTCACTTGTTAAAAGTATCCCCACCAACTGTTGATTATATGCAAAAAATAAACTCCTCTGTCAATCACTATGAAAACTAGGCTTGTAGGATGTCGCCATTCCACTACTACAAAAAATATTCACAAAAATACCACAATGATTGTAATCATGTTTTTGAGGTACTCTTGTGACTTTCCATGTCCATAGTTCCTAGTCACTTATACTCCTAGCAATATGCAAATATTCCTTTAAGCATGTCATCATTGATTCCTACATGGCTTGTAATTGCCTTTTTTCATTGTATAATGAAGGTTATTTAGCCATGAAAATATGTCTTACACAATCTTCACAAAGTAGGCAGAAAAGCAACTATTATGCAACACCAGAATAATGTACTATTTATATTGATACTATCAGTAATGCAAGCAAAGATTTATTAACAAAGTTGAAGGAAACATTCATATTTACATATTTACCTGATCTCTCGTCATGAATGATGTCTCACCAATCACTGGCACCAAAGGATTGCATAGTTCAAAGTGTCACCGATAGCATATCTCTACAACATCCAAAATAGTGAATGTCACTTTGGACAAGCATTAGTAATGGGTTTTAGTTTATACTAAATAATTTTCATACAAACACAATACAAGGGGCACAAATTGTGGTTGCGTTTCACATTAAATATCATGTAAAATGATGAGATTCTGTCTTTCATAAATTAATGACACATTGGATCCGTGCTATATCCCTTAGGTTAATTATAGAGGAAATAGCATGTGTGGTGATTTCTAGTACCTACTTTGATTCCCCAAGGGTGTCAAGTGTATGCCGAGAAAAGTTACTATGATATACGTATACAACTCATACTCATCGAAAAAATGCTGAAATGTCGTTACTTGTTAGAAACAACAAATGGCAAATGATTCACTAAAACTAGCACATTTATAACTTACCCATGAATTCCAGTATTAGATGCATAAGACAAAATTCTTTCTGTCAAATCCATCAGTATTGCATTAACTAATGTTGGGTTTTTATTTCACAAGGAGAAGAAAGTATAGATATTTGTAAAGGGAACATTTTTGTGTGGGTAGGTATAACAACGTTAATTATGCTTACCACCGACTCATTTTCATCTTGTTTGTTCTTATTTGTCATTGTGTCATCATCCAAAGGTTGTCATCATTTTCCAGGGTGTTCTACCTTCAAGTTCAACAAGCATATATCTATTTTTTGAAGTTACCCTGAAATGGGTACAAGAACATACTGGAGGTAAATGAGAAACATCAAAAAATTTTGGTATGTGCTATAAATTTTATTTGGGCATAGGGAGTAAAGTGAGAAACAAAGTCAAGATGCAATGAGCATAATTAAATAAGAGAAGATGAATATAAGAAATACAAATCAAGATAGCAGTAAAAATTGATTGTGAAGTATTTTAAGAGATATTGAATTACTCAATCATTTTAAGTTGGAATACCTAATAGTTAAACAATGCATAGATATAGAACAAGAAACATAAATGTGAATAACTGGATTGGTAACATCTAATATTATGGAAAATGGTAGCTACACCATAGACTACTATTTAGAGACAAAAACCCAAGGAGTATGTGCTACCATGACCAAATACCTTCATTTAAAGACTATGCATAAGGAGATGTGCAACTAAGGCCAAATACCACTATTAGGGACTAAGCCCAACGAGTACGTCAAACTAAGAACTAAAACCCCACTCATACACTAAACTATACAAGGAAAGTGTCAAAATTTCTTATGTAATAGAGAATGGCAAGTAGTAAAAAAGATATCATCATAAATTCCATTTCAGGATAATACCACAAGGTATTCAAGTCAAAATATCATATTAGATGATTTTAACAGGAACGATGAATCAGCATTATCAAGAAGGACTTCAAATTCATTATAAACATATAAAGGTATTCTAAAAAGATACTACACTTTAGAGTAATCAAATGATCGTGCATCATTTATTGAGAATACAAAAGAAAAGGGTATGAAAAGGATATTATTTCTGAAGAATATCAAGTGAGAACCACATACATGTATGTTGACAATAAAACTCTAGTGGTGCACTTAGGTGCACAAAGTCACATTTTCATCTTAGAAACACAATACTTACGTCAATTTAATTAACCAATCATGTGTAGTCAACTACTAATATATATATATATATATATATATATATATATATATATATAGGGTAATGATCCAGTGAGAAACATATCTGGTGAGAGCATGAGAGGCATTTGAAACATTATCCACACAGACAAATTTTTCATAATCCAACCATACAGATTACAAGTATACCTTAATATCTACCTTCCAATAAAATTTTATCATCATCCAATTTGTAGATCATTCACAATAACCAAATATGTTTCGACGCTCTATATTGAATTTCAGGCTGACCGTTGGATGTAAAAAGTATATATTGTGCATATGGACATATAAACAATGTCTAATTGTAATGATTTTTTGGTGGAAGGTAAATGAAATGATTATTTTTCCATCTATATAGTTGTATTTTAAAAAATGGTTACTAATTTGTAGTTATTCAAATGCCTCTCATGCTCTCACTGTAGGATGTTTCTCACTGGATCGCTACCTACCTACCTATATATATATATATATACATATATATGTATATATATATATATAATTCTTAACCTATTCTCAAAGTCCTAATAGAATCTTAGGTTTATGCATTTATTTTTTAGTAACATAGTGGGAACAATGATCAAAGGTATTTTGACAAATTAGGGTATAATAAGCTATATAAGTTGGCAACAAGAACTATGGTTTGATGGATTTCGACCATTAGTCAATTTAAGAATAGGTATGGCATACAAGTACCGTCTATCATGTAAAGTATCATGATGTCTACTTCAGGTAAGAGCGGACTAATAGGTAATGCTTTAGATTCAGTGTTAACCTTTTCAATTACACTAGGTATGATAATAGTATTAATCTAAATACAAATTAGGAATACAACTGATATATATTATATATATTATGTAAACCTAATTGGTTTGAATTGTAGAATAATACATCAATATTGTTCTTATTTTGCATCATTGACTTGCATCTTAACCTAAACAACAAGAGATTCGTAGAGTTATGAATTTACAATAGTTTTCCAAGCGAGATAATATCATGACTAGATAATCATGTAAAAATAATTCCAAGAGATACATCAAACAAGCATGTAATAGTGCTAGAGAAACATTTATATGACAAGGTGCTTGTGATTGGATGCATATAAACTAGATTTTGAGATTATTTAATTTGAGTGTTAGCAACAGGCGAATGATTATGAGGAATTTGTATGTTTATATGTGATAGGTTTTTTTATCTTGATTTCAGTCATTTATTGTAGATGGAAATCAATATTTACAAGATGATTAGGAACTATATTAGGTCATATGAATAGTATTAGTGGTATATAGGTACTATGAAGGATAAGATGATTTGAGGGGGATAAGATCCAATGGATGATTGTCCAGAAGGTGGCAGAAACATAGCCGACACATATTCGTGTACTCATTTTTTTATCTTCAGAGGAGGTTCTATCTGATGAGGTGCTTCTCCAAGCTTTGCTTCCTAGAATAGTTCATCATAAGGAAGACACAAGGAAATACATATGGAGGAGAGCAGTTCATAGGTGGTCAAGGCCTAGGTAAGAGGAGAATGCATCGAGCATCAATGGAGTTTCAACAAGAGTAGGAATAGGAGGTGGTGCTTCTTTTATCTCTCTTATGATGACATGCAAGAAGACATAAGGAAGAAGGACATAAATAATGGATGAAGGAGGTATGATGTTGTTGTTGGCAAGGTTAATAAACAAATTGGATCCATCATTTTTTATTGTGTCTATTGAGGTGGTCCCCAACCACTATCATTACAAATGGTGGATCTCCAACTCTCCTTATTGTGACTGGTTGTAGGCACAAGCGTGGAGGAGAAGAAAAGAGGTGGTGGTTAGGTATTTTGGTGCATGAAAATGAGAAGGGAGGACAAAAGAGTATAAATATAGAAGAGAGATAGAGAAATAGGAAGAAAAGAAAAGGGGAAGGAGCGACATCATGGATATTATACATGCTCGATCAGTCATGTATGGCTCTAGTGAGCCTACACATCATGAGGCCCATGAAGACAAGAGAGGAGGAGAACAAATGAAGAAGAGGAAGGAGGAGAGGAGGAATACAAAAAGGAAATAAGAGGTAGGATAAGAGGAGAGAGAGGCATTGATGATTACCTATAGGATCCACAGTCGTGGGTTCAACACAAGGAGTGCATTGGTAACCTAGACACGCTATTGAGGAGAGAAAAACATAGGGTGGTGTTACATGGAGAAATATTTAATATAATGAAGAATTTTAATTCATTATTATGGCATAAAATAAACCACAATGTACTTTATTGCATGCCATAATCAAGGGACTCTAAGTCCAACATGAAGAGTGTACAACCCCTGACCTTGCTTTCTAATTGAACATGATTGATTATCACAATTAGATGAATAAAACCTTGTGATGTGCTTTTATATCTTATGAAAAGCTTATGTTTCAAGCTTGGTCCAGTTTGGACTTTGTTTGAGCAAGTTATGCTTATATGTGCTTATTTAGGACCTAATTGCAATTTACCCATATCTAGGGTTTTCCTTACAACTTGTAACATGCTTGATGTGCCTCACATGTTTTCACATCATGTTTTGTTTGGTTGTGCTTTTGGGCACCTTGTTACACCTTTGTTTGAGTGGTGACATCTAGCCATGTTGAGATTAGAGTTTGCTCTGATGGATGCCCTAAGTCTATGTTTGACCTTGAGTGTGAGCTACCTAGTTTGTGATCACCAAGATTTTTTATGGTTCCTAAGTCTAAGTTTGGAAGTCGAGAGTTTTATGACTCATCTTGGTTGCATCTAGGGTTGGAGGTAGATGAGCTTTCTGACCACTTTGATCACCACATCTTGGCTTAGTGTTTACCTATGTTTTTATCAACCACCTTGGTCGATAAGTTTTCTTGGTGGGCTCTCTTGGCTTGTGTTTGTATTGGTTTCATGATAGAGTTGCTTGCATGGATGAGATCCCTTGGACACATGGCATGCTTAGCTTGACACCTAACCCTTTTTCTCTCTTCCACCCTATGCTATATATACCTCCCTCCTTGAATGAAAACAACCTCTTCACACACCTAGCATCCTCTCTCTTCTTCGTTGGTTGCTTGGAGTTTGTTCCCCCTTGTTTTTTGTAAAAGGAGGAGCTTAAGTTGAAGGATCTTGGTCGATCTACCTTGCATGTTGATCTAGGGTTTGGATCTACCTTCTCCTTGTGCTTGTGCGACTTTGGTACACTATTTATTTACCATTTTCACAGGCTACTTTGTATTGATTTTTGTGCACTTTTTGGTCAAATCTCATATTAATTGTGCATGATTTACTTTTATTAGCCTATGATACTCATTTGCATAAAATATTCATAATATTAATGTCTTTGAATGATTTAATCTATTTCTAGAGCTTATATTTATATTTTATGCATTTTAGGTGAATGTACAAGAATCTAGATAGCTTGGTACTATCGACTATGGAGTCGGTGGTATCGACACATGCCTGATCAACCTTAAACTTGGGTCCAAAAAGGAGAAGGAAGAAGGTCTAGCTCATCAGACTTTTATAATTTAAAATACCTGAATGTTTAAGACGCCCACAACTAGCACGGGGTCGAAGTAGTAGTTCAGATTCGAACGCAGGGACAAGGGGGAATAGCACTTCAAAACCTAAGTTTTACTTGTCTAAGTCATCGAAAAGACAAGGGACAAGGTTTGTTGTAAGAAAGCGTAAATGAAAAGAATTGAAAGAATTAAACTAAAATCTATCTCGAAGGGGAGTTAATAGAAAGATAAGGGCTTTGGTATTTTGGGGTTTCGTAGTTTTTAGGGTAGTTTTGCATAAAGGACTTTTCAAGGGTAGTTTACTAAATATTAATAAGTACACTACTAAAAACAAGCTCATTAATACTAGAAATAATGGGACACTGTAGGAGGAAGGAGAGAATAGTATGCAAAACCAATATGATTTTAAACGTTTCAAAGATATTAACATCAGTAAGATCAACAACTAGGTTGAGAAACATAAAAACTTACAAGTTTTCATTCATGGTGGGATCATATAAGAATTTAATGATTGTTCAAGGAAAAATTTCCGAAATAAATATGGATGTTTGCATTTAGATGAGATCCTCATATGGTGTCATGTCCATTGGTGTAAGAGGCAAGGAAAATTCTTGGCTCCCTTTGAGTAGAAATTTCAAGTCATTTGGTCAGAAGGTGTGAAAAGGCAAGGAAAGCAGGTGAAGACACAATATTGTAAGAATATTTTCATAATAAAGAATAGAATAATCCTTCATTTTTTATGATTCAACATTGACGGAGAAGGGAGTATTGCAAATATATTTTGGACAGACAAAAAATGTAAGTACAACTCATACACATCAAAAAAATGCAGAAATGTCGTTACTTGTTAGAAACAACAAATGGCAAATGATTCACTAAAACTAGCACATTTATAACTTACTCATGAATTCTAGTATTAGACGCATAAGAAAAAATTCTTTTCTGTCAAATCCGTCAGTATTCCATTAAATAATGTTGGGTTTTTATTACACAAGGAGAAGAAAGTATAGATATTTGTAAAGGGAACCTTTTTGTGTGGGTAGGTATAAAAACGTTAATTATGTTTACCACCGACTCATTTTCATCTTGTTTGTTCTTATTTGTCATTGTGTCATCATCCAAAGGCTGTCATCACTTTCCAGGGTGTTCTACTTTCAATTTCAACAAGCATATATCTATTTTTTGAAGTTATCTTGAAATGGGTACAAGAACATACCGAAGGTAAATGAGAAACATCAATAAATGTGGGTATGTGCTATAAATTTTATTTGGGAATAGGGAGTAAAGTGAGAAACAAAGTCAAGATGCAATTAGCATAATTAAATAAGAGATGATGAATATAAGAAATACAAATCAAGATAGCAGTAAAAATTGTTTGTGAGGTATTTTAAGAGATATTGAATTACTCAATCATTTTAAGTTGGAATACCTAATAGTTAAACAATGAATAAATATAGAACAAGAAACATAAATGTGAATAACTGGATTGGTAACATCTAATATTATGGAAAATGGTAGCTACACCACCACAAACTACTATTTAGAGACTAAAACCCAAGGAGTATGTGCTACCGTGACCAAATACCTTGATTTAGAGACTATGCATAAGGAGTTGTGCAACTAAGGCCAAACACCACTATTTAGGGACTAAGCCCAAGGAGTACGTGAAACTAAGAACTAAAATGCCACTCATACACTAAACTATACAAGGAAAGTGTCAAAATTTCTTATGTAATAGAGAATGGCAAGTAGTAAAAAAGATATCATCATAAATTCCATTTTAGGATAATACCACAAGGTATTCAAGTCAAAATATCATATTAGATGATTTTAACAGGAACGATGAATGAGCATTATCAATAAGGACTTCAAATTCAATAATAAACATATAAAGGTATTCTAAAATGATACTAAACTTTAGAGCAATCAAATGATCTTGCATCATTTATTGAGAATACAAAAGAAAACGGTATGAAAAGGATATTATTTCTAAAGAATATCAAGTGAGAACCACATACATGTATGTTGACAATAAAACTCTAGTGATGCACTTACATACACTAAGTCACATTTTCATCTTATAAACACAATACTTACGTCAATTTAATTAACCAATCATGTGTAGTCAACTACTAATATATATATATATATATAGGGTAATGATCCAGTGAGAAACATATCTGGTGAGAGCATGAGAGGCATTTGAATAACTCTCCACACAGATAAATTTTTCATAATCCAACCATACAAATTACAAGTATACCTTAATATCTACCTTCCAATAAAATTTTATCATCATCAAATTTGTAGATCATTCACAACAACCAAATATGTTTCGACACTCTATATTGAATTTTAGGCTGACCGTTGGATGTAAAAAGTATATATTGTGCATATGGACATGTAAACAATGTCTAATTGCAATGATTTTTTGTGGGAAGGTAAATGAAATGATTCTTTTTCCATCTATATAGTTGTATTTTAAAAAATGGTTACTAATTTGTAGTTATTCAAATGCCTCTCATGCTCTCACCATAGGATGTTTTTCACTAGATCGCTACCTAATATATATATACATATATATATATATATATATATATATATATATATATATATATATATATATATAATTCTTAACCTATTCTCAAAGTCCTAATAGAATCTTAGGTTTATGCATTTATTTTTTAGTAACCTAGTGGGAACAATGATCAAAGGTATTTTGACAAATTAGGGTATAATAAGCTATATAAGTTGGCAACAAGAATTATGGTTTGATGGATTTCGACGATTAGTCAATTTAAGAATAGGTATCGCATACAAGTATCGTCTATCATGTAAAGTATCGTGATGTCTACTTCAGGTAAGAGAGGACTAATAGGTAATGCTTTAGATTCAATGTTAACCTTTTCAATTACACTAGGTATGATAATAGTATTAATCTAAATACAAATTAGGAATACAACTCATATATATTATACATATTATGTAAACCTGATTGGTTTGAATTGTAGAATAATACATCAATCTTGTTCTTATTTTGCATTATTGACTTGCATATTTACCTAAACAACAAGAGATTAATGGAGTTATCAATTTACAATAGTTTTCCAAGCGAGATAATATCATGATTAGATAATCATGTAGAAATAATTCCAAGAGATACATCAAACAAGCATGTAATAGTGATAGAGAAACATTTATATGACAAGATACTTGTGTTTGAATGCATATAAACTGGATTTTTTGAGGTTATTTAATTTGAGTGTTAGCAACATGTGAATGATTATGAGGAATTTGTATGTTTATATGTGATAGGTTTTTTTATCTTGATTTCAATCATTTATTGTAGATGGAAATCAATATTTGCAAGATGATTAGGAACTATATTAGGTCATATGAATAGTATGAGTGGTATATAGGTACTATGAAGGATAAGATGATTCGAGGGGGATAAGATCCAATGGATGATTGTCCAGAAGGTGGCAGAAACATAGCCGCCACATATTCATGTACTCATTTTTTATCTTCAGAGGAGGTTCTATCCGATGAGGTGCTTCTCCAAGCTTTCCTTCCTAGAATAGTTCATCATAAGGAAGACACAAGGAAATACATATGGAGGAGAGCAGTTCATAGGTGGTCAAGGCCTAGGTAAGAGGAGAATGCATCGAGCATCAATGGAGTTTCAGTAAGAGTAGGAATAGGAGGTGGTGCTTATTTTATCTCTCTTATGATGACATGCAAGAAGACATAAGTAAGAAGGACATAAATAATGGATGATGGAGGTATGATGTTGTTGTTGGCAAGGTTAAGAAACAAATTGGATCCATCATTTTTTATGGTGTTTATTGAGGTGGTCCCCAACCACTATCATTACAAATGGTGGATCTCCAACTCTCCTTATTGTGACTGGTTGTAGGCACAAGCATGGAGGAGAAGAAAAGAGGTGGTGGTTAGGTATCTCGGTGCATGAAAATGAGAAGGGAGGACATAAGAGTAGAAATATAGAAGAGAGATAGAGAAATAGGAAGAAAAGAAAAGGGGAAGGAGTGACATTATGGATATTATACATGCTTGATCAGTCATTTATGGCTCTAGTGAGCCTACACATCATGAGGCCCATGAAGACAAGAGAGGAGGAGAAGAAAGGAAGAAGAGGAAGGAGGAGATGAGGAATACAAAAAGGAAATAAGAGGTAGGATAAGAGGAGAGAGAGGCATTGATGATTACCTACAGGATCCAAAGTCGTGGGTTCAACACAAGGAGTGCATTGGTAACTTAGACACGCTATTGAGGAGACAGAAACATAGGGTGGTGTTACATGGAGAAATACTTAATATAATGAAGTAGTTTAATTCATTATTATGGTATAAAATAAACCACAATGTACTTTATCGCATGCCATAATCAAGGGACTCTAAGTCCAACATGAAGAGTGTAAGACCCGTGACTTTGCTTTCTGGTTGAACATGATTCATTATCACAATTAGATGAATAAAACCTTAATAAAACCTTGTGATGTGCTTTGATATCATATGAAAAGCTTATGTTTCAAGCTTGTTCCAGTTTGGACTTTGTTTGAGCAAGTTATGCTTATATGTGCTTGTTTTGGACCTAATTGAAATTTACCCATATCTAGGGTTTTCCTTGCAACTTGTAACATGCTTGATGTGCCTCACATGTTTTCACATCATGTTTTGTATGGTTGTGCTTTGGGGAACCTTGTTACACCTTTGTTTGAGTGGTGACATCTAGCCATGTTGAGATTAGAGTTTGCTCTGATGGATGCCCTAAGTCTATGTTTGACCTTGAGTGTGAGCTACCTAGTTTGTGATCACCAAGATTTTTTATGGTTCCTAAGTCTAGGGTTGGAAGTCGTTGAGGTTTATGACTCATCTTGGTTGCATCTAGGGTTTGTGGTAGATGTTCTTTCTGACCACTTTGTTCACCAACATCTTGGCTTAGTGTTTACCTATGTTTTTATCAACCACCTTGGTTGATAAGTTTTCTTGGTGGGCTCTCTTAGCTTGTGTTTGTATTGGTTTCATGATAGAGTTGCTTGCATGGACGAGATCCCTTGGACACATGGCATGCTTAGCTGGACACCTAACCCTTTCTCTCTCTTCCACCCTATGCTATATATACCTCCCTCCTTGAATGAGAACAACCTCTTCACACACCTAGCATCCTCTCTCTTCTTCCTTGGTTGCTTGGAGTTTGTTCCCCCTTGTTATTTGTAAAAGGAGGAGCTCAAGTTGAAGGAGCTTGGTTGATCTACCTTACATGTTGATCTAGGGTTCTAGATCTACCTTCTCCTTGTGCTTGTGGGGCTTTGGTACACTATTTATTTACCATTTTCATAAGCTACTTTGTATTGATTTTTCTGAACGTTTTGGTCAAATCTCATATTAATTGTGCATGATTTACTTTTATTATCCTATGATACTCATTTGCATAAAATAATCATAATATTAATGTCTTTGAATGATTTAATCTATTTCCAGAGCTTATGTTCAGATTTTATGAATCTAGACAGCTTGGTACTATCGACTTTGGAGTCGGTGGTTTCGACACATGCCTTATCAACCTTAAACTTGGGTCTAAAAAGGAGAAGGAAGAAGGTCTAGGTCATTAGACTTTTATAATTTAAAATACCTGAATGTTTAAGATGCCCACAACTAGCACGGGGTCGAAGTAGTACTTCAGGGTTGAACGCAGGGACAAGGGGGAATAGCACTTTAGAACCTAAGTTTTACTTGTCTAAGTCATCTAAAATCGAAGGGACAAGGTTTGTTGTAAGAAAGCATAAATGAAAAGAATTGAAAGAATTAAACTAAAATCTATCTCATAGGGGAGTTACTAGAAAGATAAGGGCTTTGGTATTTTGGGGTTTCGTAGTTTTTAGGGTAGTTTTGCATAAAGGAAAACTAAAGAGAAAGGAAAATCATTTGGGTAAGACAGAGAAAGAAAATATTTAATGAAACAAGCGGCAATAATCTACACCTAACGCCTTCTTCTCTCAAAGAGAGCGCCAACGAACCATGCACTGGAAACCTCTCTCAAGGTTTCCAGACACGGACTCGCGCAGGAAATAAACTGGATGCATCTCTGGTCCCAGGTACTCTCATACACTAAAACTAGACCAAGCTCTAGAACTTCATGACTTTCCTATCTCAAAGAAGTCAAAATAGGAAACACTATTCGATAGCTAGTCAAAAGTATGTAACAAAAATAAGGGACTAGAATTCAGATGCTAGAAAGAGATCATTCAACGGAATAAAGCCAAACACAGAATAAATGAGAAATTCTCTACAGATTCCAATAATCATATAAGAGAGATAACAATTTGGTTACAATGCTATACTTAATGAAAGTAAATGATGTAAAAGGAAGGTAGGTTTCAGTCTCCTTGATTTAGGAAACTGATATACACAGTAGCTGACACTCGGGACAGAGCTAACCTGATATCGGGTTGTAGTTATATTGGGTTATGATTGTGTCAAGTTGCTGACTGTATCGGGTTGCAATCATGATGGTAGTGATCGTATCGGGATATGACTTCAATGCGATACAGTCGTGTTGGGTTGTGCCTATGTTGGGTTGCAACTGTGATGGGAAAAAGGACTGTATCAGGTTAGGTGACGTATCAGGTAAGATACATGTCGGGTTGGTACTATCCTGGATGTAGGGTTCTTTGTGTCAGTTTGTTCTGTCTAGGCGGACCATCTAGGGTTTTAGCTCAGACAGAATCCCGACATTCTCAGAGAAGCTTCAAGGATTATTGGGCATTGCCTGCTGCTACCAAAATGATCTCTAAGTGAACACCTCCCATCCTTCTTGGGATGGGAGTATGCTCACCTAACTATCACTTTGCAAACTCTGGGGAACTCGACACACTAGCTTCTTTTCTCTAGGCACTAGCTTTCCCCTAGAATCGGGTTCGTCCCATTGTAGGCATGTAGCTTCTATTTATAAGCAGTAGGTTGGTGGAGGTTGTAGCTTTATTGGTCCACGTGTCTGGCCAGTCATGACCTTAGATAGTGCTTTGAATGGGGTTGTCATGGTTGTCACCCACTATGCTATGTCAGGTTTTCCTTGCTAGTAATCAATAGGACATCGACCGTGCCAGCCTATTGTGGTGTTGGGCATCAAGGCATATCGAGAAGCGATGCGTGACGTGCTTGTTGTTGTGTCATGTAGTGGTAATGTATGTGTTTGGTCATGATGGTTTGAAGTCATATTGGGCTACGACACTGTCGGGTGATCATGTCGTGTTACGACCGTACTGGGTTGTAAGCATGACGGGCTGACACCATGACGGGTAAAACCCGTAGTGGGTTGTGACTTGTCATGTGCCTTGCAAATAGCTAATTCCACGTGACAGGCAATCAGGACATGGGAACTGATATCCTTTACCGATGGGCCTATTGGGCCCATTTGTCCTTTTTTTCTTGTAGAAAAATAGGAAAGTTCTTCAAAAGATGGGAAATATTGTCAGAAATGCAGCAGGCACAATATTTCATGATAAATATAACATAATGAAGAGGAAGTTGAGTTTAGAGGCTATTTTAACGATGGAATATAAGTTCTAACAGACATAAAATGGGTGTTATCAACCCCCCCCAAACATAGCAATTTGATTGTCCTCAATCAACTAAACTAATTTTAAAACTTTCATTTGTAGTACTTTTAACTCCCAAGCGTGGTCTTCGGATATAGGTTAAGTAGATTTTTAAAATGTCCTAAGGAAAATTATGTCCAACCACAAGCAAATTGACTTTTTCTTTGCCTTAATTGAACACAGATCACTCCCAATTTTTGTGAGACTTTGGTGCATCTTATTTGAAGTTATCTTTCACACCAAACTTTTGAACCACAGAGGTAAAAATTGGGGTTTTTAGGAAGGCTTAAGGCTTTTAGGTTTTTCTTGCTTCTCATCGGGCCAACCAGGTATTGGTCCATTAATGGGCAAGTGATCCCTGCAGTCCAAGCAAGTTGGCTTTAGAGTAATGATTTCACATCCTACGTACCACTGCGCTGGATCTATCATGCCTAAAGATGGGTACCCTTGAGAAGACAAGTGTGTGTGTGTGTGTTTTTGGGCACAACTCTCATGCTTTTATTCACTCTCACAAGGCTTTTCTCTCTTTCGGGATTTTGGTGGGTTGGAAAATGGAGAGTTTTTTGTTTGGGTATCTCTTTCCTTCTCATGCAAATCTCTTAGTCGGGAGTAAATTATTTTTCAAAGTTGGCGTAGTTATAGTCTTTATCATTTAAGACTATCTTTTCAAGAGAGCATAGCAAAAATGTACACAGCCTTAGGCGCAGAGAGAACAAATTTGAAGTTTTACCAAGTATTTAAGATAAAGTAATTTTGACAAGTTTAAACAACAGATGGGGTGTGTGTATATATTGCTTACTGTCAAACATTTATATAAAATGTATACATGGAGTATGCTGAAGGAAAGGAAGGAAAGGAAATGAGAAAATTTTGTAGAGTACCTCCCTCACTGATGTTATAAAGACCCCCCCCCCCCAAAACCTATCTCACACTCTGTCCTAGAGTGGTGAGAGGAATAGGAAAGATTAGTTATAGGTCTGTTAGGGTTCAACAAATATGTGCGCCTTCAGCGGATAAGAACTCCATGACATATTGTCCTCGCTAGCTATGGTAGTCGAGGTCATGAAGCATTTCAGGTCCTTGTCTTAATGTTGATGCACTAGATATCCAGCAGAGCATGTATATTCCACAGTCCTTTGATAGAGGGACTTATTGTGGACTGTGGTGGCAGAAACGGAAATCGTGCCAAGTTGCCCTTGGATCTTTAGTATATGGTGTTACCATGGAAACCACCTCATTGTAGAATTTTCTTGCTAATCATTCAAGAGGTGTTTTTGGTTCGATAGCATACTCAATTGGCCAGTCAATATGGGCGTCTGAACTATTACAGAAGATCCCAGCGTGAGCGTTAGTGTAGAGCATAATGAGCGTCCAATGATTGTCGTGCAACATAGGCAGAAAGATGATGCACGAAAGATTCTCCTGGATTTGTTGTTGAAACACCTGGCGTGCCCCAATTTCGTCAGCTAGAAAAAGATCATTGAACAACATGGGATGGGCGATGTAGAAATGACCGATCTTTGCATGTAATATAGGGATGTAAGATAGTGCCACTGTTATAGCTAAGCACCCACCTATTTTGACTAAGTCTTCGAGATCATCTGTGGGGACCACTATAGAGTCTTTTTCATAAATAACGTATGTAGTGTTGGAATCAGCAAGATGTATCAAGATGTGATTGAAATATTCTTGAGATAGAGAGTTGCAGGCTGAACGGTCAAAATTGCTGATGGTGGAGTATGGAATTATAGGTGAAACAGATGCAATGTTGTTGTTGTTGTGCAGGATGTGTAGGTTCGGCAGCTGTTTTCCCAGCCTGCCATGGTATTAGACATGAGAGAGATTGGTCTCTTCCCATGGTTGGCTGCCTAGTTGCGAACAGTGGGAATCAGATTCCATTTCCAAGAAATCTTCAAGAAGCTCGAGATCCAAGAAGTAGCACTTGTCTTTAATCATCAACAGCGTGTAGATGCTCCTCAGCTAGTAGAAATTCATGTCTTGGAGCTGCAACATGTATCTAAACATGTTTACAAGCTCCATGGCTTGTAGAACGATGAAAGCATTGTTACTGCTTCCTAGATCTTGTTGGACTGGGAAGTCTCTTATTGCATAGAAGTTTTAAACACCGTTGTGGCGTTTGATGCCTTATTTGATAACCCAGTGAAGTCGAAGTGGCATGAGCTTTAGAAGCTTATCTTTAGGACGAATGAAGTCTTGATCTAAGTGAGGAATCTCCCCTACTCAATAGTTATAGAATGTGACATCCTAAGAGCAGAGGTCTACGATGTAGAGGAACCAACGCTGCTTGTGCTTATGGGGGCTAGCACTAGTCCGGGGTTGTGTTTTTCAACGTGTTTCAGCATGTCAACCACCGGTTGTGATTTGTATGCTCCTACTAGCAGTCACCTGGCCAAGGAGGGAGTGGCATTGTAGATTGGCTACCGACCTATTTTTAGCACGATATTTTCTATCATTGCACCTTCCATGATGTAAAAGAGGATCTTCCCTACTATAGCCTCTGAGTGGAATATTCCTTTAAGCACCCGACGTTGTAGGGAGAAGTACCTATTGTTCTAGATGATAGACTTCTTGTCAAGCTACGGTCTAAGAACCATGTTCAAAAAGTGTTGGTCGCGGGCAGTCAGGTAACCTATGGCATGTCTGTCGAAGTCAGGCATTTCAAACATCAGTATTTCAGACGGCACAGAAAATTGATCAGCTGCTGAGTTCTTCCCTTGAGGGGTATGTGCTTCTAGTTCAAAGGGGTTGTCCGTCAGACTACCAGAGAGGTCTTTTGTGGCATCATTTGGCTCTAGTGGGTATAGTGGAACTACCATATTGGTTGTTACTGGATCGCTCCCTATTAGGTTTATCCATTCTTATACATCTGGAAAGACGTCAGTGTTGAGTTCAAAACCCTCTGCGATCTTTGGAATTCGATGCAGGCCCGCTCTGGGTTGCTCATATCTATGACATTGTGAGCTTCATCCATTAGCAAAGTCGTGGCATTGCTTAGAGGATGAGCCGTGATGTCAACGTCGTGGCTGCTTTCTTTCTCTTTAGGGGACCCGTCAGCATGCTTCTTGGTCACCTCCTCCTCAGGCATTTTTAATATTTTAGAGGGCCCTCTAGAATTTGAGTAGGATGGCGAAGGTGAAAAAGAAGAAGAAGATGATGGCTATGATAAATAAGATGGTGGCGATGGTGATCTTTGAGACTGCATTGAGTGGCGGTGTGTGCTCCGTTCCTCGAGTCTGCACTTGATAGCATATAGGCACTGGAGCATGGCCTACATTGTCTGGTTCATTGTGTCTAGTTGGTTGGGTAGACCAACCAGGGTTAGTAGCTGGCACTCCTGCACTTCCAGTCACTGCTAGAAAGCCTAAAATTTATGGGTAAGGGAGTAAAAAGTAGCACTGTGGTTATGGGTTACCTCCCTCAAGTTGTCAAACTCATAGACGAAGGTGTGCCCCAAAGAAGGGGGAGCAAGTGATCGGCTATGGCTTCTAGACTGGCTCCTTGTTTTAATGGCACGGACCTTGGAATGTGGACCTTTAGAAGGTGGCAATTCTACCATGACGGTGTGTGCTGGTGTGGCTTCTGTGTACGGTGTAGGAGCCTTTGGCATTGTGGCTTCCGCTTCAGCATGGTTACGTGGCGAGGTTGGCGGCATCTGAGGATAGTGATCGGTTGCATGACTCTCAGCCTTAGCCTCTAATGAGACAACCTCCCTCAAGGTAAACTAGGTGGAGGTTTGTTGAGTAGACCTGACCTCACTCTTTAGGAACTCGATGAAGGCCTCCTCGCTATTGCGAGAGGTGTCTGGGTGCACCGTGGAAGGTTCATCCATCACCATGGTAACCGGCATGACTGTTATAGTAGGTGCAGCTTTCTTTTTAGCCATGGCAGTTTCTTCTCTTGCGGTTGTGCTTGTTGGCACGACTATGCTATTTGGAATAGTATTTCAGACTCGAGGTGGTCATTGATGTTGGCCACTGGGGACTTTTGTCGATGGGTAGTCTTGGAGGCCCCCTTCTTTGCGACTTCCTTCTTGTGAATGGCGAACGAGGCTAAGTAGGCTATGTCGACTACTAGAGCCTCAATCTCTGTCGGCGTAAACACTAGCTTCTTTGCATTGTAGTTGATGCAGCTTGGCAGTGGGAGTAGAATATTGGTTCTTACGAACCTATAGGAGAGCTAGGAACCCTCTTTTTTTAGAATATTGGCCCTTATGAGGAACTTGATATCTATCATGTCATCACTGTAAGTTTTTTATAGGCTCCCAGGTTCCTTCGGATATTTGAGCCCTATTGTGATCAGGTTGACGATGCCTCCCATCTTTACTCCTTGGTGGCGTATTTGATTGGATGGAACCTGTTGATGAGGAAGCACTCCAATTTTATTATCTTTCCCACCATTATATACCAGATCATATGCAGCTATTTAGTATAAAGGTTGTTGGTTTTGTATTTGCTGAAGAGGAGATTGACCACTATCTTGTGGATGATCCTCCAGAAGCAAGAGTAGACTGCAACCACTTTTCTATTGGGCTTAAAGGCAAACTCGCATGTTATCTCCTTCCACAACTTCACTGGGTTGAAGACATCATCCTTGCTTATACTGGCTCTGTCATCTAGTAGTTTCTACTTATCTTCATTTCTGGAGAAGATTTTGTTGAGCAGTTTCTCTGTGATCTTGTATTCTATGTTGTATAAGTGGGCTTGCAGCTGATCGCCTCTGCCGAATTTCTTGCTCTCTTCGGGGTTATTCAGCACCCATCGGATGGAGGAGATCAATTCCTTGGTCAACTTGGTGTAGGAGTTGGAGAAGTTGAAGCAAATCTTATGGATCCTGGCGGCACCGAGGACGTTCTTCAACCTCTTGAGAATCCCAATCTACTAGAAAAGGGCCTCATGGAAGAACCTCATTGGGCGGTAGACCTTCACTTCTAGTTCAGTATGTCAGCTTTGATGCTCTGCATCTCTTAAAGTAAAGCACCCTGGAGAGTGGGTCAAAGCCTCGGGCTCTGCAGCTGTGGGTTGAACTATCGCATCTGCTTCGATGCGGGGCCTCTTTTCAAGAGTGGAAGGTTGAGTTCTCACTGGGTTAGGGTGCTTCTACCCTATAGTGGCCCCTGTGGTTTCTTCAAAGGTGATCCTCCAGTCGTGCTGGTTGACCTGCACGACAGTCTCATTAGTACATGCCATTATCTGAAAAATGAACAAATCAACACATTAAGTGGCATTATGTATCCTGTATTGGGTTAGGGTGCTTCAAAGAAGAAGAGGACAACTCGACACGCGAAGGTGAAAAAGGTGAAACATGGAATGAAGTGGTCAGCCTGATATGGCTTGGGTGATATGGCTAAACTAGTATCGGGTTGTGAAAGAAAGTAAGGTGTTGGGTTAGCATTAAGACAACTTGGTATCTTCTCCATCGATATCCGTGTGCACGATACGGCTAATGTGATACGGGGGATGTGAGGAAAGTTGATGCGGACCCACCCGATACGCTTAGCACGATACTATCAAAACTTGATATGCATTCGGTGGTAGCACCTTGCCCGATACGAGTGACTCGGAGTAGCTGAAACCCGATATCATGTAATTTTTCACGTCTGGGTGTGATGCAGATGTAAACTGAATGGACAAAACCTGATACATCTAGGTGGTGCATGATATGGCTACATGATATAGTTACGTGATATGACCTACTTGACAATGTTATGTGATATTGAGTTTTACCTTATCGGGAAGAAGAAGCATGAACGTGTCACGTGAAGGAAGTGAGCTGGGAACTCAGGATGGGAGAGGAATTTTCTTTGGGCGATATGGGAGCTTTCACAATACGAGAGTGAAAGCTGGTAACCTGTCACAGTTAATGTCTAAAGGCTTATATAGTCGTCCATAAAGAGAGGTGCAAATATTAAGATCATGGACATGTATCGCGCATGTATGCAAATCATCTTCCTAAGAAAGGAAAAATTGACTTAATCACGTCTCATCATGAGACTAAAAGAGTGACACGTTACCCGACATGCAGAACCTGATACGCACTAGACGACACACGTTCTATGCGACATGGGTGTAAGAAGGCTTGCAACCCGACACACGTATAAGTGATACATGAAGAAGGGTGATACATCCTACTACTTGAAATGGTTAACCTGATGAGCTTTTAAATATAAAAAGGTATTGCCTAAAATTTGTATCGGCCAGAGCACTTGACCAACCGTCTGATATCGTGTAAACACTAGGTTTTTGGACGACATAGATGTAGTTCCTGATATTCCTGTGTGCACGGCACGTTCAAGGGAAAAAGAGATACACTTGCCTGGTATGCGTAAAAACTAATATGGAGCCTCTTTAAGTGCCACCTTTCCCCGGACATCTAGAAATATGGTGATCATTCAAGAAAGGAAGTAGAAAGCTCTTGATTTGTAAGACATCACAGGCCCAAGTCATAAATCTCCAACCTCATCTAGTTTTACAAATCAAGGCGATAAAAACAAATTTGTGGCCCAGAAAATGTGAGAGTCAGCGTGGCGCATGCAAAGACTCGGGCCTTATTACAACAATAGTGTTTAGAATATTTTTTGCAAGGAAGGCAAATAGAATTTCTATTCTAGGAAAGTAAACTTAGGCTGCCTCTCAAGTAGCTCTATGGTTTTTTTCGTTAGCTCGACATCTTCAATCCTGCTCAGACTTCTTCTCCGGGTGCAGCTTCAGCATCATTTAGGACTAGTTCAAAGCGTCTTATGAAAGCTTCATCTTCATAAAATCTTTTCACATGGTGTCCATTGATTGGGAAGACTTTTGTAGGGTCATCCCTGTCGAATAGTTCCATCATTCCAGATGGGTATATCCTTACTACCACAAACGGTCCTGACCATCGAGTTTGCATTTTCCCTGTAAAAGTCAAATGGAAGATTTAAGAAGTAGAACTTTGTCACCTTCTTTGGCGTCCTTCTTCTTCAGGTGGGAATCATGCCAAACTTTAGTCCTTTGATTATAGATCCTCACATTCTCATAGGCATGAAGCCTAAGCTCCTCAAGTTCCTAGATCTGTAAGAATCTTTTCATCTCGACCAGGGTTGGGTCCATATTTAGACGTTTGATGGCCCAAAAATCTTTATTTTCTAGCTTGAAGGGGAGATGACATGCTTTCCCGTAAATCAAATGGTATAGTGTGGCACTGATTGGTGTCTTAAAGGTTGTTCTATAGTCCCATAGGGCGTCATTTAACTTTGTAGACCAGTCTTTGTTGGATTTCCCAACAGTCTTTTCTAGGATCTGCTTGATCTATCTATTTGAGTCTTCCACCTGTCCAAATGTCTAGGGATGATAAGGGGTGGCAACTTTATTCCTAACCACATACTTCTTCAGCAACAAATCAAATTGCTTTTTGGCGAAATGTGATCATATGTCACTAATCACAGTTCTGGGGAACCCATATCATGGGAAGATAACATTTGTAAATAGCTTTATCATAGATTTAGCATCACAAGTGGTGATGGTCATGGCTTCCACCCACTTTGAGACATAGTCCATTGCAACTAGGATATACTAAAAATTGTAAGACGAAGGAAAAGGTCCCATGTAATTGATTCCCCAGTCGTCAAAAATCTTAACTTCAATCCAATCGGACAAAGGCATCTCATTCCTACGGGAAATATTTCCAGTCCATTGGGACTCATTGTAGGCCTTAACATAGGCATTAGCATCTTTAAACAGAGATGGCCAGTATAAGCCTGATTGCAGGACCTTGTCCATTGTTCTTTCCGCTCCCAGATGTCCTCCATAAGGAGATAAGTGGCATTCATACATAATTTTTGGGGCTTCATCTTTATGTATGAACCTCCTATAGAGGTTTTCGGCACATTGCCTGAACAGCAGAGGGTCGTCCCAGTAACAGTACTTCAAATCAGAGAAGAATTTCTTCTTTTGATTATAAGTAATTTTTTGGGGAAGCTGTTTACAAGCTATATAATTACAAATATTTGCATACCACGGTCCTTCTGGGTTGGCTACTCTAGCTGAGTAGACCGCCTCATCAGTGTAGCTTTCATTTACTAGCAGTGGGTGGTCTTCCTCCATCATAATTCTGGAGAGATGATTGGCAACCACATTCTTGATACCTTCTTATCAACGATTTCATGATCAAACTCTTGCAGCAGTAATGCCCAGTGCAGTAGCCTAGGCTTGGCATCTTTCTTCTGCATCAGATATTTGATGGCCCCATGATTTTTGTAATAGTCGCATTGGAGCCCACGAGTTATGAACGGAACTTATTGAATGCATAGATGATGACTAGAATTTCTATTTTTTTTTGGTATAGTTGATCTGAGCTTCATCTATCATTTTTCTAGTGTAGTAGATTATGTGGTGCTTCTTACCCTTCTTATGTCTGAGGACTGCGCCTTTCGCATAATCATTGGCGTCACACATCAATCTGAATGGAATATTCCAGTCAGGTGACAGGATGATGGGAGCAGAGACCAGTGCATCTTTTAAGGTAGAGAACACCATGAGGAATTCTTTGGTGAACTCAAACTTTACATCTTTCATTAACAAATTGGATAAAGGTTTTTCTATCTTTGAGAAATCTTTAATGAATCTTTGGTAATACTCGGCGTGTCCCAAGAAGCTTTGAACTCTTATCACAGATGTCGGTGGGGGGGGGGAGTTTTGCAATAGCCTCATCCTTTGACTAGTCAACTTTGATTCCTCTATTTGATATCTTATGTGCCAACAGGATGCCTTCTTGGACCATAAAATGACATTTTTTCCCAGTTGAGGGTCATGTGTTGTTCTTCACATCTCTTCATCACGAGGGATAGATTCTACAAGCATTCCTCAAAGGAGCCTCCATAGACACTAAATTCATCCATGAAAACTTCCATTTTGTCCTCCAAGAAATCGGTGAAGATAGCGTTCATGCATCTTTGAAAGGTTACAGGTGCGTTGTAGAGCCCAAAAGGCATTCTCTAAAAATCATAGGTTCTATAGATGAAATTGAACGTCATTTTCTCCTGGTTGTCCGAGTAGATTGGGATTTAATAAAATCCTAAGTACCCATCTAACCAATAGAAATATGAGTGGTGTGCTGAATGCTCAAGCATCTGATCAATGAAAGGGAGTGGGAGATTGTCTTTTCTGGTGGCAGCATTTGACTTTCTATAATTAATACACATCTGCCAACTTGTGAAAATTTTTCTGTGACTTCAACGGCATTGTCCCCCTTGACCACCGTAATTCCTCCTTTCTTGGGCACCACCTAGATAGGGCTTACTCAGGTGTTATCACTGATAGAGTAGATGATGCCAGCATCATGAAGCTTGATAACTTCTTTGCTGACTACCTCCCACAACGTCTTATTAAGCTTGTGATGTGGTTGTGCACATGGTTTGGCATCCTCCTCAAGATGTATTCTATGCATGCACATAGAGGGACTTACACCCCTCAAGTCTTCAATGGAATAACCTAAAGCGTTATTCCATGACTTCAACTCAACAAGCAGTTTCTCTTTTTCTTCATCATTTAATTCAGAATTGATAATGACTGGGTTCATTCTCTTTTCATCCAAGAATTGATATTCCAGACCCTTCAGCATATCCTTTAACTCAGGCGTGGTCTTCTTCTCTATATATTCAGTGGGATTGCCCTGTAGTGCAGCATACATTGTGGTTTCAACGGGGCCATCAGATTCAGCCGACTCCATTTCATCCAGAAGGTTCAATAGCTCCTTCACTTCTGGGTCCTCTATCACTTTTGCATCGATAACCAAAGTGCACATTAACGGGTCCATAATAGCTTTCTCCTCTCTTACCTCATCATAGAATTGTTGTTAGCTCTCGACAAAGTAAGAAGATTCAAGCAAAGAGGGGGCTTTCATGCAGTCACATATGTTGAAATTGATGTGCTCTCTTCCAACTCTGATGGTTATCATCCCTGCCTCCATGTCGATGAGTGCTCTCCTAGTCACTAGGAAGGGTCTATCAAAGATCATTAGGCAGCTAGGATCCTCTGAGGTGTCTATGAGGATGATATTTCATGGTAAAAATAAATGGCCAATCCTGATGGGTACATCTTCTACCGCTCTGACTAGTTTTGTAAAGGTATGATCCGCTAGATGGATCCTCATATTGCTGCTTACTATATTGGTAAGCCCCAATCTTCTTGCAAGAGAGAGTAGCATGAGACTGATGCTCACCCCTAGATCAACTAGTCCTTTTCGCATGGCGTTATCTCCAAGTTGGAAAGGAATTACAAAAGTGCTAGGGTCCTTTTTCTTAGTAGGCATACTTGCCTTCATGAAAGAGTTGGACATCTGGGTCAACTTCACCATTTCGATGTCCTCACCTCTCCTTTTCTTCGAAATCAAATATTTGAAAATTTTGGCATAGGTGGGCATCTCTTCAATGGCGTCCAAGAAAGGTATGTCGAGGTGCAATTTTTTTTACTGCAGTTATAAACTTCTCATATCTTTTCTTTAACTGGGCCTTCACTAGCTTGTGCGGAAAAGGTATGCAGGGTGCATATGTATCGAGACACTCTTCAGAGGCCACGTCACTACTTCCCTTGTCTACTACTTTCCTTTGCTTGGTAGGTACATCTGCAGGCTTCTCAGGTGTTACATCTTTTACTGGTACTGTGGTACGATTGGCTTTTGCTCTTTGTTCATCAGTAGAATGCATCACTACTTGTGATATCAGGACGGACATCTTTGCAGTTTCATTTCCTTGTGGATTTGCCTTGGTTTTGGATGGAAATTGTCCCACCTGATGGTTGATGCTCTGAGCCAGGCTCGCTAACTATTGGTTTATCTACTTGTTATGCTGGTGCAGCTCCCCAAATCTGGGATGAGAAACCTCCTATCTATTGTTTCATGAGATTGAGCAACGTTGAGCTATCCACAGAACTTTTGCATAGCTTCTCATTCAATTCGTTCTATTTCTTAGTGAAAGACATTAACTTGGTCATCATTGATGGCCACTACTATTGATTTTGCTGTATATTCTAGTAACTTCTTTGTTGCTAGAAGTTAGCTTGGCGATGTTGATTCTGTGGGCCACCAGAAGAGGTCCTGCTGATTAGCTGGTCTGAATTTTCAGCAGCACTGGTGTTCTCATAGGAGAACCTGGGGTGGTTGAGCATCGGTACTGAACATAGCTTACATTCTTCGTACTTTCTTCATCAGGATCACTCTGCACAACTGTGTGTGGGTAGAAGTCAGAAAGATGATTAGGCTCTCTGCATGTGACACAACTCCTGACCATTTCTTGTCGGGCCTTGCTTTTGTAGCTCTGTACTTTTAAGGTTTGAACATTGGTCACTATCTTGTCTAGCTTGGCCGATAGTTCTTCCATCACCTTTGATTCTCCAGGGATAGAGTGACTTGATGATTCTCTATCATACTCGCTATCTTGTTGATTTTTAGCCATGATATCGATGATCTCCTTGTATCTCTAAGCATTGAGCCCCAAGAAATCACTACCTACTGCAGCATTAAAGGATTTCTTCTCGCCGATACACTAGCGATTGTAAAAGGCGGTAATCAAGCTTAGCTCAGAAAATATGTGGTGTGGACAATCACGCTGATAACCTTAAAATCACTCCCACATCTCATGCAGATTCTCTAAAACCTTATGTGAGAATCGGCTAATCTTGTTCTGACATTTTATAGTCCTCTCAATAGGGAAGAACTTGGCTATGGAGGCATTAGCGAGATGCTCCCAGTTTGGGACACCCCCGTCCTGGAGGCTTGAGTACCACTCTAGTGCCTTATCCTTTAGAGAAAAAGGGAAGCACTTGTTGTAGATATAGGTTATCAGGACCTTATTAATCTTGACAGTCGTGAGATGATTGTACGATTCTCTTCACTATTGTTTCCTCCAAAATAGTTGTGTTGCAACAACTGGAGAAAACTTGGCTTCAGCTCGAAGTTTTCCACATTGAGCAGTTTCTCCACCACGGGGTTCCTTTCCTCATTTACCTTCACTTGAATAAAAGATCGAAGGGATCTATCCTTGAGAGCCTGGTCAGCCATGCTTGCTAGAGAAAAGGGATGTAAGTACCTAAAAGGAAGAAATGTAAAAAGATAAGGGTGTTGAGGTAGATTTGTGCAATATGTATCTATAGTTTAATATACATCTATACAAAGTCTTTGACAAAGTGCAAGCAAAACTCAGGTTCGTAAAATGGTATTCATTTCCTAGTCTCCAGCAACGGCACCAAAAAGTTGATCAGCCTTAAACATGGGTCTAAAAAGGAGAAGGAAGTAGGTCTAGCTCATCAAACTTTTATAATTTATAATACCCAAATGTTTAAGATGTCTATAACTAGCACGGGGTCAAAGTAGAAGTTCAGGATCAAACACAGGGATGAGGGGGAATAGCATTTCGGAACCTAAGTTTTACTTGTCTAAGTCATCAAAAAGCCAAGGGATAAGGTTTGTTGTAAGAAAGCGTAAACAAAAAAAGTGAAAGAATTAATCTAAAAATCTATCTCCAAGGTGAGTTACCAGAAAGATAAGGGCATTGGTATTTTGGGGTTTAGCAATTTTTAGGTTAGTTTTGCATAAAGGAAAATTGAAGAGAAAGGACAATCATATGGGCAAGCATGGAGAAAGAAAACTTTTAACAAAACAAGAAGCAGCAGTCTACACCCAACACCTTCTTCTCTCAAAGAAAATGCCAACGAATTGTATACTGGAAACCTCTCTCAAGGTGGCTAGACATGGACTCACATGGGAAATAAACTGGATGCAGCTCTAGTCCCAGGTACTCTTGTACACTCAAACTAGACCGAGCTCTAGAAGTTCATGACTTTCCTCTCTCGAATGAGTCAAAATAGGAAACACGATTTGATAGATAGTCAAAAGTGTGTAATGGAAAGAAGGGACAAGAATTCATATGCTAGAAAGAGATCATTCAACACAATAAAGCCATACACATAATGAAATGAGAAATGCTCCACAAATTCCAATAATCATATAAGAGAGATAATGGTTTGGTTGCAATGCAATATTGAATGAAAGTAAATGTTGTAAAAGGAAGGTAGGTATCAGTCTCTTTGACCTAGGAAATTGATATTCATAGCAGTTGACGCTCGGGATAGTGCTAACCCGATATTGGGTTGTAGTTATATCGAGTTATGATCGTGTCGGGTTACTGACTATATCAGGTTGCAACTGTGATGGTAGTGATCGTATCGGGATATGACTTCAATGTGATATAGTTGTGTCGAGTTGTGACCGTGTTGGGTTGCAACCGTGATGGGTAAAGGGACCGTATCAAGTTAGGTTGTGTATCGGGTAAGAAACATGTCGGGTTGGCACTATCCCAGATCTCGAGTTTTTCAAGTTGGGTTGTTCTGTCTAGGCGTATCATCTCAGGTTTGAGCTGAGATAGAAACTCGACATGCTCGGAGAAGCTTCAAGGATCATTGGGCATTGTCTGCTGCTACTGAAATGATCTCTAAGTGAACTCCTCCCATCCCTCTCGGGATGGGAGTATGCTCACCTAACTATCCCTTCCCAAACTCCTGGGAACTCCACACACTAGCTTCTTTTCTCTAGGTACCAGCTTCCCCCCTAGAATTTGGCCCATCACATCATAGGCTTGTACCTGTTATTTATAGGCAGTAGGTTGGTGGAGGTTGTTGCTTTATTGGTCCACATGTCTGGCCAATCATGACCTTAGCTGGCACTTTGAATGGGGCTATCACAGTTGTCGCCCACTATGCTGTATCAGGTTGTCCTTGTTGGTAGTCAACAAGACAGCGATTGTGGTGGCCTAGTGTGGGGTTGGGCATCAATGTATATCGAGCGGCAATGCATGATGGGCTTGTTGTTGTGTCACATAGTGGTAATGTCTGTGTTTGGTCATGATGAGTTGAAGTCATATCGGGCTATGACACCACCGGGTGATCATGTCGTGTTATGACCGTACTGGGTTGTAAGCATGACGGGCTGACACTATGATGGGTAAAAGTCATAGTGGGTTGTGACTTGTCTTATGCCTTGCGAATAGTTGAGTCCACGTGATGGGCAATCAGGGCATGGGAACCGATATCCTTTGTTGGTGGGCTTATTGGGCCCATTTGTCCTTCTTTTCTTGTAGAAAAATAGGAAAGCCCTTCAAAAGATGGGAAATATTGTCAGAAATGCAGCGAGCATGATTTTTCATGATAAATAGAACATAATGAAGAGGTAGTTGAGTTTAGAGGCTATTTTAACGATGGAATATAAGTTCTAACAGCCATAAAATGGGTGTTATCAATGCCCAGGTTGCTACAAAAGAAATTGAGAAGACTTGGTCATATCGATGAGATTGTCAATACTACCGATGATATTACAACATTTTTTTCAAAAAATTTCAAAGCAACTCAATACTATGACAACCAGATCATTAGCACTAACAACTTGACAAGCGGTCATGAAATAAGAGGAATCGGTAGTACTGACACCCTATTGGTAGTACCAACAGGTCGGGATCAAGTAGATATTAAGGCTTCATTTAATCCAACGACAAAGGTTCTAACTCACCCTAAGTCATGCCTATAACTCAGAGGAAGTGTGTCCAGACCTAGATATCTCATATTTTTCCATTGTACAACAACCGAGAGCAAGAGGAGGAGATAACAAAGAATAAGGCCACATTCTGGATGATCAGGGCACTTTTAGTTGACAGAATTGCAGCCAAAAAGTAGCAAATCGGCACATGCACGAGAAGGGACATTTGAACTGTCTACTTCAGGGGTTCTTCATGTTCTTCACATTTTTTCATTCTCTTTGATGTCTTTGACTATGTAAACCCTGAGGGGCTAATCCCCATGTTCCTATGGACCTGGGAGTAGCCTGGTTATGCATTGTATTTGACTCTTATGCATTAATTCATCAATTTCTGTTAAATTTTGGATTTATTTCTATGTGAATGAATGAACTATCCATGCTTGATCACCATAGGTAGTACTTAGACTGTTAATTGCTTTGAAAATGTTAATTTATTGGTCAGAACTTCATAGAAATACATTTTCTATAAAACCCTTTTAGAAGGGAAATTTAAAAACATGAGGAGATTACCCAAAGTATTCAATAAAGAACCTATCTAATAACACATTCGATACAATAGTGGGATTGGTATTATGTTAGGTAGTGAATTGCACCATCAAAGCCAATACTTCTCGCTACCGGCTCTTAATCTAGATTTAGCAGAGATCTTTATTAATGTATTAGGACTAAAGTGCAATGTTAACCATGGTGAAACCAATATTCTAAGGAATTCACTAAGACTGAGAACAACAACCAATAATTTAGATTTATTTGCAATTTTAGATAATTAACCGAATAATCCAAGTTTCTTCGGCCTAAGATGATTGCACTACATTAGTACTAGCTTTTGAAGTCATGTTTCCCTATGTTCGACATCCGATCCTCATTGGCCTATATTACTACGATAGTGTATACTTGCATTGTGGGCACATAGAATATACCTATCAAGCTTCCATGATTTGCCTCTTAGTCTTGGTAAGTAAGATCTCCCTCTTTACCTATGTTTTCCTTACATCCCTATCTTCCCCTCTCTTCTTCTTGGTCAGTTTCATGGTAGATCTTGATCTATAGGTAGAAGATACTCTCTTTCTTGCCTCTTCAACCTAGGCTTTGCTTCCTTTTTGGAGAAGAAGCTAGCTTGGCCGAGAGCAGTGCTCAAGCTAGGGTTTCCTACCTTTCTTCTTCATGATACCTTGATGTTTGGAGTTGCTTCATCTTCTCTAAGGCATGTTATATAACTTTCTCCATGATTACTGCTTACTTTCCCCTTGCATATACATGATCTTGCCCTAAAATGTTGTTCCACGTAGAAATATGATGTCCTTACCTAGGATTTGTGTTGTATGATGGCTCTTGAGTATTTAGCCTCTTATATGAACCCTAAATCTTGTGCATGCTTTTATTAATGGAAGTGGCCATCCTAGACCTTGTTTTCATGTAGGACAATGATGCCTTTTGCTCTCTCAAAGGATGGTTTATTTCTAGGGTTTCAATCTGATTTTCCTTCTTGTATTTGAACTTCATGGTTTCATTTTGATTCATTTTTTCTTGACCTTCTTGGGCAAATGGATGACCTTGACTTATTGACTATTTTGGAGTTTATGTGATCACCAATGTTTTGAACTCATGATGTCTGATAAGACTGGTCTCCTTGTAGTCGATGAGGTTTGATCTCCATGATTGGTCGTCAAGTTTTTGGACCCTTAGTGGTCATTGAGGTTAGAACCCTAGCAGTCACCAACATTTTTGACTTTTAGTGGTTGCCAACCTCTTTGAGTCTTAACAGTTGATGAATCCCTAACCTTTAGTGGTTGATGAAGAGTTTGATTCATGTTGGTCATTCTGACCTTGAACCCTAGTGGTCGCTAAGGTGTCTTTAACCTATGTGGCGCTATGTTTCCCTAACCTAGGAGGTTGATAAATTCCTGACTCTATGATCAATGGTAATGTTTGACCTAATTGCTTTCATGATTGATGGAGATTCTAAGAACTAGGGTTTACCTTTAATTGTTGTTTTAAAACACTAAACCCTAATAAAAGTAAGTGATGATAATACAAAGCTTCTAGTGTAACTATCATGATGATGGATTACTCTCTCTATGTTATTGTAATCATGATTTACTATTTTTGAAAATCATATCTCTTAAATGTAATGTAGTATCAAACTTATGTGTCTCATATAGGGTGATGGTATGATGAGCCTTGATGAGGCATGGAAAGAAAATGATGTTCTTGCAGGGAATGATGTGATTGTATTGATAACCTTTGGGCATGGTTGAGCCTTAGTGAGGTGTTATCATCTTCATAATGTGATAAGGATTTGATCAGGTAATGGTATGATGATGGGTATCGCCACATGTATGGAAATTAAACAGTATCATGTGATGATGTGGAAAACATTATATATCATACATTTTATATCTTTTGAAGTTGCAATCTACCCATGTTTTTGTAAAAATCTTTTAAGGTTTGTATGTAACTTGATTGATGTAGTTAAAATATACCTAATTGGCATTACTAATCAAGTGAAACCCCAACATGTAGTGCCATGTTCCATAGATCCCTTCTAGTATCAGGAGATGTTGGATGGTGAAACGAGTATTGCTAGGGTAAACTTGGAGCGCATACTATTGACTATGCGATGTGCATGAGATAGTGTGTCCTTGTCATCCTGATCCCAAGCTTATGGAGATGGGTTGCAATCATATCTCAGGTATATATATATATATATATATATATATATATATATATATATATATATATATATATATATATATATATATATATATATATAATTTATATATATATATATAATTTATATATATATGATGAGATAGAGGACAATTGTGGTTGTTCTTCGGATGATAGGACTTTGTGTACTGTAGTAACTAGTGTCATGACCTATATACCAATACGGACTAGGTTGTTTTACACGTAGACTATATATGTCAATGCGGTTGATTAATACTGAGTGAAGGTGGATGAGATCTTAGGAGTCTGGCTCTCCTAGATCTTGTATGGCACTGATTTTGACTTTATAGTGGTCAGTTTAAGTCTGAGTAGTATATTACAAACTCCTCAGGGCTTAACAAAAGATGTAATCCAACCATGTAGTATATCTACTTAGGGTTAAACATGATTTGCATTGGTTGATAACCCTTGCATTGTGTCTTATACTGCTTATTTGATATACAACGTGGTAAGAGAAATTAACTATTTAATAGATTATAGTTTTACATGTTCCTATGCATATTTTTTTTAACTGGATTACTATATTTAATTTTTTTAATATGCTTATCTTGTTTAACAATGCTACATGTTATAATCAATAATCGTTGGTTGAGAGTTATATCTCTCACTGGGATATGGATCTCACCTTGTGGGTCACCACATCTTTTTAGGTGGTCGTCACTGACATCGTCGGGATCGTGGTGCTGACAAAGAGCATCCTAAAGAGAAGTAGAAGAAGAAGGTTGGATTGTTGTGAGTTTGAGTCCTAGAGTCGTCCATGTACCCTTAGGTCTAGGCAGGGGGTGTTTTGTAGATGATATGTTAAACAACTCGAGTTTCGATAGTATGCCTATGTTTTGTATATGGCATGTATATGAAGAACATCTCTTTGTTTACATATCATGGCTAATGCCATTAGGCATACATGTAAATACCTGATATGGTATGTGTTGATATGCAAGTTGTTGGGCCTTTATGTAAATGTTTCTAAACATGATGATATTATTGAAATTAGCTTTAACTTACCCTCTTTTCTGGTTATGTGGATAATTAGTAGTTGATGGTGTGTTTTATTTTTATTAATCTCATTTAGCATGACAGGGCATCATAATGAGAGTATAAACAAAAATATACTACATAAACACGATTAAGAAGGAAATACCATATTATCTAGTATGTCACCCTGCAAGGTAGATCTGGTAACTATCTGTGAGTGAACGTCTAGGTCTACTATGTTCGCTAAATTGGACATTAGTATAATCCCTTTGATTTGATGATGACAAACATTTCATTCTTGTCGATCTAACGTGCTACTTGAGTGTTGCAGGAATAAAGTGGATGACAAATATTTGGAAGATCTATATGCTAAATTGCTTTAATTTCATGAATGTAATCAATTGTAAAACTTTTACAAGATATATAATGTACAAGTACTTAGACATCATGTAAATCAAGCGTTAGATCTTCCCTAGTCAATCACAACACTTAGATAGGTCATCCCCTACAATAGTGTCACAACTTCACACTCATACACACACTTATTATCTAGTTCAAAACATTGAAATAGGGTCATTCTTGGTCGACAAACTCCTCGACCGAGACAATCTCAGTCGACAAATTCCTCGACCGAGATTGACCCAAGTAGCCGTTAGACCCAGCAGACAAGGTGGTTGGGATTTGGAAATGAACGTTATAAACACTTGCTCCAGGATGTCCCTCGGTCGACAAGTCCTCGACCGAGAAGGACTCTCAGTCGACAATTCTTCGACCGAGATGAGTTCTGTCTGCACTTTTCAGAGTTAATTAACTAGCTGTTGTTAAAGAAACTAATGGTTACCTAACGGCTAGTTAAGCACTAAGAACCCCCTAGAAAGTGTCTAGAACGTCCTTAAGCATCCATAGGCCATTCCTATAAACATGACAAGCCATAGGACACCCAAAACACACTTGTGAAACACTTGAGCATATACTTACAATTGGATATTCATTCTTGTGAGCAATAGAGCAATTCCAACAACTAGCTATTCATTCCCATTGCTCCAATTTCGTGTCCTATAGGCTAGCATCTCCTACCCACAACACTTACACTTTCATATACATTGGTTAGGAGATCAAAATTCTTGATATAGGAAATCAAGCCTTGTGCTACAACGGTATTGTAATTTCTATTTTTCCTTCTTGTTCTGTTATATCTTTTATACTCTCCTTGCTACTCCTAGGGTTAGAGGCTGCGGATTGGACAGGGTTTGACTTCTCAGGTGGAGAAGGGTCTTCTCAGTGGAGAAGGTGGACTTTGGACTACTTCAAGAAGGTTGTCTCAACGGGAAGCTACTTCATGAGGAAGGCTACTTCAAGGGGAGCTTGAGGTTACTTCAAGGAAGGCTTCTTCGAGGTTGGTGAGACTACTTCTAGGTGAAGGCTGTCCGAAGGGTTTGGTGAAAGTATTGTAATTTTATGTAATATCCTTGCGAGGTAATAAAATTTAATACTTTCAAAATCTCGGTTGGGTAAGCAACTGGGTAGTGGATTGACTGCCTTAGTATTTGCTAAGGTTGGAACCACTCTAAATCCTTGTCCCCTTGTCCAATATTTTTGTGGTTGCTTAATTTGGTTGAATTATTATTAAAATATCATAAAACCCTATTCACCCCCTCTAGTGGTTTTTCAATTGGTATCAGAGCAGGCTTCAAGGAGCTCTAATCGAGTCGTGAAGAATGATGGGTGGTGGTGTCTACGACCGCAAGCAAAGGAAAAGTATGGACCAATCTTCAACAAGTTGCAGTTGGTGCTTAGGAACAAGCCACACAACACTTAGTTGTCCATGGAGAGAAAAGAAGGAAGAGGTGCACAAAAATTGCCTCATTGCTACAATCAATGAAGAAGAAGAGGTAAGCCTTCTTGATTTATCAAAAGAAGAGCTAATTGCTAGTCTTGAAGAAACACATAACAAGTATATTGAGTGCAAGAAGAAATTAAAGAAGTCTAATAAAGCAAATGATGAGTTACATGCTAAATTTCTTGCTCTCACATCTGAAAATGAAGATTTGTATGCAAAATTAAATAATATTGGATTTGAAAAGGATGGCGTTATTTCTGAAAATCATACTTTGAAATCATCTCTAAATGATTATAATGTGAAAATTTTTACTCTAGAAACAAATTACAATCTTCTATCTCAAGAAAAGGTTGGATTACTTGCAAAGTTAAATGATCTTCAAAAACAACCTATTTTGTGTACACATCTAGATTATGATATTATTGTGAAAGAAAGAGACTCTTTATCATCTAATCTAGATCAAGCAAAGTTAGATATCAAGAAGAGAATGGATGAGATTGTTAAGTTGCAATAAGAAATTAGTAGTTTGAGTAACAATGATATCCTTGATAAAATCTTAAATGGTCCTTATCGTCAAATTGGAAGGAGAGGACTAGGTTATAATCCTAAAGGAAAATCTTATCAAAAACCTAGTTGGAGAAAGACACAAGCACTAGAAAATCAATCTATGTATGTACCTAAAGGCAAACATACACATGTACCAAAGAACAACCTAGAACAAAATCATAGAAAGAGATATGAGGTTGATTCCATATGTTGTCATTATTGTTTGCGTCTTGGACATTACTCTTTCTCATGTCCCTATAAGAAAAAGGATCTTGAGTTAGTATGGGTTCCAAAACCCCCAAACTAAATGGATAAAATTAAGTTGAGATATGACGAAAGACTCTAAGTTGTATATTTCTATGTCTATCTCAACTTAACATAATAGGACACCAAGTTTCCAAATATACATCTTAAACTACTTGTTTTAGTTTGGATTCTCAAAATGTATATGATTAGTTGAGATTTAACCTAAATGTTGCTTTGATATTTTAACTAAATCGAGCTTTAACTTTCATATTCTTGTTTTACTTGGAAATAATTACTGAAAATAGTTCTGAAACAGTACAGAAACATTCTCGGTCGAGAAACTTTTCGACCGAGAACACTGTCGGTCGAGAAATAGTCGACCGAACAGGTTACTGTTTTCAAGTTTGCAATAAATCTGATAAAACATGTACAAACAGCAACATTATCGGTCCAGAAATAGTTGACCGAGATAAATTCGGTCGACAAACAGTTCGACCGAATCAAGTTCTGTTGAACCTATTTTCAATTAATCTAGTTTTCTATCAATTTATTATTAATGATTGATTTAATATGCAAAATCAAGAATAAACCTTGGAGACCATCTTTGAAACAATACATATTGATCTTTTTGCATCATGTTTTAAGGTATTACATTATGAATATGAAATCCTTAAACATATTGCAAAAGTATTATATGAAGACTGATTTTTGAACAAACCTTATTCATTGATTGAAAAAGTTTATTAAGCCTGTTCATGGTTTGTCTTAAAATTGAAAATCCATGAATCATGAATGAGATTATTTTGGTTTACATGGTTTAAAATTGAAAATTATGCACCATGATTGGTATAATTAAGGAAATTACTGTTTTATCATAGTCCACATGGTTTATCCTAAGTATTTCTTGGTCTATCTATGTAGGAACCATGTGTATTAAAATTTAAATGCTCATAATCATTGTATTTCATGAAGTTACATGCTTCCATCTTGATCATTATATTTTGATATACTTCTACTGTTCTATCATAATTATTGTGCCATAATCATTATGTTTTCATAGGCTTGTCCACAATAATCTTTGATCCATATATACAAACCATGAATGAATATTGTTTTTGATCATTGTAATTCAGCTCATGTGAAGATGCCATTTTGCATAAACAGTAAAACTTCATGGAACAAATGCATTTTAAATTGAAAATCTACAGACTTTATACTTCACATATAAGTGTTCAAATTGGAAATCTGCAGAAATTGCCTCTTGGTTGAAATCAAGTTTGACCAAGGGGCGCTATGGTCGAAGTCAAGGTCGACCTAAAATAAGCTTGACAAAATGCTTATTTGTACATCATTTTCCTACACTTAATATTAGTATCTTGATTCAAAATGTGTTTATCATATTGAAAACATAATTTTAGTAAAAGGTCAACTTATTATGATCTAATTTTGATTGTGACCTTAGAATCCTTAAATTATCTTGACTATAAGATTAAGGGGGAGCTCACACAAACTATCTTGATTATAAGGTTAAGAAGCTTACAAAACTTTGTAAACATCATTTGAAGCTTGTTATGACCTTAGTATCCTTAAAAGTAGTTTTGGTTATGAAAACAAAGAAATCTACAATATTCATGAATATGACATATATCTTGTTCTTAATGGAATTCTCTAAACAAATCTGGGCCTAACATCCTGTGTATTTGTTTAGAGATACATTCATGTACTCTAAGCTTATAGGATACATCCTTTGCAAATAATTGAGAAATAAATTGCGGCTAAATTTGATAATAAATTGTTTCATTTTACTTGGTTTGCATCCCTTGATTCTTTCAAACTGAATATCTTATTAAGGGGGAGCATCTAATTATGCAGTTAAGAAGGAGAAATAAAAAGTCATTCTAAATGATTATCTTGGATATCTTTTTGAAATGACAAAGGGGGAGAAATAATATAAAATCAAAAACATAAAATTAAAATGAGTTTCATAATATCTTGGCCAGCATTCACTTGCAAAACAAGAATGGCTACAAAAGGTAAATTTCAGGTATGAAATTCACATGATTTATATTTCCTTATTTTATATTTAGGAAATGTTTGTCATCTTCAAAAAGGGGGAGATTGTTGGCTAAATTGGACATTCGTATAATCCCTTTGTTTTGATGATGACAAACATTTCATTCTTGTCGATCTAACGTGCTACTTGAGTGTTGTAGGAATAAAGTGGATGACAAATATTAGGAAGATCTATATGCTAAATTGCTTTAATTTCATGAATGTAATCAATTGTAAAACTTGTACAAGATATATAATGTACAAGTACTTAGACATCATGTAAATCAAGCGTTAGATCTTCCCTAGTCAATCACAATACTTAGATAGGTCATCCCCTACAATAGTGTCACAACTGCACACTCATACACACACCTAGTATCTAGTTTAAAACATTGAAACAGGGTCATTCTCGGTCGACAAACTCCTCGACCGAGACACTCTCGGTCGACAAATTCCTCGACCGAGATTGACCCAAGTAGCTGTTAGACCCAGCAGACAAGGTGGTTGGGAGTTGGAAATGAACGTTATAAACACTTGCTCCAGGACGTCCTTCGGTCGACAAGTCCTCGACCAAGAAGGACTCTCGGTCGACAATTCTTCGACCAAGATGAGTTCTGTCTGCACTTTTCAGAGTTAATTAACTAGTCGTTGTTAAAGCAACTAATGGTTACCTAATGGCTAGTTAAGCACTAAGAACCCCCTAGAAAGTGTCTAGAACGTCCTTAAGCATCCATAGGCCATTCCTATAAATAGGACAAGCCATAGGACACCCAAAACACACTTGTGCAACACTTGAGCATATACTTACAATTGGCTATTCATTCTTGTGAGCAATAGAGCAATTCCAACAACTGGCTTCATTCCCATTGCTCCAATTTCGTGTCCTATAGGCTAGCATCTCCTACCCACAACACTTACACTTTTATATACATTGGTTAGGAGATCAAAACGCTTGATATAGGAAATCAAGCCTTGTGCTACAACGACATTGTAATTTCTGTTTTTCCTTCTTGTTCCTTTATATCTTTTGTACTCTCCTTGCTACTCCTAGGGTTGGAGGCTGCGGATTGGAGAGGGTTTGACTTCTCAGGTGGAGAAGTGTCTTCTCAGTGGAGAAGGTGGACTTTGGAATACTTCAAGAAGGCTGTCTCAACGGGAAGCTACTTCAAGTCGAAGGCTACTTCAAGGGGAGCTTGAGGTTACATCAAGGAAGGCTGCTTCAAGGTTGGTGAGACTACTTCTAGGTGAAGCTTGTCCGATGGGTTTGGTGAAATTATTGTAATTTTATGTAATATCCTTGCGAGGTAATAAAATTTAATACTTTCAAAATCCCAGTTGGGTAAGCAACCGGGTAGTGGATTGACTGCCTTAGTATTTGCTAAGGTTGGAACCACTCTAAATCCTTGTCCCCTTGTCCAATATTTTTGTGGTTTCTTAATTTGGTTGAATTATTATTAAAATATCATAAAACCCTATTCACCCCCCCTCTAGTGGTTTTTCATACTATTCCTCATTCTCCTCACCTATGGACATCTTATCACCTGCTATGCGTTGAAAAAATAGATATCATTAAATGGCATGAGTATTCTAAGATATAAGAAATAATTGGAATAAAAAAGGACTATATGTTATTCTTAAACATTATGCATGAAAAAATAACATTTAAAATCCATATAAAACTTGTACATGAACATATAATCTTTCTTTAGGCTTAGTTCTTATCTTCTTATGTAACTTATATCTCATGACCTACACTATGGTGCTAAAATAATTTTATGTGAGTTGGCTTGCACTCTGGTGCTTGGGCCTCATGACTTGCACAAAGGGCATGTCTCATGTCTCTTGAGTTGACATGCACACTAGTGCCTATGTCTAACTTCATAATATTATGGCATTTTTAACCATAACTTGAATCTTAATGCATAAATCTTAATGAGTTCTAATTTTGAAATCTTATCTTTAGATCTTAATCATATAATAAATCTTATTATGAACTTAAATTCTTGAATAATGAACTTCACTTAGATACTTTATAAACATATCTTTAACTTGACATTTTAAAACATAAGATCATATGAATTGTGGATTTTTACTTGATAATAAAGAATATGTAAATATGCAAATAAAATAATACTAGATACTTGTGAACATTGGCCACTTACCTAGATCAGTTGGAAAAAAGCTTCTAAAAGGTAACGTCCTAGGATTTGAAGCCTCAGATAAAATCATCATAGAAGGAATCATTGGACTACTTATTTCACTAAGGTGCACCTCCTTTTCACAGAGCCCATCACAAATGACCCCAAAGTTATGCATACTTAACTTGGAGTAGTACTAGAATGGGTGACCAGTCAGGAAGTTGATGTTAACTTATGCGTGAGTGAGGAAAAAGTGAACGATTAAGGATGACTTGGAGTGGTACTAGGATGGTTGACCATATGGTAAGTTAATCCCAGCGTGTGCATGAGTGAGTAAAAAATGTGTAGTTATGGCTAGTGATGGTATGTGGAGTCATTCATCATTCTTGAAACTGTATTACAGCCATGGGCAATGGGCATGAGCATTACATAAAATCTCTATGCCTAACGTTAAATCTGAATCAACTTGTGATAATAGACCAAAGTTTATTCATTAGGTTTCTAAGCTCTAATTACATTAAGCTTTATGCTTGGTGAAAAAAAACCCAAAACTATTATGAAAACCTAGCCCACTAGCTAGATCTCAAACAATTGATTAAAACCACACAAGAGTTAAACTTATCTAAGATATAAAACAATTGTTGTGATTTATTAAAGATTGGACATGAATCTGCCAACTAGAAGCTAGATAAAACTTTAAAATGAAACGAAAATCCTAGCTCAAAGATAAGGTCAAAAATAACTTTTTTGTTCTCTTTATTTTTAAACCTAGGTAGTGACAAGGACAACCTAGGTTAACATCCTATTTAAAGGAAAATGCAATTGTTAACTAATAAATCCATGCATTCCCAAACTTCCCTCGGAACAATGTGACACTAAGTGAAAGATTTTATGGTACATTTATGATAACATAAACTTGATTCATCTTTCCCCTCGTGGCTCATGTGTAGAAGCATCATGGTCATGGTAGGGAAGGGACCAGTAGCTCCCAGATGGAGTTGGAAAGTTGTGTTGTCTCTCGAAGCATCGTTGTTGGGTTTGCTTGAGCAATGCAAGTTCAACAAGATGTTTCTTAGAGATGGCATGACCAAAGTATCCACTATTTCTTACAAAACCAATCGAGCATAAGGGATGAAAATGGAGACTCGTACTAAAAGACCATGGTAGGGAAAACTAGGACTAGGGAGTGGTTCACGACGTTGAATGGATGAAGACCAACTAGGCTCAACAATGTAAGAGCGATGAAAACTTGAACTTGACTAGAAAACTATGATAATATATGAATTGGATTTTGCATGATTACATCCCCTCGGGTATTGAGGACCTAAAAGCTTCATGTTTGTTGTTGGAAGAGTTTTCAATTCTTTATGTATAAAAATTAGTTTAGGACTTTGTCGTTGGTGAAGCTCTTTGAGCATCACATAACTCAAATTTGGGGAGAACTCTGACATATTGCATTGCCTTATGGAACATGAGAAAGCTTGGAGGATCCCTTAGAATGCTCATCTCTGAGTTAATTTGGTGGAGAAAGCTTTTGTGCCAATGATGACTCCAGCAAACTCAAGGAAGAAAACAACCATGCCACAAACATTGGTGCTAAGTATTGAAGTCACAGTGAGGCGGGTATGACAGACGTAGGTGGAGATCTGCATGGAACTAGTTTCCAGTGAGAAGGTACCCAAGTGCATATCTAAGTTTCTTAGTGAAAAAGGGAAAATGGAAAAGTTGTGCATATTTTATCTATTAAGAGTTAGGGTTTCATCTTGAGCTCAAAGGACTCGGGAAGGCCTCCTGAGACAAGTCGCATTGATAAAATTGGAAGACATGTCATAGATACGAATAATGGGTCGAAAGAAATTTATTGGGGTTGTTGCTCCCAAACATGCACTTCGTGCAAGCTAGGATTTAAGCACTCCTTTATATGATACAACTCTAACAATTCTGACAGGGCTGATGACACATGACAATGCCTGACATGAATAAAACACATGAAAACCCCAGACATATATAGATCTAGGTTAAGTAGATATATTCACTAAAAACTAAGTCAAATTATAAGGTTTTATATCAATTTTCTTCTAAACATTATTTGGATTATTTGGTCTTACCTAAACATGATGAAATTTGACATTAATTGATCTCAACCCAAGATTTTCAAATGTCAAATCAAATCTTACAATTTTTGATAGGGAAATACATGTTTCACATGATATAGACATTTAAGATTATTATTGCATTAATAAAAGTTCACAAGGGGTCACCACTACTACATTCTTTCCATGTAACGTCACTATTGATAGTGTTAGTTTCGTAGAAAAAAAACAACTAAATAAAATTCTTCATCAACTTTTAGAAAAAATGATGTTGCACATGACTGAGAAAAATCATGAGCACCAGTTCAGCAAATAATGTTATTTATCAAAAAATCCTGTGAAAGTAAATATTTGCACCAAAAACTTTTTGAAAACTACAACGTCGATTTTATTAAAATGTAGTTGAATTGTTTCATTTCTAGAAAATGGCGCAAAATTAGGTTCTGTCTAAAATATCTAGTGTCAGTTCTTATACAAAAATGATTTTGTATGTGTTATCATCATTCAAAAACATATGGAATCAATATCGTCAGTTTTCTAAAATAACTGACAATGTAACACTCATGTATAATGCCATTTTTATAATAAAAAAATGAGGTTGTCAATATAGGAACCACTTATCTCACAACATTTAGCGACACTATTTGAATGACAATGTTGATCTTACATATGCATTATTTTTTGTAAATAAAGTATGAAAACTTCGTCACCCCTTAGCTCACAACATATAGCACCATTTAAAAAAAAAGGTAACATTGTAGATCTTACACATATAATTGGGTTTTTTGAAACAATGACTATGTATTGAAAATTCAAGTACCGCTTATTTGTGGTGTCCTTTTTTAAAAATAAGTCTTTGTGATGGAGTGAACTTTTAGGGTTCTAGATATCTAGTTAGATAAGTGTAACATAAATTTGAGAATTTGAATGCCTTTAAGTGTATGCTTTTATGTTTATGTTGATATCATCATTAAGATCCCTCATTATGCCCTTTTGAGGTTTTTCTTTTATTGAAAGGCTAAAAGTTGATTTTTGGCACCAACTTAGTTGAAGGGTAGCTCAAGTGACATAGAACCTATGGTTTCATGATCCTGATGATCAGATAATCTTGTTATTAGTTTTTAGCTTTTGGATATTATCAAATAATGTGTTTTTCTTGATAGTCATTGAAGCAATGTTTAAATACATTTATAAAATTAAGTTCTAGTACACGTTGGTCACATGGTCTGAGTCATGAATATGCCACAAATATGTGATGTGATTTGCTAGAGACCATTGGATACCCACATTGGATGGTAGGAACTTCATCCCTTAACTCCAGTCAATGAAGATCGTGGAGAATGAAGTCATGCACCATGACGTGAATGTGGAGAGGCAATGGTCTTGGATGAGCAGTTGATCTCTGGCTACTTGCTTAGAGCATCTTGATCCCCTACTTGAGGATAGTGGGTAAGAGAAGATGGAGATCAGACTCTCCCTTCCTACCCTATCTCCACATCTTGTTACAAATGATGATGAAGAGAACCTAGAAACCAAAGAAAGATCGTTGATGGTTGGAGCTTCAGGTCATGGCGGCGAGACTGTCGGATTCAGCAACAGCAGAGAAGGAGCAACACCGTTGATAGCTCACCGGACAGGAAGGACCGTAGTGGTACTAGAAGTCGCACACACAGAGAACAATAGAGTTCTCGCGGATCGCAGTAGTGGCGAAGAGATGTCTTGTCGGGGACCTTCCTGGGCGGCGATGCTTTTAAGAACTCGTGAGGAGGAGGGTGTGTGCAGAGACCCACTGAAATGAGAACACGGTCAGAAATGTGGAAGGGAGCCGATAGTCCAGAGAAAACCCTAAATTAGATGGATAGCTTTGAAGGGAGGTTCCGAAGCTGATGGTGACACTACGTTCTGAGGAAGAGGACCTTATCTCTGATGATCCCACACTGGAGATCATCCTCATAGCGGCATCCATGTCAGGTGTGCTCGTGGTTGCGGAGGTTATGAACATATGAGAAGGACATCGTGATTGATCTCTCACCAGAGTTCCAAGGTGCTAACAAGGAACAAGTGGTTCTGCTTGACTGATCATCGGAGACCATCCCCGCATTGGCGGCTTGGTAGAACGAGAGATGCGCGTAGACCGGGCCCAAGTGCTTGAACTGACCAACTCAACCAACAAGTAGAAGAGTAGCGTCCCATAGCGACCAGGTGGCGGCCTCCAATTGGCACAAAGGTAAATATAAACTCAAAAATTACATAAATGTTTAGAACTTCAATAATTCACAGTACTTAGCTTGATTATCCAAAAATTACAATCAAGGTACCAAAATTCTCAAAAAAATGTGTAGAACAAAATGAAATACAAAAATTTGGCTTTTGATACACTAATCTCAGTGGTAACATGTAAGTTGTGAAATGTTTATTTCATGGATCATAAATATCAAATGATGAACTAAAATCATGAAAATATTCTAGTAACTCCAATATGTGACTAATAATCCATATGATGTCAGTAATTGTAATGTTGATGCACAAAATCATGTAATTTTCTTAATATGGCTAATTAGGGCTAATAACCCTAATTAGTGTGCAATAATTGCAAAGATGCTTCAGAAACCCTAGAAATTACAAAGTAAGATCATATTAGTAATTGGAGCTAATGTGGAACTTTAATATCAGTTAGATGCATAAGAATTCTTGTTATATGAAGATGACCCTTAATACATGTTATGAAACCCTAATTTAGGCTAATGGTGTAACCTAGGGTTAATATGTGCACAAAATATATGGAAGTTAATGTTCAGATGATGAACCCTAATTTGTAACATAATTGGAAAATATTACATTAGTTAGATAATTCTAAGACAAGAATACAAGTAAAATTTGGAATATCCTAATGAATTATGTAAACCATGAAATGGATATAACAAGGGTTAAGCTGATGAGAATCTGATGATAGTATATGATATTATGTTTATCAAAGTTTGACATGGTATACATAGTTGACATCAGGAATGTGATATAAGATGATTAGGATATCTTGAGCAAGGCATGTCCATACCTCATACTTGACTTATTATACAATAGGCTTGTGTTATATGTGTAGTGAAATACTTTGCATATGATATTGGATAAAATGAATGTTCAAGTATGCTATGTTGCTTGATTTTCCATAGTTATGGATATGAAAACATGAAACGTAATTTATCCATTCCATTATATGAACACACTAAACTCTTTGTTAGTACAGTGCTTGGAAGTGACTTAACTCTTTGGTAGTCAGTCACATTGTACATATGATCTAACTCCTTGCTAGTCGATCATAAAGGCCTTAATCTTGAGCTCCTTGAGATTTAAGAGAATGCATCAAAACCTTCAGGGATCAATGCATGGATACATAATGGAAAATGTGCTTAAAATATGTGTTCTCTTTATTAATGAACATCTTTATGCAAGTATATACTTTTTCTTATATTTCTTTATACCTGCCAAGTATTAGTTTTATCTTATTGCCAAGCTTATTAATGAAAGGTATATAAAAAGACACGTAGGCGTACTCCGTACAATATTCTTGAATATTGTGCTGACTTGTACCACATGTAATCTTTTTTTAGGTTGTGGACATATGCTCTTGAAGAACCAGGATAGTCTTAGAGTTATGTGGAGAGCTGATGTACAAGTGGACCTATAGTCGTAAGATCCTATTGTTTAGTGGCAATACATGTATATGTAGAATTGTTTTATTCAATATGTAATATAAAATGTTGTAACAATTCATTATGTAATTATATGTTGAATGGTGAACATGTGTTGTATGGTTTTATTATTGTTCGTGTGCATGTGCTACTATTGTTTCCTTCTAACTTCCTCTGATTTTCTTATTCTTATCCTAGTGTGTGATGTTTAAATTGGGATTCTCACTGAGGTGAGGGTTTCAATTTGGATGTCACACATAAGATTAAGTTTTAGAAAATTCAGGAACGTCACAGGTGATATCAGAGCATGAACAATAGTAAATCCTGACATTTTCTCATTATGCAACTTAAAACAAAAGAAAAACTTAAACTTGAACATCATTAGGGTTGGATTAGTTGTCTTTTAGAGACTAGATCTGACTTAGCCTCTAGGTTAGCACCTAGATGTCGGAGAACTAGGTCTAGATTGGTGCTTGTTTTACAATAGGTCCTTAGGTGTCATCCTTTCCTTATAGTACAACGGTATGGGATGTTGCATTACTTGGAAATGACGTACATCAAGGGAAGAGAAACCCTAGGCATATGGCACTCGTTGTCTAGAGTAGCTACACTAGTCTAAACCCTTTTCTCACCCTTTTCACTAGTTTTCATGGCATTGTACTCTCTACTATGTGTGGGACACTCATTTTCTAGATTTGGTTTTTTATTCCAATTGGATCAATACTCAATAGTTTTCTATGACGTTATTTTATCAGAGAAAAACTATATAATATTTTATTATATTTGTAAGTATTACAAAAATTTGTCTCCACACATGTATGAGTAGGAGGTGGTCATGCAACCTAAGTGAAAGTGAATGGCATCAGTCTAGAAGAGAAATTAATTCTAGATTAGATGTCTAGAGCCTTATTGGAATATGTGATAGATGGAATAGATAATATGAGTTTGTATGTTGTGATCTAAGTTTTATATAGTAATATAAGATGGTTTATGATGATCAATGTTGTCTCTAAGGGTTAAGGTTCAGTTTTGAGGACTTGAGATAGACTTTGATGATGTATGTATGTTTTTTTAAGATAAGATAAGCTAAGATAAGACAAGATGTGAGTCAGTATGAGCCTCAATCTCTTTTACAAAGGAGGACCTCTAGTGTTGGGACCAGTTTTAGGGTTAGCTCCAAAGAGAGTGAGACCTACGAGGAGAAGGACAAAGAACCTAATCTCTAAGATATGAGAATAATGAGACATGTGATATTATTTTTCCTAAACTAGAATGATTCAGAGTGATTGAGTTGAGTTGCTTCATGCATGATTCATGTAGTCTCGCTGAACCCTAGATGTCCTTGGGAGGACCAAATCCTAGAGTCAAAGGGAGGTTTTCTATATACGTACATATGAATATGGATATAAGAATCCGCCATTTGGGTAAGGGAGAGAGAGTCCCAAGACCTTATAGGAGGTAAATGTGTTGGTTATCATAAAGCCTCATGCTCGCGTTGGTGGTTCCCCATATACTCTAGTGGTGTATATATAGAGAGAGTTTTGGGTAAGCATGTCTCATGGGTAAAGACCTATGAAGAGAATATCATATCGTGGTTTGGGTTGTGGTTATGTGGCTAGAGCTTGTAAGGCTATCGCTAGTGCCAATGAGGTAATCCAAGAACCTTAGACTAAAAGAGGAAAGATAAAGTATATGCTTATGAGATACTCATAGAGTTGAGTTAGCTCAGAGAGACTGAGCATGGTACTGTCCTCATGATACGGCCCAGGAGAACCTCTTTAGGACTAGATGGAGTTTTGATATATGTTTAGCAATCCACTCATATAAGTTTTTGTAGCACAACCATGATATAATAATTGTGTTCATGATCTAATCTCGAGATAATGTATGAGGACATGATAAGATTGGAAAACCCTAGAGATGTTTTGACATAGCACTCTATTAATTGGCTAGCCATATGTGTGAAATATGATAATGTGAATAGTTGGATAATCTCATGATGAAAATCTAGCGATGGTTAATAACTCTCTATGTATAACTAGTTAACCATATACATGATTAATGATGATAATGTGATATTGTTGATTAATCTTGTGATGAAATCACTAGTAAATGTTGCAACTTATTATGAGCAATGAAATAAGACCATATGAAAGACACATGTTACATGAGGTGTTAACCTTTGTGCTTAATAAAGATGAAAAGTATAGTTTGATAGTTAGCACAAAAAATGATTATAACACCTTGATAAGATCTAGTTAAAAAAAAAGGTTAATTATAGATAACCCCCTCCTGAAAAGTATATATTAACATTGGAACTTCCTTCTTGAAAAATAAATGTATGTAAATACAAATGTTGAGATGTGTCATGACCTAATCTAAGACTCTCAACATATGTTGCAACCTTAAGTGAAGTAGTGTTTCACCTTAGCTTCTATAAAGTCCTCCTAGGAATGGTACATATATGTTATGGAGATCTTATTTGTGAGAATGTTGCACCAAGAGTGGTTCCTTACATGTAGATCGAGAACTTTCTTGTCTTTTCCTTAGAATTTTAGATTGGCTTAATTTTGAGGATGAAATTTTCTTTGAAGAGGTATATGATGTGATGGGCTGGATTTTGGCTTAGTTTCGAGGATGAAATTACTATTAAGGTGTGAAGGATGTGATGGAGTGAACTTTTAGGTTTCTGGATATCCAGTTGGATAAGTGAAACAAGGATTTGATAATTTGAATGCCTTTAAGTATCTGCTTTTATGTTTATGTTGACATCATCATTAAGATCCCTAATTATGCCCTTTTAAGGTTTTTTTATTGAAAGACTATAAGTTGAGTTTTGGTACCAACTTAGTTGAAGGGTAGCTCAAGTGATATATAACCTATGGTTTGAGGATCCTGATGATTAGATAATCCTACAAGTAGTTATTAGCTTTTGGGTATTATCAAATAATCTGTTTTTCTTGATAGTCAATGAAGCAATGTTTAAATACATTTATACAACTAAGTTGTAGTGCATGTTGGTCACATGTATGAGTCATCGATACACCACGGATATGTGATGTGGTTTGCTAGAGATCATTGGATACCCACATTGGATGGTAGCAACTTTGTCCCTTAACTCTGGTCAATGAAGATCGTGTAGAATGAAGTCGTTCCACATGACATGAATGTGGAGAGACAATGGTCTTGGATGAGCAGTTGATCTCTTTCTACTTTCTTAGAGCATCTTGATCCCCTACTTGAGGATAGTGGGTAAGAGAAGATGGAGATTAGACTCTCCCTTCCAACCCTATCTCCACGTCTTGTTAAAGATGATGGTGCAGAGAGCCTAGAAACCAAAGGAAGATCATTGATGGTTGGAGCTTCAGGTCATGGTAGTGAGACTATCAGATTCAACAAGAGCAGACAAGGAGCAACGTTGTTGATAGCTCGCTATACAAGAAGGACTACAGTGGTGCTAGAAGTCACACACACAAAGAACAACAAAGTTCTTGCATATCACAGTAGTGGTGAAGAGATGCTTGGTCAGGGACCTTCCTTGGCAATGATGCTCACACGGAATCGTGAGGAGGAGGGCATGTGCAGAGACCCATCGGGATGAGAATGCAGTCAGAATAGAGGAAGGGAGCTGATAGTCCAGAGCAAACCCTAAATTGGATGGATAGCTTTGAAGGGAGTCACCAAAGCTGATAGCAGCACTACAATCTGAGGAAGAGGACCTTGTCTCTGTTGATCCCATGTCAGAGATCATCCTCGTAGCAGTAGCCACGCTAGGCGTTCTCGTGGTTGTGGAGGTTCCAAACAGATGAGAAGGAAGTCTTGATGGATCTCTCACCAAAGTTCCAAGGTGCTAACAAGGAATAGGTGGTTCTACTTGACTGATCATCGGAGACCATCCCTACATCGACAGCTTGGGAGGAAGAGATCTAGCACTTGCGGGCACCGCACGGGAGATCGGAGTCCTGCAACAAACACCTGATGCGAGAGAGAACAGAATGTGAGATGCATGTAGATCGGGCCTAGGTGCTCGGACCGACCGGCTAAACCAGCAAGAAGAAGAGTAGCATCCCATAGCGGTCAGGTGGTGGCCTCCAATTGGCACAAAGGTAAATATAAACTCAAAAATTATAAAAATTTAGAACCTCAATATTTCACAATAATTAGCTCAATTATCCAAAAATTTCAATCAAGGTACCAAAATTCTTAGAAAAATGTGTAGAACACAATGAAATAGAAAAAATAGGATTTTGATGCACAAATATCAGTGATATCATGTAAGTTGTGAAATGTTTATTTCATGGATCATAAATATAAAATGATAAACTAAAATTATGAAAATGTTCCAGTAACTCCCAAATGTGACTCATAATCCACATGATGTCAGTAATTGTGATTTTGATGCACAAAATCATGCAATTTGCTTAATATGGCTAATTAGGGCTAATAACCCTAATTAATGTGCAATAATTGCAAAGATGCACAAGAAACCCTAGAAATTACAGAGTAAGCTCATATTAGTAACTAGAAGCAAATGTGGAACTTTAATATCATTTAGATGCATAAGAATTCTCGTTATATGAAGATGACCCTTAAGACATGTTATGAAACCCTAATTTAGGTTAATGGTTTAACCTAGGGTTAATATGTCACAAAATATATGGAAGGTAATGTTCAGATGATGAACCCTAATCTATAACATAATTGGAAAATATGACATTAGTAGGATAATTCTAAGACAAGAATACAAGTAAAAGTGGGAATATCCTAATAAATTAAGTAAACCCTGAAATGGATATAACTAGGGTTAAGCTGATGAGAATCTGATGATAGTATATGATCTTATCTTTATCAGGGTTTGACTAGAAATACATAGTTGACACCAGGAATGCGATATATGATGATTAGGATATCTTAAGAAAGGTACTCTGATACCTCTTGCTAGACTTATTATACAATATGCTTGTATTGTATGTGTAGAAAAATACTTGGCATATGATATTGGATGAAATGATTGTTATTGTATGTTATCTTGTTTGATTTTCCATACTTATGGATATGAACACATCAAACATAATATATATGTTCCACTATATGAAAGCACTAAACTCTTTGGAAGTACAGTGCTTGGAAGTGACTTAACTCTTTGGTAGTCAGTCACATTGTTCATATGATCTAACTCTTTGGTAGTCGATCATAAATGCCTTAATCTTGAGCTTATTCAGACTCAAGAGAATGCATCAAAACCTTCAGCAGTCAATGAATGGATATATAATGGAAAATTCTCTTAAAATATGTGTTCTCTTTGTTTATGAACATCATTGTTCTAGTATATGTTTTTTCTTATATTTCCTTATAACTTCCAAGAATAGTTTTATCTTATTGCTAAGCTTAGTAATGAGAGGTATATAAAAAGACACATTGGTGTACTCAGTACAATATTCTTGAATATTGCACTTATGTGTACCACATGTAACCTTTTATTTAGGTTGTGGACATATGCTCTTGAAGAACCAGGATAGTCTTAGAGTTGTGTGGAGAGTTGATGTATAGGTGGACCTCTTGTCTTAAGATCATGTTGTTTAGTGGTAGTACATGTCTATGTAGAAGTTTTTTGTTCAATATGTAATATAAAATGTTGTAACGATTCATTATGTAATTTATGTCGAATGGTGAACATGTGTTGTATAGTTTTATTATTGTTCATGTGCATGTGATTCTATTGTTTCCTTGTGACTTCCTCTGATTTTCTTCTTCTTAGCCTAGTGTGTGGTGTTTAAATTGGGATTCTTACTAAGGTAAGGGTTTCAATTTGGACGTCACACATCAGATTAAATTTTAGAAAATCTAAAGACACCATAGTCTTGACATAGGTATCATATTACCTCAAATGTTAAAGAGAGTTCTCACTTTGTACTTGCCTAAAACCTCACTTTCTTCTTCCTTGTTGATGATGATTGAGGTTCTTAGACATCGCCACCTTTGTGAAGTTTCACTTTAGACATCATTGTTGCTCCCAGTTAATTTAATTTTTTCTGCCTCCACCACTAGTTACTTCATCTCTCTTGGGTAATTGGCCAATTTCTGCATCGACTTCGCCAATGAGCCACCATGCAGTTGCTTCCTTTCTTCCACCTTCCTCAATGAGCCAACACACTGTAGTAACTCTTCCAATGCGTCGCCACTTCCTTTCTTGCTCCTTCTTTAACACATGCCTCCTTCCTTCCTTCACAAGTGCGACATGTTTGTGTCTACCTTGGAGCATACCTTTTCTCTATTCAGATAGAGACTATGACTTCCAAATTTTTTATGCTCAATGTTGGAATTTTTGTTCTATATATCAATTTCAATAGTGTATATAAATGGCATGTGTTAAGTAATGATAATTGAACTAATTCAAAAAACTATATGACAATGAATATTCCATAACCACCCACCTAAAAATTTATTTATTTTTATAAATTTTATTTACAAATGATAAATTTTGGATGAATAATGAACGAAATTTTGATCAAAATTGTATGACAATTTTTGTAGATGAATGATAATTATAAACTAATACAATGTGCTGAGTAAATAGTATAACAATGAATAGTTTGTATGATAAATTTTGTGGCTTAATGATTAATGAATTAAGGATTTAGCATTTATGTTTTTTGAAATTAAACTAAATTGTTTTAGGATTTAGGGATTAATAACCTATCCCAAATTATTTCAGAGTATATGAGTTAACAAATCAATGCAAATTCACTTTAGGTGCAGGATTAAGAGAGATAGTTTAAACCTTATTTATGAAAATAATAATTATACATTTATTTATTGGTTAGAAACTCGTCCAAAATTTACTCAGAAATTTTGTATAGTTCAATTTTTGGAACTATTTTTTAGCATTTAATATCACTTTGGATGTAGGTGTATAATGTGTGTTTATTTTCAAGAAAAAATAAGTAATATATCACTATTTGTCATCTCGGCACATATGTGGATGGATATATGTTTGCCAATCCACATCAGTCTACTTGGAGAACTTAGGGGAAATATAGCTGGAATTCCTTCAAAATTAAACATATATCATACACTTACTGGTGAGATTGAGTATTCACATTTGGAATAGGTGGTACACAACAATAAAAATTGTTAGTTTGCTCTCAATTGAATTAAATTTAGGCTATAATACAGATATTAAATTCTTAGTTGTCCAATTAATTCAATGTGTTTTAAAAAGTGGATCAAAGTAGTATGTCCATTCAAAATCATTGCACTTTGAAGTTTGGAAAAGGTTTGGATGAATTTATCAAATTTTCTTAGAAACATAGGAAATGACCTAAAGATAGTTTATGTTGCCCATGTAGGAATTGTGGTAACATTTTAAAAGTCGACATCGTTGAAAAGATTAAAGGTCATATCATAATCAATGGGATTATATAAGGCTATCATGAATGGTACTGGAATGGAGAGAATCATAATTGTTGATCAAGAAAATTTGATATATTTAGTTTTTGTAAAGAAGAAAAAGATATGGGAAGAGATGATGATGTCAAAGATGAGTAGATTTAGAATGATATGGTGGATGAGTTGCTAGGTAGATGTGGGGAAAATGTTACTGGTACACCTTCTTATTTACAACATTCTCCATGATGTTGAGAAATTGTTATATATGGGTTGTACTAGGTTCACGAGGCTGAGTATTGTAATGAGAGTATCCAATCTAAAATCTAATAATAGGTGGAGTGACTTCACATTTCCATTTTCTTTATTTAAAGAAATTCTTTTCAAGGTGAATGAACTTCCAATTTCAACTTTTGAAGCATTTAAAATGATGTGCGCAATGGGAATGGAGGCTAAGAAGATACATGCATTCCCGAATCACTGTGTGTTATTTAAAAAAAATACATTTATTTGAAAATTTGTCCAAAATGTACTGCATCAAGGTGCAAGATGACAACCTCTGGTAAAGCCAAGAATGTCTTTCCTACAAAGGTGATGTGCTATGTACCTAGAATACCATGATTTCAACACTTATTTGCTAATTTTAAGGATGTGAAAAATCTATCTTGGCATGCAGAGTTAAAGTCCAATGATGATGGGGTGATTGATTCAACACAATGTGAAAAGATTGATTTATTATGCCCTCAATTTGGTGAAGAAGCGAGGAACTTAAAACTTGGACTTTGTACTGAAGGGAAGAATTGTTATTGTACATTAAGTAGTTAAAATAGCACTTGGCCTTTTATGATTGTTATATACAATCTTCCTCCTCGATTGTGTATGAAGAATAAGTATCTCATGTAATCAATGTTGATATCAGGGCTCAACAACTTGGCAATGATATTGATGTTTACCTCAAATCTCTAATTGACAACTTAACGAAATTGTGGTAAGAAGGTGTTATGACTTATGATGCTTCAGGTGAAGAGAAATTTAATTTGCACACAATGTTGTTTTGTATGATCAATGCCCTTTTCAATTTATGGGAACTTTTATAGATACAACAATAAAAAACACAAAGCATATAACGTATGTGAGGAAAACACAAATTAAATCTGACTAAAACATGGTAGGAAAAACCCTATATCTTTTCCATAGAAGATTTCTCCTACAATTGCATCCTTATCAAAGGAAACATAAAGCCTTTAATGGATCAACTAACAAACAAAGTGCCCCTAAACCAATATTTGGGAATGTTGTATATGTAAGGATGAAAGACATTTCAAAGTATTTTTTAAGAGACCATGTAGTGGTAATCCCACATGTGATAAGTCTTTCTATAAGAAGAGGTTAATATTTTTGGATCTTTCTTATTGGAGATTTTTGTTTGTATTACATTGCATTGATGTCATTTATATTGAAGAAAATGTCTATGATAGAATCATTGGTATGTTATTGAATATACCAAGCACGATTAAAGATGCACCAAATCCAAAATGGATTTAGAAGTAATAAGTACATGAAAAGAATCAATAATGAAGATGAGGGGTCTACAAACATATTTACCCACATGTTACTAAAATTTATCAAAATAGTAGGAAAATAATTTTCACAAGTGCCTGCCTAATATTGTGGTTAAACAATGATACTCTTTGGATATCTATAGATGGGCATTAATGAAGGATTTGAATATGACATGTCTTCTATTTCACGATTTTTGCATTTCAATACAACAAATTTTTCATATGGCTATACAATCTATACTATTGAAGCATGTAAGGTTTGCAATTACAAGGCTCTCTTTCTTCTTCAATGAATTATGCAGCAAAGTGATAAACCATGGTACACTCGATAAATTACAAAAGGATGTGATTGTTATGTTGTGCCAACATAAAATGTATTTTCCTCCTTTATTTTTTGATATCATGGTTCATGTTGTAGTCCTTTTAACAAGGGAGGTGAAGATGTTGGGTCTTATTTTCTTACATTAGATGTATCCAGTTGAACAGTACATGAGTGTGTTTAATGGTGATATTCAAAATTGTTATCTTCATGAAGGGAGTATTATTTAGGGTTATGTGGCTAGGGAAGTAATGGACTTCTACAATGATTTTGTGGACTAAAATCAAGCATTTGAAAATATAAATTCTAGTCACATTGAATCTTATAGTGCAAGGGAACCTAGGAACACGAGTGAAAGGAACTTTTCCATCAATACTTAAACCATCAAAATACATGCCCCATACCAAATATTTGCACCACAAACCCTATATAATCAATCATATAAAACCTACACCTACCATTCCATTTATACCAACTTTATGTAAAACATGTACAATAACTCAAAAAGTGCCAATTCAGAACTTTCCCCTCTAAATAGTCCTCCATACTTTCTGAATATTTTGAATGCTCTACTTTTATGAGAGAAAGGAATTAGCCACAAGTTGTAGGAACTAGCACACTTGTGCAATTTACACAACATTTTATGAAGTGGGTGTCTATACCATCATACACATAGATCTTATCAAGATAAAGTATCCTTGAGCCCCTTCAAAGTGGTATGTTAGACACCATAATCGAACTATTACTAAGTGGTTTGAAGATGCAATTTTTAGTCAACTATCTCAAGAACCAAATGATGTTGCTGAGAACATCAAATGTTTCACTTTTAAAGCAGAAATGGATGTCATATCATGTGAAGGGTAGGGAATAAATGAATTTTTGTACTACGCAAAGTGTGAAGATGAAAGTAGTATAATCCAATATAGAGGGGTAATTGCTCAAGATTCTTGATTGTATATTGCTAGTGCTAAAGATGAAAGACCACGAGAACCTCAAATGTTATATTATAGTATCATTGAAGACATATGGGAATTTGAAAACAAAGATTTTAGAGTTCCAATGTTTAGGCATAATTGTTTTGATAACAATAAAGGAGTTTGAATTATGATTTGGGCTTCACTTTGGTGAATGTTAAAAATATTGGCAAGAAATATAAGCCATTCATCATGGCAACATAAGATAAGAAAGTATTCTATGTCGATGACCCTAGAAATATAAATTGATTGGACATTATTCATGGAAAAAGATAGTTTATTGTAGATCCTATTAATGAAGAAAAATACTATGACAAGTATGATGATTCCATACCATTTTCAGTTAGTTTTCCAAGTATATATGTTGAAATTAGCACCATTAATACTATAAACATTAAGATCACACTGAAGGACTTTTAGTTGACTAGAAACCCAACCAACACTTGAGGCATGTGTTTTTTAAATCTACATTCTCTTATCAATCATGTTTACATTTTTTAATTCAACATGCATTTTTATAAGTTTACACTTTATTATCAGTTATGTTTATATTTATCGCTTTACTAGCTTAGTGTTCTAGAATGGCAAGTGAAGATGATCACTCAGATTGTGAACACCACAAGTAATTTGGTACAGATGTCAATGCTTCTAGTAGTGATGATGCTTCTAGTACTGCTTCCAGTAGGCCCAACATTGATCCATAGGTTATAGGCTCTTAGGGCCAAAGGGAAGAAATTGGTCATATAATTTGATGTTGTGGGAACATTTGTTGAAGACAATGCTAATTCTTTAAGGAATACACTACTAAATTATGAGAGAATATGTAATGCATCATGAACTAATCCAACACCGTAAGAGATAACATATTATGGATGTATGTGGGGTCATTTACTATTTAGACCCACATTATTAGTTATTGCATATTTTGGGCTAAGTTGTGCACATTATCAAGTTGAGGGGTAAGGCAACGTTTATCTAACCTATATATGAGTCATTCTAGGGCTTTACACCACAATACATAATTAAATTTGTGAGTTGAGGTTAGCAGTAAGATAATTTTGTGTTGTTACATAAAAGTAATTTTATATTTTGTAATGTTAAGGTCATTAAATAGATTAGCAGCATTATGACCACTTCAAGGATACAAAAGAGTGTAATAGATAAACACTCCCTCATATAACACCAAAAGTTAAATAAAATGATTCACTAACTATATTTAATGTTTTTATGGAATTTTAGTAAATTTGAAAGAAGAAATGTCAAAAATTATAAAGGACGTACAAGCATGTCATTTCTTACATTTTTTATTTATATATGTTGTGACTACTAAAATTGGGAAGAGAACATACTAGACATTATATTACCTAAATAGATTGGTAATTTGGGGTCTTAAGATAAGTCAGACACTTAATTACACTAGGTGTAAAGCCTCATTCTAAACATAAATTAATAATGATAAATTAGTTATATTTCCAAGTTGTATTAAATTTAAAAATTGTTATTCAAAATTTATTTGGTTACTTATTGTTGGTCTAATTCAAGTGATCAATGTATATTTGTCCTAGTTTTTGTAGATTTTTTTGTTTAGTTTGACATTCATTTCCATCATTTCACATTAGAACTAGCATGCATTTAGGCTTTATTAATTTAACGATATATCATAGGATTTCATCCAATTATTTATTTTCCATGGTAGGATTGAGCTTCATATCATGTCCACCAGTGTAGGGGATGACGGCCTTGCCAATCGATTAGAAATACAACAAACTATTAATAAATGAATAAGATTTTAGAAGATTCGTACATTATCGATACATGTCTTTACTGGGCAACATCTTCACTGGAACAGACCCAACTAGACAACCCAATGTCACCCTTGGGTGGGCTTGCATCCACTAGGATTCCTGTTGGTCCAATGAGAAGTCAGTTTGTTGTCCAGCCTAGCATCGAGTATCGATGGATGACCCTCCAATTAAAAGTGATATGTGACGACGAATGACCTTTATCTTTTCCATCCAGAAGAAATCATATTCGATGATCACCCTTATTCCATTGATTGATGCCTAGCCTATGATGGCTTTTGATGAATGAGAAGACTTTTTTCACTGATGGTTGATAGGAACCTTCCTACCCTCAACAAAAAACAACTCCATGCTTCACCCTATGATGGTTGAGTTGACTTAGCATTTTGATGAAAACCTTGCTACCAACTAAGCCGCCAATTGATGAACTATTTAGCCCACATCATTAGTTGGAAAGACTCTTTAAAATTATGACTAGGTAGTCTCTACCTCTGATGGTTGGCCAGAGCCAACCCCAATAAAAACCTTGTGTTTAACCTCTAATGAAACTTTTACTTACCTCTGTTGATAGGAATCATAAAGAGCATGAAGACCTCTATCTACCTCCCTCCTTGACCCTTCCTATCCATGGCGGTTGAAACTAAAGTGCAAGGTATCTAGGAAAGGTTCCAAACCCTAGTCGTTATATATAAATACAAGGCCACTCCTACCATGAAAGGATTTGTTATCGATCTTTCCAAGCTGCAATTTTCATTCTACAACATCCACCTCCATCTTCATCAACCCTCCCCATCAATTTTCTCCATTGGTTGACATACGAATGTGATTTCAACCTCAATTTAACTCTATATTTCTAACTTCAATGGAAGTTAGGACCAAGGTGTCCACTTCCCATCGATCCATTATTCACATGATTTACTTCGATAGAAGAAGATCCAGTCTACAAGGAAGAGATACCAACATTTTCCATTCCATCTTTGATACATGTCAAGGAGATGTTCTTACTTTCTTTCAACAAACTCGCATCATAGTCTGAATAACTGCTCCATCATACGAAAACTATGATTTATTCTCTAACTATGACAATGGCCATCTCTTCCTTTTTCCTAGTTGTAACCATATTATTTTTCATGAGCAAGTAGTCCTCTTGATAGGGTACGATGAGTAGCCGCACTACTCAATTTTATTATCTTTATTGCAAATGTTATTTCATATCCCATTACATTTTTGCAATCCATCATTTTCATTCTTGTATTATTTCTTAATCAACAAGTTTACATGTTTATCAAATCTTGGGTGTAGAGAACTATGAACATACGATCTACAATATTGGTTGATTCCTATTACAGTCTTGATGAGAATTACAGATTGGTGTTTCTTGAGGTGATATATGTATGATTTCTAGGTAATGCAATGATGAGCCTAGATTAATATTTTTCAGGATTTAAATCCTAACACCGAAAGGGGGATTTTTCTAACCTCAACATATGTATCTTTTTTCTTAATAATGTTGGTATGTATGCCCACAGAGACAGTCATATGATGATTGTAATGTGACATAATGTAACAAATTTGATAGGAATTCTGAATATTTTGTTTTGTTCAGTTATGAGATAATGATATAACATAATACATGTCTAAAGAATGATATTACTCGATGACATATATTTTTAGGTTGAGGGCCTAAAATAAGATCATATGTATGATAAGAGTACATACATTCTTTCTATGTCCCTAGTCAGATGTTTTTGTGCAAGTAAAATAGACAACAATAAGACATAAGACTAGAATGCGTGTTGGTTAATGATAGATTCTCATTAATCATGATATATGATATTATGCCAAACACATAGGTACTCGTTAGGGAATAGTGTATCGATCAAACCCACTTTGAGAGTGATACATGGAACCATTAAATGGTAGTTAGAATCAAATCTCAAAGTGATAGTATTGATTTTAGTTCTTAGCCCTAAAGTCACAACACTCATCACATGTCATTCGATGAACTTTGACACCATCCAATGTGACCTTAAATAAGGGTTGTTATAAAGGTGGTGCTCGGGTATATTGTAACACATGGGGATTGAATATGAGTGATGTAGATGGGATTTGTACCTCTTATTAGATATGATATCATGTCCACTTGATAAGAGAGAATGAAAAATGCATGGCCATGCTCATGTGAGTCAATATGTGATAATGATCTCATCTGTATCTCAACTGTATACTCTATTTCAAGAAACATAGATTGATTATTAAGTGGATGAAAAATCCATGTCTTGTATTCAATCTGCATATCAACAAAAAAGGAACTATATGCTCATGATAACATTGATCATAGATGTAGGTTGAAGTTGTTCTCCAACTTACCAATTACTTGGGTATCAATGATGTGTTTCTAGATATCGCTCGTTACTTGTGATGTCATAATCTAGTTATGAACATTCACTTCCAACCTCATTTGCGACCTACAAGGTCACACATAGGATACACCTGGAAAAGAATTTCACTCAAGGATAATGTTTAACTTGGTTTCTAAAGTGTTTAGGTAGTCAACTTAAAGAATGTTGGATATTAATTGGTTGACTAGAGTATCCATTTGGCTGATTGGATGATCAGTAGGACTAGATCAAGGAATCGATGTTGACGTCATGACGTGCATTAATCATCACATTAAAGCTAGTATGTTTGTGAATAGGGTAAATAGTCAATCTCTTATTGTAGTGTCAAGTCAACTGAATGGCATGCCAATCGACTGATTGGTGATTGGAAACATCTAAAATTCATGAACTTTGTACCATCATGCCCCAGGTTTTATGGAAACCCTAGTCCATACACCCCCAATATAAAGGGGTGTCTCAAAGCCTCTCAACACTCTTATTATGACAAAACTCCTCATCTCAACAATGTAGTAATATGACAACTAGATGCATCTTACATGTAAAAGGGAGAGATAGACAAATGTGACAAAATTTAATGTTAGCACATTGACAAGACAAAGGGATAACTCCTTCACGTCAGTTCTAAAATAATGATGTGGAGTTCCCGGTGGTCCACGCGGACTATGTAGAGGTGTGAAGGTCATCACCATCACGCTAGGAGAACACACTCAGCCACCGTTCATGGTTCTTCACTAGGAGGCCACCGCCTATGCCCATCCATGTGTTTCTTAAGAAAGAAGCACAAAATAGAAAGGATTCTCACTGGACTTGCTCCAAGACCAGGTATATGCCATCCAACCTTCCTTGTCATTTCATAGTTTTTGACATGATGATATAGTTTGCAGTAATCTGACAAGATCTTTTTTGTTGTCTCTTCCATCTCGGTCACCATATTCCCCTATAGTTGTATTTGAGCAACGTCAAGTTACTATGTTTTGAGATTTAATTGATATGATCGGGTTTTTGGTTTTATAATTTACTCTATTGCATGTGATGTGTATATTTAAATGATTAATGTGCATATGTGATTAAATACCACATAACATACAAAATGTCCCATAGATCTTATATATATATATATATATATATATATATATATATATATATATATATATATATATATATATATATATCAAATCTATAGGTATCACTCTAAAATTATTTTGATCATAGATGTATGCATGGTTATGGCCAATACCCCTTGGATGTGTTTGCTTGGTTGAATGGTTTAATTCATGTCTTTTAAATTCAATTTGCGTATTGACCCTCTCTCACTTTCTCCATATGTAAGCCAATGCTTTCCTCTCTATACTCTCCTCTAATGTTACTCGAGGTTTCACTTTCACAGTGTAATGCATAAAAGGACTAGCTTTTGTTTCTATTTCAGAAAAAGAGAAGGTGTTCGACACCAAGAGAGTTGACTAATAGGAAAGTCAAATTGATCGACCTTAGAGACCAAAGAGGTCGTAGACTGAAGGAGCCAATCAATCGATTGGAGGCCCAATCGACCAATAGGAAGTGTCCAACTAGACCCTTGAGCCAGAATTCAATCACTACTACAGATCAGCCTTTGGCGTCGGTTGTTTAACCCCCTTTGGCGATGGTTTTCAAGCGACGCCTATGTGGGCGCCGCTAAAGGTCGAACTCTTTGGCGTCAGTTTTCTAACCGATGCCTATCTGACATATAGGCGTCGGTTATATATAGTTGGCCGACGTCTATAAGGTTTGCGCCACAAAAAAGAGCACCACCTAGGACACTTTCTGCGTCGGTTAACAACTTAACAACCGACGCCATACAACCAGACGACACGGCCGTGCTTCGCTGCATGGCCGTGTTTAGTACTATAGGCGTCGGTTCTATACTAATAAGAGACGCCTTTTCAACCATGGCCGTGCTATCCTGCACGGTCGGGTTGTTTGTCATATTAGGCGTCGGTTTTTATCTAATAACCGACGTTGTAGGCCTTTGATGACGGTGTTCTATAAAGAATCGACGCCTATACTTTAATTTTTTTTTATTAGTTTGTAGGCCTGCTGTGGCTGGTTAGCAGGATGAGAACCTGCAGTTTAGTTTTCTGAACTGCAGGTTTACGACATCCATTGATATCAGCCTACAAACAGGCCACAAACCTGCAAAATCAACAAATATTTTTTCACACAAGTAGATACATTCAGACATCAATTCAATTCTCACATTCACACATGTAGAAACATTCAAATACATGTAGAAACATTCAGACATGTATAAACATTCAGAAATATTCATTTACAAAATATCATTCAGCATCGCTATCAGCATCCCAATTATATCTTACAATCGCCACTGCTTGTATGGCTTTTGCCCATTCTTCTCTTATTTCATTTAATGCTTCCATCGTATATGGAGCATGTACATTTTTTAAGCGTTTACCTATAGTGTGGTCAGTTTTAAACACCTGCAAAGAGAATGATGTATATAATTAAGTAATACTATAAAAATAAGATTGATATATTTCATACTAACTAATGAGACTATATATAATACCTCATGTATGGTATTAATATGTGGCATGTCAGATAATCATCTGCATAAATCGCATCACATAGTATGCGCATTCCCATCCGTTGTCTTGTGTAGTGCACTATAAATTGAAACATACAAAATTTTAAAAAATACAACTAAGAACAGTTCACATAAATAATATATACATTGGAGTCGGGAACTTACTTTTAAGTTCTCCCAAATTATTGGTTGGTTCTTTCTCCTTGGGACATTTCCTCCAACATTTTTGAATGCATCTAAACCCCTACATGTTAATGTAACACAGTAAATTGCATAATTAAATAGTAATGTAATAACAGATGTTAACGGATATAAAAATGAAATATTTCTCACCAGAATAATGGCATTCTCAATATGTGTCCAATTTTAGTGTTCAATGTACTTCCCGCAGGATCTAGATAATAAACAGTGAACGTCTCGGGGACAATAACTAGTAACTCCCAATGTCTACCGCTAGAGGTAAAAAAGTTAAAAATTAATAACTCAAAATGCACAATAAAATGGAATTTTCTTAAGTCCAAATTATAAATAAAGTAAACTTACTTGACATTGAATGGAGCTATTATTATCGTCTTCTTTTGCTGACCGAAAACTGTAAAAGCATATATACAGTATTGTTGAACACTATCCGGGTCTTTAGCTACCATACTAATCAATGATGGAATCAAAAATCCCACATGATCAAATGCAAATTGTTTGCATTGATCTTCGACTAAGTAGCTGCAAAACATGTATTATGTATGCATTAATATATAAGAAACCAGATCACCGGATCTTACACTAGGTATATGGATGTATAAACAAGATCTCACCTTATCCATGTCTCTATCATTGATGTATTCAGCCAATCATACATAAACAGCTCAATAATATCTTGTATAAATAAAGAGCTATCGTATGATTGACCTGCATAATCTGCTTCTAAAGAAACAATTATAGGGCAATGTATATTATGTGCCCGTAGCCAACATGCTATTCCCCTACAAGCAGGACCTAACGGGTATTTTAGGTCAGTTGGAATCCAACTTGGTAATGCAAGAAGTGGAGGTGGAGGCCTAGGTGCTCTGGGTGTCTTCTTTTTAACCTGTATATATAATTTCAGATCAGTTGACCTCATATATACACATTAACAATCTAAAGTAATGTAAATTTATCTTACAATTTCAGTAGTGTAGACGACATCTGCTTTGGGCCACAATATCACCCCGCCTTCTGCCTCACCAAGTTTATCAATATCTAGGTGGGCATATGGCAATGCAGCTTCCCTCCAATCGGGTAAGACACATATCGGGCTCACACGAACGTAGCCCTGCGGCATTGGAGTCCCATAAAATGTTTCCCCAGGAAGGGACTGGTAAGCATTCGCCTCTGCAACAACATAGTCTTGCATTCTTAAGCGGCATGGCTTCAATGCCTACAAATTTACGTATAGAATGTTATACATATATACATATCACCTTTCGAACATATCATCTTGAAAAGACTAGCTACAATGTCATAAACAATACTTACAACAGACGTGCTTGGCGATGGGTCTCCAGGATTACTCGCAGTCTGTGTATCAGGAGAAGAGTGGGTCGCCAAAGGCTGATTGGAAGCCTGAGATGCCTGCCACCGCACTATTTCTTCCTTGACCTTCTCAGCAACTATATCATTGACATTCTTAGCAACTATATCCTCGACTCTCTTATTCTCCTATACATGGATAAAAGAAACATTAGCTTCTTATTATTGAATTCCCTTTTGCAGTAACATTCTAAAAAAAGAATAGGTTACCTATTCTTGTGAAAGACCCGCTCTGGGTTTGCGCTGGGATGGCCCAAAGAATGCTTTGATGCCCACACTAGCGCCTGCACCCCTAACACATCCAGGATGCTCTGGGTTACCCAGAGCAACTGTCAATTCATCCCTTGTGCCCTGAGGGATGAACGTGCCTTGTTTCCTTTGCTCGTGCATCTCCCACTAATCACCATCAACAGAAATTGGTAAGTTAACACCACAAATAATCAATATTCAAACGATTGCTCTAAGAGTTGTATTTTACCATTTTCGCAGCCGCCTCAGCAGTTATGGGCTTCTTTATTTCACCCTTCTTGTTTTGCCTCCCAGCTATCCAGATATCATGGCGAGGCATGGGTGTGGTAGACTCCTGAGTAGGAGCAGACTCCTGAGTAGCCGCAGACTCCGCCTGTAGTCTTTGGCGAATGCTTGCATAGCCCTTTGGACCCATAGTGTGGTCATGCACATTCATTGCACGCCTTGTTTTTTGTGCATCGCTGAGGGCCTAGTTAGTGTGCACATTAATGATTTGGTTAGTATCACTAAATGTTAATCTTGAATAGGTGAATACAACATATATTAATTAAATTGGGAGTGACGCCTAATACCTTGAATTCTTCAGATTTTCTTGAAGCAACAAAATTGTCCCAATCTTCTTTATCCAAGAAGTTCCACTGCTCAAGGGCTGACTTCTTCTTCTTATCACCATCTTTTATGTATTCTTTGTTCATATTTGTCCTATAGTTCCTAAGCATCTTTCCAGCGCGTTGCATCACGCTTTAACGATGCAGCTTCTCATCCAATGCAAACAGATTCTGTAAAATAGAATTCTTATTAACTAGTATCCAAAAATAGAATTGCAAATAATATAATTTGTAATCTACAAAATAGAATTGCAAATAATAATAACTCACGCATAAATCCTTCCATATCAAGTCTTTCTTCCCCTGAGGAACTTTATGCCAATTATCATACTTAACACCACAATGGCTTCGAGTGACACACCCAAGATAGTTTACAAAATTATTGTGGTTCACTCCAATTGCATTTCCTCCATTATCAAAATCAACAACCAATTTGGATCCACTACCACTCAGTGCTATTAACTTCTTCAACAGAGTGATGCCCCTTTTCTTGTTAAGTGTTTGGTGCTGCGCATCAAGTTGCTCCAGTGCTTCATTGGGTACATGTGCATCATCAACCTAAAATTTGACAAAAATAAACCCATTGAATTAGCGCAATATAGAAATATGGGATATATGACATGACTAGAAGATAATGAATTTTATAGAAATACAGGATATGTTTTTAGAACTTACATTGGTATCCTTGCCATGCTCGTCATGGACAGCATGCTCATCATGGATAGCATGCTCATCATGGACTTCATGCTCATCATGGACATCATGCTCATCATGGTCAGCCATCTGAAAATGTCATTAAAAAGGCAAACATTTAGCATTTGTATTAACTAGAAAAAGGCAAACATTTAGCATTTGTATTAACCAGAAAAAGGCAAACATTTAGCATTTGTATTAACTAGCATTTGTTAAAAAATATAAACATACATGTCTCTAAAATTGTGATCTTTTATCAATTAACAATCCTTCATTGTGATCTATGCGCACATATAAGTCATCATTAGCTTCAATATTTTGTGGAGTTGGCAATCCAACTGAGAATGGACTGGAGTCATCAATTTATACCGTGACGCACCACATTTTGGACAATCTTTCAAATCTACATAGTCCTTTTGAAATAATACACAATCATTCGGGCATGCATGTATCTTCTTGGCCTCCATTCCCATTGGGCACAACATTTTCTTTACCCGGTATGTTGAGATTGGCAGCTCGTTTCCTTCATGAAGCATTTCTTTCAACAAAGTCAACAATTCAGTGAAGCTTTTGTCACTCCATGTATTGTTAGCTTTCAACTTATACAATCTCAACACAGCGCTAAGCTTCGTAAACTTAGCACAGCCTGTGTATAACGGTATCTCAGCATCATGCACAATGTTTCTAAAGATAGGAGGTGGATCATTGTGCTCTACCCTACAACTATCCAACATCGCATCAACGATGTCTACTGGAACTGGTTCGTTCACATCTATATCATCGGAGGCAATTTCTTCTTCCACCCAAGCACTGCTATCGACATCTACTGGTTTCGAGTTTGAAATCTCTCCATGCCAGTGCCATTCTGTATAGCCTTGTACAATCCCGTTGCACATGACATGACTTTTGATTTCCTCACCAGTGTTGACTTTCAAATTGTTACCGCAATGCCTACATGGACAGTAGAACCTATATGTAGGTTTTTTCCTATGTTCCTCGACAAATCTAATAAACTGATCAAGACCAGATATAAACTTTGGGGTGCAGCGATTGTGAATGGACATCCATGATCTATCCATTCTATGATCAAAGAGAAAACAAGTATATATTAGGACAAGATTAGGGTATACACTTACATCCTATCCAAGATTTACTCCTATTATCTACAATGAAGCCGGACTCCATACAAACAGTATATAATTTAGTGATTAGGTGTTCAAGAACACATGTGATGTCATTCTTGGATGGGTTTCTAGGCCAACAAACACATGTGATGTCATTCTTATATATAATAAATGTGTACCACCTATCCCATCCTTGAACACCTAATCTCACTAGTAAGTGTATAATGTGTATTGGGTTTTCGAGAAAATTTCGGCAGCATTTCCCCATTGTACTCTAAGTACATATGGACTTAGAGAACAAATGGGGAAATGCTACCGAAATTTTCTCAAAAACCCAATACACATTATACATTTACATCCTAAGTGAGATTAGGTGTTCAACAACAGTCCCAAACCGGGGACTATCCAAGATTTACTCCTAATGAGTAAATCTTAGACGGGTTTCTAGGCCAACAAACACATGTGATGTCATTCTTATATATTATAAATGTGTACCACCTATCCCATCCATGAACACCTAATCTCACTAGTAAGTGTATAATGTGTATTGGGTTTTCAAGAAAATTTCAGCAGCATTTCCCCACTGTTCTCTAAGTACATATGTACTTAGAGAACAAACGGGGAAATGTTACCGAAATTTTCTCGAAAACCCAATACACATTATACTCTTACATCCTAAGTGAGATTAGGTGTTCAAGAACAGTCCCAAACCGGGGACTATCCAAGATTTACTCCTAATGAGTAAATCTTGGACGGGTTTCTAGGCCAACAAACACAATAATAGATATGTACATGTTAGGGTTTCATCACAATTAATGTTAGGGTTTCATCACAATTGATGTTAGGGTTTCATCAATGTTAGGTTTAATCAAATCAAATTAGGATGCTAGAATTGACAAGTTTAAATCTTATTTCAACATGCATCAAAATTTACTGAATTAAGTCAAACATTAGGATTAGAAGCACAAATATATGCAAGCAAAAAATTTGTTCATATCCTAAGATTTCCATAAAGCATTACATAAAAATTTGTTCATATCCTTACCAACAGCAAGCACGGCTGTGGCTGTGTTGGCCTACCACGACCGTGGCTGTGTTTCCTTACCACGGTCGTGCTGTCCAGCACGGCCGTGGTAGGCCAACATAGCCACGGTCGTGGTTGGCCAACACAGCCATGGTCGTGCTTGCTGCATGTTGGTAAATAGCAAGGGAGAAGGAAGCAAAGAGGTAGCGCTACCTGGAGCTAGTGTGGAGAAGAGCGGCGGCAGCAGTGGCGGACCGACAGAGGATGCGACGTGGAGCGCACATAGGACCGGCGGCGGAAGCAACGTGTGGAGCAGCTAGAGCAGCAGTGGCAGCGGCAGCAACAAACGACTGGGGGCGTGGAGCACAGCAACAGTAGAGGATGCAGCGGCGGTAGCAGCAGAGGATGCGGCGGCGGTGGGCGAGCACAGCAGCAGCAACAGCGGGGGGCGTGGAGCACAGCAGCGGCAGGGGGTGTGGAGCACAGCAGCAGAATTCGCGATGAAACAGGAAGAAAGGGGGATGAGCCGGGTGATCGGGTCTATTAAGTTGGTCAACGACATCGATTATCTATGAAAACTGACGCCTATTATCTTCAGCGTCGGTGGCTAATAAAAAACCGACGTCCAATTAGACAATCTTTACCCTAAATTAATTGGCGGGAATCATTATCAGCGTCGATTATCCAAGGATAACCAACACCGAAAGTGGAACTTTTCGCACAAAATTTCATTTTAAATAGGCGTCGGTGAATAGTTAAAACACCGACGCTGTATGTGACCCAAATTGTTTTTGCTCGAAAATTGGATTTCGCGGGCGATTTTAGGCATCGGTTGGTTATAGTCAGCCGACGCTGAATACAAAGCGGTACCCGTGTCTGACTGGTCTTCGAATATAGATGTCGGTTTGTCTAAATAACCGATGCCTAATATTATAGGCATCGGTTTTCCTAAATAACCGACGCCCAGAAAAGAGACACTGAACGCTATTTCTGTAGTAGTGAATCAACCGAATGACAGACCAATCGACTAGTAGGTGGACAAATTGATCAACTAGAAGAGTTCAATCAATCAATTGGTTTGTTTCAATCACAACACTTTTATCTTATAGAAGTTCTAACATGTGATGTTTGACCTTAGGTGGATAGAAATTCTTTATGGCTCCAAATAATTGCATTAGTGTGGCCATAACCATCATGTGTATGTTCGTGATTACATATATTTTCATTTGTGGATATAGTATGTATATGATACATATTATAAGTACATGGTGATTAGATATGTATATGCATTTTTATATAAAATCCCTCAATAAATAGTCTAGGATGCCTTCCATAAGCAAAACACATGAAAAGTTTGATCGAATAAGAATGGGAATGCCCTATGTAGTGAGTCATCTGTCTCGTGGAAGTGTGATGGTAGATATGTGGGTCTGCCTCTGTAGGGTGCATATTCTATCATGATGGCTTTTGGATCAGGCTTAACTAGGTGACCTTAATAGGATTAAGAGCCTAGAAGCATACAGATGGACTTTGGTAAGGAGTTATGCATACCATCAATCCAAGAACTTGCATGAGATGCAATTGGAAAATGTTGCCTACCTTAACAATTGGTTATGAGCGCCAGCGCTGGCTGGGTAAAAAAATAATTATTTTGGATCATGGCTCACTAGAAGATTGTTTGTTGCAATCTTCCAAAATGATAGTGAGGGCTATCAATTTGAACAAAATAATGGGAGTGATAATTAATTAAAGGCCTAATTAATGTTGTCAATATTATCAAATCAAATCAAAACTATTTTGACAAATGCAAATTCTCTTTTGTAGAAACAAATCAAAAACACATTATCATTGTGATCGGTCCTTAAGAAGGAAAAACTAAATGAGACCAACTTCCATAATCGGTTCAGTACTTTGAGAAACATTTCACTCATGAGTGCAAGCTCTATATCCTTGAAACACATGTTCTAGAGGAACCCACTCTCGATGTGCCTAAGGCTTAAGTGGATGCTTACATCAAGCATGCCAATGATGTCAAAGACATCAAAGACCTTATGCTAGGATGTATGAACTATAAGTTGGACAAACAACATGAAAACATGGACACTCTCGAGATGGAAACACATATTAAGAATCATGCAAAGTAAGAAAGGTATAATGTCTCTAAGGCTCTTGGAGTGCAAGATGATAGAAGGAGATCCAGTAGACCCCCATTTGCTCAATATGATTAGGCATGTAGAACATCTTTAGAGACTAGGATTTTCTTTGTGTAATGAGTGGGCCAAAAATATGATTCTACAATCGTTTCCTGAATCATATAGCCAGATTATCGAGTGCTATTACTTGAGTAACTTGGACAAATTGTTGTCTTAATTGCTTGTCATGTTGATAAATGTTGAAGCAGGAATGAAGAAGGAAAAACATGTAATGGTGATCAGAGGAGGGGAGTTTAATGGCAAAGGTAACTATAAGAAAAGGTCTAAGGTTACTCTAAAGTCCAATTCTTCTGCAATCAAGATAAGGAGAGGGTAAATGCAAAAGGAATTTGTCCTTTTCACTTACAAGAACTAAGGAAGATGAAGTAAGGGATAGAGATATCTACTTGTTTTCCTTTCATTCACCCTCTTCTTGTCATTAGCTATCCTAAGCCTTTCTTTCATCCTACCATTCAAGTATATATGTCATTGAGATTAGCTTCGCTACTTCTTCATCTTAGGTACTGGATGTCAGATGTGGATCTCAAATTTTCTCAAATGTGAAGGATCTTAAAGGAAGTAGACCTTTTTTTAGGGATTCATCTCGATAATGCAGATTTGTAGAGATATTCAACACCTGTCAAGCAACTTACCTTGAGTCGTCTTTATGCATACCCTTAGAGAAGGGAATTGGGAGGCCCACACCATTGCAAAAGGTGGGTTAGGTAACGATGGGGATGGTGTAATCTGTTGTGTCTACCCTGATGATTCAGGAGAGCCTTTTGTATCAACCTTTAATTAATACAAAGGCTAGTTAAACCTCAAAAAAAAAGTAGACCTTTAAAGAAAGGTGAGGTGGAACTGTGTCACAAATGAAGTAAGAGTTTCTTCTAGTGTAGTTGAAACCTATGAGTTTTCTCTACCAAGTGGGCTTGTAATAGAGTTTGAGAACTGGTATTTTGTACCTACCATTAATTGGAACATCATATCTGCATCTTGTTTGGACAAGAATCGATTCAAATTTCTTATAAAGAGTTGACGATGATCTATTAGTAAAGATGAGATATTTTGTGGTAGTGACCCTATGTCCTATGGTTTATACTTGTTAGATCTGGAGACAAGTGTATATAATATAAATACCAAAAGCCTAAAACTCAATAAGTCAAACCAAACATACATTTTGCATTGTCATCTTGGGCACATAAATTAGAAATGCATTTCTAGACTTCATAGAGATTATTATTTGGAGACTTTTGATTTCAAATCAATAGAGATATGTGAGTCTTGTTTGTTTGGTAAGATGAAAAAATCTCTTTTCACATGTAATAGTGAGAGAGAAAGTGATCTATTCAAACTCATACATACTGATGTATGTCGACCTTTTAGAAAAAATACTAGAGGTGGTTACTATGAAAGTGAGTCGTGTTTTCTATATTTACAAAGGAGGAAACTCACTCCTATAAATATGAGGTTGTACAAGGAAGCAAACTGAAAACCTTAATGGGCCTCTTTATACAAAGACCCATGTTATAGAATAAAGGAAATACTTAAACAGAAATACAATAAAAATTAAATATAATAATATATCTGAATACTCCCACTAAAGTTGGAGCATAGAAATTAAATATAATAATATATCTGGATACTTGTCTTGGACCTGATGTGAGAAGTTGGACTGGTACACCTCACGGAAAGTTTACTACCAAATCTACCTACAACCTCATAAGGAGGGGGAGAGAAGTCCATGCTGAAGGAGATTGGGATTTGTTGTGGAAGACGAATCTGCCGGTGAAGATCAAAATTTTCGGATGGCTTCATATGCATGGGGCTATCCTAACTAATAGCAGAAGGCATAGAAGGAAGATGTTCCCTACTACAATTTGCAGCTGATGTCGGGGCCAAGATGAAACCATTTGCCATGCTCTTAAAGACTGCGATCAAGCTAAAGAGATATGGGAATGCATCCTGAATAGAGGAGAGTTAGATGATTTCTACCTGACGGAGGAAAACTCTTGGGTGCATAAGAAGATGAAGACAATAGTTGATAATAGGAAACGTTTCTTGATAACTTGCTGGTTCATTTGGAAGGGGCGCAACCAACAAGTTTTTGAAGGAAAGAGCATCCCGGTGGATAAGCTAGTACAGATAATAAGAAATGAAACGCAACTGATCGACATGGCATGGAACATGAATACTATTGCCCGGACGCTGAAGAACCAAGAATACTGGAAGTGCCCCGCACCAGGATATATCAAGCTGAATTCAGATGCAGCCTGGAGACCCGACAAAGCAACTGTGGCCATCGTTGCCAGAGACAGTGAGGGTCGGTGGATTGATGGACATGTCAGGAGCATTTCTGCAAGCTCTGCGCTTCAGGCAGAGATCCAATGAGTAGATATTGTGGTGGCGTTGGCCTGTAGCAACCACATTTCGAGACTCATCATTGAGACCGATTGTAAGGTGTTGGTGGAAATTCTTTAGTCAGACGAGGAGGATTGTCCAAGGTTTTCTAGAAGCATTACTCGGATCAGGCAGACTATCAAGGAGCACAGACAGTGGAGTATTCAGTTCATTTTGAGGGACTGCAATCTTATGGCTGATAGGTTGGCTAAAGAGTTCCAAAAACAAAAGGAAGGGTGTTTTGAGTTACCTAGACCACCTGACTGCATCAAAGATATTGTTATTAGTGAAAAATGTAATGGAGGCAGTACCTCCAAATTTAATTTCTGAAATTCCTTAGAAGTTTGTAATATTTTTCCGTATTGGCTTGCAAGAGGAGGGCAAGATGAATAAAATAGCCTCCTGGCTTCCCTAAAAAAAAAGTTGGAGCATAGATGTTAATCATGCCCAACTTGCAACACAATTCCTCAACTCATTTTCCAGAGAGAGTCTTGGCGAATATATCAACAATTTTCTCATTTGACGGCAGGAAAGGAGTAGCAATCTTCTTATCTAGTACATCATCTCAAATAAAATGACAGTTGACTTCAATATGCTTGGTCCTCTCATGGAAAATAGGATTGCTAGCAATGAATGTAGCATCATGATTATCACAATATATCAGAATAGCATATGTGATAGGGAACCCCAAGTCTACAAGAATAGATTTAATCCATAATAGTTCACAAGCAGTATGTGCCATTGTATGATACTCAGATTCAACACTAGATCTGGCAACTACATTTTGTCTCTTACTTCTCCAAGTAACCAGATTACCTCCTCTGAAAGTACAAAAACCAAAAGTGGATCTTCTGTTGGACTTGCATCCTGCATAATCAGCATCAAAATATCTTATAATATCAAGGTGACCATTCCTTTTATAAAATAACCCCTATCCATGTGTATTCTTCAAGTATTTCAGGACACGATAGGTTGCCTCAAAATGACCTTGTCAAGGAGAATCCAAACATTGATCTAAGAACTCACACAACAAAACATATATCTAGTCTTGTAACAGTGAGATACAAAAGTTTGCCAACAAGTCACTTGTAGAAAAATTTATCTTCTAAGAGATGAGTGGACTCAGCACATAGATCATGTGTGTGATCTTTAGGTGGGACAGCAGGTCAAAAATCCAACATTCCTATTTTAGATAATAAGTCCAGGGTATACTTGCTATGTGAGAGAGATACTCCATTTTTATTATATGCTACATCAATACCGAGAAAATACTAACGATGTCCAAGGTTTTTGGTTACAAAGTGCTTCATAAGATATTTCTTTGTATTAGGAATCCATATGGTATCACTACCAGATATAATGATATCATACACATATACAATAAGAATAATAATGCCATAAGAGGTGGTCTTGATAAAAATAGAATGATCACATTGAGACCTTGTGAAATCAAATTGTTGTAGTATAAGAGAGAATTTGTCAAACCATGCTAGAGGACTCTGATTAAGACCATAAATATCCTTATTAAGAAGACAAACTTTTCCAGAATACTCCCCCTCAGCAATATAACCTATAGGTTGGGACATATAGACAGTCTCCTGCAGGTCACCATATAGAAATGCATTTTTTGACGTCTAGTTGATGCAAATGCCAGCCTTGATTAACAACAATAGATAAGAACATGCACAGAATTAAGACAAGCAACGGGAGAAAATGTTTCAAAATAATCAACTCCAGACTCATGTGTGTACCATTGGCAACCAATCTAGCTTTTAAGCATTCAATCATTCCATCTGGCAGATATTTCACATTATATACACAGCGACATCGAACAGGATTGTTGCATGGGGGAGATCAATAAGAGTTCATGTCCCACGGGATCAAAGAGCATCCATCTCCTCATTCATAGCTTTTTTCCTTCCAGGATGTAGAAGTGCTTCCTGGACACTATTTGGAATAGGGATAGTAGATATTGCAACAATAAATTTAGCCAGGGAAGCATTGAGATGATCAGTAGAAACATGCATAGAAATACAATACTTGGTACCAGACCGTGGTCCTTTTCATAAAGAAATAGGCATGTCCAACTCAAAAATCTAAATAAAGCCAGTAGAATTACCATTATCTGGTGGTGGATTGTCAGTTTTCAAAGTGGTCATAGCAAGGGATACTTCAGGTAGAGGTCTTTTGTGCCGACACTCATAGATTTTCAAAATAGGGGTGGTGTATTCGTCTAAGGTCAGGATGGTAGAAATTGGTACATTTTGGTGTGGTACATTAGTAGGGGGCACCTGTGAACATGACTCAGAAAAGAGTGATGTATCTTCAAAGAAGGTGACATCCACACTAACATACAAGAGACGTGCAACAGGATCAAAACATTTGTAACCCTTTTTTGTGCGAGAATACCAAATAAAACAACAATGAATAGCTTGTGGAGATAATTTTTCAAGTCCAGGTTGTTGAATGTGGACAAAACAAAGGCAGCCAAAAAATTTTGGTGACAGGGAAAAAATAGATTCAGTTGGGTAGAGGAGTTGGTATGCAATCTGATTTTAGAGGATAGAAGAAGGCATATGGTTTATGAGGTAGTTGGCTAACAGGATGGCATCATGCCAGTAGGACTTGGGAACATTCATTTCAATTAGGAGAGTACAACGACATAAAGTAGGTGTTTGTTTTTCCTTTCAGCAAAACCATTTTGCTGTGGAATATAGGCACAAGAGGTTTGATGAACAATTCCTGTGGAGGTACAAATCTTTTGAAAGCCATGTTGCACATACTCAGAAGCATTATTAGTACGGAAAAATTTAGGAGATGTAGAAAATTGAGTCTTTATTTCATTTTTGAAGGTGCAGATGGTTTGTACTATGTATAGACCTCATAAAATTTTCCTGTTATCGCTCTTATGGCTCACTCTACTTCTCTTTAACAATGGCACCTAAGGATTGGTCATCCTTCCACCCAAAAGTTGAAGTCCTTATTTCCTAGTTTGTCTTATGACAAGTTTGCATGTCAATCATGTCAGCTTGGAAAACATCACTGCTCTGATACCATATGAAAGTGTGTCATGTTTTCTTTATTTACAAAGCAGGAAACTCACTCCTATAAATAGGAGGAGGTTGTACAAGGAAGTGAACTAAAAACCCTAATGGGCCTCTTTATACAAAGGCCCATGTTACATAATAAAGGAAAGACTTAGATAGAAATGCAATAAACAATGAATACAATGATATATCTCAATAGTTACCGGTATTTCCTTACCTTTATCGATGCCTTCAATAGGTACGTCTATGTGTACTTGATGAAACATAAGTCAAAAACCCTTAAAAGTTCAACAATTTCAGCAATGAAGTACAAAACTAACCTGGTAAAGGAATTAAAGCACTTCTTTATGATCGAGAAGGAGAATACTTAAGCTAAAAGTTTGAGGACCTTCAATGAGACCATGGTATTATATCACAATGGACTCTGGATGGAAGACCATAGCACAATGGAATATTAAAAAAGAAGTAATCTCACAGATATGGTGTGATTGATGATGAGTTTTGCAGATCTTCTAACATCTTTCTAAGGATATGCTCTACAAACTACTGCATTTATACTAAACTGTGTACCATCTAAATTGGTTCAAAATACACCATATGAGATATAGTATGGGAAGCATTCCGATGTATCTTTATGAAGATTTGGGGAATTGAACCTTATGTCAGGAAAATGTTTCCTGAAAAGTTTGGACCCAAATTAGATAAGTGTTATTTTTTTGGATATCCCAAATAAAATAGGAGATATTTTTTTTACTCCATCTAATAACAAAGTGATTGTTGCCAAGACTTGTGTATTCGTTCAAAAGGGATTTATTTCCAAATGAATAAGTGGGAGAAAATTAGAACTCTAAGAGTTTGGAAACCAATAAGAAAACATTCAACCTATAGAGGTACAAAATGAACAAGGAGACTCACAAACTATTGTGGAATCTCAAGTTCCTCAAGTAACACAAAATTTTGTAGTTCTCATATGACATGCCTTGAGCCTAAAAGATTTAGTTGTCCTGTGACTCAGCATGGATGTGAGTTGGTCATAAATGATGACCAACAACCTACCTAGAATATATTGAGAGACTAGAGTATAAGAAATTAACTGATGCCATGATATCTAAGATTATATCCATGTACACCAACAAGGTATGGACCTTGGTGGATCCACTCAAAAGGGTAAAACCCACAGGGTGCAAGTGGGTCTTCAAGAAGAAGACCGACATGGATGGAAATGTACAACCCTATATGGGTATATTGGTTGCAAAAGGTTTAAATACAAGTTCTAGGTGTTGACTATGACAAAACTTTTTCACTAGTTTCCATGGTAAAATCCATTATGATCATATTTGTCATTGCATCTTATTATGCCTATGAGAATTGGAAGATGGATGTTAAAATTGCTTTCCTCAATAGAAATATTCATAAGGATGTCTACATAATATAATTCAAAGGTTTTATAAATTAAAAAAATGAAAATAAAGTGTGTAAGCTACAAAAGTCAATCTTTGAATCAAAGAAAGCATCTCGGATGTGTAATCTTCAATTTGATGAGGCAGCCAAAGAGTTTGGCTTTAGTCAGAATGAAGATGAACCTTGTGTATAAAAAAAGTTTAGTGGGAGCACAGTTGTATTCCTCATATTGTATGTAGATCACATACTATAGAAAGGGAATGACATCCCTTCTCTAGAAATGGTAAAGAACTGGCTGGGAAGTACCTTCTCTATGAAGGATTTAGGAGAAGCAACTTATATCTTAGGAATCAAGATCTATAGAGATAATTCTAGAAGGCTTCTTGGACTAAGCTAGAGTATATAAATTGACAAAGTGTTGAAGAGGTTAAGCATGTAAGACTCAAAGAGAGGGAATTTTCCCATGTCCCATGGAATTTGCCTCTCTAGAGACATGTATCACAATTTTTTGTGAAATATAAGAACACATGAGTAATATGCCATATGCATCTGCAATTGGATCTATCATGTATGCAATGTTATGCATGTGTCCCAATGTCACGTATGCTTTGAGAATGACAAGAAAATATTAGTCGGATCAAGGTGAGAGACACCAGACTATTATAAAGAACATCATTCAGTACTTGAGAAGAACTAAGGATCAGTTCCTTGTTTACGATGGTGAGGAATAGTTGGGTATAATCGGTTACACCCTTCCAAATTGACAAAGATGATTACTAATCACAATCACAGTCATATTTGTAATTTGCCTTAACGATGGAGCTATGAGTTGGATAAGTTCCAAATAAGAAATAGTTGTTGATTATACAATAGAAGTCTAGTACATTGTTGCCTCAAGTGCAACAATGGAAGATGTTTAGATCAAGGAGTTCATCAGTGAACTTGAAGTGGTACCGAGCATTAGCAATGTAGTAGAGTTGTATTGTGACAACAATGGATCTATTGTACAAGCTAGCGAACCAAGACCGCATCAGTGTTCCAAGCACATACTTTAGCACATCCATCTCATATGAGGGTTAGTACAACAAGGAAATGTGAGGATTTGGAGAGTGCCAAATGAAAGTAATATTGCCAGTGGGATAAGATTCATGGGTGATTGGCTATAAGTGCAAGTGGGAGTCTTTTGGTATGTATGTCTAAAGAGTCAGTCTTATGATAATTGTAGTGAAACATAATGTAATTGATTTGATAAATAATAAAGGGTGATTCTCTCTATTCTATTATGTTCAATTGTGAGATAATGATATAACGTAATAGATGTCTAACAATGATGTTAGTCGATAACATATGTCTTCAGGCTGAGGACCTGAACAACGATGTCATATGTATGATAAGAGTATGTACATTCTTATTATGTCCCTAATCAGATTTTATTGTTGAAATAAAATAGAAAAATACATAAGAATAGAATGTGTGCTGGATAATGATGTAATCACATTAGTCATGGTATATGATATCAAGCCAAACACATAGGTACTCGTTAGATAACAATGTACTGGAAAGACCCACCTTGAGAGTGATGCATGGAACTATTAAATGGATTTCAGAATTAGCTCTCAAAGACATAGTAATGATTGCGGTTCTTAAACTTGAGGTCTCTACACACCTCATATGTCGTTTGATGAACTTTGACAACATCCATGTGACCTTGAATAAGGTTTTCCATAAAGGTGGTGCTTGATTACATTACGACACATGGGGATTGATTGTGATTGATGTAGAGGGGATTTGACCCTCTATCTGAGATGATATACTAGAGACTTGATAATTGAGACTGAAAAATGCATGGCCATGCTCATGTGAGTTCATATATGATATCAAGCTTACATGTATCTCAACAGTCTACTCTAGTTCAAGAAACATAGATTAAATATTAAGAGGATGACAATTCCCTGCCTTGTATTCAATCTAGATATCAGCGAAAAAGGAACTATATGATCATGATAACCCTGATCATAGATGTAGGTTGAAGTTGTTCTCCAACTTTCCAATTACTTAGGTAGCAATGATGTGTTTCCAGATACCGCTTATTGCTTGTAACGTCAATATCTAGTTATGGACATTTACTGTCAATGTAACTTGGGACCTCTAGGGTCACACACATAGGATGCACCTAGAAAAGGAGTATACTCATAGATAAGGTTTAACTTGATTACTAAAGTGTTTAGGTAATCAATTTGAACAACATTGTTTGTCAGTTGGCTGACTAGAGTGTCCAGTCGATCGAGTGGGAATGCCATTCGATTGACTGGAGTGTCAATCAACAGACTAAAAATTCCATTCAACTGACTACACGATTAGTAGGATTGTATCACGGAATACTCCTTTGTGTTGATTTTAAAAGAATGATGTGAAGTTATCGGTGGTTTACATGGACTATTTTGAGGTATAGAGGTCATCACCAACACACCTGGAGAATACGATGAACATCTGTCTGTGGTACTACACCAGAAAGACGTTATCGCCGACCATCTTTGTGCTACTTTAGAAAGAAGCACAATGTTGCGTGTACTGTCATTGGACTTGCACCAGGACAAGGTATATGTTTTGCAACCTTCCTTCTTATTTCATAGTTGTCGTGAGTCGCTAGTTCATGTGAATGTGGCATGCTTTTTTTGTTTCTACTTCTATCTGTGTCACCATATTTTCATACAAATAGGTTGTAGTAACAGAGTGAATGATAGGTAGAAGTTGTGAAACTAATTACAACCTACTATCTCCATCCTTATATAAATCTAGAGTTTAGTTAAGAAATTTAATTATTGCAACCTTTGTTTAAACAGACAACCACCTTTTGTGAAAAATATCAGTTCTTGTGTGGTTACTTTAATCGGATAACTTCTAAAAATGTTGTCATTTTGGTTCGGTTCAGAACTATACTATGAAAATATCTATCCTCTTGTCGGAGGGATTATCTTAAACTTAACTAAGGTAAAATCTTGAAATTTCATCCCTAGTAAATTTTCTCATGCAATAAATCACACATCATCAAGAAAATAAATATTTTTTTATAAAAAAGAATATTCTTTAGTAACTAGAAGTCTAAGACCTCATAATAGTGAATTATTACTTAGACTTTAGTCTTCCATGACACTTTTCCAATTAAAAAGATTTCATCCTCGAAACCACACATCCATATAACCAATATAAATTTTTACTAGATAATGTTCAAACTATTTTTTACTTCTAGTATTAATTTGGTGTGTATTAGGTCAATATATTGTGTGTGGGTTATAATTATATCTATATTGAATTGTGCAACTAAAGAAACATGCTTTGAATTTTAATCACAATAAGTTAACTTTCTCTACTAGCTATATTAATTTACTATTTTGGGACTATGAAATCCTAGTAGAATAGTATTTATATATCCATGTTGCTATGAATGTTAACTGCCACATATCATTATCTTCTAATTTATAGTACAAGGTTTATCCACTCGGCATGTTTACTATTAATATCTATGAACTACAAATCTTGATTATGTTGATATCTTATTCATTATTGTTTGTAAAATACACCAGAAGTAATCATTGTTTCAGTGTGACCCAATAGTCTTCCTATTTAAGTAGTTGTGTAGCAAAGATTTGAGTCATGATTTCTCTAAGACATTCTAATTATTCAATTAAGTTATAAATTTGAGGTTCTTAATCACACAAAATTATTGATGGGGTTTATTTGACTTGTTACTGATAAGGTCAATTTAATTAATGTAGCTTATCCACTTAATATGAATTCAAGAAGACATTATCAATCATGTACCATAGTTTTCCCTATAACAAATCTATTAGTCGTCATTATTATTATTCTTTACTACTACATTTTTGGCCAATAATGTCACTGCCAGTAGGGTCAGGTTTTCCAAATAACCGACCTTATATGTCTAAAAAAATGAAGGCACCACTTAAGACCTCTTGGGTCGGTTTTCTTAAAATAACCGACCTTGTAATGAACTCTATAGGGTCAGTATTCCAAATAACCAACCTTATATGTCAATAAAAAAATGCAGGCACCAATTAAGACCACTTGGGTTAGTTTTCTTAAAATAACCGACCTTGTAGTGTATCTCTATAGGGTTGGTTTTCATAAAATAAGCGACCTTATAGACAATGGGATTAGAAAGTCCATTAAAGTTTCCTGCGACAAAAATTTGCTCGATTTTGGCTTCGCGCCTCGATCTATAGGATTGGTTTTTCCAAATAACTGACCTTATATGTCTACAAAAATGTGGGCACCATTTAAGACCTCTTGGGTCATTTTTCTTAAAAAACTAACCATGTAGGGCATCTCGGTCAAAAAATTCTCGACCGAGTTGAATTTGAATCCATTTTCCCTTTGTGCAAGTATAAGTACCTCTAGGGTCAGTTTTTTCCTTTTCACTGACCTTGTAGGTCTCCTCGGTCGAAATTATTGTCGACCGGGTTGAATTTTGGATCCAGTTTGCCTTCACGCATGTATAAGTACCTCTAGGGTCAGTTTTTTCCTTTTAACTGACCTTATAGGTCCCCTCGGTCGACCAAATTATCGACCGAGTTGAATTTTGGATCCAGTTTGCCTTCTCGTGTGTATAAGTACCTCTAGGATCGATTTTTCCCTTTTAACTAACCTTGTAAGTCCACTCGATCGATGAAATTGTTGACCGAGTCACCTCGGTCAAAAAAATCATCGACTGAGTTAAATTTTGGGTCCAGTTTGCATTCACGCGTGAATAAGTACCTCTAGCGTCAATTTTTTCATTTTAACCGACCTTGTAGGTCCCCTCTGTTGAAGTAATTATCGACCAAGTTGAATTTTCAATCCATTTTCCCTTCATGCATGTATAAGTACCTCTAGGGTCGGTTTTTTCCTTTTAACTGACCTTATAGGTCTCCTCTGTCAAAAACATTGTCAACCAGGTTGAATTTTGGATCCACTTTTCCTTCGTGCGTGTATAAGTACCTCTAGGGTTAGGTTTTTCCTTTTAACCGACCTTGTAGGTCACCTCGGTCGACCAAATTGTTGATCGAGTTGAATTTTGGATCCAGTTTGCCTTCGTGCGTGTATAAGTACCTCTAGGGTCGGTTTTTTTCCTTTTAATTGACCTTGTAGGTCCCCTCAATCGACAAAATTATCGACTGAATTGAATTTTGGATCCAGTTTGCCTTCGTGCATGTATAAGTACCTCTAGGGTCTATTTTTTCCTTTTAACTGACCCTAGAAGTCCCCTCGATCGATGAATTTCTCGACCGAGGTTTCTCGGTCGATGAAATTCTCGTCCTAGTTTGAGTTTGGGTGTTTAGGGTTTTGGATCCTGATTTCCTTCGTGCATGTATAAGTACCTCTAGGGTCAGTTTTTTCCATTTAACTAACCCTAGAGGTCCCCTCGGTCGATGAATTTCTCGACCATGGTTCCCTCGGTCGACAAAATTCTCGATTGAGTTGGAGTTTGGATGTTTTTAATTTACCTAAAATGGGCACCGCTTATCTCTTGGTTCTCTTTTTTTGTTTTAACCGACCCTACAGGTCGGGCGTGGGGATATACTAGTACCTTTCATTTTCACTATCGAGACCTACTATTTCACTCTCTCCCGCGCCTCTAAAGCTCCATTGCCGCCAAGACCTTGTTGTCGCACTGCAAAGACGTCGTTGTCGCACCGCCGAGACCTCGTTGCCGCACCGCTGAGACCTCTTTGTTGGATCGTCGAGACCTCATTGTCGCATAGTCGAGACCTTGTTGTCACACCGCACTGCACCGCACCACACCGGGTCATCGCCTCTTCCATGCTTCCACAAAGGTCGCCTCTTGTTCCATGAAGGTCGTCTCTGCTTCCAAGTAAGACTTTCCAGAGGTATGACCATTTATATACATCTATCTATGCCTGTCGTGGTACCGCTGCCACGACCAAGGTAGCGTCCAGGTCCACTTTTGGGCGAGAATTCGTCGATAGAGACTCCACCTGCGTGCGACGTCTAGGTCCACTCTCAGTCGACCGAGAGTGGACCTGGACGCCGCGTGCAGGTGGACTCTTGATCGACAAATTCTCGACCGAGAGTGGGCTTGTGCACCTTTAACTGGATAGTTATATTGTTTATCTATTTTATATGATTGGTAACCCAACCAATAATAAAAACATGTATTTTATCATATGTAATCATTATATAAATTCTAGAAATTAATATGAGATTAGACATGTGTACTCCTAGATTGACACTTTAGGGTTTATAGATGAGATCATCGATGCATGATGTTTAACATAATATATAAATATGACAATAATACATTTATGCATGTATCAACTTAGAAACTCGTTCAAAATTTACTCATCAGGAGTAAATTTTTGATAGTCCCTAGTCTGGGACTATTTTTGGATATTTAATCTCACTTAGGATGTAACTAAAAAATGTATGTTTAGTTTTGAAGAAAATTTTAGTAGTATTTCCTCATTTGTTCTCTGGGTACATATGTGGGTGGTTATTTGCCATTTACATCGATGTAATTGGAGAACTTAGGGAAAATGCTGCTGAAATTTTCTTCAAAACTAAACATACATTATATAATTACTAGTGAAATTAAATATTCAAAAATGGGATAGGTGGTACACTTTAGTATAAAAGTAATTAACTTCCTATCAATAAAAACTTATAGCTTATAGTATCAATATTAAACACTTAGTTTTATAATTAATTTTAATGTGATATAGAAAATGGATCAAAGTTGGATGTCTATCAAGAACCATTACAGTCCAGAGTTTGCCAAAGGTCTTGATGAATTTATCAGATTTGTTGAGGAACATAGGAAACTACCTACATATAGGCTATATTGTCCATGTAGAAATTGTGGTAACAATTTGAAAGTTGATACTACTGAGGAAATTAAGAATCATGTCATATGCAATGGGATCATACAAGGTTATAATGAATGGTATTGGCATGGAGAGACATTTAATTATGGATCAGAAAATGTTGATACTAATAGTTGTGGCATAGAGGATATAGAAATGATGATAATGTCAAGGATGAACCAATTAAGGATGACCCGATTCAGGATGATATGGTTGATGAGATGCTACATAGTTGTCGGGACAATGTCATTGATCCACCTTCTTTATTTGCAAACATTGTCCATGATGTTGAAAAAACATTATATAAGGGTTGTACTAAGTTCACAAGGTTGAGTGTTGTGATGCGATTATATACTCTTAAAGCTCAAAACCGGTGGAGCGATAAGAGTTTCACTTCATTGTTGTCTTTGTTAAAGGAAATTCTCCCTGAAGGCAATGAGCTACCAATTTCAACATATCAAGCAAAAAAATATTGTCCCCAATGGGAATGGAGGCTAAGAAGATTCATGCATGTCTAAATGATTGTGTGTTATTTTAGAAGGAATATAGTAATTTGATAAATTGTTCAAAATGTGGTGCATCAAGGTATAAGACCACAAATTCAGCTAAGGCTAAAAATGGCTCTCCTACCAAGGTGATGTGGTATCTACCAATAATACCATGATTTCAACGCTTATTTGCTAATACAGAAGGTGCAAAAAATTTGTCTTTACATGGGGAGTTAAAGGCCAATGATGATGGCATCCTACAACATGCATCTGATTCACCACAATGGAAGAAAATTGATTTATTATACCCTCAATTTGGTAAAGAACCAAGAAACTTAAGACTTGGACTCTGTACAGATGGAATGAATCCCTATGGTACATTAAGCAACCAACATAGCATGTGGCCTATTATGATTGTTATATACAATCTTCCTCCTTGGTTGTGTATGAAAAATAAGTATGTCATGTTGTCAATATTGATATCAGGGCCCAAGCAACCTGGAAATGATATTGATGTTTACCTTCAACCTCTTTTTTTTTTGGGAAAGTCAGGAGGTGTTTCTTATTCATCCCGCCCTCCTCATGCAGGTAAAGTAGAATTTGTTACAACAGTTCCTACTAAAAATTTAAATTTGGTAGTACTACTACGATTACATAGAGGAAAAGATAGAGGATGACCCACAGGGTCGAGTGGGGGATGTGTATAAACACATTCCTCCCAGTTGTTTTGGATATGGTGCTTGGCGAGAGAGTCACTAATGTGAGTCCTGCCTCTTGGAACCTTCACGATCTGCACATCAGAGTACCTCGTTCTGGCATGGTCAATCCTGGATATCCAAGGGGTGAGGCCCGGATTGAGCTCCCCCATCTGCATGGTTGCAGAGACAGCTATGCTACTATCTGAGTGGATAGTGATCTTCCTTCCTTGTCTACTGTCGCATGTTTGAAGAGCGAACAATATTGCTCTAAGCTCAGCTTCCACCACCGAAGAAGTCTTTATGGTGCGAGCTCGTCCAGAGCAACAACGGTGATGACAGCTCTGTCCTTGTGTACCGCAGCGTCCACAATAGCAAGATGTTCCTCAGATGCTAGATCCGTCCACTTCTCCTCCTCTTCCCGAATACAAGAAGTACAACCTAGAGAGTTTGATGTCTGAGTAGAGAGCAGCATCTACAGAGATCTAATCTAGGTAATCCGCCGAGTAGTAGGAAGAATAATGTTTTCAAAAACTTCCTTGTTCCTTGCCTTCCAAATCGTCCAACATGTGGTTGTGAAAGTGACAGGATGTGCCGCCTTGGTCATAATGTTGTTCTTAAGCCATTCTAAACAATCAGTTCCGGTAGTCTCTGGTGGATCCTCTCCAACTTTTAGTTCATTCCATACTTCCTTTGCAAAAGGGCACTGCCATAGAGCATGTATAGTCGTTTCCACCATTGCCTCGCATCTGGGGCAGGTAGCATCTTCAATGAGTCGTCGTTGTGATCTTCTAGCATTGGTCATGATAGCATCATGTGCCACCAACCAGATGAACATACATATCTTACTTGGTACAGGTAGTGACCATATGTTTCTGCAGAAACTAGTCTCTGGTTCCTGTGCACTCCCCTTTATCTTGTTGTAAGCTGACCCAGCTGAATATCTACCTGTACTGTCGTCAGTCCAGCTCCATGTATCATTCCCGGATCCCGCAACCGGTGGGGGTAGATGTAGGACCCTCTCCACACATTCTTTAGGCCGGTAAGTTTTCAGGAAGTCAGTATCCCATTCACCTGCGAGATTAGCAAGACTAGCCACTTTGAGATCAGCAATACTGTTATCTATGCGTGTCAAGCATATGTTTACCTTCAACTTCTAATTGATGACCTAATGAAACTATGTGAAGAAGGTGTTATGACATATGATGCTTCACGTAAAGAGATCTTTAGTTTGCGTGCTATGTTGTTTTGCACGATTAATGACTTTCCAGCTTATGGAAATTTGTCTGGATATAGCATAAAAGGATACAAAGCATGTCCTATTTGTGAGGAAAATATTGATTCAATCCGACTGAAACATGGTGGTAAAATCGCATATCTTGGTCATCGGAGATTTCTCCCACCAGTGCATCCTTATCGAAGGCAACGCAAAACCTTTAATGGGTCAACTGAGGAACGAAGTGCTCCTAAACCTATACCAGGAAATGTTGTATATGATCGGGTGAAACATATTGTTAATGAATTTAGAAAGAGTTCAAGTATTCGTACTCTCGCGTGTGACAAATATCTATACAAGAAGAGGTCAATATTCTGGAATATTCCTTATTGGAGATCTTTAGCAATTAGACACTGCATTGACGTCATGCATGTTGAAAAAAATGTTTGTGATAGCATCATTGGTACACTATTGAACATACCAGGAAAGACTAAAGATGGCATCAAATCTAGAAAAGATTTCGAATTAATGGGTATAAGAAAAGAATAATCATTGGAGATCAGGGGTCACCACACATATTTACCACCATCTTGTTACACTTTGTCAAAGCAGGAGAAAAAGACTTTGTGTGAGTGCTTGTATGATATTAAGGTTCCACAAAGATACTCTTCTAATGTTCTTAGACTGGTATCAAAGAAGGATCTGAAGTTGATAGGTCTCAAATCTCATGATTGTCACACCTTAATGCAACAAATTTTACCTATGGCTATTCGATCTATATTGTCGAAGCATGTAAGGTTTGCAATCACAAGACTTTGTTTCTTCTTCAATGAAATATGCAACAAAGTGATACATCCTGATACTCTCGATAAATTATAGAAAGATGTAATTGTTACCATGTGTCAGCTTGAAATGTACTTTCCTCCATTTTTTGATATCATGGTTCATCTTGTAGTTCATATTACAAGGGAGGTGAAGATGTTGGGTCCAACTCTCTTACACTAGATGTATCCATTTGAATGCTACATGAGTGTTTTTAAAAGTGATGTTCGGAATCGTTATCGTCCTAAAGGGAATATTATTGAGGGTTATGTGGCTAGGGAGGTGATGGACTTTTACAATGATTTATTGAATTCCAATGAAACTTCTAGCGATCTAAAAAATTCCCATCACACTGAATCTTATTGTGGCAAAGGAACTCTGGGAGGATGAGTGAAAGGAATCAGTCGTGAGTTGTGGGAACAAGAACATTTGTATATTTTACACAACATCAATGAAGTTAGTAGCTACATCACATAACACAATGATCTTATCAAGAGAAATCATTCGTGATCCAGTTCAATGTGGCTTGCAAGAGAGCATAATCGAACATTTATTAGGTGGTTTGAATAGAAAGTATTTAATCAACTTTATGAATCACTGAATAATGTTGCTGAGAACATAAAATGGCTCGCCTTTAAGACAAAAATGGATCTCATGTCATATGAAGGTTATGACATAAACGGATTTTCATACTACACAAAGCGTCAAGATGAAAGTAGTGTAGTTCAAAATAGTGGGGTCACTATTCAAGCTTGTTCATTGTATTTTACTAGTGCCAAAGATAAAAGACCACGCGAAGCTGAGATGTCATATTACAGCGTCAGTGAGGACATATGGGAATTGGACTATACAAATTTCAGAGTTCCTATCTTTAGGTGTAATTGGGTTGACAACAACAAAGGAGTTTTAGTGGATGAGTTGGGTTTCAAATTGGTGAATTTTGAAAAGATTGGTGAGAAATATGAGCCATTCATCATGGCATACTAAGAAAAACAAGTATTCTATATTAATGACCCGACAAATAAAAATTGGTTTGTCATTTTTCATGGAAAAAGGCAGTTTATTGTAGATCCTATAAATGAAGAAGAATACTACGAAAAGTATGATGATTCCAGCCCATTCTCAGTTGGTTTGCCAAGTGTAAATGTTGAAGATAACACTGATGAATATTATAAACGTCAAGACCATGCTGAAGGAATTTTACTTGACTAACAACTCAACCAATACTAGAGGAATGCATTATTTGAATTATTTATTTCATTATCATTCAAGCACGTAATCTTTTAAATATACATCATATATCATTCAACCACTTGTGCTTTTATTATCACTTATGTTTCTTTTATCATGTATACTTACAGGTTCTAAAATGGCAAGTGAAGATGAACATTCTGAGCATGAGCACCATGAGGATGGTAGTGGTGATGCTAAGAAAAGTAGAGGTCCCACACTGATGCGTAGGTTGTCGGAGCTCAGGGCCAAAGGGGAGAAATTGGTAGTCCAGTTTGATGTCACAGGAGCACCTATTGGGGAACATGCTAGTGCTTTCAAGCATTATGTAGGGGCAACCACGCACAGTAAGGTGCCAATAGATATAGAAAATTGGCATGATCTTTCTAATGTCTTAAAAGACCTCCTATGGAAAGATATATCTTTGAGTGGAAGTGATATTATTTTAATATGTTTTTGTTTATTGATTCTAATTTAGTTTGCTTGGAAATACATATCCTTTTTAAGACAACATTATTGCTTCTTTTGCATGTATAGAGTATTTTTCATCTAAATGAAAAAGATCACAAGAAAAAAGTCCTACAACGTTGTGGTGTATGATGGAGGGCTTTTAAGACATATCTCAAAAAGGAATTTATAGATAATCCTAAACAAAAGAAGAAAGCAACAGATATGTATATTTTTATAGATCCTGAGGTGTGGGAAATATTTGTTGTAGCTAGGAATACGGAAGAGTTTCAGGTAATAAAGAGTGTCATGTGTTGTATGAATCTTTAATTTTATATAATTAAGGATGTGAATCTTTTTATATATGTTTGCCAAGTCTAAATTTCAATACCTCATTTTAAATGATCAGGCTATTCACGAGGCCCAAAAGGAAAGATGGGCCAAAAATGTGCATGACCATCACTTGGGGCCCAGTGGTTATGCCTTCCGCCGCCAACTACAAGAGAAACAACTCTCTTCTGGAGAAGAGTCTAGTACAACTCAAGATGAGCATCCACCTCGACACTTGTAGTGGATTGATGCTAGAAAGAATCGAGTAGGTGAAATTGCCAACCATGCAACTAAGGAGGTGGCCCAAAAGATGGTAGGTTTATCCCAAATAAGTAAAGATTAACTCCCACAAACTTAGATTTATTTATATCTAATTGATATTGTGATTTAATATTTTTATTAACTATGAATAGATTGATCTCTATGAGCAAAGGAAGGAAGGAAAGTTCATCCCAACTGGCCACATGGATGAACTATCAGTTGCTCTTGGTACAAAGGAGCATCCTGGCCATGTTAAGGGATCAGGAGCTAGCATAGGATTCAAGTCTTATTTTGGCCCTTCGCAATCTAAAAGAGGTCGTGCAGAGAGGTATTACATAAGAGGAGGTTGAAACATTAGTAGCACAGAAAGTAAAAGAAATAATGTCTTTATTTCAGCCTACTCAACCTTCTCAACCTATTCATATTGTGTGTCTCTGAAGTGATGAGGTACAAGCCCATTCTCCAGTTGTAGAAGGTCATGGGGGCACTCCTCACGACCCACCACAATAATCTACAGTAAGTTTTTGTTCTATATGTTGTGTTATTAGTATGATATATATATATATATATATATATATATATATATATGATATATATTTATATACATATATATAGTTGTAATAGGTATCTGGTTTACCGCTTCGTATATAACTTATATTATTTCAATTCTAGGTTGGTATGAACTATAAACTTGCAGTGGAGGTTCAAGAATATAATGTTGTGGCAGTGGGAAAGGTATACAACCTGGGTGGTACATTGCATTGCCAACAAATTATTGATGACATTTTTCGTGTGTCCATCCATCTTGTGTATGACGGAATGGGGGACAAACCACTACCCATACCTAATCCTGAATATAGTACAGTTGAAGAAGCTGAGGTTGCCATTGTGGGTTGGCCTAGACACTTGGTTATCAATGACAAGGTATACCTTAATTCTACCATATTTTTCATATTTGACTGCATATATGAACTGGTGTAATATAAGTACGTAATTTAATTAACATGTTTGCAAACCAAAAAGTAAAAATTCTACTAGTCATCCTCCTATGCCCAAGCCATCTTTTATTCTAGAATCCATATTCGATGAGTTAGGAAGTAAATGTAAATGTTTGTGTCAATACATAGCCAACCAAAGCTTTGGATTACAAATGTTGATCAATTTAATTGAAGATGCAATTGGGAAGGACTTTGACAGTTATATTTTTCTTGATGATATTATAGAGTTGTTCTGGTATGATTAGTTGAATACTTCAATAATAGAAGTATGGATAAGGTGATAGAAAATTCCAATACAAATTTTTAGCTTATTTCTATATATGGAAATAATTACAAATGTTTTACAGCCATTTATATACCGAGACCACAAACTTTGATATAAGAAATGTTGGATTCTTAGTTCCTTCAATCACTAGTCAAGTGGAGACACATATTGAGGATGTGAATGAGTACTTCTCTACAACATTCAAATATTTTGCCAGTAAGGGGAAAAAATTATCCTAGTTCCTTTTAACGTCTAGTAAGTATTATTATTCAATATAATTTTAATAATGAATATAATTAATTATTTTAATGTTTGTTTTATTCTTACTCAGAGGTAGACATTGGGAATTAGTGGTGATTGTCCCAAAATTGATGACTCTTTATTATCTTGACCCAATGGGTAAAATAACAAGGGGTCACAAATTGAAATTTCCAGCTATGGAGTAAGCATTAATTTAGTCAATGCTTCAACATGATATTTCTATTTAGAATTTCTATTTTACCAACTATCGTTTAATTGATAGGGGTATAAAGGATTTTTGTGAAGCTGGAGGACAAATACCCACAAAATTAAAGACACTGACTTTGAAAAATGTCAAGGTAGCTACTTTGACAACTGCTTAGTCTTATATGTATTAATTTTCAACTCTTATATGTCAACTCTTATAGTCTCATCTCAACTCCTATTTATAGTAGTTTACAAACATTAAGTATAATTTGTTATTTGTAGTATCCTATACAAAATAATGACTGGGCTTGTGGCTACTATTTAATGAAATATATGCAAGCTATTGTCAAACAAGCATCACATGACATTCAGACTATAGATCATGTAATAAAGAATAACATCATAAATTTACAAGTGATTGTAGTCATTTTATAAAATATGAGCATGTGCATTTTCTGTTACAGATCTTTACAACTCAACCTTACACACGTGAGGACTTAAATGAATTCTAAGAAGAGTGGTCAGATGCTTTTCTAAATGAAGTCAATATAGCATTGGATTAAATATGTCAACTCCATTTATGTATGTAGTTTTAGTACTCTTTCATATTTACTTTTGTATCTGACATTTAATATCATCTCAGACTTGCAATCTATCATTTTGTAAATTATGATGTGATTATGTGTAACTCAACTGAATATATGAATCATTTTTGTTATGAATGTGTGCTTTGGAATGGTGACGGTTGAGCATCAATGCTCCCCTCTCCCAGAATATATGAATCTTCTTGTTCTTCTGTTCTGTTTCTATTTCGGTAGAAATTTAAAAAAAATGTAACTTCTAGTGTCGGTTTTCTTAAATAACCGACCCTAGCCTTCTAGCATCTATTTTACTAAATAACCGACCTAATAGGTCCTCTATAAGGTCAGTTATTTATAAAAAAACTCGACCCTAAAGATTGAATAACCACTTCAGTGTACACTCCTCGGTCGATAATTTTGTCGACCAAAATATTTTCGGTCGACAATTTTCTCGACCGAAGGTCTATCGTTCGACAAATTTCTCGACCGAATAAATCTCTGATGCTTCAAATAGTACTTTCTTGGTCGACAATTTACTCGACCAAAATAAGCTCGATCGAAATATTTCTCGACTGAGACAGTTTATAGGGTCGGCTTTTTTGGAATAACCGACCTTACAGGCTCTTCTTTCTCACTTGAAATAATCTCAGTTGAAATATTTCTCGACCGAGACAGTTTATAGGGTCAGCTTTTTTGGAATAACTGACCTTACATGCTCTTTTTTCTTGTTTGAAATAATCTCAGTCGAAATATTTCTCGACTGAGACAGTTTACAGGGTCAGTTTTTTTGGAATAACTAACCTTAAAGGCTCTTCACTCTCGCTTGGGTCAGATTTTTTACAGCCTCTTGCGTCGGTGTTTACTCTGTAAGGTCAGTTTTCTTTGGTCAAGAAAACTGACCCTATAGAGCAAATTCTATAGCAACGACCACTTAGGGGTCGGTTATAAAGTGACGCTATAGGCTTAAATAAACCGATGCTACAGACCATTCCTGTACTAGTTTCAAATTCAAATATGTTACCATAATCCATTCCTTAACATAAGAGATTCATCCTAGAAATATCTTGGGACAAAACTAGAGGGGCATAGGGATAGGTCTTCATATATCAAAATCATGTGTTTTTTTTTTTGCACCATCCATGGTTACTGTGTTATTTATTAATAAATGTTTGTGATTGAGTCTAAACAAAGGATCCACATTATTTAGGTTTATTACTCCAAGTTCCTACCTATGGAAAACTATGACTTGGTTTGAAAAGCTTCATAGTGTATAAAAAATAATAAACATCTACATAAACTTGTGCAAGACAATAAGTTTTTATGACAAAAACATTGTGAGGTAAAAGTAAAAGTGGATCCAGAGTCAATGGGATAACTGGAGTCAGTATAATTTTCATAGGATGACGCATTCATGATTAAAACCAGATTTCTCTCATCCAATCTGCATGTCAACACCTTAGATGCATCAAAGGGCTCACTTTGTGTCAAGAATAGAGGAATTATTATAAGAAATCAAAATTGTAATACATTGGGAGCCTACTATGTAATAGATAATGAATTTAAATACTACGAGTCTTAAAAACTAATATAATCATTTATTCCATATGCAATCCAATGCATAAGTAAAAATAACATCTTTTGTTCTACTTGGTGTACCTACTACAAAATTATCCTAATCTGTGTGCATCCTTGAATATTTCATAGTTTTTTTTTCAAATGTATAAAGCTATGATGTGTATATAGGTAAGATTTTCCTTAATATCATGAAAGTTTTCTTCATAATAAGAACATTGTATCAACTTCATATCATTTTCAGTTCACAACATGAGTGGGAGGAAACCCTTTGAGATGTCTTGAATAAATGTTACATAATATTCAAATAATAGGTAGAACTTCATATCTCAAATTTTGGAAGGGTCCCTTCTAGTTAATAACTAACTCTACCTTTGTTGACTCTACTCCACATGACCTACCAAGATCATATGATTTGCATATGGTAATATCTATGCATTTTCATAAGTAAATTTTTCTTAATTTAAAAACTATGGTTCCTAAGATGAGGCATCAAGGAGTAAGAAAGCCATGTCTAAACTTTCTTGAAACTACTTTAGTCCATATCAAGTATAAGACTGAACATTATGATATCTGGGTCATGAGATTTAATTTGAGTTTTTCCATATCTAATATGAAAACATTGAGGGTCTCTAATATATGTGGTTTGCAACTAACAAATAGGTTTAAGTACATTCGTAAAGAGGTTAGGGTAAAGAATAAGTTTTTTAGGATAAAATCAAAATAATTCTCTATAGAGATAAGGGTTCATAAGAGTGTGCATCTGAAGATATGAGTTACATGAGGAGTGAGAAAGACATGTTGAATAGTAAACCTAGAATTCTCTTAGTATAGCCTCATTCAATGTTTAGATGTATGTTGCCTAAAAAGTAGTGGGTCAACCATATGGTATAAACATGTAATTCTACTTAGATATGTTAGCCTTTGAAAAAACATTAAATGAATCTCTCAAATTATGTCTTATGTATGAAATGAGTATAAGGTGTAACATGAGACACATAGTAAAGATGCTATATATGAATCGTTTGCATCTTCATGGACATCTACAAAATTTAGATTATGTGTGATGAAACAACTAGAATTTTTGCAATGAGATAGTCTAATGTGTCAAATGTGATGGCTCTAATACCAACCTATAAATACGAGGTTCTCAAGGTTCATGAAATTACATTGATGTGCTAAAGTACTAGATCCCCCATTTTTTTCTAATTTATTTATCTACTTAATTTAATCAAATTAATATTTTAATTTTTGGGGATTAAGAGTGTTATGCACATTAAGGATACAAATGGTATCATAAAAATCCATCAACAATCATAAATAAAGATTGGAAACATCATATATTTATAGGTCCTAAGATTATATCAATCTGAACTCTTACAGAGGACAACATTTGACTGCCTCATCTAATTCTAAAGTCAACAAGTCCAAGGTGTTCTCACTCTAGGTCCAACATGCATAGATATAGTCTTTGAATTAACCCTAAAATGGGTATAGGTATATATCTTAGGTAAATGAGAAACATCAACAAATGGTGAAATGTGCTAAAAGTGTTATTTGGGTGTAGGTAGTAAAATTGGGGAAAGAAGTCAAGATGCAAAGAGCATAGTTAAAGAAGAGAAGATAGAATGTTATGGATATGGATCTCACAAAGTAAAAAGAGATCATCACAAGAAATCATGTTGTCATTTTTAGCAAAACTTGTTGTTCTTATTATACTCACACTAAGAAACTATTCCGAAAATTGAAAGTGAGCTACAAGGCTATTGATCTAGATGTTGAAGTTAAAGGATCCAATATACAAGAAGCTTTGGCTAGTTGGACAAGGAAGTGCACTCACAAACATTTTTATCAAGGGGAAACATATTGGAGTATATGATATTGTGGATGGTATGCATAGTGTTCGTAAACAAGTCCCAATCTTCAATTCAATACAAGCTATTATGACATAGTTGGCGTAGTCACATTGTGTAAAGGGTAGTTAGTAACTGAAATGGAGTTGAGTATGTGAATTTCTTTGAGAAAACATATTTTGAAAGTTTGTCTCTCCTGTCAAAAAAGAAATAGAATACAACAAGAAGTATAAATTAAGATAATAATGAAATTTTTAATGAGGCATTTCAAGTGATATTGAACTAGTTAGTCATTTTAACTTTCCATTGATAATAGTGCATCATTGCATATATATAGAATAAGCAACACAAAATTTGAGAAACTCTATATGTAACATCTAACATCATGTAAAGTGATAGTTGCACTACCACCCACTACCTATTTACAGACTAAAACCCAAGGAGTATGTGCAACCATGGCAGAATACCCTATTTTAGAGACTATGCTCAAGGAATGTGTGCAACTAAAGGCAAACACACCTATTTAGGGAATAATCCCAAGGAGTATATGAAACTAAGGCCTAATAACTCACTCATAAGTTAAATTTTACTGGTAAAGTATCACATTTTCTTGTATAATAGGGCAGGGCAAGTAAAAAAATAGTAATCTTCATCAATTCCACTTTCAGAGATACGACAATATATATATGTCAAACTATACTTCAGATGATTATAGCATGAATGAGGATTCAACACCATAAATAATGATTTTAACATCATTTTGTGCATATAAAGGTATTTTCAAAATATAATTGATTTTAGAACATTTAAATGATTATGCCTCATTAAATTAGAATGAAAAAGAAAATTGTATAAAAAGGAGAGTATTGCCCAAACATCTCAAGTGAGAAACACATACTTTTACATTCACAATAAAACTCTAATGAAGTACACTGCTCCCGAAAGTTACCTTTTCCTTCTGCAAACACGTCATTTATGTCACTTGAATCACACTAATCATGTACATGTGATTCAGATATGTATACATATATATATATATATATATATATATATATATATATAATTCCAAGCACCTAGAAGAATGACTAGTTTATGCATTTGATATCTAGTAACATGAACGAAATGGTGATGAAAGGTACTTTGATCATTTGGGGTTCAATAAGTCATTTACATTCACAAGAAGAACTAGGGTTGGACAACTTTTAACAAGTAATCAGTTTAAGGATAGGTATAGGATGTAAGTATCGTTTAGATTAAAGTATCATGATTTTCACTTAAGGTGAGAGAGGATTGATAGTTCATGCTTTAGATTCATTGATTTTAGGTTTTTAATAACACTTGGTAATAAAAAAATCAGAAATACAAAACCATGTGTTCAACACATTATATAAATCAAGTTGGCTTGACTTGTATTACACTACATCAATATATTTCACTATTGTAACATATCCAATACAATCCTTTATGGAAGATAATGAGAGATTAAATATATTGATCAATTTATAATAGCTCTCCAAGGTCGATAAGATTATAACTGGTTGTTCCTGTATACATAAATCCAAAGATACATAAAACAAGCATGTAATAGTGACAGAGAAACATGTATATGACAAGGTGCTTCTGTGTTGTTAGGTATAAACTAATTGTTTCTATCATTTATTTAGTTTAGCAAATTGATAAGGATTAAAAAGAAATTTGTATATTTGTATACATTTTTTAGGTGTTTTGTCTTGGTCTTTGTCATTTATGGTGGACCTAAATAAATCTTTACAAGCTAACGAAGAACTAGGTTAGGTGATATTAATATCGTGAGTGGCCTGAGGCAGTGTGGAGGAGAAGGCGGTTAGAGGGGGTAATTATATGAACCAGCACTGACTATAGTGAAGATGGATAAAGCACAACCACCTCAGGTTTGTGAACTCTTCATTGATATCAGGTATGAGGTTCTGTCTGATTGGGTGCTTCTCCAAGCTGTCCTCTTTAGAAGAGATCATTATTAGAAAGATGCAAGGAAGGATGGATGGAGGATAATAGTTCATAGGTGATGTTGGCCTAGGTAAGATAAGACCCCACCGACTATAAATGGATCTTTTGTCAACCAGAGAAGGAACATGTGTTGGTGTTCCTTCTTTCTCTTTTATGATCACTTGTTGGCAGATTTACAGAAGAAGAATGGGAAAGAATAAATGGAGACATGTTTGATTCTTCAATTGGCAATGAGAGGGAAAAAAGTGGTTATTTCGTCATCAATGGTGGTTTTTTAGGTGGTCTACGGACAATACAATTGCAGGTCACTTATGTTCTTTCTCTATTGCAACTTCTTGTAGGTGTGAAAATAGAGAAGAAGAAAATATTGTGTTATCTATGTCCTTTAGTGAGTGGAAAGAGAAGAGAGGAAGGAAGAGGAGATATATAACAAAGATATAGAGAGGAAGAGAATAGGAAAATAAGAAAAGTGGAAGGAGTGACGAAGAGGTGGTTGTAGAGGTATGACTGACCAACTGTGGCTCTAGACAGGCGCACGTCACATGGCCCACATAGATGGAGAGGAGGAGAAGAAGTTAAGAAGAGTAAGAGGAGAGGAAGGATAGAAGAGGAAGGATAAGAGGAGAGAGAGGAATATTTTGTTACCTATAGGCTCATAGTCATGGGTTTTTACCCAAGGCATGCATTAGTAATCTTGTAGTGAGAATTTAGAAGAGATTACCATAGTGGGGAGCTACACAAAGGAAACATTAAGTAATACGTACTTAGATGAAGGGTTTAATGCAATAACACATTGTAAATTGAGTGTTATATCTTACAATAATTAATAAAATGGTCTGGTAAACCCCAAATGAGATGAAATTTGGAGACATATAGATTAGAGGCAGGATTACCTAGATAACACAATAATTTGGTATTTTGGAGCATTTGAAGATTTTAAATAAGTTAGGGGCAATATGGCCATTTCAAAACTATAAAAGAGTATAAAAGTCTAGACACTCTCTACTATAACACCAAAATCTAAAAAAATTATGTACTTATTTTATTTAATGTTTTCATATAGTTTTTATAAATAAATAGAAATAAATAAATGTCAAGATTACAAAAGAGGTATAAATATGTCATATCTTACATTTTGAATTATTAATATGCATTGTGACTATAAAATTAAGAGACAACATATTAGACATTATATATCCTAAATAAATTGGTACTTTGGTGCCTAAATGTAATTAAGCCACTTAATTATAGAGTATTGTTATAACAATTTAAGTTGAGAAATGACAGGGCGTGAGGGGGAGAGCGGCGGTGACCCAGGCGATCGGGGAGGAACAATGGAAACCCTAGCTGTTAACGGAAGTGATCGGAATCATTACACCGCGGGAAGACCACGAGGACAGCCTATGCACTCAGCAATGCAGATTAATCTACAACGAGTTGGCCTGAACTTCACGTACAAGGGGATGCGGGGTACACCCCAAGGAGAAGGCGATGGCGGTGCAGAAAGGATGGAAACTGATTCAAGTCAACAGAACCAGGACTACACGGATGACGAAAATCCTTTCTTAGTGGAGGGGCACAGGGCGACACAGTCAAAGACCTTCAAGCAAGCTCCGATCGGCAGAAGTGGGGACGACTGGTCAAATCCAATCTTTATCGATGATGAACCAGAGGAGCTAATCAACCCTGAAGACATTGAGTTAGTGTACAATAAAGGTATCCCAGAGATTTACGTGGCACCGGAAGATGAGGAAATTATGAGAAAACCGTTCAGGTATGCGGTCATCGTCAAACTGATTGACATGGCTTCCTCACAATGGCGGACAGACTAAAACTTCTGTGGAAACCATTAGGGCGGTTCGAGCTTTACAAACTAGCAGAGCAATACTACGTGGCCCAGTTCTACAGCCACGCAGATCAAGAAGATGTCCTGACTAAAAGGATCCTTGTCGTTGTTCAGAAGTTGCCTCATGGTTTGGCCATGGGACGGCTACTTTGAACCCCACAAAGGGTTGCCGGGTCGGATAGTAACATCAGGGTAAAAGGCCTTCCTATACACTACTACAATAGGGAAATGTTTCACCGTATCGGGGAGGCAGTTGGCATGCTTGTTCGTGTGGATGACCATTCAATTAAACGTACACGGAGCCATTTTGCTCATCTTGCTGTTGAGGTTGATACAACCAAGCCAATACATCCAGCTATAATTATTAATGGCAGGGAGTACAAAGTTGAATATGAATCTCTACCGAACATGTGTCTAAAGTGTGGGAAATTGGGACACGGTCAGGAAGTCTGTGAAGGACCAGACAGTATACCGGTGGTGCTCAATACTGAACCCATGGTGGATGAGGCGGGTATATGATGGCTAGAGGAGGAAGATAAGTGGTAGGTCTACTACGGGAAGAATATCCACATGAGAAGGCCACACAGGAATAAGGAGGGCACCAAGAAAAATTCTTCTACTGAAAGTCAGTCGAACAAATACCAACTACTCGATGAAGATGAAACTGATGAAGACGCCGTCGTCCGGGTGATGGAAGCACAGGAGCAGACACCGAACAATGAGGACCCCAGGGGACCGAAGGTATGGAGGAAAAAGAAACAGCGCAATGATGACCCTGATGTATCAGCATGCAAAGAACCCGCTGGAGTGGAAGCAAAGACAGTAACTCAAGAAAACAAAGTGTCCGAGAAGGCTACTGAAGAAACATCTCACACTATAGTTAAGCTGGTGGAGGATGAGGTTATCCAAGGCAGACCTGCAGTCACACCTATGGGTCAACAGGGAATACCAGCAGCAGCTATACCAATCTCAATCGACAAAGAAAAGACTAACAGCGGGGTGAAAGACACTGTAATTGGATCAGGGAGAAAATCTAAAGAGACGAAGGTACCACAGGGTGCTAATAGCCCCCAAAACTCCCAAGCTTATGTCACGAGAAGTAAGTACAAACGTGGTGGTGATGGGCAAGAGGGGCCTGCGATCCCTCCACTCAACTAACCCAGTTTAGTTTTATGATTAACTCCTTATCTTGGAACATCAAAGGGGCCAGCAAAAAGAATGCTAGGCTCTTGTTAAAGCATCTTGTCAATCATAATAAAATAAAGATTGTCTCTATTTCTGAACTGTATATCTCAGGCGAACATGCTCAAGCTGTGATACGGGATCTTGGTTTTTCTAGCTCTCATCGCGTGGAGGCGCGAGGTTTTTCAGGAGGAATCTGGGTTTTATGGAATGAAGCCTATTGCAACGTCAGAATAATCTCAAGTCATAAATACTACATCCACTGTTGCATCAACGAGGAGGTATACTACACTTTTATCTACGCCTCACCAAGCCCTGGTGGCAGGCCAATTCTTTGGGACCATCTTATATAGATTAGCCAAACCATCAATAAACCTTGGATCATGATGGGAGATTTCAATTGCATGTTGAACCCGTCTGAGAAGCTTGGAAGCAACATATTTAACTTATCTGAATCAACTCGCTTTAATAACGCACCGGTACAGGCAGGCCTCACTAATATCGGCTGCTCTGATTTCAAATTCATGTATAGAAAGAAGCTCCTTTACGAATGGTTGGATAGAGCCGTAGCCAATTCGGAGTGGCTCAGATCGTTTCCTAACCATTGCTGCATCACCCTCCCAAAAATAGGATCAGATCATCACCCAATTGCTATCATCGACAAATGAACAGGAAACCACACTAATCGCTTCAAAACCAAGGCTTCTTGGCAAAATCAACTTGAATTCCCCGGTCTGTTGGAAACCATATGGGATGCTTTTTCAGAGTTTCAAACTGTCTTAGAAGGGGTCAAGTAGCCCATCACCAAGTGGGCCGCCAGCTGTAGAAAAAAAAATCAACAAGGACAAGGACTCTTGCCTTCGGTCTATCACCAAATTACAAGAGTTGGAAGCTTGCTATGATATTGATAAGGACCGAACATGCAACCAGAAGGTACTGGAACTTGAAGCTATATTAGCCAAAGAAGAATGCGACTAGAAGCAACATAGTCACATCCATTGGCTATGTGAGGGAGACAATAATACGAAATTCTATCATGCTTTTATTAACAACAGAAGGAGAACCAATAAAATTACTACTCTTCAAGATGAAAGGGGATGATGGATGTCTGATCCACTGATGCTAAAGACCTACGTCTCAAATCATTTTCAAAGTCTATTTACAGCGAGCACCTCACCTAATGTAACATCTATGGCCACAATACCATCGCATTTCAAAACGATGAACACACAGAAACTGCATGGGCTAGCTGCCTCACCCACGGAGTATGAAGTCTGGAAGCTAATAAAAAACTCAGCGTCGTTCAAGGCAGCGGGACCCGAAGGCACCAATATGCATTTCTTTAAAAACAACTGGAAGGTGATTCGTAACTCAGTCTTAAAATCTATCAGAAGTATGATCAATGGCGACCCTATTCCAGACTAGATGGGTGACTCTAGCATTGTTCTTATTCCTAAAATGAAGTATCTTGTAAACTACATTCAATTAAGACCCATCACTCTAAACAATACTTGCATGAAACTTGCATCTAAGGTGGTGGTCGAACGAGTTAAGAATTTCATCCCATTGTGGATCTCTCCGACTCAAACAAGCTTTGTGCTTGGTAGATCAATTTCTAATAACATCATTATTGTTTAAGAAGTTATCTATGAGAAGGGTGTCCCACAGATGGTGATCAAAGTAGACCTCTCTAAAGCTTATGATCGTATGTCTTGGACCTTTATCGAAGATACACTGAATAAAATGTCCTGGACTACTAATATTAAGCGGTACATTATGAACTCGCTGCAAACATGGAATACCAGTATTATCTTTAATGGGGAAGCTCTACGTCCATTCAAAGCTACCCAAGGCCTGAGGCAAGGAGACCCAATGTCCCCTTACTTGTTTGTCTTGTGTATGGAACGCCTCACTCAACTTATTAACCAATGCGTGGAGGATAAGAAGTGGAAGCTAGTTAAGGTTTCCCAACAAGGCCCATGGATATCTCACATATCCTTTGCGGATGACATTGTTATTTTTGTCAAAGCATACTCGAACCAAATCAATGTCATCAACGAGTGTTTTAAACTCTTTGAAGAAGCTTCCGGACAAAGGATATCAGTGGAAAAATTAAGGATTTTCTTTTATAATTCTATTTCTCGCCAAACCAGAGAGGCCATTTGTTCCGCTAGCAAGATTCCTAAGACGGATGATTTGGGTAGACATCTAGGAGTACCCATCATCCTACATAAAAAGATTTCCAAAGATACTTACTCCTTCATTGCAACTAACATGGAGTCCAAGATCAATGGTTGGGCTGACAAAACCTTATCTCTCACAGGTCGAATCTGTTTAGCTCAATCAGTTAGTACGGCCCTTCCCACATATGTGATGCAGACAGCAAAGGTACGTAGCAGAGTGTGCTCAAAGCTCGATAAAATAGTATGCAATTTTATATGGGGAGGATGACATAAGGCATGGCCAGTCTCTCTGGTGTCCTGGAAGAAGGTTTCACTGGCATGAATGAGGGGGGACTAGCTGTTCGCTCTATGGCGGATTGGAACAAAGCCCTCTTATGGAAAAACTCATGGAAGTATCTCAACAATAGATCAGAACTTTGAAAAGAATGCTTGTAGAAGAAATACAAGAACTATGATGGATTACGGTCTACTAATGCCACTCCTTTCTGGCGACAGCTCCATATGGGCCTATCTTTCTTCAAGAGTCATTGCACCAAAACTATCAATGATGGGGAAACGACTATGGTATGGCATGATCCTTCCGTATCGGGGTTTGAAAACCTGGAGGAACACATGATACGAACTGTCGAATATGATATTACTGACCTTAAAGTCACCAGCCTAGTGAATCTAGAAGGCAAATGAGACAGAACTTTCTTCAGCTACTACGTACAACAGGATGTAGTGGACAAAATACTACACCTTCCTGAGCCATGCCCGGCTAAGGGTACAGACCACTGGAGCTGGATGCACGACATCAAAGGCATTTACAACACAAACTCTGCATATAATATTATTCATGAGGAAGCTGACATGCAATCAGATTAAGTGTGGCACAAAATCTTGTCCTTATCATTACCAAGCAAAGTTAAATGCTTCTTATGTCTCACTGCTCATGATGCCATTTTGACATATGTTTGTAGGAAATAAAGAACCTTCACTGACAATGTGGTGTGTCCTAGTTGTGATATGGCAGAGGAAACTACATTGCATGCTCTGTTATACTACCCCTATGCTATGGAGGTCAGGCAACGTACCCCGCATGGTGCAAATGTAACTGATAACTCAAACAATAATACAAGATGCTGGATACTGAAGAATATGAAATGCTCACAGGCTTGTCAGTCCTCTTTCACCGTCACCTGTTGGACTATATGGAAGCCGTGTAATTCTTGGATTTTTGACAATATCCCTCCCTGTCTTGAGCAGCAGTTGATGATTATCACTCAACTATAATGACAAATTGAAGAAGGTAGACATATGAAGGCTACAACAACCAACCCTTCTAGTAAAGACCCACTTAATGAGATCGGCATGCCCTTCGAAGGTAAAATCATTATGGTGGATGCAGTTGCTAAGAAGAACCACGCCTGCATTGTTGCTATCCATATCAATGGCAATGGTAGCTGGTTGTTTGGGAAGGCTGAAACAATCTGGATGAAATCACCAACTGAGGTAGAAGTACGAGCTATTGCACTGGGGTTGTTGTGCTCAAGTAATGACCATAGTAAACCAACTATCATCCTTACTGATTGCTCGCTTGCTGTGGAAGCCATTGAAGATACCACTAGGAAATTCCCGAGTCTGTATAGTTGGGCCAAACCTATTCAAGATTGCCTGACGCAGCTTGGGAACATGAATATTCTAAAGACACTGAGAGAAAACATTAGACTTGTGGATGCCCTCGCCAAACAACACCTAAAAACTTTAAGGACACTCGTGTTTACATGGATTGTCCTCTCGACCTTGTAGGTCACCCTCAACCTCTTCTCCGTTGTAATGGTGGGATACCCACCAAATTTATTTTCAAAGTAGGACATAATTGTAATTTAACCAGTTTACCTACAAGAGAAGGGCGGGATGAATAAGAATGCCTTCTGACTTCCCCCCCAAAAAAGACACTTAATTACACCAGGAGAAATGTCATTATAGACATAAATTATAGATGATAGATTATTTATATCTCCATATATATTTTAAATATCAAAGTGTCATTTAAAAATGAGTTGGTTCCTATTTATTGATCTCATTTAGGTAAATAGACATATTTTTATACGAATAATGTTCTTTATTAAATGGGACCTACTAATAGTGAATTATTACTTAAATTTAGTATGTTATAGTCATAATATGGTGGCTCTATCTTCACTTTCTTGAGGGACTTCTTGTATTCATACTTGGGGTCCATCATCACCTCTTCCCTTTCATTTTCCCACTCCTTCAATACCATGATCCTCTTCTTATCATTCTTGGATCCTTCACCTCCTTTAATCCATGAACCCCCTCTACTGGTCCTTCATCACCTCCTTTATATCATTCTCCAATTTTTGGAAACCATGACCTTTTACTCGCTATCCATGGGTTCCTTCTTCAAATCTTATGCATCAATTGGTCCTTTATAACCTCCTCCCTATCATTACCCCCCTCATCCATTGGTCCTTCATCACCTAATTATCATTGTCAGCCTCTTGTCCCACCACCCCTATTATAACCTCAATTTTTCCAAACTATGTAATGAAATGGTGAATGTTCTTTTTAAAGATAAATGAAATTCATGATTGATGTGATGAATTGTTTGAATGGATTTTGATAGCTTGTATGTTTTCTTATTGGGCCTTTGTGGCCATTGAGCCCAATTGAAGGATTAAAAGAAAAACAAAAAGAAATGAAAAAGGAATTCCATTTAATAAAGGAATATATGAGGAAAATAAATAGAAATGATTTTAAGGCTAAAATATATTTCCCAAAATAAGATTTTGAGTTAAAAGGGTTCCTTGGGGTTCAAGGAACTCAGGATAATTAGATAATGGCAAAGGAAATAAAGAATATGTGGAAAATACAATTAAATAAGGGATAACTTGAAACTGAAGTAAAGGGCTTGTTTCCTTTGGATAATGACTCCAATTTTTTCACAAGGAAAGATAAAGGTACAAACGAGTTTTCCTAAAAATTTGAGATAAAATGGAGTTAAGGATTGAGAGTTATTAAATTTTCAAGTTATCATCAAAATAGAGTTTTCCTTGAATAATTGGGAATTTATTTTCCTTTTTGGTTTGAACACGGATAACGATGACTGTTGGATTCTAATCCAACGAAGCGGGTTCATCGTCCAGAGTCCCAAAGGGACTCGGACAGTAGCGCCGACACAGGGGATTTTCCCCTCATTTTTCTAATCGATGTAGTGCATGTGCACTCGTGATCTGAGTCCCTTTGTGTTCAGGAGGCCCTGGCAAAGAATCTAGACCCTGGTTTTACCAGGTTTTGAGCAAGCTTTACGAAACGCCCAATTGGGCTAGAACTGGGATGGCGGCTGGGATTGGGAACCCTAATAGGGACCTCCCACTACCTATATAAGGGCACCCCTCGGTCCCTCGACTCGCTACGATCTCGACCGACTGCTCCTTGTTCCTCGCTACTCGCTAACCTGCCCAATTGGATTCTCTCCGGCGAGAGCGCCGCCGCGACGCTGATTGCAGGAGTCGAAGGAGGATGACACCCGACTGTCGTTCGATCCTGATTTGACGGTGCGAGGGAGAGAGGCCCGACTCTGTTAAGCGGTTCTATTGCGGGCCGCTAGATCGAGGGTCCATCGTGGACTCCAGGTGATCCAACAGACTGAGAAGGAGAGCGCGCGCAGCGGAGCCGACTGACGAGGAGCATTCGATCAGAGGGAGATCCAGCAGCACACCGATCCAATGGACGGCAATTTTTGGTAAATTCGCCTCTCTACTAGAAATTCAGGAAAAAGGATTTATCTTGCAAAATTGGTAGAAATTACTAGGATTGTCCAATGAGAAACTTTATATATGAAAATTGTATAGAAAAATGCAAGGAAACTGTTAAAAATGATAGTATAACCTGATTCCAGTTCGTTTTGCAATAGTACTTTAATTTGCTAGTAACATGCATTTCAAGTTAATTGAAAACCCTAAATGCATATAAAAGATGTTTTCTTTGTAAATTAATGGGTTAAGTTGAGGTTTATGAACCTGTTAATTAATAAGATGAAGTTTCTATCCGTTTTGAATACCAATATGGCTAAATTAGGGTTTATGTCAAAGAATGGAAGATAATGTACATGAAAACCCTAATTTAGGGTAAAAGAAAATGGAAACCTTGTTATTTTCATAAATTGCTAGATAATGATACCAAAAGCTGTTAGGAATGTTAAAAGGATATAATTTAAAGGTTTTGGGTGTATTTAATGGTTTAGGGTTCATAATATCTAAGAAGGAAAAGAAAACCCTAATTTTCAAGGAAACCCTAAAATTGAATAGAAATCCTAAGTAATATGATGAAAATTGGATAACTATTAATAAAAGGAAAATTGTCCTTTTATTTCAGGATTTGCTTGTTGATTGGGTTTCTCTACATATTAAATTTTATCTTGAAATCTGCAACCAAAGGTATGTGGTTACTTATGAATAACCGCTTAGGTTTCCCGATGGATTTCCAAATGATTTAATCGCATTGAATGCAACTAAACTGTTAGGATGTTCATATTGCAATTATAAAGTGACTAGGACTATCACATAATGTATATGCCTACAATCTCAGATCCTGGTTCTCTCTGTGGCATAATAGCTAACCTAGTACATGGCTGCCTATGGGTAGGTCCATCAGGTTAGAGAAAGGCCTAGTACATGGCTACCCATTGGGTAGGTCCATCAGGTCTATGGATGACCTAGTACATGGCTACCTATTGGGTAGGTCCATCAGGTCTATGGTTGACTTAGTACATGGATACCATGGAGGTAGGACCATAAAGTCATAATGAGTTAGATATTGGGCTATCTTTGGATAGTGCCATGCGACTCTGTTACCTAAAAGAGAGGTGATATCCATGTCCACTGCAGGGACAACCCAGAGTTTGAGAATATGTATGGATTGAGATATATGGTTTTAAACATAATCTTGATTGTTAAATGATTAATTGTGTGATTATATTATTAACCGAGTTGAACATTATCTTCTTCCTCCACATACCAGCTTCGGCTGATCGTCGTTTTGTTTGTCGGCGATTTAGGTACAAATCTCAAAAGAACAAACAGTAAAGAGACACATTGTGAATTCAAGAATTAAAGAACAATGAGGTATTAGTTAGAATAGTTCAGCTGAGGTTAGAAGTTAATTTATTCCCAACTTTTCAAAGGTATGCAAAGAAAAATTTTATTACCATTTTTCAGTATAGTCTGTTAGAATTTAATAATTGTTTATGGTTATATGTCGAATCTTTGATCTGGAATTAATGGGTGCGGCTTCAACCCCTTGGTCTCCCTTAATTGGGGGTTACTGAGAGGTGAGGTCGTAACATTCGGTATCAGAGCCTGGGTTCTTCATGTAACCATTAGTAATTATTAAATTTTACAAACTCCATAGAACCCAAGGGAGTTATTAGAGGAGTATCCGAAAGACGGAGGTGTCTAGAAATGGATCACAACCGGGGGCTGACAAGATTTTCCTCCGCACCGCTAGTCGGAATACAAGGACTCCCGGACCCGTGTGACCGCCTGGCCAAAGTCTTAGGGTATGATTCGAAATAAGATACCTTTAGGACTCTCTCATCTTATTCATCCCTTCTCATCACATATTCTATTAAGGCTTTAAGAGTAGGATTCTCTCTCTCCTCCACACTCATGTGGTATGGGCAAGTAAGTTAAGGGTTTAAGAATCCTCCATCAAATTAATAAAAGATATGTAATGAGATATCACTGAACATAAGTATAACCAGTTTAAAGGATAAACTAAAGGATTGTTTGTTATGCTTATGTAGATGGCACGAACCAAGACCGTTGCTATTCCTGAGGGCTCAGGGAATCCGGCTAGGAGTGTTTGGCCTCCCCGAAAAGGAAAGGAGTCTTTTGAAAAGAGGAATAGGAACCATGATGGTGGATCCTCTAAGAAGAGGAAGAGGCCTGAAGAAGTCACTCAAGAGGTCCCTAACCCTAACCCAGTACCATTTAGTAACCTGAACCAAGAAGAAGATCAAGGATATGAAGAACAACATGTGTATGAGGAAGAAGCCAAGATGGAAGAGGACCAGGCTGAGGAACCAGAACCGACCTTTCACACCCCTGATACCTTGTGGATAGAGAAACAGAGGAAAGTTGAGTCCCCGATATGTGGGTCTGTTTGAAGTATTAGAACGGATTGGTGAAGTGGCTTATCGTTTGGCGTTACCCCCTCAATATAGTATGATGCATGATGTGTTTCACGTGTCCAATCTGAAGTGATATGTGCAAGACCCAAGCCATGTGTTGAGCATTGAACCTATTGAGCTTCAAGGAAAGTTGTCTTATCCTGAGTTACCTTTGTGTATTATAGATACTAAGGTAAAAGAGCTCAGAAATAAGAATATAGAGATGGTAAAGGTTCTTTGGAAACCTCATGGAGAGGATGAGGCCACATGGGAGCTGAAGACGGACATGGAAAAAGCATATCCTGATTTGTTTGCTTGATTGATGAATTTTGAGGGCAAAATTCCTACAAGGAGGGGAGGATGTTATAACCTCAATTTTTCCAAACTATGTAATGAAATGGTGAATGTTCTTTTTAAAGATAAATGAAATTCATGATTGATGTGATGAATTGTTTGAATGGATTTTGATAGCTTGTATGTTTTCTTATTGGGCCTTTGTGGCCATTGAGCCCAATTGAAGGATTAAAAGAAAAACAAAAAGAAATGAAAAAGGAATTCCATTTAATAAAGGAATATATGAGGAAAATGAATAGAAATGATTTTAAGGCTAAAAGATATTTCCCAAAATAAGATTTCAAGTTAAAAGGGTTCCTTGGGGTTCAAGGAACTCAGGATAATTAGATAATGGCAAAGGAAATAAAGAATATGTGGAAAATACAATTAAATAAAGGGATAACTTGAAACTGAAGTAAAGGGCTCGTGTCCTTTGGATAATTACTCCAATTTTTTCACAAGGAAATATAAAGGTACAACGAGTTTTCCTCAAAATTTGAGATAAAATGGAGTTAAGGATTGAGAGTTATTAAATTTTCAAGTTATCATCAAAATAGAGTTTTCCTTGAATAATTGGGAATTTATTTTCCTTTTTGGTTTGAACACGGATAACGATGACCATTGGATTCTAATCCAACGGAGCGGGTTCATCGTCCAGAGTCCAAAGGGTCTCAGACAGTAGCGCCGACACATGGGATTTTCCCCTCATTTTTCTAATCGATGCAGTGCATGTGCACTCGTGATCTGAGTCCCTTTGTGTTCAGGAGGCCCTGGCGAAGAATCTAGACCCTGGTTTTACCATGTTTTGAGCAAGCTTCGCGAAACGCCCAATTGGGATAGAACTGGGATGGCGGCTGGGATTGGGAACCCTAATAGGGACCTCCCACTGCCTATATAAGGGCACCCCTCGGTCCCTCGACTCGCTACGATCTCGACCGGCTGCTCCTTGTTCCTCGCTACTCGCTAACCTGCCCAATTGGATTCTCTCCGGCGAGAGCGCCGCCGCGACGCTGATTGCAGGAGTCGAAGGAGGACGACACCCGACTGTCGTTCGATCCTGATCTGACGGTGCGAGGGAGGGAGGCCCGGCTCTGTTAAGAGGTTCTATTGCGGGCCGCTAGATCGAGGGTCCATCGTGGACTCCGGCTGATCCAACGGACCGAGAAGGAGAGCACGCGCACAGCGGAGCCGACTGATGAGGAGCGTTAGATCAGAGGGAGATCTAGCGGCGCACCGATCCAATGGACGGCAATTTTTGGTAAATTCGCCTCTCTGCTAGAAATTCAGGAAAAAGGATTTATCTTGCGAAATTGGTAGAAATTACTAGGATTGTCCAATGAGAAACTTTATATATGAAAATTGTCTAGAAAAATGCAAGGAATCTGTTAAAAATGATAGTATAACCTGATTCCAGTTCGTTTTGCAATAGTACTTTAATTTGCTAGTAAAATGCATTTCAAGTTAATTGAAAACCCTAAATGCATATAAAAGATGTTTTCTTTGTAAATTAATGGGTTAAGTTGAGGTTTATGAACCTGTTAATTAATAAGATGAAGTTTCTATCCGTTTTGAATACCAATATGGCTAAATTAGGGTTTATGTCAAAGAATGGAAGATAATGTACATGAAAACCCTAATTTAGGGTAAAAGAAAATGGAAACCTTGTTATTTTGATAAATTGCTAGATAATGATCCCAAAAGCTGTTAGGAATGTTAAAAGCAAATAATTTAAAGGTTTTGGGTGCCTTTAATGGTTTAGGGTTCATAATATCTAAGAAGGAAAAGAAAACCCTAATTTTCAAGGAAACCCTAAAATTGAACAGAAATCCTAAGTAATATGATGAAAATTGGATAACTATTAATAAAAGGAAAATTGTTCTTTTATTTTAGGATTTGCTTGTTGATTGGGTTTCTCTACATATTAAATTTTATCTTGAAATCTGTAACCAAAGGTATGTGGTTACTTATGAATAACCGCTTAGGTTTCCTGATGGATTTCCGAATGATTTAATCGCATTAAATGCAACTAAACTATTTGGATGTTCATATTGCAATTATAAAGTGACTAGGACTATCACATAATGTATATGCCTACAATATCAGATCCTGGTTCTCTCTGTGGCATAATAGCTAACCTAGTAAATGGCTGCCTATGGGTAGGTCCATCAGGTTAGAGAAAGGCCTAGTACATGGCTACCCATTGGGTAGGTCCATCAGGTCTATGGATGACCTAGTACATGGCTACCTATTGGGTAGGTCCATCAGGTCTATAGTTGACTTAGTACATGGCTACCATGGAGGTTGGACCATCAAGTCATAATGAGTTAGATATTAGGCTATCTTCGGATAGTGCCATGCGACTCTATTACCTAAAAGAGAGGTGATATCCATGTCCACTGTAGGGACATCCCAGAGTTTGCTTGATTGATGAATTTTGAGGGCAAAATTCCTACACGGAGGGGAGGATGTTATAACCTCAATTTTTCCAAACTATGTAATGAAATGGTGAATGTTCTTTTTAAATATAAATGAAATTCATGATTGATATGATGAATTGTTTGAATGGATTTTGATAGCTTGTATGTTTTCTTATTGGGCCTTTGTGGCCATTGATCCCAATTGAAGGATTAAAAGAAAAACAAAAAGAAATGAAAAAGGAATTCCATTTAATAAAGGAATATATGAGGAAAATAAATAGAAATGATTTTAAGGCTAAAAGATATTTCCCAAAATAAGATTTTGAGTTAAAAGGGTTCCTTGGGGTTCAAGGAACTCAGGATAATTAGATAATGGCAAAGGAAATAAAGAATATGTGGAAAATACAATTAAATAAGGGATAACTTGAAACTGGAGTAAAGGGCTTGTTTCCTTTGGATAATGACTCCAATTTTTTCACAAGCAAATATAAAGGTACAAACGATTTTTCCTCAAAATTTGAGATAAAACGGAGTTAAGGATTGAGAGTTATTAAATTTTCAAGTTATCATCAAAATAGAGTTTTCCTTGAATAATTGGGAATTTATATTCCTTTTTGGTTTGAACATGGATAACGATGACCGTTGGATTCTAATCCAACGGAGCGGGTTCATCGTCCAGAGTCCCAAAGGGACTCATACAGTAGCGCTGACACATGGGATTTTCCCCGCGTTTTTCTAATCGATGCAGTGCATGTGCACTCGTGATCTGAGTCCCTTTGTGTTCGGGAGGCCCTGGCGAAGAATCTAGACCCTGGTTTTACCAGGTTTTGAGCAAGCTTTGTGAAACGCCCAATTGGGCTAGAACTGGGATGGCGGCTGGGATTGGGAACCCTAATAGGGACCTCCCACTACCTCTATAAGGGCCCCCCTCGGTCCCTCGACTCGCTACGATCTCGACCGGCTACTCCTTATTCCTCGCTACTCGCTAACCTGCCCAATTGGATTCTCTCCGGAGAGAGCACCGCCGCGACGCTGATTGCAGGAGTCGAAGGAGGACGACACCCGACTGTCGTTCGATCCTGATCTGACGGTGCGAGAGAGGGAGGCCCGACTCTGTTAAGCGGTTCTATTGTGGGCTGCTAGATCGAGGGTCCATCGTGGACTCCGGCTGATCCAACGGACCGAGAAGGAGAGCGCGCGCGCAGCGGAGCCGACTGACGAGGAGCGTCAGATCAGAGGGAGATCTAGCGGCGCACCGATCCAAAGGACGGCAATTTTTGGTAAATTCGCCTCTCTGCTAGAAATTCAGGAAAAAGGATTTATCTTGCGAAATTGGTAGAAATTACTAGGATTGTCCAATGAGAAACTTTATATATGAAAATTGTATAGAAAAATGCAAGGAATCTGTTAAAAATGATAGTATAACCTGATTCCAGTTCGTTTTGCAATAGTACTTTAATTTGCTAGTAAAATGCATTTCAAGTTAATTGAAAACCCTAAATGCATATAAAAGATGTTTTCTTTGTAAATTAATGGGTTAAGTTGAGGTTTATGAACTTGTTAATTAATGAGATGAAGTTTCTATCCGTTTTGAATACCAATATGGCTAAATTAGGGTTTATGTCAAAGAATGGAAGATAATGTACATGAAAACCCTAATTTAGGGTAAAAGAAAATGGAAACCTTGTTATTTTGATAAATTTCTAGATAATGATCCCAAAAGCTGTTAGGAATGTTAAAAGGATATAATTTAAAGGTTTTGGGTGTATTTAATGGTTTAGGGTTCATAATATCTAAGAAGGAAAAGAAAACCCTAATTTTCAAGGAAACCCTAAAATTGAACAGAAATCCTAAGTAATATGATGAAAATTGGATAACTATTAATAAAAGGAAAATTGTCCTTTTATTTCAGGATTTGCTTGTTGATTGGGTTTCTCTACATATTAAATTTTATCTTGAAATCTGCAACCAAAGGTATGTGTTTACTTATGAATAACCGGTTAGGTTTCCCGATGGATTTCCAAATGATTTAATCGCATTGAATGCAACTAAACTATTTGGAAGTTCATATTGCAATTATAAAGTGACTAGGACTATCACATAATGTATATGCCTACAATCTCAGATCCTGGTTCTATCTGTGGCATAATAGCTAACCTAGTACATGGCTACCTATGGGTAGGTCCATCAGGTTAGAGAAAGGCCTAGTACATGGCTACCCATTGGGTAGGTCCATCAGGTCTATGGATGACCTAGTACATGGCTACCTAATGGGTAGGTCCATCAGGTCTATGGTTGACTTAGTACATGGCTACCATGGAGGTAGGACCATCAAGTCATAATGAGTTAGATATTGGGCTATCTTCGGATAGTGCCATGCAACTCTGTTACCTAAAAGAGAGGTGATATCCATGTCCACTGCAGGGACATCCCAGAGTTCGAGAATATGCATGGATTGAGATGTATGGTTTAAAACGTAATCTTGATTGTTAAATGATTAATTGTGTGATTATATTGTTAACCTAGGTGAACATTATCTGCTTCCTCCACATACCAGCTTCGGCTGATCGACGTTTTGTTTGTCGGCGATTTAGGTATAAATCTCAAAAGAACAAACAGTAAAGTGACACATTGTGAATTCAAGAATTAAAGAACAAGGAGGAATTAGTTAGAATAGTTCAGCTGAGGTTAGAAGTTAATTTATTCCCAACTTTTCAAAGGTATGCAAAGAAAAAATTTATTTCCATTTTTCGGTTTAGTCTGTTAGAATTTAATAATTATTTATGGTTATATGTTGAACCTTTGATCTGGCATTAATGGGTGCGGCTTCAACCCCTTGGTCTCCCTTAATTGGGGGTTACTGAGAGGTGAGGTCGTAACAACCCCCTTGTCATCATCCTTCATATATTACTCATTATCTATATCCTTATGATCCTTCATAAAAACAACTTGAGAAAAACATATGAGATTATAGGATTTATCATCAGTAACCAAGTAGGTGCATGCATTGCCTCTTTCAAATCTTATGATAATCATTACTCCTTGAGTTTAATCATAAACAACCCCCAATACTGATCATTTCCCTCTCCTTAAGTTGTATCATAGCCTCTCTCCCAGGGATTAGTCCTCTTACTCCTATCACTTAGTCTACCTTTAGGAACTATAATCCATATATTGACAAAAATCTTTCATTTATTATGAACTGTCTTCCTAAAACTTTGGGCTAGCTTTCTAATATTGGCAAGAAACTTTAATTTTTTATGAATGATTTTTGATGTATTGTTACCCATATTTCCTTTGTTATGATCTAACGTTATTCTTTTACACGTTCGGTTGACATCATTTTTTCACGTTGTTGATTGTAGTTATGTAATGGGTAGGGGCTTTAGTTTGTTTCAGAATTACTTTCTAATCCTACTGCTCATTTATCCTTGTTGTCATTATGATAAAAAAAATTACTTATTCCTAGAGGTAGAAGGTGATTAATGTAGTGGTACATCCTGGGAATCTGACTTTGAGTTGGTCCAAAACAATATTCTCTTCATTCCCCCTCCCCATTATTTCTTTACTTCATCTACAATTCAAGTTCCATAAAATGATGGTTAGCTATCTTCTTCTTGGTATATAATGCAGTCATTTGGTCACATTCTTGATATATTTATTGCAAATGACATTTAAATAAGAAAAATAGATATAAAATACAAAAAATATGAATCACAATAATTACTATTCGAATCTAAGAAATCCTTATATCTATATTTAGCTCAACATTTTCCTCGAAAATGGCAAATTCAATTGGGAATGTATACAATGATTCTGGACTTTTATGCTCATCCATAAGGTTAGGTTATCTCACATCAATGAAGGATTTAAGTTCATCCATAATTATAAAATCCATTCATATGTTGCATGTTAGGGCATTCCTCAGCCTTTCCACCAAAGATGTAGTCGAAATAGTGGGCCTAAGTACAATTATGAGCATCAACATAATTTAATCTAGGATGTTTGATTACCAAAAATGGAATGTCCTCATAAGGAAACACTATGAGGATTAACACTACATGAACGTTATACATTACCACCAACATATATTCATGTCACCAAGTGCTTTTCCCTTTTAGTTATTCTCACCAAATTTTCAATTGTATTGAGTTGGAATTTCCTCTAAGAAACATGACCAATTGTATTTTCTACTTCATGTCATTCAGTCTAAGCATAGAAGGTACTCAATAGAGGATCAGAGGAAGATGGATATGTGAGAAGTTTACCAAAGGTAATTAGGATGTACAAGTTTTCAAGATCCTCATTTCTATTGTAGTACATAAACTAGGGTTACATGTAGGGAAACTCTATAAAATACTTATGAATGGGTCTCAAACGCAATTTCTCAGCCATTGAGTTTTCTCTCTTATTATCTATTGGTGTTGCATCATCCACCATGATGGAAATATTTCCCTTTGGTACAATGTATATTTAGTCCACATACTTCTTACCAATCTATATCATATTTCCTTAGGGAGAGGAAGGATATTTGGTATTGTGTCAAACTTTTTGCAAAACAATAACAACTACATGATTGGTATGGTCTTCATTTCTATCTATAGTAGACAATCCACTCCCACAACCTCCAAGAAAGACTGTACAACATCCATCCGACTGTATTCCATCAGGTATTGATTCATCTCATGGAATTAATACTAGAAAGTAATTGTTGTTTGGATGCTTAAGATCAACAATATTTGTTTACAGACTAAACTTGCTTTAGGGACACTATCCTCTAGAGGCGAGATTGGTCTATCAAAAGAGAAAAATGAGACCAGTAGTAGGGATCACTTCTCTAACAATCAATCGATGACATTTTGAGAAAAATGACAAATTCAGAATCAATATCCTAACTCTGGTGCCAATCGGACTAATATTCTAAGCAGGAGCTAAATCATACAAGAACGAGTATGTTAAAAGAAAGATAGACAAGAAATCAGTGGTGATTGTGACCTTTAATTTCAGGTAACCTCATATAGAAAGGACTCCAACCATCATGTGCATTCATAAGAAAGTGAAAGTCACAACAAACCCTTGCTATTGAGATTAAATATTGGTAATTATCAATTTTTTAATCATAGTTTTCCTTCCTCAATCAATAATGGGTAATACCATAGTGAATATAGATTACTTCAACTTCAAATTCCATCTCATGCAATAATGAGTCATGCAAATTTAATAGAGGATGTTACCAATCCAAACTTGGCTTCATACTATACTTAATGTTTGTATCCTAGTTACCACTCCACAAATACATGCTAATACAAATAAGTCATTGATTTCTTGCTAAGAAAATAATTTTTCAATTCGCTAAATTTGTTGTATATAAAAATATTTATAAATTCATAACATTTTCAAATGATAATGGGTTACATAAACAACATAATTGAATGTAGAGTGTATGAAATAATTTACAATAATGTATAACCTTGATCCCTTAGGTTGTATTGTCTAACATTAATTAGCTTTGCTATGGCATACATCCAGATCGCATTGATGAATGATGGAGTGTGCCATTGTTGGAAACATTCATGCAGAATGTACTAATTCTAGTGTTCCATAATCAAAATCAAGTCCACTCCACAAATCACAACGAACCGATAGAGGAGGAACTTCCCACTGCCAGTTTTCATAGTTGGGGAAATATGTAGCCATCTCCAAGTATAGCTTCATGCTCACCATAACAGCTTTGTTGATCGTCCTGTGATGAATTTTGGAAGTATCATGGCAAGGGATAATGTTGAGGAAGAGGAACCTCCTACTGGGAAAGTCAATGTAGAATAAGAAAAAATGGTGAACGTTAAATGCTTGTATCATGTAAGGCATATAGTGAATGTGATATAGAAAATAAGATTTATATTGGATTAGTGAAATATTATAATTGTGTATCAATGTAATCATAGTTGTCATCAAAACCATGAAGATAAGAAGTTACAAAAGAGTAATTAATCAAGTTTAATTATATGATTTGGACATATGGCCATGTTGAGTTGTGCAATCTACTATCCATAAAAAGAAAGGGTTACTCAACCATGTTTTGAATTTAGGGGAAACCGTACACACATTACCTAAACTCATGCATCTAACAAATAGGAAAAACATTTCATTAAAGTGAAAACAATTAGGTAAATATTGGATCAGACAATCGTAAAGTTAGAAGGGTGAAAGTTGGTGAAATGTACAAAGAATTATAGTTTAAATCGAATGGAAAGATAGTTTATGTCATGAAACATCCTCATGCATGCAAATCAAATGATATGTTGACACCCCATTTTTGCTCACTCAGTAGAAATTCATGATTAATGCAAGTTCTCTTTCTAATGTTGGAGTTCACTCCACATTCCATCCATTGTCCACATTTTTTCATATTTTTCACGTATCTAGTTCATCCATATGCATCCCCTTTCACCCAATTTTGGGGATTTCTATAAAGAAACCTTCTTTTCAAATTTAAAGTACAATTTTCTCTTCAATTCTTCTTTATATAACCTATTTTCATAAATTATCTCTTTGAATTATCTAAAATAAAAATATTCTTTTTCATAAAGGATATTAAATTGTTTTTCTATTTAAATCAAAGAACTAATCCCAAGTTATCTTTCTCTGTAACTTTCTTTGGTTTTCTCCAAAACATTCCTAAAATTACTACAAATTTGAAATACCAATTTTTAAGCAACTGGGACACCTGAAGTATTCGAGCCATCTACCATGTTCCACATGGCATGTCACCTAATCTGTGTGCCCATCTTGTGTGGCACGTCACAGTGATCCACTAAATCTTCTAGAATATTCTGTATAGAATCTTGAATCCTAATATCCACCTATAGATGCCCCCCCCACATATCATTTGTATTACACACCCCCTTCAAACTACTGAAGCCAAAGGCTCAAATTACCTACCCTTTTATTTTCTCTCTACTCATAATTAGAGGATTCTTCCTCTTAAACCTCTTGTCATGTTAGCATCTATAGAATGGGAAACTACTTTATTTGATGCACCTAACATTCTCGAACTATTATACCTGCTATAGCTTCTATATATTATCTATAATTGATGCATCTGATCTATTCACTAGTGCACCTGATCTATTCAATCATTATAATTGCTTCATTGTTATCATAACTACTTTTATTGTTTACCTCTTCTGATGAATTAGATATTTTCCATTAGCTTGCATCATCTAGTCACCTATAAATCCTACTCATTGGTCTGAATCGCATGTGAGGGATTTCTTTCTTGGGACATCCTAATGTGATTAGGACCCTAGTCCACCTAAAATATAGGACTTTTAGGGGAATGATGGGATGAATATGACCATCTCCGGCCCAAAAATCCCATCCACCATAAAAATCATTTTCTTATTTTTTTATCTGAATATGCTTTAAGTATCCTGAATTGCTCTCTTCTTTGTAATGGAAAACATCTTCATACTAGTTTATCAGGTGAGACGGGTGCTGGTATGTATGCCCATAGATCAAGTCATATGATGATTATAATGGGATACTTTGTAAATGATTTGAATAATAATAAAGGCAATTTCCGATCTATATGTTTAAACTATTTATGAGATGATGGTGTAACATGATAGATGTCTAAAGAATTGTTTTACTCAATGACGTATGCTTTTAGGTTAAGGACCTAAATGATGAGATCATACGGATGTTAAGAGTAAACATTCTTGTTTAGTCCCTAGTCAGTTGTTATTGTGGAAATAACCATAGACATCAATAACACTAAAGACTAGATTGTGTGTTGGTTGATGACAGAATCTCATTCGTCATGATATAGTGATATCAAACCAAGCACATAGGTACTTGTTAGAGAACAAGGTACCGGACAGACCCACCGTGAGAGTGACACATGGAACCATGACTTGGTAGTCACAGTCAGCTCTCACAGTGATGGTGGTGAGTGTGATTCTTAGACCTGAAATCACTACACTCAACACATGTCGTTGGGTACACTTTGACATCATCAAACGCAGTCCTAAAACATGGGTTGTTATAAAGGTGATGATTGGGTGGCTTTGACACATGGGGCTTTTGAGGGGTGAGTGATAGATATGGGATTTGTCCCTCCTGAGGGAGTTTGATATCCTTGGCCACTTGATGAGTAGGATTGAGAAAGGCATGTGCATGCACGTGTGAATCAGTATGTGATATTGATGTCACACACATCTCACCCAGTCTGCTCTGAGATCAAGGAAATGAATGAATGTTGACAGGATGACTATTCCATGCCTCGAGTTCATTCAGGATATCAGTGACAAAGGAATTATACATTCACTATAACACCATTCACGGATTGTAGGTGAAACGACCGTCTCGCAAAAATAGGATTAACTAATGCGGAAGCGAATTATTTGCAGCGGATTACTGAAAATCACTGAAAATTTAAAACTTTTTGCAAAGAGATCCATTCACAGGAAAACTCTTTAACCATGAACCAAAGTATTCCAAATTCATCCCGGTTCACAAGTACACAACATGTACCATTCCTTTTCAAGGATTACAACATTGACTGTCCTGTTAACAAATATACACAGGCAGTATAAAAACTTCGAGGTACTAAGCCAAAACTCAGATTGATACATTTAAAACTCCGAGGACCTGAGAGTACAGAGACGACACATAAGACTACTATCTATATGACTAGACAGACAATATTTCCACCTGAGATTTTATTGCTGTCCCTGCTGTTGATGCTGCTCTTTCCCTGTTCTAGGGTTTCTGCTCTGCCTTCCATGCATACCTAAAAATGTTTCCCACGGGGGTGAGACAATTGAAAATTGCCCCAGCAAGAGATATAACTCTCTGCCAAAAACATTGTTATTGCAGTTTATCAAATTAAAACTGAGTAGGGGTTACTTTTACATTATCCGGTAGAATTATTCATCATAGAATAGAATAAGATAATCTCCATTCTCAAGGAGGTCATTTCATCTACCCATGGTAGATAAGTAATTCATCTGTCTACTTTGCAGAGAATATAAAGAAACATAATTAACATTTATCTACTAAGGAATGCACAAAGAAGTACAACATCAGCCAATGAATCTCCGTATTCAATCCTTAAGCAAACATGCTATACGTCTGATTACATTTTACAATCACACTTATGCTCTGAGGATATGAGATATACCACTCATACTCCAACCGACCATTACAAAATCGCCTCGGTACCATACATAGGTCATCAAAAGAGCGGGATTCTTATGACCTCATCTGTCTCGGTCAGTACGAGACCACATGCAGGACATCTCATGTCTCTGCTAACTAGCTAGCCAGGGTATTCTGGCACCTTCTCTATAGATTTACAGCGTCAACTGCACTCTCATCGCCAATCGAGAGATTTCTTGTTTATCTCCTCGATCCGACATTAAGTATCATTGGGAGATTCATGATACATCCATCCCGACATATTCATGAAGGATTGAGAGGTTTCTTGTTTACCTTCCAACAATCTCTTCAAGAGGACGTAAGGATATTTTCGCCCATTTACCCCCACATATTCAAAATATGTACTCCGGGTTTTGCCGCGGGCACCCGTTTCACCATCACCTATTCCTGACGATGATGGATCTATGGTCAGAGCACTACATGAATAGATTTCACTTGATTTATTAAGTACATTCTCATATTCTTTTAGCATCAGCCAAGTTCTCAAACATAACTTATTACAACAATGCTATAAAGAGACATGTACTACTTTTATCAGATATTTATCAGTCTTTCAAAGACCCTGGGAACTCAGTCCCTCATTTCAATACTGGGAATTATCATCCCTTCACTTTCTCATCACCATAATCATATGGTTCTGGGTATTCAAACCCTTAACTCATCATTGAGCATTATTATACCTTTTTCAGGTAACTATCACCTTCAGGTCATCTGACCAAGGCATTCACGATACTTGTTATACAAGCATCACACCTGGCTCACAAGTCCATGAAATATCTTTTCACCTCTCACTAGGTAACAACTTACTCATGTGACTCATAAAAGTCCATGCATATTGCTTCTTTTACTAAGCAACAACAACATTAAGGCACATAATGCCAATCAACATTTATTATATAAATGTCATAGCTCACACTAGCTATATACATCATCTCATAATATTTGTATGGTTATTAGGCATGATAACAGTCATACAAGATATTGATCACATCATGTGATGTGATAGTAACACCATTATTCCTCTACCAGGAATTAGGGTTTACTATCAAATAGGGCTTTTCATTCCCTTTACCCAAATTAGGGTTAGGGTTCCCCATTTCTCATTTATAAAGAGTTCATGATCTCATTATCTGTCCAACCTTTAATACATTATTCCATACCTCTGGGGCATTCAAGGATATCATATTTGATTATTCTAGAACATTACTTTCATCATATAGCATTAATGATCATCAATTCAAGGTATGAGTTCATTTCTCATCCTTATCATGGTATGATTATATCATACACATTATTTGGGCTTAACCCCATTCTCAAGGTACATTAATTAACACTCATCAAGGTGTAACAACTCATTACATTTCATTGTAATAGTTTCATAACACACTTCATATGTTTCTTACCCAATTATATTGTATTTGAAGTACATCAAGGCATATAAACCCTGAAATGCTGAATGTGATAACTATCATATCTTGATGTATCACTTTCTCATCATTTCAAACTCTTTTGAGTTATCCATCTTATCTTGTATTAAGGTATTTCCCTCTTAATACATTCCATCACTAATCTCTTACCTTTAGCATATAATGCAAAGGCCACACATTAGAAGTGTACAACTATCTCACATGATATGGACTTATCTTAGTTTAAGGCATGACTTTATTATAAAGTTGCTTATAAACAATCACAATGATACACCCTCAACTAGGGTTTCTCATCACATATCTTATGTATCCTTCATCCAATTATATTGGACTTGTAATCATATCAAGGTATACGATCATATGAGGTCACTTTCAAATCACCTCTAAATCAAGCATAGAGCACCACGGCCGTGCAACCAAGAACTGTCGTGCGAGGGGAAGCTACCACGGTCGTGCTACCTTGAATGGTCGTGCAAAGGGAGTTCACCTCATGAATCATATTCAAGTATGAATTCTATTCTCTCATTAGGGATTAGGGTTTCACATACCATCTCCCTTCTTTAGAATAGGGATTGCATATAGCATCACCCTTCATTAGGGTTTCATATCACATTGCCCATAATTAGGGTTTATGTTCATGATTAGGGTTTCATGATCTCTCTACTTAAGGATCATACCCTTAAACACCACATGAATCATATTCTTATAGGAATTCATGCTATCATCATCTCAACTTGATTAGGTCATATCAACCCTTCAATCGAGTTCATACAACTATGATTAACATAATATATCAAGTCATTGATCCTATAAGCAATTAGGGTTCATCCCTTGATTGGCACTAACCACTTAGGTAATAATAGGGTTTCAACCTTTGTACCTTCATTGACTATCATTACTAATCAGCATTAGATCAATGGATCATTCACCATCTTGATTCTCAAGATATTCAATCACATTGGACCTCCATTACATAAGTATCCAATTGAATTAGGGTTTCCAATGTTGATTCCTTCAATCATTGAATTCATGGAATCAATCATCAATTGGACCTATCCTCATACTTCAATTGAGTTTAATAGGTCAACCTTCAAATGATTTGACCCTCAATTGAACCTCAATTGATCATCAATTAGGGTTTGATTCAATTGAATTAGGGTTTGGAATCGATGATTCAACAACACTAATCAATGTAAGACTAGTTGCTTTGAAACCATTGAACCATCATCCAAATTGGGTATGACCTGACCCCAAACGGTCTTGAGGTCGTTTGGATGACCTCCAAACGGTCTTGAGACCGTTTTCCCATCATATCACTCAAATCTAAGCATTCCAATTGGGGTTTGGTTCATTGGATTGATCACCAAATCAACATTGCATTGTATATCAGCTTAGTACCTTTAGACCTTCAAACACCTAACCATACTCAACCCTAGACCTCCAAACGCTCTTGGGTGACCACCAAACGGTCTTGAGACCGTTTGGCTCATCCAACCTTTGGACTTTAGTGAAAAATCATCATGGATTGGTCTATCGAGTTGATCAACAAATCAGCATTGAGTTGCAGTATGATTTGGTACCTTTGGACCTTCCATTGATCAACTATACTTGACCCCAGACCTCCAAACGGTCTTGGGGTGATCCCCAAAAGGTCTTGAACCCGTTTGGATGATCCCCAAACGGTCTTGAACCCGTTTGGGCTAATCCACCCAAAATCTCAACTTAACTCATTGGAATTTCAGCACTGTTTTCAATTAGGGTTTGCCTAATTGAATAGCCTTCAACTCACGATTACTTGGAAGTTAACCCCTAAAATTTGGAGAGTCATTAACCAACATAATTATGAATAGGAATCCCAAACGGTCAATGCTTGTTCAACTCACTCAAACGGTCTTGAACCCGTTTGCTCAAGCAGGTCAAGTTAATCAGGTTGAAAATCAGCACTTAATCCAATTAGGTTTTCCTAATTGCTTAGCCTTCAACCTATGCTTCCTTTGGAGTTAACCCCTCAAATTTGGAGGGTCATTAACCAACATCATTATTAACAGGAATCCCAAACGGTCAACGCTTGGTCAACCATCTCAAATGGTCTTGAACCCGTTTTCCCAAGCAGGTCAAGTTATTCAGGTTGAAAATCAGCACTTAATTCAATTCGATTTGTCTAATTGATTGGCCTTCAACCTATGATTCCTTTGGAGTTAACCCCTCATATTTGTAGGGTCATTAGCCTACATAATTAGGAACGAGATTCCTAAACGGTCAACGCTTGGGCAACTCCTTCAAACGGGTTTGAACCCGTTTTCCACCAAATGGTTTGCAACCCGTTTGGTCACCAAACGGTTTTGGTGAAACCGTTTGGTCCCAACTTTTGAGATCGTTTGCTCCTAAGATATTTGGTGAGGTGCTTTCTTATTATGATGTCATCATCATCTTCCTTAGTGCACCCATGAACAGCAACCGTTCTTGATGGAATTTGCAGAAAAGAAACAAAAGTGTATAAAATTGAAGAAATCAATCAACAAAGCATAGAAGATTGATGCAATAGCAATGTTTGAGGGTTTAAGTTATAAAACCCGCCTCCAATTGTGCTCCAAAGCTCCACGATCACGCCATCAATGGTGGATGAAGCTCTAGCAACTCCCCCTAGGCTCGTCCTCAAGCTTTTGATTGCAAAAGTTGGCTAGGGTTGAAGAAGAGATCGAAATAAGAAGGAATCCATAATTTATTTTCGATTTCCACCATGAAATCATGAAGAACGAGGGTCAAGAAGCTTACCAACAGGTTGGGGCTCTTCCTCCTGTTGATCCTAAGTCCCCTTGAGCTCATCCCAAGCAAAGGAAGAAGAAAGGGCCGAAAATGCCTTTCAATTCATTAGGAAAAGGCACTTTTATAAGGAAATTGATGAGAGAGAAAATGCCTTATAAAAATCCAATTAATCCAAAAATTATGGCCGCCTCTTCCCCCTCAATTCCATGGATACGAGGAACCTTCCTTTGCCTTTTATTCCCTTTCATTATCCTCAATTTAAAGAAAAGAAAATTAAGCACCTTAATGCTTATTATATTAATATCCCATATGTGAGTGGAAATTACTTTTCTTTATAATAAGGTGAGTGGAATTTCACCTACTTAAGATATTTTCGTTCCTTATCTTAGCAAAGGAACGTCCATCATTATTCAAAATCAACCCAAAACATTTTGGTTGAAAGCCCTTCAATTATTTTTATTCATTTTTTCCCTAAATCGAATTAGGGTTTCAATTAGGCATTATTCTTGATTATTTTAATGTCAAGATTATCTCTCCTACAACTTAGTTCAAATGAGGAGTACCTCTCATTTTCTTTGCTATACATGATTCCAAGAAACATTAAGGACCTTATTGAAGTGGTAATTTGCATATTGAACCCTAGATTTTGGGTAAATTGCACTTTACTCCAAAACTAGGTTTTAATGCACACCATTGTCCAACAAGCTCTATCTTGGTGTCCAGGCTTGTAGAAACCATACTACTACATCATATTCATCCTTATGATGTCTCAACATCAGAGGAACATCTTATCATGTGCAATTTGCAAGTTAACCCCTCAACTTGGGTAATTTGCACTTTAGTCCAAAATAAGAAATCATTGCTTCAACATTGTTCAAACATGACCAAAATTGAAACATAAGTTCCTCATGAGCCCTAATTACTTTTCACAAGATGAGATTAAACATATAATCATCTTTCTTAATCAAAACACCTAGGGTTAAAGCATAACCCAGGTCAGGGGTGTTACAGTAGGATTGAAAGTTGTTCTCCAACTTCCTATTTCACTTGGGTAGCACTGATGTGTGACTAGGCACTGCTCTTTGCTTGTGAAGTCATAAGTGTTATGGACTTTCACTGCCAACGTGAAATGGACCTGCAGGGTCACACACATAGGATTTAACCTGGAAGAGGAGTTTTGTCCACAAACAATGTTTAGATTGATTACTAAAGGAGTTTAGTAGTTCAATTAAACACTCAATTAATTGATAGCTCAATATCATAGTGTTGAAGGTGTTGGACTGATTGATTAGAGTATTGGATTGATTGAAACCGCAATTGACTAATTCTGCACAATCTGTACTCCCAACCGATCGGCTCATGTGATGAACCGATCGGCTCAGCTTGGTGAACTGATTGGCTCAGGTTGTGAGTTGATCGGCTCAAGGTCAGGATGAAACGATTGTTTCAAGTGTTGAAATGATCAGTTCAACTGATGTAACTGAGCAAGTTGGGAAAGTAAGATTGGTGAGAATTTTCCTTTCGTTTCACTTACCCAATTTGATTGGAACAAGGATTGATATTCGATACCAATTGGAAACAAAAGAAGGAAAGTCAATCGGGAACTGATTAGGACCGTGAACCGACCGGTTCAGAAATGAACTGACTGGTTCATGGGTCCCAACCAATCGGTTGAGGTGTCAACCGACTGGCTCATATCCCCAACCGACCGTTTCAGTTGTGAAACGATCGGTTCAGGTTGCGAGTTGGTTGTTTTTTGTGGAAAATCTCAAACCCTTCTACTCCTGCTTTAGTCCCATATTGCCCGGGATAGAGAACCCTGTCCCATGACCAGCCTATATATATAGGGGTATTGGGGGTTTCTCAGAGTACAACTCAGTGCAAACCAGTTGCTCTGCAAAGTTGTCGTTCTCTCTGGTTTTGGTAACCGAGAGAGCCCGAGCAAGTGCTACCGGAAAAGGGAGGCACGGCAAGGGAAAGACAACTGCAGTTGCGACTGGTGGCAGGAGAGTGTCTTGGCGACTAGTACGCCGACAGGAGGGTGCGACTCCTTCTGATTCCTTGTATGACAAGGAGATCGGAGTTCCAGGCAGTCCGTGTGGATGACTGTAGAGGCGGGAGACCTCAGTCGCTCGGAGGACAACTGTCAATCCTGACAGTCCCGGTGAGACTAGGAGTCTTCAGTCCCGGTGTGACCAGGAGCTGCACAGACACTGTCCAAGACCGGAGGTGAAGACCGCGCAAGGCGCGAGGTACTGTCGTCGAGCAAGCCTCTGGGCAAGGTATGCATCCACAAACCATCTTTCCTATTGTATAGACGTTGACGTGATTCCTTTTATTCTGGGTTTTGGGGAGAAAATTTTTGTTTCTGCTGCTTCTCTGCCTCCTCTAAAACCCAACAGTGGTATCAGAGCCACGTCAACTGCTCTATATTTTAGGATTATCGATATGATTGATTTTGGTTTGTCGCCTTTATTTATTACATGCGATGTGAATAAAATTGGCTTTATGCATGTCCAGTCCACAAATCCCAAATATACATATATGATATGTAATATTAATGCACTCGATACGTGTCACCCTTAAACGAGTTTTGTGGTGGATGTGTAGCATGGTTATGGCCTATAAACCCCTATATCTGTGTGTGGTTGTATGTGGTTTCTTGCATCTCAGTCTACGCACCAATTCCCTTTCTCCTATTCCTGATGTAACTCGAAATAATTCGAGATTTCTATTCCTACCTTTGCTCCCCCCAAATGTAACTCGGGGTTTCACAATCCTATTGTAAATAGGATATATTTTATTTCCTGTTATGACAAAGAACGGAGAATGACCTGACGGCGACCTGAGATGATCAGTTCAAGGCGTGAACCGATCGGTTGGTGTTTCAGACGAGCGGTTCAAGGAGCGAGATGAGTGGGTGGCGACCTGTGGAGATGCACGACGACCGGTGAACCGATCGTCTAGAGGCACCAGTCGATCGGCTGGTGGCACCCAAACAACCAACTTGATGGCGAGCCGATCAGTCATGGAGATGAGCTGATCAAACCCAAAAAGGCAGGCACATATTTCATCTTGTATAGGTTGCATGTGATGTAGACCTAGATGACCGTGATTCCTCTTGGCTCGAGGAATCATAATAGGATGGCCATAATCATTGCTTTTATTGTTTTGCATGCTTTCTGTGGGATATAGCATTTATATGATACGTACTATATATTGTGGTGATTGGATATGTATATGTATATAAAAACCAAATCCCTCATTAAATATTAAAGTTTTAGATTCCTTCCAAATGTGACACACGTGAAAAGCTTGATCGACCAAGTGTGGGCACGCCCAAGCGTGGTGCACCGTCTATCTCGTGGAAGCGTGAAGGATGAATGTGTGGGTCTGCCCAAGCAGGGTGCATGTTCATCGTGTTGGCTTTGGGTCAGACTTAACAAGGTGACCTAGATAGGATCTAGCACCTTGAGGCATGGAGATGATCATGGAAAGGAGTTACATATGACATCTTTCAAGAGTTGCATATGATGCAATTGGCAAGAGTTGACTACCTGGAAGATCTGAGTTGTGGGTGACAACCCAAGCTGGTCCATGGCTCAGAGGATTTCAGGATCTTGACCCACTAGAAGATTTTACGATGCAATCTTCCGAATTGATGGTGAGGGCTGTCAATTTGAGTCAAAATAGTGGGAGCGGTAATTAATTAAAGGCCTAATTAACTATCGTAAAATTTTATTTAAATCAAATCAAAAGGAGTTTTGACAAATGCAATTTTCTCTTGTAGAATGATAAAACAATCATCTTTTAAAATGGGAAAATTAATTGAGAACAAATTCCATAACTGGTTGAGGACTGTGAGAAGTGTTCTGCACAATCCAGATATACCAGGAGCCTTTGAATCCACTCTATGTATGCTTAATGCGTTGGTGAAGAAGAAAGAAAGTTCATTGATAGAGATTAATGGAATGAAAGGTAAGGGAGAGAAGGGTTCTCTTGCCAAACCAATTTCTTCTACATGGAGAGGATGGAAGGAACAATGGAAGAAGAAGTCAGAGATAGAGATCTCTACTTCTAGTGTATACGTGATAGAGATTAACTTTACTACTTCTTCGTCATGGGTACTTGATACCGGATGCAGATCTCACATTTTTTCAAATGTGAAGGATCTTAAGAGAAGTAGGCCTTTGGGGAAAGGCGAGGTTGAACTACGTGTTTCCAATGGGGCAAGAGTTGCCGCCAGTGCCGTAGGAACCTATGAGTTAACTCTACCGAGTGGGCTAATAATAGATTTGAATAAATGCTATTATGTACCTGCCATAAATAGGAATATCATTTCCGTCTCTTGTTTGGACAAGGATGGATTTGAATTTCTTATTAAGAATGGAAATTGTTCCATTTCTAAAGATGGGATCTTTTATGGTAGTGCCCCAATGTCTTATGGTCTATACTTGATAGATCTAGAGACAAATGTATACAACGTAAACACCAAAAGGCAAAAACTCAACAACTCAAACAAAACATATCTTTGGCATTGTCGTCTAGGGCACATAAATGAGAAGCGCATTTCTAGACTCCATAAAGATGGTTATCTAGACTCTTTTGATTATGAATCAATAGATACATGTGAATCTTGTTTATTGGTCAAGATGACAAAGACTCCCTTTTTAGGTAAAGGTGAGAGATCTAGTGATCTATTAGGACTCATACATACTGATGTATGTGGGCCTTTTAGAACTAATGCCAGAAATGGGTATCAGTACTTCATTACCTTCACTGATGATTTCAGTAGGTATGGCTATGTGTACCTGATGAAGCATAAGTCAGAAACCCTTGAAAGGTTCAAGGATTTCATGAATGAAGTACAAAACCAACTTGGTAAAAGTATTAAGGCACTTCGATCCGATCGAGGTGGGGAATACTTAAGCCAGGAGTTTGAGGACCTTCTGCGAGCCCGTGGTATTGTATCACAATGGACTCCGCCTGGAACACCACAGCATAATGGTGTGTCTGAAAGAAGGAATCGCACATTGTTGGATATGGTGCGATTGATGCGATGATTTTGAGTCGCATTTAGAGACCTATTTCATATGTGTTTTGTGCCTTAATTACTCATTTTCATGGATATTATTGCATAATTCACTTTATTTGGTCTCTGCCATCATTTTATATCAAATCCCCTTTATTTCATTATTTTAAGCATTATTGATCATCTTATCATAAATCGTGTGGATTTATTTGGTCTTGTTGTGCAATTTCAGGAAAAACAAGTATCTACATCCGTCGATACCATCGACGGATGTCGATACCATCGACCAAACCACAGGTTGTCAGCCGAGAAGAGCAATACAGAGTCGATACCATCGACACCCAAGTCGATGGCATCGAGATGTTTCCAGGCTGCTGGCGAGGATAAAGTCGATACCATCGACGCAAGTCGATGCCATCGACTCAAGGAGAGCTACAGCGTCGCTAAATGACAACAACCGACGCTAAAGGAGTCGATACCATCGACACCCAAGTCGATGGTATCGAGATCACCACAGGCGCTCAGAATAAAATAAAGGAAAGCTGCCGCTAATCCGCTGGGTCGATACCATCGACCCGCGTCGATGGTATCGACGCCGGCAGATATGCGTTGGATCTGTTTTGATCTCGATCGGACGGCTGTTGTTATTTGACGACCTAATTAGGGACTTATACCTAATGACGGCCGCCCAGACGTGAGGAGGATCTCATTTTTGGATTGCACGAGTGCCGAGGAGGAGAGAAAGGAGAACGGAGGCCGAGAAGCTCATCCCGGTTGATTCGGACGCTGCCGAAGACAATTTCCACCACCGACAGGCGGGGAAAGTTTGTGTTCTACGCCAAGGATCCGCCGGTTCTTCTCCGTTCAGGGGTTTTTCCCATCTAGTTCACGTTTTTCTTATGAATTCCCCAATTTCTACCATGTATTCGTGTAAGATGAACATGAGAGGCTAAAACCCTTAATCTTTAGGACCGGGAGTAGCCCGGGAATGCATTGTATGACAATTTTATATTGATAATTCATATTTTCTCTCTTAAATCCGTGGTATAGATTCGTTTTCTCCATATATATTGTTATGCTTGATCACCATAATAATAAATTAATGCCCTTAATCACTTCGACAGAAGGATTAACGGTTGAAAAGAGACGAATTCTACATTAATTAATAAAACCCTTGACAAAGGAGTTGTAAAATTAATGGTGGGAACTGAGGAACCGATCTTAATGCGCTTAGTTTAGGGGAATGATTACTACGACGGTGGAATCAACCTAAACCTAAGTAGTGAATTACACCACGACAGTGGGTAATTCTGTTTTCAGGCCACTACCTGGATAGAGAGAGAGGATTGAGGAGTTATATGAAACCGAATACAATGTTGAACCGCGGTGAAACCGCCATCCTAAAGATATCCCTTTGAATTGATTAAATTAACCTTTAATCGATTGTTTTCTTTGTTTGATTTTTATTTTCTTTTAAGTTCAACAACAAAACCCTACTTTGTTAATCGGCCTAGCTGATTGCGATTAGTTAGTAGAAGTCTCCAATAATTCACGTATCCCTGAGTTCGACTCGGGCCTCACAAGGCCTATATTACTCGACGCGTATACTTGCGTTTAAGCGCGTAGTAAAATACACGTCAAGTTTTTGGCGCCGTTGCCGGGGATACGGCGAATTATTGGCACTTTGAGTGCTAAGAGCGGCCATTCTAGGCCACATTTTTTTTTTATTTATTTTAAAACAATTTCAAAAATTCCTTTATTTCTGTATAATTGTGTTAACTCGTTCAAAGCATTGTACTGAACCCCTATTTCCATATTTCAGGTACTTTGCATGGTGCACACACGTAGTCGAGACTACGTGAATCGCACACCTGAGGTTCCATCTGCGGGACCAGAGGACGAGGACTACTACGAGGAGGAACACCAAAGTGATATAAATTCTGAATCAGAGCAAGAACAAGCAGAAGAAATGGCTGAAACACAGACAATATGGGAGAAGATCAAGGCGTCTTCTTCCTCAGCATCAAAGGGGCCCATAAAGAAGCAGGCGATCAACATACCGACATACAAGATCGATCCAACACTGATTAACCTGGTTAAATCAAACGCATTTCACGGATTAAAAAATGAAGATCCAGTGGCCCACATCAGCCAGTTCATGGAGAATTGCGATATGGTGAAAATCGACAGGTTCCCGCAAGATGCGTTGTATCTCAAGTTGTTCCCAAGTTCCTTGGCTGGAGTAGCAAGAGAGTGGTTCCACAACCTCGACGACGAGTTTGTAGAATCATGGGATCACATGGTAGAGGTTTTCTTCGAGAGGTTCTTCCCTCCTGAGAAGACCAATGATATGATTAGGAAGATTCATAATTTCACCCAACAGGCGGGTGAAACTTATTCTGAGACATGGGAGCGATTCCAGGTCATATTGAGGAGATGTCCACACCATGGATTGGACAAGGAGACCCAAGTGAAGATCTTCTACTTTGCTCTCTCCGAGCATGATAGAAGTAATCTTGATTCAGCCGTATCTGGTTTCTTTCTAAATAACACGGATACCAGATGTTGGGAAATATTGAAGAACATGGCTAGGAAACAGTCATGGGGTGATAGAGGTGCCGTGGAACATGTCAAAGCTGCCGGTGAATCCAGAATAGTGAGGGAGCTGAATGATAAGTTAGATCTTCTAGCCAAGAAGGTGTTAACTAAGGAGGATGCATCTGATGATGGGGAGGCCCAAGTGAAATTCATGCAACAACAGGGCTATAGAAACAATGACTATTCATGGAGAAAGGATAAAAAGTTTTCTTGGAAGGATCCGAATAACTTTCTACAAGATCCGGATGCAAAGCCACAACCGAGAGCTGAAGATAAAAATACTGAATTGCTAAGCCAAATGGTCCAGCAAAATCAAGAGATGATGGCCATGTTTGGAAAACAACTGCAATCTCAAGGTGATATTCTAACCAAATTTGGGCAGACGCTGCAAAGCCATGGAGCGCAAATGCGGGCATTGGAGACCACCGTGGCACAAATTTCAAGTGAGGTGGCGGCTATCAAGCACGCCAATCAACAGAAACCAGCCGAGAACGCGAATGTGGTTCAAGTGCACCATCAGGTCAAATACATTTCTGTGGTGAGTAATGAAGAAGAATCTCAGGTGCAAGAAGTTGCAGAGGAAAGGAGAATGACGTTCAATGTGAATGCAACACCGGCAATACCATTTCCACGCACGTACTATGGACTGTCGGGTGGAAACCCTTTCTTCAGAAAATCTGATAGAGTTGTGAATACTGTATCTCCACCTGGGCAAAAAGAAGAAGTGCACGTTTGTGCACATGCGGAGACAAAGAAGGTGGAAGAGGAACCACAACAAGCTGCTACTAATGAGGATGACTTGCAAAAGCACACGTCCGAGATAGTGAGTGAAGCAAGCTTAGGGGAGGTACCTCCGAAAGACTCATATGTGCCTCCTCACAAGCGTGTCAATGCGGCAGATGTGTCAAATCGGGACAATCCAAAGCCGAAGAAGGAGCACCGACACTATAGGAAATTCTTGGAAATATTCCGCAAGTTGCATATCAACATTCCGTTGGTGGAGATGATTGAGAAAGTGCCCGCCTACGGGAGGTTCATTAAAGAGATCATCAACAAGAAGAGGCGGATAAATGATGATGAAATTTATTGGTTGAATGAGACGGTGAGCTCGATGATTCATGGGAGTTCACCAAGGAAGAGAAAGGACCCAGGAGGTTTTTACATTCCGTGTTCAATAGGTGGTCAACATGTTTCTAGAGTGCAATGTGATTCTGGCGCTAGTATCAATCTCATGCCTTTGGCTACTTTTCAGAAGCTAGGGTTAAAAGAGATCAAGAAGTTGGCTGTGACAATTGAATTGGCAGATGGGTCGACAGTGAGACCCTATGGAGTATGTGAAGATGTGCTAGTTAAGGTTGACAAATTTGTATTCCCGGTGGACTTTGTCGTCATGGACATGCCACCACTCCAAAGCTGCGAAATTCTCTTAGGAAGACCGTTTCAAGTAACGGCGGATGTCGTGACTGCCTTAGGCAGAGGGACTTTGTCCTTGGGTATTGGAGGAGATCGTGTTGAATTCAAATTACCGAATGATCCTCTAAGCCCAGTTCCCAAGGTGAAAAGATGATGATTGTCACACCGTCTAGCCTAAGACGCTAAAGAAGGGCGCTTGTTGGGAGGCAACCCAACCATTGGTACATTAGGATAGTTTAATATAGTTGTAGATTGCTTTTATTTCGTGTTACTTTTTAGTTTAAAAATGATACCTTGATCCGTTTGTTAAATGTGCAGGAACAGGCAGGGTCGATACCATCGACACATCCGTCGATGGTATCGACATGGGTTCAGGTTGACAGCTGCAAAAATCGCACTGAGTCGATACTATCGACGGTCCCGTCGATGGTATCGACATACCTACAGGCAGGCTGCGCAATAAAGGTCGATGGTATCGACATGCCAGTCGATACCATCGAGATCTCTGGAGATTTTCAGAAGAAATTGACTCAGTGGAGTCGATACCATCGACGGGTGTGTCGATGGTATCGACATTTTCAAGTGAAAAAGGCGGCGGCCGGACTCGCGAGGCAGTTGCCCTAATCAACGAGTCGATACCATCGACTTCCGTCGATGGTATCGACGGGCACACAGCAGTGTCGGTGTCAGTTATTCAAGACGGGGTTATTGGCCAAATGAAGTCACATCATCCAGAGCAAATCCGGACCCTACGGCCCCGCCATACCCGCCTCCACCACCATCGGACTGATCTGGTATCACTGTTCCGCCCTTAAGTTAGTCTTTGACTATGAGGCCATAGTCGGATTCAAGCTTAGGGGGGTGGCTGGAACAGCTCTATCTTTTATCTTTTCTTTAGTTGTTTTTAATTTCTGCTTTGTTATTTGTTTTTGCAATTTTAAATTTTTTTTATTTAGGATCCACATCTATCTAGTGTAATCGTGGATGTCTTAAAAATTGTCATCTTGCTGTTTTCATGGGGAAATTAAGGGAATTTAAAATTTTTCTGTGTCATTTGGATAGCTTTACTTGGTTGTCCTTGGGGAACTTGTTCTATGAAAATGATTGATTATGTCAACTTTGAAGCAATATGTCATACTCACACCCCCATCGACTCATGAAAAGTGGATAGTAACGGTTGTTTGAGCCTAACCTAATCAAATGGTAATGAGACCTTAATCAGATGTAAGAGAAAGAACCCTTTAAACTACTACACATGTCAGTAAGGAGGGACACATAATTTTCTTCTAAGGTTCTGTCACTTAATCTTGTGATCATTCCACCCTATTTTCTATAATCCACCCAAGAATTGGAAGTAAAGTGTAGTTTCAATTTCTTTTGGGTGCATAGCATGTAGAGAGAATTTTCATTGTTATTTTCATACTTTTGCATAAAACGAGAAAAAATGTATAGTGATTCATGCACATTACCTTTAGGTGCATGTCATGTAGTTGCACTCATACTTTCATGATTTTCATGCATAAGTACACCATGTATCTCAGTTGACCTGAAAAGTGATCTAAATTGTTCCATACCCTCGAAATAGTACAAAGATTTCCAATCATGAAGAAAATAGCCTAACACATGTATCTCTAAGCAATTATGGATATGTGGGCTAAGAGGAAAAGAAAAAAAATCTGAAATTTGAAAAAAAATAATATGAAAAAAAAGAGAATTTAGAAGGAAATGGAATAAGAGGGAGAAAGGAACATGATATCACTTACATAACAAGGAAACTGAGTACATGGTGTGGCTTAATTAGATTTCTATCTCTTTTTGAGGTGGAAGGTTAGTGCATGCATCATTCCACCCAATTTTAAGCATTAGGGCATTTTCAATGTGCATTTGCATCATTTAGGGCATTGTGTTGTATGCATTTTGAAACTGTGTAATACTTCCAAATTCTTCCATGAACCACCCATTCCATCCACCCATTGCTCGGATTGGTAGGCCACCGTGATTTTCTCCTCACTCATGTTTATCAGGAGAACTGCTTCCATGTAGATGGTAGTTAGGGCGAGCAAGGTAGTGTAGGTGATCACAAGATGCACTAATGCTGAATCGGCAAATTTTATTATGTTAACTGCCTTATGTGATAGTGTTCATCAGTTTGAAGGATAATTTCTTTTATTGATGATTATTGTCGCCTGTAGGGTAATTACTGTTCTGTGATTAGGAAAGGCCGGTTTGAGAACGTTCAGTGGGAGTCATGTGGGATGTGGGGTGATGTGTTGATTGTTAGTTGACATCTGCAATTCTATTCTAAGGATTAGTTGCTCGAGGGCGAGCAATGTTTAAGCTTAGGGGAGTTTGATGCGATGATTTTGAGTCGCATTTAGAGACCTATTTCATATGTGTTTTGTGCCTTAATTACTCATTTTCATGGATATTATTGCATAATTCACTTTATTTGGTCTCTGCCATCATTTTATATCAAATCCCCTTTATTTCATTATTTTAAGCATTATTGATCATCTTATCATAAATCGTGTGGATTTATTTGGTCTTGTTGTGCAATTTCAGGAAAAACAAGTATCTACATCCGTCGATACCATCGACGGATGTCGATACCATCGACCAAACCACAGGTTGTCAGCCGAGAAGAGCAATACAGAGTCGATACCATCGACACCCAAGTCGATGGCATCGAGATGTTTCCAGGCTGCTGGCGAGGATAAAGTCGATACCATCGACGCAAGTCGATGCCATCGACTCAAGGAGAGCTACAGCGTCGCTAAATGACAACAACCGACGCTAAAGGAGTCGATACCATCGACACCCAAGTCGATGGTATCGAGATCACCACAGGCGCTCAGAATAAAATAAAGGAAAGCTGCCGCTAATCCGCTGGGTCGATACCATCGACCCGCGTTGATGGTATCGACGCCGGCAGATATGCGTTGGATCTGTTTTGATCTCGATCGGACGGCTGTTGTTATTTGACGACCTAATTAGGGACTTATACCTAATGACGGCCGCCCAGACGTGAGGAAGATCTCATTTTTGGATTGCACGAGTGCCGAGGAGGAGAGAAAGGAGAACGAAGGCCGAGAAGCTCATCCCGGTTGATTCGGACGCTGCCGAAGACAATTTCCACCACCGACAGGCGGGGAAAGTTTGTGTTCTACGCCAAGGATCCACCGGTTCTTCTCCGTTCAGGGGTTTTTCCCATCTAGTTCACGTTTTTCTTATGAATTCCCCAATTTCTACCATGTATTCGTGTAAGATGAACATGAGAGGCTAAAACCCTTAATCTTTAGGACCGGGAGTAGCCCGGGAATGCATTGTATGACAATTTTATATTGATAATTCATATTTTCTCTCTTAAATCCGTGGTATAGATTCGTTTTCTCCATATATATTGTTATGCTTGATCACCATAATAATAAATTAATGCCCTTAATCACTTCGACAGAAGGATTAACGGTTGAAAAGAGACGAATTCTACATTAATTAATAAAACCCTTGACAAAGGAGTTGTAAAATTAATGGTGGGAACTGAGGAACCGATCTTAATGCGCTTAGTTTAGGGGAATGATTACTACGACGGTGGAATCAACCTAAACCTAAGTAGTGAATTACACCACGACAGTGGGTAATTCTGTTTTCAGGCCACTACCTGGATAGAGAGAGAGGATTGAGGAGTTATATGAAACCGAATACAATGTTGACCCGCGGTGAAACCGCCATCCTAAAGATATCCCTTTGAATTGATTAAATTAACCTTTAATCGATTGTTTTCTTTGTTTGATTTTTATTTTCTTTTAAGTTCAACAACAAAACCCTACTTTGTTAATCGGCCTAGCTGATTGCGATTAGTTAGTAGAAGTCTCCAATAATTCACGTATCCCTGAGTTCGACTCGGGCCTCACAAGGCCTATATTACTCGACGCGTATACTTGCGTTTAAGCGCGTAGTAAAATACACGTCAGCGATCAATGATGAGTTTTGCTGATCTTCCAATTTCCTTCTGGGGTCATGCTCTTGAAACCGCCGCGTTTACACTTAACCGAGTACCATCTAAATCGGTTCAAAAGACACCATATGATATATGGACTGGGAACCGTCCCGATTTGTCTTTTCTGAAGATTTTGGGGTGTGAGGCTTACGTTAGGAAAATGTTTCCTGATAAGCTTGGACCCAAATCCGATAAATGTTATTTTGTTGGATATTCCAAGGAAATGAGGGGATATTATCTATACCACCCTATTGACAACAAAGTGTTTGTTGCCAGGATAATTGTGTTCCTAGAGAAGGAATTTATTTCCAAAGGAAGCAGTGGGAGGAAAATAGAGCTTGAAGAGGTTCAAGCCCAACAAGAAAACATAGAACCGGTAGATGTACAAGAGGAAAATGGAGATTCACAAGGTGTTGTAGAATCTCAGTCTCCTCAGGTAACACAAGGACCTCGTAGATCTAGTAGGACCCGCCTTGAACCTGAGAGGTTTGGATACCTTATAACTCAGGAAGGTGGTGAGTTGATCATAGATGATGATCCAACTACCTACGTAGAGGCTATGGAGGGACCAGATTCTGAGAAATGGCTTGAAGCCATGAGATTCGAGATGGAATCCATGTACTCCAACAAAGTATGGACTTTGGTGGAACCACCCGAAGGGATAAAACCCATAGGGTGCAAGTGGGTCTTTAAGAAAAAGACTGACATTGATGGCAATGTGCAAACTTATAAAGGCAGATTGGTTGCGAAGGGATTTCGACAAGTTCAAGGTGTTGACTATGACGAAACCTTTTCTCCAGTTGCCATGATTAAGTCCATCAGGATCATGCTTGCTATTGCAGCTTATTATGACAATGAGATTTGGCAGATGGATGTTAAAACTGCATTCCTTAACGGGAATATAAATGAGGATGTGTACATGACACAGCCTGAAGGTTTTATAGATCCAAAGAATGCCAATAAAGTCTGTAAGCTGCAAAGGTCAATCTATGGATTGAAGCAAGCATCTCGGAGTTGGAATCTTCGATTTGATGAGGAAGTCAAAGTGTTTGGCTTTATTCAAAATGAAGATGAACCTTGTGTGTACAAGAAGGTTAGTGGGAGCTCGACCACATTCCTCATATTGTATGTGGATGACATACTTTTTATGGGGAATGATGTCTTAGCCTTAGAGAAGGTAAAGACTTGGCTCGGGAATACTTTCTCAATGAAGGACTTAGGAGAAGCATCCTACATTCTAGGAATTAAGATCTATAGAGATCGATCTAGAAGTCTTCTCGGACTAAGTCAGAGCACGGACATTGACAAAGTGCTGAAGCGGTTCAGCATGGAGAACTCAAAGAGAGGCAACATCCCCATGCTACATGGAGTCACCGTCTCTAGAGCTCAATGTCCCCAATCTTGTGAAGAGAGGGAGCGTATGAATGGGATCCCATATGCATCAGCCATCAGATCCATCATGTACGCTATGTTGTGCACATGCCCAGATGTCTCGTATGCTCTCAGCATGACGAGCAGGTACCAGTCAGATCCCGGGGATGCTCACTGGACAGTCGTAAAGAACATCCTCAAGTACTTGTGAAGGACTAAGGATCACTTGCCAAATTTGATTGGAACAAGGATTGGTATTCGATACCAATTGGAAACAAAAGAAGGAAAGTCAATCGGGAATTGATCAGGACCGCGAACTGACCGGTTCAGAACTGAACCGACCGGTTCATGGGTCCCAACTGATCGGTTGAGGTATCAACTGACCAGATCAGATCCCCAACCAACCGTTTCAGTTGTGAAACGATCGGTTCAGGTTGTGAGATGGTTGTTTTTTGTGGAAAATCTCAAACCCTTCTACTCCTGCTTTAGTCCCATATTGCCCGGGATAGAGAACCCTGTCCCATGACCCACCTATATATAGGGGTATGGGGGGCTTCTCAGAGTACAACTCAGTGAAAACCAGTTGCTCTGCAAAGTTGTCCTTCTCTCTGGTTTTGGTAACCGAGAGAGCCCGAGAAAGTGCTACCCGAAAAGGGAGGCACAGTAAGGGAAAGACAACTGCAGTTGTGACTGGTGGCAGGAGAGTGTGTTGGCGACTAGTACGCCGACCAGAGGGTGTGACTCCTTCCGATTCCTTGTACGACAAGGAGATCGGAGTTCCAGGCAGTCCGTGTGGACAACTACAGAGGCATGAGACCTCTATCGCTCATAGGACAACTGTCAATCCCGATAGTCCCGGTGAGACTAGGAGTCTTCAGTCCCGGTGCGACCAGGATCTGCACAGACACCGTCCAACACCAGAGGTGAAGACCGTGCAAGGCGTGAGGTACTGTCACCGAGCAAGCCTCGAGGCAAGGTATGCATCCACAAACCATCTTTCCTATTGTATACACGTTGACGCGATTCCTTTTATTCTGGGTTTTGGGGAGAAAATTTTTGTTTCCGCTGCTTCTCTGCCTCCTCTAAAACCCAACAACGGGGTGCTAATCCTTCCCCACTCGTAACAAGACTGTCGAATCTGATCTCTATATTTGCTCTTTATTTTCTATTTTTTCATGAATCTGACTCAGATTACAACACAACTTTACACTGTGGCTTCAACATTTTATCTTGTTTTCCTTGTTTTCCACATAAAATGTAGTGGTGACTTTGAACGTTCATCTTTTTACTTACGGCATTTTCACAACCAAAAATTGTAGGGCTTTCCTCATATATCTTTGTTTCCCCTTTTTTGGCATTGTGCAACAGACTGGCGTCTCTACTGTGAATTTAATGATAGTTAGAAGTAAACTCCCATTATCTTGATTTGAAGATTGAGAATCTTTATAACAGTTCATTTTTGGGTTTTGATATTAATTCCCTTATTTTCTTTTTTTATATTTTTGTTTTTGGTTTGAAAGAAGGGTGTTGAATCCCTCTGATCTTCCATCCCCTGGCTTGGAAATTGAGGTCATCTGCCATCCCTACTCCACCTCTCCATATTTGGTCAGTTTGAAGTTTCAAATCTCATTCTTTTCTTTCTCTATATGTCTCTATCTCCTATCGATTTAGGGTTTTGACCATGCTTCCCTTTTAGGTTTTTGTGGTTTCTTCCCTTGTGTCAAAACCATAAAGGGTGAATAGAAGATGTAGGTTGGAAGCATGATCTAGTATATCTTGAGACATACTATTTTCTTTATTCTAATGCTTTTTGGAATTGCTTTTGAAAATGCTAAATCCCACCACATGCACTCTGCACTCCTATAAACCTATGTGTAATGGTATGGGTTTTAACCTCACATTGGGAACACTGTAAGTAATGTACAATGTTAGTAAAGGAGACAACATAGCATTAAGATGGATGTCCAAACGCCTTTAAAGCATCCCACTCTCCTATCACTCACAATTAACTATGGCCACCGTAGTCATGATGTGTATTGGGAGAAACACCCTAATCTTCTAAACACAGGTTACCACTTGACGAGTGTGATCTATCCATAGAGAATATAAGAACCCACCTCTCCTATACATGTAATGTTTGAGTGAGGACGTAACATTTGATCTAAACTCATGGGATAAATAGTGAGGGTCATTTAATTACTATACATATGCCCTGCTTTGGATGTTGAGAATGTTTTAGATTGTTGCTAACTCTTTTCATGTATATATCAAAATAATCTTTTTAAAAATTTACAATCTCAAAACAAACAATCTTTATAAACATTAACAAAGTCAAATCAAAAATCATTTTGAATATTTACAAGCACAAATCAAACAATCTTTCTAAAGAATAACAATCTCAAATCAAAAAATCTTTTCAAAGATTAACAACCTCAAATCAAATAATAGTTTTAAGGATCAATAGTTTCACATCAAAAGAACTTTTAAAGATTAACAATCTCAAATCAAACAATCATTTTAAAGATTAACAAGATGAAATCAAACAATCTTTTTAGAGATTAACAATCTCAAATCAGGTGATCTTTTTAAAGATTGACAAACTCAAATCAAACAGTCTTTTTGTTGATTAACAAGATTAAAACAAACTATATTTTTAAAATATCAACAATTAAAAATAAAAATTATTTTTTAAGAGTAATAATAAATGTTTTTAAATATTAACAAATCAAAATAATTTATTTAACATCCCCTCAAAAGTAAAATAAACTTGCCAAAAGGATCAAGTCACATTTCACTAATCCTCTAGGGAAATGACCACTCTATCTAAAAGGGGAATCCTTCCCTTAAAGCATATTTGAGTCGGATTGTTCTTCCATGGTGAGTAAGATGTCAGTTGTTAATGTCAGGTACAACCCAGTTATTGTCCTAGACTATGACCTTAAACTAATCTACATTCATCTTTGAAAACCTTTTTGGGTCTAGACTTTGACCTAAAACTAAACAAGGTAGGCCTTGTATCTTCCTACATGGGGTCCGGGACTATGACCTAAAACTAGACCACTTAGCTCTTATCAAGTTCACATTTTAGTGTCATGGACTATGACCTTACATTAGACCATCTTGTGCTTTTCATTCCCACATTTATGATCTTAGACGATGATCTAAAACTAGACATCAACCTATACTCTACTCTATAATTAATAAGGATATGCCAAATCGAGGCTCCCTCCCTCTCAACCGCTCATAGAATCAAAGGGACAAGAACCCCCTGGATAAAATCCTCAATATAGAAGGGAACTAGGATGTCGCAGATGCTACCAAGGGTTTTAGTTTTGTAACCCCACTAGATGTGGACACCCTAAGGAATAAAAGAGATTGATCAAGCATAGTCACTAGTAGAGTGAGGGATACCTTTATCCTGATCAACCACTTCAATCCCCACCTTCTCGCCTGATATATTTTGTGTGGTGGGAGTCATCCCCAACATAGAGTATCTTCTCATATAATATTACACCCTACTTATAAATCCCACTAATGTGAATTTTAGGACATCATAGGAAGTTGAAGAAGCTGATACCTCACCCGATCACACCAATAAACAGGACAAATGGTTAGAAGCAACAATACAGATCATCAATCTGATAACGACATGGAGTGGGATGCCATCCACAACAAGCAAGACAAAACTACAGAATTGGAAAACCATAGAAAAATCAGTTGTGCATGATACCTTCATCTCTCAGTAAGGTCCTTTGTAGGTACAGACACCCAACGTGCTCTTCACAACTCCAACGGATTCTTCACAACTCTAACAGGTTCATGATATGTAGGATGATGAAGTGTTTGGGATTCACTAGATAGGTATCTACACACATTGGGTCATCAACACCATTCTTCCCATAAGGGGTGTATGGACCCCACCCACCTCAGCTGGAATCCTTTCAACTAGGGCCCTATTAGGGTCCCCCATTCACTAATGCTAGGGAAATCTTAGTAGTTCAAGGAGAAATGAAATTTGTCTTGATTCTTAAAGCAGAAACTAATGGGAAAAAGAAAGAAGAAGAAGTTGCAACCATATAGGGATATCCCCAAGACGACTGTGATGAAAGGTAAAACACAACGCCTAGATGGCCGAGGACAATCCCCATCCTACACTGTCTGTATCCACCACTCCATTCCTAGTACAACCCATATATAGAAGGATAGTATGAAGTCCCACCACTTGTATACATGGAACCTCTAATGACAATCATACTTCCACTAATATCGGTGGTGGTCACACGCCATAAAGATACTTCACAAGAACCTTCTACTATAGACCCCCTACTAATCGAGATTTTATAGAATATCAAATAGATAGAGGGGAATCAAGATAATGGGATACATTTAGTGACTTATGTCATTCCCTAAAAGGTCCTACATCGACATGGTATAATAAGTAGTACATGACTACCATTCCCACCTGGGCCAAGATGGTTGAGAAATTTGTTGACCAGTATGATTGGAATCTAGGCCAGGTCCTGATAAAGGAAGGCCTAGAAGCATTAGAGAATAAGGTTGATGAAATATTATCTGAGTTTGTTGGATGATGAAGTGAGTTGTCTGCCTAGATGGATTTCAAACCCATAGATAAAGAGGTACTAGACATGTAATCTGAGTTGTCATGCTAGCTGTCACATCTCTTCTATCTTTATAGAGGTATAATACCTTCCCAGAAATCATATAAGATGTATACGGATTAAAAATTCTATTAAGAGGGGGGTCTGTTAAAACATAGGTATCACTTTATAGTCACAATACTCCTCTACAACATCTAGTCACAAGCCTATGTGGACAAAGTTAAAGGTCATAGATGTAATGATAAGGGTGGTGCTCGTCCCCATTGTAGGTGGCAAGCGACAATAGTTGACATTCCATATCTTGTTAGTGCAGACATTAATAGTGTAAGGACCCTAACCCATGTTTTGGGATAACCCTGTTTGTTTTTCTTAAGCATGTTTCTTATCATCTTTCTCTAATCATCTAAGATGTATTTAGGTCATGTTGGAAGATTGAATTTTCTTGTTTAAGCTTGTTTGGATGATGCTTGTGTTTTGTTGTGAGGTTTTGGTGCAAATTGCAATTTTCCCAGAGTAAGGGTTGATATGCAAGTTTGCCACCTCTTGAGTGTTCCTTCTCTCTCTTGGCACCATCTAGAGGAGAGAGAGAGAGAGATATAGGCACCTTGTTTGGGACTCGGTTGTGTGGTGACATCCTTGGTGATGTTTTGGACACATGTGTGAGGTGTGCCTTGCACTTAGAGGTGTTGTCTCAGGCTAGAGAGCCCTAGAGAGGTTCCCTATCGATTTGTGAGTGTGTGGGGTTGCACCCTATGGGTTTGTGAGTGTGTAGTGTTGCACCCTATCAATTTTTGAGTGTGTAGAGTTGCACTCTATCAGTTTGTGGGGGTGTAGCGTTGCACCCTATCAGTTTGTGGGTGTGTAGTGTTGCACCCTATCGGTTTGTGGATGTGTGGAGATATAGTGTCAGGCATGACCTTGGTAGGATACCAAGTGGGCGAGACCTTGCTTAGACCTTATAACCATGCCTTAAATGATGTTCTGCATGTGCCTCTTTTTCATGGACAAGTGGCTCCTAAGCTCCTTAGGTGATCACACCTCCTCCATGATCCCTCTCTCATCCCACTTGTATATATACTCCTTTCTCTCCTTGCAAGTGGATCCTTATGGCCATCTTTGATTTCCCTCTTCCTTGGTGGACGGCCTTGAGAAGTTTAAGGAGCTAGAGGATCTCTCTTAGAGCTTGGTGGACAAGTTCCAAGTTGTAGTGTTTCTTGAGCATCCTTCATCTTCTACCTTGGTAAGCTATGTTCCCTAGATCTCTTTTCTTCTTCTTCTTCTTCTTCTTCTTCTTCTCATCCATGGATCTTGTATACCTTCTTTCTTTATTGAACCATCTTAACCTTGGTATCATCTTCTTCCTTGGAAGTGTGGTGGTGACCAAGTTTGGTGGATCATCTTCTACCTTGAGCTCGTGAGCTTGGATCTTGGATCTTAGTGGTGATCTTTAAGGAGGGTTATATAACTCTTAACCTTCTTTGTTATTCTCACTCTTTAAAGTCTTACGTAGTTCTTCATCTTGAGATCATTCATCTTTTGTATGCTAGTAGTTGTTAACGGTTTTAGAACTGTTATGATGATGGAATCTTGTTGGTTTTCTCTTCATATCTTACAGCTTCTTGTTGTGTTAGTAGATGGACTAGTGGCCGACCTTTCTAAGGTTGAAGAAAACAAGTCCACACACCTTGTGCACCATGTTGAGGATAAGTGTTCATGGATTATAGTGCAACAAACCAATATCCTATGTTGCAAGTCATCATAACTTGGAGATGCCTAAGTCATCATGACTTGGGGATGCCTAGGTCAACATGCTTTATGGATGCCTAGGTCTACATGCTTTGTGGAGGTTTAGGTTGATATATATTGAGAAGGTTAGCTCATTTTGTCTTATGGTTGCTAAACCGGTATGGTTGATAGACTTTGAGGAGCTAGCCTGTCAGGACCTAGCAACACCTAAACCGATATGGGATGGTTAACCATTATGCATGGTGAGTGTTAGCCATCATGGTCTTGAAGTACCATAAAGAGATATGGTGTGGCTAAACTGATATGCCTTGGAAGTGTTAGGAAGTCATGGTTAAGAGAGTTCTTATGCAGTTGGTATGTTTGAGGGTTAACCGTGACACCCTAGTTGAGTGGTGGCCGACACACCTTGGGGTGAGAATGCCCGACACCCCTTAACCACAATGTCTATCTTAACCCAAACCCTAACAATTGATACAAAAAGGAATGTTTGGCATGCTTTGGTTGCCTGTCACACCCTTGGGTGGTGCTGGCCAATACACCATGAGATGGCGTTACCCGTCACACCTTAGATAGTGTTGACTGTCATACTCTCGAGAAGTTGTAAATCATTATACATTTTGTTAGGTTATCTCATGTGCCTTGCATAGTGGTAGTTGACATGTTGTGATGATGACAACTCGACACCCTATGGCAAGTGTCATCTGATACACCAATGTGGTTTAAATCGATATACTACATGTTAGTCTCAAATGTTACCTTAAGATGGTGGTTATGTTACATCATGATGATGATAGGGTTACATGATACTATGTGATTCCCTATTTGGGTGGTTGTGAGAATAATAACAAGAGTGATGTTTTCTATAATCTTCATATCATAACATACCTTATAATGATGATGGAAGTAATGATCTAAGGGTGGTTGTTGATCCAACCTTGTAAACCCTATTTGATTAAATAGAAACTCTAACTCTAATGATGTAATGTGAATGGCATGAATCTTATGAGATGGTACTATCAATGATGTATTGTTCTCCTTATTACAAGTCTCTAACCATGCAGGTAACACCAGTTGATAAGCATATCCAGGTATGAGCTATGGTACTTATGATATGATTGAATGGGCCTTGTGAGGCATAAGTTTTGCTGACATCATTGAAAGAGGAGGTAAATGGTCTTATGACCTAATGATGTATTATTGCCTTATATGAGATGGTGATTTCCTCAATGATGAGATGAGGGGTTGCTACCCCAAGGTATGTGATACTTGTGATGAGAAATATGGTTATTGGCAAATATCAAGTGATGATGTAACGAGATTACACCGTATATGTCCAAATATGTTCTGGTGATGTGTTATGCCCTTGTTTATGCAGAACTTGTTTGGAGTTTTTAAGTTGTAACTTTATTGATGCTAAAAGACACTTAAATGACCTAATCAAACAATTGGAATCTAATCATGTAGTTTTCCATGTGCCATATATCCATTCAATGTTAGCATTTATTGAATGATGAAATGAGTTTAACTTAGAGCACATATTTTTCAATATGAAGGAATGAGGACGAATATCTCCTTACGTCCAGGTTATATAGGATTGGTTGCGGTCATACTCTGATAGGAGTGCAACTGTAGTCGTAGCTTAGTGATATGTGATACAAGATTGGCCGTGGTCAAACCCTAAAAAGAGTGCAGCTGCGATCGTAGCTCAATAATATGTGATACAAGATTGGCTACGGTCATACCCTAATAAGAGTGCGGCTATGGTAGTAGCTCAATTTTACTAGCATCGTGACCTGTACCAAGGTGGACTAGATTTGTACAGCTAGACTATATGTCACTGACAACAATCTGACTGATTATGTCAATGCATGTTCACTCATATTGACTGAGGGGGTGAGGTCATGGATCCGGCTCTTCCATTAGACCTTATATGGAACCAATTTTGACTTAGCAGTGGTCGGTGGGATTTGGGTTGTACGACTCAAATCCTCGGGGCATAGTAAAATGTGTAACAAGCCATGTAGTTTACTTGTCTAGGATCAAAATACGAAAACATTGGATGAGGCCTTGCTTGATCTTTATACAATGTTGTTGATAGGGAATATACATTTTCTTCATATTCCATTTAAATTGTTAAGATTTTTCATAGTTCAACAGTAATTGCTCAGCCTGTCAGTATTGAATACATGCTTCTTATAGTTGTAACTATATTGTTTCTTTATTTATATTATCTGTGATAATAATAGAGTTGGTGGAGAGTTATATCTCCTACTGAGATTTGGAATCTCACCCTGTGGGTTTCCCACATCCTTTTTAGGTGGGCGTGCACGAAAAGGTAGATATCATGCAACAGAGGTTGAGGAGTAGTAAGAGAGGCAGTACCTGATAAGTTTAGAAGTGATGATCGATGTCTTTTGTCTTTAGAGTCCTAGAGTCATCTATGTACACTCAGGTCATTGGGGATGTTTTGTGGACGTGCCTTTGATATGTATTTGGCTTGTGTTCCCTTTTGTATACAGCTGTAGTGGATATATGTATATGTGTTATGGAATAGGTTTCTTGGTAATAGGTTGATGGCACACACAGTGAGTTCTTTGAGGCACAAAAAGACTCATATGTAAAGGTTCTTGCCGGTTGATAGTTTATGAAAAAGGTTTTAATTTTTAGTGTTTTTTAGTAATCTGTTTGATTAATCTTTCTTCCGCAGTTTTATTTTGAGTAATCTCATTTTGTGTGGCACGGGGTGTCACAAATAGCTTAGATATCCCAATCATCAACATGCCAACAACAACAACAAATGTGATGCAACCCAACTATTATCCTTAGTACATGCATCCACAGTACTTGTGGCCACTAAGAAACTACTATGGATATCTACTACCACCTTTAGCAACACCAAGCAAGATAAAGGACACAATACTAGTTCTTGTCTCCCTCAAGCACACCCTACAAGACTTTATTGAATCCAATGAGGTTAGCACAGTCGCTTTAGAAGAGATGCCTTCATATTCCAAAACAGTGGATGTAATCTCACCACTGGGAGTCTCTTCATGCCGGCTCATAATTCCTCTGGAACAAGCAATCAAGAACTCATCTCAAAGTACTAGAATTGTTGCTTTAGTCTAAGAAAAGAAACTAGTAGTCCTAGTATGCACCAAAAGGTCAGTTAGCATACCAGAAGCTCTTCGAGGGAAGAAAATGTAGTTAGATAGTGTAACAAGAGCCTGCCTAGGGCCTGAAGTATAGAAAATATGGGTCTTGAAGGCACCAGGCCCGGGAAAGACCCAAAATAATGCAAATCCTCACCATGTGGTAAGAGTACCAGTTGTGACACCCTCTCTGGTCTAAACGAGGATAGATCAAACTCTACTAAAGGAATTTTTTTGCCTCTTGATAAGGGAAAGGACAAGATAAATACTTATGTAGGAGTCCCTAACAGTATGAAAAAAGAGAATACATGCCAGATATCCATTCCATCCATCAATACCAAGAAGGTATTGTCGATGTCTGAGCTCTATAAGTAAGCCAACATGGAGGGCTCAGACATGATCCAATTCCTAAGTGAACTAGAAGGTGAGGTGTCACTGGATGAAATGATGCAAAATTCCCCAACACCACAAGCAGTCATGAAGACCCTAGAAGGGGCCTATGTCACGAAGACATGAGGCCAAAAACTCTTATAGACACAATCAGGTTAAAATCATGACCCCTCATCTGATATCATTCTCTAAAGATGAGATACCAAATGAGGGAAGTCACAATAGACCCTTATTAATCAAAAAAATATATAAAGGCCTCAAGTTAGCTTCATTTTTGTCGATGATGACACCTACCTGAATGTATGTCCCTTAAAGACACTCATCATCCTGGGTAAGGATCCCTCCAACCTACACTCTACAATAAAAAAACCTCCTCCTTCAGGGGGAGAGACAAAGACTCTATGGGAGAAATTATTATTGAGATACATCTTCAGACATGGATGTTTGCAGTCCCATTCTTGGTCATTGAGATGAGTTCTTCCTTCAACATCCTCCTAGGAAGCCATGGATTCATCTTATTGGGAGGTTCCCTCATCGCTGCACAAAAAAATTGAAGTATTGGATAGGACACACCATTGTAACTGTTCATGACTGGATGCCATATCTTACATAGAGGAGGAGGATCTCCTATTTCACTGAGAGATGCTACATATTTATAATATCAATTGGGTGCCACCATGAAAATGAAACCATCATCTCCCATACAATCTGACATTGCTTACACAATTGCTACGGGAGATGCATATCCATCCAGATTGAGTAGTGGGTGTCTGATGATAGGGTGTAAAACAATCATCTAGATTCCTCTAAAACATAAGGGGTTGGGCCTAGGGGTTCTTTTACACATCCTACACATGATCTCATATCACTAGGTGGACACAATACTAGAAGCATGTAGTATGGAGGACTACTATTAGGGACATGAACCAAATAGGTTACCTCAATTTTCCACCACTGGCTTGACCCTTGATCCATGAAGCTTGATACATTCAACAAGATGATGAACATCGAGTCAGGGTGATATATTGGTGAGACCTCAGCCCTAAGCACAAGGGTCCCCATCTATACTTTTCCTACATTGTGGTTATCACTCAGGAAAATCCAATCACTGCCAAGGAAATCATCCTTATGTCATTGGCTTAGTTCATATAAGAGGTCAACAATGATGATCAAGTTGACCACCCCAAGATTGTAGTAAACATTAGGGAGATCTCCTTCATAACCAACAAAATCTAGGGCATTAGGACCACCCAGAATATCTTGTGTAGTCGAAGGACAAGATCACCCCTCCAAATGAGGAAACAATCAAATGGATGCATATTCCCGTCATCAACAGACCATGCTCTGAGCATCCTGACATTAGAAGAAGCATCAAGATTCACCAACATAATCATGTTGGCCAGAAAAAAATCATCAACCCAACACCTGAATGGGTGGAGGTCCACCCAGAACAACCAGTTAT